>JASDDO010000016.1:110135307-110744404 GCA_030015575.1 Agapanthus africanus | reverse complement strand
AGCTGCTATGGATACGGCATTGCGGATGGAGGCACGCATATCACAGACTTCGGCCGTTTCTGGGTCGAAGAGGATTCGCACCGAGGTACCGTCTCAGAGGCAGCGCGCCAGATTCTTTCCTAGAGATAGGCCTGGCAGAGGATTTGGGCGGGGACAGTTATATGGTTCTTATCCCCAGGGGCAGCAGCCGTCGCCAGGGTGTTTTGGGTGCGGGAGTTTACACCATCTTGTCAGAGACTGTCCGGCGAGACGACAGGGAGCAGCGACAGTTCCGCATGTGACCCTACCACCATCGCCACTCCCTCCATAGAGAGCCCTACTTCCTACCACAGGCGATGCTCCACGCTAGTTAGGTGCACCCAGAGGCCGTGGACGCGGCGGTCCTGTTCAGAGAGGACGAGGAGGCAGAGGCCGAGGTCGAGGTCAGCCCGCTATCGGTGGAGGACAGGCCCGAGTTTTTGCTTTGACACCGCAGGATGCGCAGGCATCCAATGCCGTTGTGACAGGTACCTTGCCAGTTTGTTCTTTCGACGCCCGGGTATTATTTGACCCAGGTTCCACACATTCGTACGTCTCTACACACTTTGCACCGATGTTGGGCCGTGAGTCATCGTCGTTAGATCATCCGCTTGTTGTTGTTACTCCGGTAGGCGAGTCGTTTGTCGCTCGTTTTGTATTTCGTTTGTGTTCCGTTCGTATCGGGGAGAGGGATTCATCGGTTGATTTGATTCTCCTCGATATGTTGGACTTTGATGTGCTTCTGGGCATGGATTGGTTAGCCACTTGTTATGCTTCGGTGGACTGCCGTGAGAAGGCAGTCATATTTAGCTTTCCGGGAGAGCCAGTCCTTGTTATTCGGGGAGACCGCAGTGTCACCCTTCCCAGCTTAATTTCGTCTCTTCGCGCTGGTCAGCTCTTGCGGAAGGGATGTCAGGGATTCTTAGCGTGTATTTGTGATACTCGAGCTGCAGAGGTTCCGTTGGACCGGGTCCCGGTAGTTTGTGAGTTCCCTGATGTTTTCCCTGATGAGCTACCTGGGCTACCGCCTGAGCGCGATGTTGAGTTCTGCATTGATTTGATTCCCGGCTCGGGGCCTATTTCTATACCGCCTTATCGGATGGCCCCGGCAGAGCTTCGAGAGCTGAAGGATCAGTTGCAGGATTTGTTAGATAAGGGGCTTATTCGACCGAGTGTTTCTCCGTGGGGTGCTCCGGTCCTGTTTGTAAAGAAGAAGGATGGAAGTTTACGCTTATGTATCGACTACCGCCAGCTGAACAAAGTTACCGTTCGGAACAGGTATCCGTTGCCGCGCATTGATGATTTGTTCGACCAGCTTCAGGGTGCGGGGTATTTTTCGAGGATCGACTTGCGATCAGGATACCATCAGCTGCGAGTTCGACAGGAGGATATACCGAGGACAGCTTTCCGCACGCGCTACGGCCACTACGAGTTTTTGGTGATGTCGTTCGGACTCACCAACGCCCCAGCAGCATTCATGGATTTGATGAACCGTACATTCAGGCCGTATCTTGACTTGTTCATCATCGTGTTTATCGACGATATCTTGGTGTACTCCCGGAGCAGAGAGGAGCACGAGCAGCACTTGCGGATTACGTTACAGACTCTGAGGGAGCACCAGCTGTTCGCAAAGTTCTCCAAGTGTGCATTCTGGCTGGACAGCGTCGGATTCTTGGGTCACGTGGTTACGAGAGAGGGCATTTGTGTGGACCCGATGAAGATTGAGGCTGTTCAGCAGTGGCCCCGACCTACATTGGTTACTGAGATCCGTAGTTTTCTAGGCCTGGCGGGCTACTACAGGCGTTTTGTTCAGGACTTCTCCCGTATAGCTGCACCGTTGACCGGTTTGACCCGGAAGGGAGTTCCTTTCGTTTGGACAGAGGAGTGCGAGCGCAGTTTTCAGCAGCTACGGACTTGTTTGACTACGGCGCCGGTATTATCTTTGCCTTCGGGATCAGGCGGATTCGTGGTCTACTGTGATACTTCGCGAGTGGGATTAAGATGCGTATTGATGCAGCATGGCCGGGTGATCGCTTATGCTTCTCGGCAGTTGAAGAAGCATGAACAGAACTACCCCACTTATGATTTGGAGATGGCTGTAGTGGTCTTTGCACTGAAGATTTGGCGACATTACCTATACGGCGAGTCGTGTCAGATATTCACCGATCACAAGAGCTTAAAGTACATATTTCAGCAGCGAGACCTGAACCTCAGACAGCGTCGTTGGATGGAGTTGGTGAAAGACTACGACTGCGAGATCTTATATCACCCAGGCAAGGCGAATGTGGTGGCAGATGCGTTGAGTAGGAGGCCCGGGGGTAGTCTATCCTTTTTGCGCGCAGTGCAGAGGCATTCGTCAGCAGATTGGCAGATGTTATGCGACAGCCGAGTTGAGTTCGAGTTCACTCAGACATGGGGACAGCTCGCGCATGTTCGTGCACGCCCACAGTTGCTTGACCGTATATATGAGGCACAGCGCAGTGACGACCGTTGCTTAGAGATCATGGCACAGATGGGATAGGGAAGATTTTCCGAGTTCGTGATTGACGATCAGGGGATTTTACGATATGGATCTAGACTGTGCGTACCAGATGCTGATGGATTGCGGCGCGACATTCTTGAGGAAGCACACCGATCAGTGTATAGTGTCCACCCCGGTTCCACCAAGATGTACCATGATATGAGAGAGACCTAATGGTGGGACGGGATGAAGAGGGACATTGCGGAGTTCATTTCGAGATGCCTGACTTGTCAGCAAGTCAAGGCCGAGCACCAGAGGCCCGCAGGAGAGCTACAGCCGTTACCCATTCCGGAGTGGAAATGGGAGCAGATTTCGATGGACTTCGTTGTGGGTCTACCCAGGACCAGTCGAGGGTACGACTCCATCTGGGTGATCGTGGATAGATTGATGAAAGCGGCTCACTTCCTGCCAGTGAAGACGACTTTCAGTTTTGCTCAGTATGCTCAGCTCTATATTGACGAGATCGTGCAACTACATGGCGTACCGACTTTTATCGTGTCAGATCGAGGCACTCAGTTTACCAGCCGACTATGGCAGAGACTCCAGGAGGCTTTGGGCACTCGTTTGAGCTTCAGCACAGCATTTCATCCGCAGACCGACGGACAGTCAGAGCGGACCATTCAGACTCTCGAGGACATGCTCAGAGCGTGCGTTTTAGACTTTGGTGGTAGCTGGGATCATCATTTACCTCTAGTGGAGTTCTCCTATAACAACAGCTTCCAGGATACTATTCAGATGGCACCTTTCGAGGCATTGTATGGGAGGAGATGCAGATCGCCCGTCTGTTGGACAGAGCTCAGCGAGAGCAGTATTTTGGGGCCGCAGCTTGTTGAGGAGACGACAGCGAAGATACAGTTAATTCGAGACCGGATGAGGGCAGCTCAGAGCAGACAGAAATCCTATGCAGACAGGCGCCGTCGCAGATTAGAGTTCGCAGTTGGCGACCATGTTTTTCTGAGAGTCTCTCCGATGAAGTGCGTGATGCGTTTTGGGCGAAAGGGGAAGCTTAGCCCTAGATTCGTAGGTCCCTTCAAGATCCTCGAGCCTGTCGGCGCTGTTGCATATCGTTTGGCTCTTCCACCCAGCTTTCCCGATGTTCACCCCGTCTTCCATGTTTCGATGCTCCGCAAGTACCTTCACGACCCTTCGCATGCGATTCAGCACCCGACAGTCCAGCTAGAGCGCGACCTTTCTTTAGCAGAGCAGCCGGTGGCCATCCTGGATCGACAGGTGAAGAAGTTGAGGTCGAAGATTATACCAACCGTCAAGGTCCTTTGGCGTAGCCCGAGCAGCGAGGAGGTTACCTGGGAGACCGAGGGCGAGATGAGGAAGAAATATCCCCATCTCTTCGAAGGTACGCGTAGTTATATTTTTAAATTCGGGGACCGAATTTCTTTAAGGGGGGAAGATTGTAGCGTCTTGAAAAGTCGTTTTGGTGTTTTCCTGAAATTCGGCGAAAATTCGGTATTTTTCCGAAAACCGTCTTTTTGTTATTTTGCAGTTTAGGGCTAATTATACCTAAAATGGATAGGTAATTACTTGTTTTTAGTAGCTAATGAGTTACTTATTAAATTCTGGTCATTTAAAATTTTTTCCCTATTTTTCAATTTTTAATATTATTTTAAGCCGGTAAAAAAATACATTAAATTAGCGATAAATACAAATTTTTCCAGGCTAATTTTAATCTTTAAAATTATGATAATTAAAATCTAGTTGTAACATAAATTTTTAGTATTTTATTTTGATTTTTAACTAATTTTTATTATAGGAAACGAAATTTATTGAATTTAAGCCTAAACTTGCAATTTTTGACTTGTAGGGGGTCTTTTTGCATAAAATTTTTTTTGTGCACTCCCTCTCACTTCTCCCTCACCCTAGGCCGGCCATTTCCAGCAGCACATGGGAAAAAAAATTCCATGCTCTTTGACTTGTGTTGTTGTGTGGAAATGGGGTTTTTTTTTTAAAGGTTTTTGAATTGTTAAATGGGGTATGGTGCTTTGACTTTGGGGGAGTTTGACTAGAAACTTTTTCCCACACCCACACCACTCCCCTCTCCCTCATTTCTGTCCAGAAAATCAGCAGCTCCCCCCCTTCATTTTCCTCTCTATTTTGTTCACAAATTCATCTCAAAAACCATCAAAAATCAACAAATCCTTTACAATTTCAAAGCAAAACCTTATTCTCCCTCTTCTCAAACCCAAATTGGCTCAAATCTTGGAGAAAGATGGCATCTTGGGAGGCTTTAGCAACTTAGGGTTTGAACTTTTGAGGTATAACTTCTAATCAAATGGTTACATTGTAGTTAAAGTATGCTAATTAGAACTTTGAAAATTGTTTTAGTGTTAATTTTAGTGTTAATTGCATACTAGTTTTTTTAAAGTTTGTGGCTTGAAATTAATTTAGGGTTTAGATCACCATTAAGAGATTAATTAAGCTATTTTATTATCTAGTTATTTTATTAGCTTAATCTAAGTGGTTAAACTGCTAATTGGGCTAAAATCTAGTGTTAATTTAGTGTTAGATTCTAATCTAGTTTTTAAAGGTTTATGGTTAGAGTTAAACTAGGGTTTTTAGGAACCATTATTTAGTTAATTAAAGCTAATTAGATATCTAGTTAATTACTAAACCAATTTTTAAGGTTACTTTGCTTAAGTGGCTTCTTATTATGCTAATCTATGTTAAGCTTGTGTGAAATTTTCATTAAGATTGCCAATTACCAAATTCAAGAAGAGGTTTGTGTATGGAATGTGGGTTTTGTAGCATGGTAAATAAGTTAAAATTTGTGTTTTTGGTGGCTAACTAGTTGTGTGGATTGGATGGTTGTGTTGGACCGTGATAACTTTGTCGCTATTGTCGATGTTTGCACCAAGTTGCTATTCTAGCTTACTAGTTTTTACTAAAATGTTGTGATGAATTAATTGCGATGTCTTGATGACATTTTTAGCGTATCCTATGACATTTAGGATGCGTGTGTGCGGATTTTTGAGTATTCGGGTTTTAGTTTTGCCGGGCGACCAAATCGGCGATTTTTGGCGATTTTTGCGATTTTCGCGTATGTTCCGCGCACCTTGTGCACGTTGTACCTAGCTAGTGAACATTAGTATTTTCGTTTGGGTTTTGCGTCAGTCTTGATAGGTAATCTTATGTTTGGTATTGATGTAAATTCCAGGTTCGGTCGCGGAGACGTCAGACGCGGCACGAAAGGGGAAAGCGGTGATTGGACACAGCTAGCCAGGGATTCCGGTGAGTAGATGTAACATCTACGGGGGACTATCGTTGGATGGCGCAAGCCGCCCGATAGTTTTAGTAACTTAAAAGATTCTTAGTAATGTTAGTAATTAGGGGTGTAATACTTGTATGATTATTTGCTACATTCATACCCTATATTGACATACCTATACGAAACCATTTTATAGGACACCTGCACCATTGCCAGGGTTTTTATATGCAGCACGAGCACTATTCATGCTTACACACACACCCTGGTAATTGCCATGCCACCACACTAGATAACCTTTAAATTTAAACCTTTTACTAATTGATACTTAAACTTGTGCTATTGCCTTTAATTCCTTAAAATGAAACCGTAGGATTGCTATTCATGTGCATGTACTTCATCATATTAATTGTTCATGCCTAATCTATTAATCACACATCGCAACTTGATTATTGATACCATATGCATTCATTATCATTGATATATGCACTTATGAGGATTTCTTGAGATTTTATGATATTTCTGGATTTCGGAGGAAAGCCGCAAAATTTCTAAACTTATTATATTTTTAAAACATGTAAATTGCGGTTTTCTAGTGATGTAAGTGTCGTCCACCATGAGTTTGCTGTGGTTTTTGAGACCCGTTTCGAGTAGTTGGACGAACCGTCTCGGGTACATGGTGGGCCCGGTAGGGTACCCCGGGGCAAGAAGCTCGTGGTGCTGACGATGAGCCTGGCAGGGGACGGATTACCTACCGGTGACTTCATTGGGCACGGTGGATATCCAGAGGATACCGACCGGGGATATACAGAGCCTTGATAACATGTGTCAAGGTACCTTCATGACTAAGGATGATGGGGAAGCTTTGCGATATTTAGAAGAGTTCGCTGAAAAGTCGTTACAGTGGGAAAGTCCATCATTTAGGAGTGGCAATAACCAATCGGATGTTTCCATAGGAGTTAGAGCTGACATTTCAGCTATACAAAAGAAACTCGAGACTATGGAAAACAAATTTTTAGCCGCCTCCCTTAATCAAATGTCACTTTCCAAAACTGTATGTGGCTGCTGTTCTGATCCATCTCACTTGACGGAAGAATGTCCGTTTCAAGGTCATGAGCATACCAATGCCGCATTTCAAAGACCGAGAAACGATCCTTTTTCTTCCACGTATAATCAGGGTTGGAGGAATCACCCTAATTTTGCTTGGAACCAATCACAATCACAAAACACGGTTCCAAACCAAAACAATTTCCAAAGGGTCCTTCCACCACAACAGCAGCCACAACTTCAATTGAGTCAGCACCCTTTTCAAGCACATAATTTTCAAAATCAGGTCAACACACCTGCACTGTCTAGTCCTTTACAGTTGACCGGAACTGATGAATCCTCTTCTTTTGTACAATACATGAATTTGATCTTAACAAACATCATGCAAGTTTCGGCTGAAATGAAATCTTCTGTCGATAAAATTGAGAAAAACTCTGCGTCCCAAAACGAGAGTATTAAATCGATGGAAGAAGAAATTGCACGATTAAAAGCCGAAATGAGTGCAAGAGAGAAAGGGAAACTTCCAGCTCAATCCTTACCCAATCCTGGCTATTCACATCATGTGAATGCAATCACCACGTTGAGATCTGGAAGTGTGCTTGACAATCATGTTGGGGAAGAAGTTGATGATACTGAAAATCATATCAACACCCCGGCTGAGACCTTTCCACACACACACACTTCTAATTCTGATCCCAGTTCTTCTACCCTACCATCTTCTGCCGAGCCTATTCTTCATTTCCCAAAAGGCTCGCCACTACAACCCACCTCTTTTACCCCTCCACGGACGATTCCCACTTCTATTTTGGGATCGGTTCCACACACACTTCCTTCTCCTATGATGGACCCAGCGCTTATTGCTAAAGCACCTTATCCTAATCAGTTAAGGGCTAACACACCAAGTCCACATATGGAGAAGTTCACTGAGATGTATAAACAGGTTAACATCAATATCCCTCTTCTAGATGCTATCCAACAAGTACCTGCATACGCAAAAGTTCTTAAAGACTTTTGCACTAGAAAGAGAAAGAAACAAATGCCCAAGAAAATATTCATGGCAAAGACAGTAGAAACGGCTTTCCCCCAGCAATTACCGAGGAAACGTAAGGATCCTGGATATCCTACGATTTCCATTTCTATTGGGGAGAAACACATTAACCGTGCTCTACTAGATCTTGGGGCAAGTGTTAACCTGCTTCCTTTCTCAGTTTATGAACAGTTAGGGATCGGAGAGTTGAAACCATCTCCTTGCACTCTCCAGATGGTTGACCGATCAATCACCAGACCTAGGGGTGAACTAGAGGATGTGTTAATAAAAATCGGGGAATTTATCTTCCCTGTGGATTTTATTGTAATTGTTACACAGCCTGTAGCGAACTCACGGAATCAAATTCCGGTGATTTTAGGTCGCCCCTTTTTGGCCACTTCCAATGCTATCATCAATTGTCGTAACGGTTCTATGACCCTATCCTTCGGGAATAGGACAATTGAGATGAACATTTACAAGTTAGGAAGTGTACCCTCCGAACCTACTGCTCAGGTATGTTCTGTCGACTTAATGGATGTCGACAGCAGCGAATTTAATGATCTTCCTGATACTGATCTTGACTCTTTTCATACGTTATTGTTTGACCCAACTATGTATCATACACATACGGACTCTTCCACCGAGATGTCCGGGTCAACAATTAACACTGATTATGAACTGCTTTTAGAGTCTGAAGATCACCCCGCACTTTGTGATGACATTATTCTTCGGGGTATAGATGAAACTTTTGAGGAGATCTTCGCTGATGAACTCGCATTTCTAAAAAGCACAGGTGTTGAGACGAATCATGTCCAAATCAATGAAATTGAACCTCCACCCCTTCTTCTGAATTGTAAGAAGAATGCGAGTAATCCATCACATACACTGCATCGTCTCTCCAAAATGAGACACACACACATTCTATTCCACCACTTACCCTTTCCCCACTTCTTCTTCCACCAACCAGAGCACTGCATTGATAAAATTTTCGAATGGTTGGTGTTAACATTCGGTCTTTGCAAAGCTTGGCATCAACCAATGATTTTTGACCCCCACTTGTGATTTTCAAAGCTTAATATTGCATAACTCAAGTTTGGGGGGGTACATTTTTTCTGGCTCTTGAAAAGAAAAATTTTTACAAAATTTTGAGCCAAAAATAAGTTTGGGGGAGGGTCTTCACTTAAATATTTTGCCCCCACTAATAAATTCTTCCTAAGCTTACAGGTTTTCGAGATTTAGCAGAAGGCAACAGTGAGGACACTGTTGAAAACAAGTTTGGGGGAGGTTTGTGCTTATTTTTGCATCATTTGCATATCATTTGCATAAGCACAAAATATTTTTTTGAAAACCTATAAAAATTTAAAAATTTTCAAAAAGATAAAAATATTTCTTGTACATAAATAAGATAATAAAAGTTTAGATAGTGAAAAATTACATCCATGAGATTAGAAAAATTTAAGAAAACCAAGAAAATTAGAAGTTTTCTTATACGAACTAGTAATAAGTAGTTATGAGCCGTTGTCCCAAGGGTTAGTAAGATGAAAGACGTCACTAATCTGAGGATAAAAATAAGTCTGAAAAATAGTTTCTATTCTGGAAGCCAAACATTTTGAACGTTGATACCCTGCTATTCGCACTTACACACGTCTTAAAGCCTGGGATAGTAGAGGATACCTTGAAATGCTCTTGTCTTAAAGCCAAAAGTATGAAGGAAATAAAAAAATGAAGAAAATATAAAATGGTGAGAAAAATGAACACTGGTTTTGTTATCACCAAAGGAAATAAAAAATATATAGCAAGGGTGCTTTTTCACCTAGTGCCCTAAGGCCAACTGGTCTGGGAGTCACTGCTATGCCTGAGGTGGTGCAAGACGAGGAAAATACACCAAGAAAGCAAGCACAGGAGTAATCGGTCGGTTAGTACCTCAAGAAGTATTAACGGTCGCATGAAAGTGTGTGAGCAATCTCGTTTATCAAAAAGTACTGAGGCTGATGGGCAAGAGTATGATAGCTTGAATTGAATTCTCCGGGTGTAGGGATGTCCTTTACACACACGCAGGGTTATATGATCGATGTTTGGAATAAAGATAGGAATGAAAAATAAGACGATGTTTTATTAAGGGAGGACGTGATTTCTGACATCTTTTCATGACCATTAAGATAGGGCTCATGACAACCGAAAAGCTAGCTTAGTTGGAAACCCTAATTTTTAAAGTCTTTCTTTTACAATTCTTGTCTTTAAATGTAATATTCATGATCTTTCTTTTATTATTGGATTTTGTGGGTGCAATCCGCTGAAAACCCTCAGGAGACAACACTCCTCCTACTAAGGACACCTAGAGGTTTAAAGGCTTGTTGCACATGCTCAGTGCAATCGTGTTGCCTACGAAAGTGTGCTAGATAGTTTTTCTCTTTCTTTATTTTCTCCTTCTCTTTTTAATAAATCATTCGCTCGAGACGATCGAAATTAAGTTTGGGGGTATTTGATTAGTCGAAAATATTATATATTTTAGCCGGCAATTTCCTCATCAACTGCACTCATTTAGAAGTGTACGGTATTCATATTCTACATATTAGCAAATCTATCACAGATTATCAGATTACATGTATTAGACCTTAAAACCGGCATTTCTAGGGAAATTGACTGCATTGCATGGCATAGCAATATTTCTATATGTCGCAACCCGTGTTTCAAAGTCTGTGCAGGAAAAGGAAAGCTTGCTCGAACATTACACCGCTCAAAAGATACGTCAACTCACTAATTTCAGATCTGGTATCAATCCAAAGGATTAATCACAATTCAACATATCAAAGGAAGCCCTAAACAACAGTAAAAGCCCACAGAAGAAATTACAAGGCCCAAGGACCCATCATGGCCGCGGATCCGCGGCCATAGCCTGCTTGTGCCGCGAATCCGCGGTCTAACAAGGGATTCAGACACTAAATTTTGGCCCAAGTTGCTTATCTCAGTGGCTACAGTTCAGAAATGCACTTCAGTTTCCAGAAGACTCCAGGGACTTCTACCAGATCAGCAAACACTTTGATCTACACTAAACTAGCCTATCATTCTAGAACTTTCCTCCTAAACCCTAGCTTAAACCCTAAGCTAGCTCCTAACAAACTCTCTCAGCAAACTTTAGGAGGGAACTACCATTTCAAACTTAAACCTAGGGTTTGGATGCTCTATAAATACGACCCTAGGCTCATTGTGAATTAGAATTCAACCTTGGGAATTATTCATCCAATTAGTGAATCTATCCCCAATCTATCTCTCTCTTCATCTTCTTCTTCCACAAGTCTAGTGACAAGGCTTATGTGAAACCCTAACCCTAATTCCTACCAAAAGTCAAGATCCCGAGTACCCATTAAGCAAGAAGCCCGACAACCTTTAGGAGCGGAGCCGATCTTCAACGGAGCAAGCGATCCGAGCCGATCCACGACTCACGAAGCCGAGCGAAGCCCGATCAACAATCTAGATTCTTCTTCTTGTAGTTCTTGAAGCAAATGTAATCAAAATTGTTGAGATAAATAAAGGTGATATTCTTTTATCTTGTTTTCTTTAAATTCTGCATCATGACATCTTTACAATTCGTGAATATTTTCTGTGTGGTGATGTGTGAATAAAACTCCGCTCGTCGAGGAGTCGAGACGGTCAATAGAATGATGATGTAACATAGCTTTAATCGATTCTTGATTCCTACGATGTTTTGTAAACCCTAGCAAGTTCAAGAAACTGTTAGTTATATGTATGCCCTAGAGGCCATTACTGTACATTGGATGTATATTGTAGTGGATGCTGGGACATATATAGGGAGGACTTTCTTGCTCGACATGATAGTATGCTATCTGGTTACTCTTTACCTTAACGTGTACACTGATTGTCTCTCTGTTACATGTTGGTAAAGCCCTTAGGATGTGTGCTTGACTACCTGGACTATGATGCGGATCATACTAGTGGGGACATGGTAGTCCATAAGTACATCCTTCAAAGTCCCTAGTCGTGGGTGTATCGAGACGGGGCATCGATATACCAGAGTAGACTAGCGTATGCCTTCTCGACCCATACAGATGGGCGATGGATGATCCCATATCCATTGGTGTTTGACATCGGGGATGATATACGGGTGCTCAGTGGAGACTGGGTACACTGGACGGACTCGCCGAGAACTCCCAGATGGTATTATACCTCACGTCAGATGGCAGTTCTCTGGTGACACTGGTACAGAGTAGTCTGTTGACCCGAGATCGTCATAGAGTCTTGTGTGGTTCCCACTGTGCTTTGATTTCCATCTTACCACGTCCAAGAGGGCGTGCAAAACGGTAGTTTTTGGGTACAGTCCCGAGTCACATGGAGGCAATGAGCGATAGGAGGGGATTCGTCTCTCCCGGTATAGGGAGTTGATGTTGCGCTGTGTTCGATCGGCTATAACAGGAAATCCCAGGCCAGGGTTGCTGAGATTTACTGGTAAGTGTTACCAGTAGTTTCTTGAATTGTTATAGACCTCATATCGACACGACTTATCGAGCTATTGGGGTCTGACGTTTACCACCCCTAGGCGAGATATGCGACATATCAGACGATCAGACCGGACTGTACGGTAGTGTTACTGGTTGGATTCACAGGAGTGTCAGCGGGCTTGCTCGTCGATCTTCTGATCGCTCAATACCCGGGTGGCCGTTACGTTTAGCAGACCGCTTGCGGCTTGTGGGTGTTTGATATGATCATCATCTGCTGCCGGCGTATTGACGAGTCTTTAGAGTCCTACACAGAGGTTTCCTGGCTCAAGCGAAACGAAATAGGAGCGCATATGAGATATGTGCGGGACCGAGAATAATGCGTGTATGTGATACCGTATTCCATTCTGGTGATGAATGTATCGAATGGTTGTATGCGATATAACCTAGTTATCGATTCAAGCGTTGATTCGATAAGCCGATACATAGGATACTAGTCGGTTATATGCGATATGACCGGATCGTTAAATCAAGTGTTGATTTAATGATTTAATATATAATTATATATTTGATATATTACTTTTCATTAACTAGTATCGGTTCACTTTAAATGGATTTTCTCGCTCGGGTGTGCGCATTGCATATGCGATATGATTTTGTGCACTTGCTTGTATCATGTTTGATGATACATGCAATACTTGGTTAAATGTATGTTTAAACCATAGTTAGTTAATGGTTAAGGGTTTTAAATGATTTATTTATTGTTTTATTTATTTTTGGCAAAAGGAAAATTGTGGCCTTATTTATTTCTTTTGTTGAAGTTTCTTGAACTTTTGAAAAGTCCACCATTTTTGTTTTATGCCAAACCCTAACCACTCACTAACTTTGGTTAACTCTCTACACTTAACTATGGTAAGTGTTATGATAAGATTGAATTTTCTTTTCCATTCATTTTAACTTATCATAATATTTATCATCTTCTTCCTCTTCTTCTTCTTCATGAAGATACCTTCCTCCATCAATGGTGATTGATGCAAATGAGTGAGAAATCCAATTCTAAAGTCTACCCACTTCCTATTTCTTCATCCTCTACCTCTTGCCAAGTAGTAGAGTGTGTTTCCTTCACAAGTTTTCATGATTTGGTGAAGTGAGAGCTTGATCTAGCGATGCCTCGACGTAGATCATCTTCGGCATGGACATCGACGACCTAGCTTGCCCATTCTCCGACGAAGCCGACGCTAGAGCCCGGGAACTCATATGGACAGCGAGGGGACTTCGTTGCGGAGCTATGGAGGTGGAGCACCGGATCTACAAAGGTTGTATTTCCGTATCTCTTAGTTAAGAGTTAACTAGTTTGCATTTTCGCCTAGAAATCTAGCCGACGATCCGTTGTCGGGTCTCTCGGCACCGTTAAAATTTGAAATCGGCATGTTCGATGCCTTGCGAGACCTCATTAGGGCGCCTAGGAACCTTTCACTGGTATCAGAGCCTAGCTAGAGCCTTAGGCGAAGTCTAGACGGAATTTGAAGTCCGAACGAACCCGAAAACCCATTTCAAAATTGCTCTCTGTCCTTTTTTCAAAAATTGGGATTTTTCAACATTAAAAATATGCAGAAAATCAAGCAGGGTTTTCTAGGAATTACTGTAAATTTCGTGGTCCTAATTCCATTTTCCCACCGCGGTTCCGCGGCATGAGCAAGGCTCATGCGGCGGATCCGCGGCCGTACGGCCACATTGTCCAGTGAATCTTACACAGTAACTCCTATTTAATTATGCTGGATTTTCTGGGAATTTTTAATATTAATTCAAGAGTTGAATTTTCTGGGATTGTTTTGGGGATTCGGTGTTTCGATCGGAGTATCAAATTTTGTCTATGTGGCTTTCCGGATAAATATTAGAATATGTCAAAAAGTTCGACCGGATATAAATACCCAATTTTTCCCCTGTGGGGAAATTTCCAAGTGTTGGATTTTTCCGTAGTTTAACGACGTTCTAAGTATTGCAAGTAACTCGATGGACCCTCTAGAAGACAACAAACCTTAACTCGATTATGTGACCGTCTTGAACTGCCCTTTGAACCTTCGGGTTTGGGGCAGTACGGCGTGCCATATGTGAGGCATTGGCTTGACCCTTCTATGGCTGGACCGTTGGTACTGAGGCACGAACTGAATGTTGTTAGACTCATATTTCATGTGTTGATCTGTATCGGGAAAACTTGGGTGTTCGATTGTTCGATCGGAAAGTTTGACATTTTCTATTTATCCGGAATGTGATACAATAATTGGAATTCACAAATTGTTATGAGATAACTAAATGAATGTTATAAACATAGCAGTTTAGTCTCACTTGATCGGTTGCCACGGAATTTTGATGTGATCAAAAGTCCGTCGCAATCACGTAGCGTACGCGGATACTCGCCGGGTAAACTTAATAGACAGCCTCGCTCCATAGCCCCGACCAAGTGACTGTAGGAGAACCCCGTCGCCGAAAGCATCCGTTCGGGTGCTCGCGGCAGCGGTGTTCCGCCTTGGTGCACTTCGTCGACGGTATCGGGGGTGCGGCCGTCTACTGAAGTTTGCGATAAGTATTCGATCAGACTGTCGGGAATCTTGTTGAATTGCCCGACTCGATATTGAAAAGTGTTTTCGATAATGAGACTAAAATGCGGGGTTTATAATTGTTAGGCATGCGATGTCTAAGGAATTCATTTGATTACGCATGCGATGTCTATGCAGGTTGCGGATTCCAACTGTTGTAGTTTTACACTTTCTTTTCTGTGACCGTAAGTGTAATATGTGATATCGCCGGTTTCGTTGCTATATGTCAACGACAATTGGGATACGCATGTTTACTTACGTTGATGACATGTGATGTTATGTGTTGCTGGATATGTTATATTGGATCGTCGTGTTTGAATAGCCGGGGGTTTTTATGTGAGATGAGTGTTTTTCATTTTCATTCATGTAAAAACTTGTATGTAATATTCTTTTATTGGGGCACTTCCAGGTAGCGGAAGTAGTCACCGTTTGTATATTATTTACTTTTCCGCACTAGGATAGACCCAAGGAGGGGAGCACAAGTAACCGGGTTCTGGAGTCCAGTGGGAGACCAACTCGAGGAGTCGAGTCCGGGTCTCCTAACTCTAGAATTGGTAGGGTTGCTTGCCACTCTCGTAGGGGTCTAGGGGTGTGGGTTTGGCTATTCATCACGACCGTGGAATCCGTGTTTTATACTGGCTCGTATTGAAAACACGGACGTCCTAGTATATCCAATATTTCATATGATTCTTCTGCTGCGATATCTGTGATGTGATCATGTGATGTTCTGTGATAGATACAGTATATAGTATATATGATATATTATATAGACGTTACTTATGTTTTACACCCGCGCTAGCCCTGCCCCGCTCTGCCGTTAGTTACCTAACCTAACGGTACATGAGGGGACATCGAGGCGAATGCGGATGGCATAAGTGTACGTCGTATTTATCTGTGATGTTTAGGTACTTAAAATGATGGGACTTCATTAATGAGATTAATGAAATAAAAGAAACCTAAGATGTTGTAGAATCGAATTTCAAAATAAAACAGGTAGCTACAGTTCTTGCTTTGCACAGCGGTATATGTGATATATCCTGCACCTTATTCGATAAGGAAAGGACCGAGATCCCTTCACCGGGAGTGACTCCTTTAGCAATAACTGGCAGATGCTACACACTCGGTTTGTCTTTTGATAGCTTTTAAGTGTTTTTGCTTTGCACAGTGATATATATGATATATCCCGCACCTCATTCGACGAGGAAAGGACCGACGATCCCTTTACCGGGAGTGACTCCTTTAGCAAAACTAGAAAAGCCTCAAAGGCACTCCATTTCAAAAATCATTTGATTCTACAACGATATCAAGTTCATTACGCAATAGGTTTTCAGAAAAACCTGTCGTAGCCCTCCGTCATTTCAGATAAGTAGTAGTTAGTATTCGTGCTACGTTTGTTGGCCTGCGTCAAGGCGTAGTGTGCGGTAGCTAACTGGTGCTTATCTGCATAAGCATATGATGCAGATTGGATTAGGGTAGTCGTGCGACTTTGTTGGCCTGCGTCAAGGGTCGTGCGGGTGGGTTTAATTCAATCAGGAAATGAAGGGTTGAACTTGACTAGCGGACTATGGTTTGTTGGCCTGCGTCAAGGTCATAGGACGCTAGGGGCAAAATATTATCGGGAATTTCAAGTGTTGAAATTTGCAATGAGATTGCATACCTTCTATGAGATAGTTGGATCCCGATACCCGCTGCGAGTAAGTGTTACTCCTGAGAGAGTTTTATACATTACAATTAGCCGATCAAGTAGGTGTCTAGAAAGGTGTCAACGAGGTTACGCCTCTGGGAAAACGAGGTTTACATTAATTAGGTTCGTGCGAAAGCACGGGGGACCTCCCTCAAAGTACCGACACTGGCCTGGCTGAAAGATTGGCGAACTTGTAGTGTGTAATTAATCCCGGCTAGTCTTTCCTTTTAGAATTTGAAGGAAGATTTGATAAAAAGCAGTGGGAGCTATCCTGATTAGATAAAATAATAACCAATCTATTCTTGCAAGAGCGCACGCTGAGTGTTTTCTTCTCTCTCTCTCCTGGTAGCGACCATATCACGCCTTAATCAAGATAATAATACGGATTATTGACCGAACCCGCTTGTTATACTGAGCTGGGGAACGTTGGTCCCGCTCCAACTTATAATTGTTATAAGACAGAGCAGGAAATTGGGGAATACCAGATTTCCCATGCCGCCCACACGAAGAGAGTGCATGCTGATGCATCATCTTCGGGTGTGTTCATTATACAAAACTGTTTCTTAGTATCCTCCGCATCCCTGGTATATGATACCGGATCAGGATCCCAGATATGTAATATGTTACATAGGGCTACAAAAGGGTAGAAAAACTGAGAACGGGTGATAAGTTTCATGAGGCAGAAAACGGGGCAAGTGTTGCAGCCAAGTCTGTTGGTCATTGTCACCCTGTATTACCAGAATACATTGATTCTGAACGAATGTTATTAGATACCGAACCTGATATACAAAATCATATCAGTCCCTTTATTAGTAAAGAAATGATAAAATTTTGTATTGTTGGATAATGTTTTGAACATTTCCTATATCAAAAGTTGATCGGTTCAGGCACGTTATCTAAAAGCATTAATGTTCTAAATCAAACTACAGTTCTTTGTTTACAGAACACACACAAGAGGAAAAGTTCAGAAATGAACGAATTCTTCTTGAGGTATTGTAGACTAGGTCATATCAATACGACCCGACTAGCTAGAGTTACATAAAGATGCATATTTAAATTAGTTTGAATTTACATCTTGTGAAACTCGCCAGTCATGTCACAAAGATAAGATGACACCAGCTCTGTTTATTGGAAACAGAGAAAGAGTTAGTGAACTCTTGGGATGATACATGTTGATGTATGTAAGTCCCCTGTCTACACATGCCAGGACTGATTCTTTATACTTCATTACATTCTCTGATGATCTTTCGAGTTTCAGACCTATGTTCTTGTTGAAACACAAGTCCGAACCTTTTGAGATATTCACAGAATATAAGTTAGAAGTAGAGAACCAAAATACGGGTATAAGTATTATGTCCTATGATGAGATCAAGGAGGAGAATACTTGTGCACGGAAATTCTGGATTATTCTAAAGGAGAATGAGATTCTCTCTCAGCATTACTCCTCTGTATACACCATAGCACGATGGTATATCGGGACGGAGCAATCACACCCTATATGATAAGGTGTGCTCTATGATGAGTACTACTGAGTTACCTTTTTCCTTAAGGGAGTTGTGCACTTGAGAAGCTGCATACCTATTGAATAGGGTTCCAATCAAATCAATTGCCTACCACTTCATATGTGATATGGAAGGGGAAGAGCCCATATCTTAAGTTAGTTAAGATTTGGGGTTGTCCGGCCTATGTCTAAAAGCAAAATCCGGACAAGCTCGAGGCAAGGTCTGTTATATAGAACTGGAAATGTTCCAGCTATACAAACTGCAGCAGATGATTTGATAGAGCCAATGGATTCAGTAGATTCCAACGAACCTCAGCCTCTCCGCCGATCTAGTAGGGTTCCTCACCCACCTGAGAGATAATTCAGTTTCTCTATGACAGTGGGAGCGAGGAATGCATCATGAGATGATGACCCAACTAGTTTCGAGCTGGCCATCAGGAGTAAGACTCTGTAAGAATGGCTGGATGCTTAGCGATCTGAGATGGAATCCATATACACCAACAAAGTATGGACTTTGGTTGCTATATCTGAAGGGTTAAATCCCCATCAGGAGCAAGTATATCTTGAGAAGATTACTTGGTGTACATGGAAGAGTTGAGGCTTTCAAAGCTAGACTTGTTAAAGGTCTACATCATTGACCAGGTATGGATGATGATGAAACCTTTTCTAAGTAGCTATGCTTAAGTCCATCCAGATCCTACTTGTCACGGCTACATAACATGACTACGATATCTGGTGGTTGGGTGTCATGACAGCTTTTCTAAATGATGTTTAGAAGAGAGTGTCTATAAGTACACAGCCAGAGGGCTTCGTAGACAGTGGGAGCAGCGGAAATGTGTGCAAGATGCTTTATAGGATAAAGCAGGCATCGCGGAGTTGGAACATCTGTTTTGATGGATTAGTCAAAGAGTTTGACATCATCAAAATGGTAGATGAACCTTGTATAAACAAAAAGGTAGTAGGGAGTATGGTGGTGATCCTCGTAGAGTACGTGGATGACATACTCTTGATAAGAAAGGAGTTTCTTATGCTACGCTCGATCAATCTCCGCTTATCACAATGATTCTCCACATAGGATCAAAGTGATACCTACTAAATCCTGGATTTTGGATCTATGAGATAGATCTAAATGGATGTTAGGATACTCACTAGTTGTAGTGAGATGGTATCAATCGATCCTGGGAAGAATCACTGGAAGTGTTCCAGGGTGATAAACACGACTGAATGTCAGTCACAGGCATTTTCTTTACCCTCAGTAAAGGGACGGTATGTTGGAAGAGTTCCAAGCTAGATACCGTGGCATACTAGACGATAAAGGCAGGATACATCGCTACTTAAGATGCTACCAAAGAGGCTGTTTGGATGTATATTGGTTCATGAGATGAACTATGTTCCTCCCATTGTGTGACAATGGAGTTGTGGCTTATGCCAAGGAACGCATGTCCCATCAGTGATCCAGACATATTCTAAGGCAGTATCACCTGATCATGGAGATGGTTGATCTCCAGGGTGATCGAGGTTAGGAGAGTAGACTCAGAGGACAGCACGGCGGATCCACTCACGAAGGCCTATTCCCAGAGAGAGACTTTTATGGGATAGTTGAGTATGAGATACTACAACCACTGCTACAGATGGCCCTAGTGCAAGTGGGAGATTATTAGTTATATGTATGCCCTAGAGGCCATTAATGTACATTGGATGTATATTGTGGTGGATGCTGGGACATATATAGGGAGGACTTTCTTGCTCGATATGATAGTATGCTATCTGGTTACTCTTTACCTTAACGTGTACACTGATTGTCTCTCTGTTACATGTTGGTAAAGCCCTTAGGATGTGTGCTTGACTATCTGGACTATGATGCGGATCATACTAGTGGGGACATGGTAGTCCATAAGTACATCCTTCAAAGTCCCTAGTCATGGGTGTATCGAGACGGGGCATCGATATACCAGAGTAGACTAGCGTATACCTTCTCGACCCATACAGATGGGCGATGGATGATCCCATATCCATTGGTGTTTGACATCGGGGATGATATACGGGTGCTCAGTGGAGACTGGGTATACTGGACGGACTCGCCGAGAACTCCCAGATGGTATTATACCTCACGTCAGATGGCAGTTCTCTGGTGACACTGGTACAGAGTAGTCTGTTGACCCGAGATCGTCATAGAGTCTTGTGTGGTTCCCACTGTGCTTTGATTTCCATCTTACCACGTCCAAGAGGGCGTGCAAAACGGTGGTTTTTGGGTACAGTCCCGAGTCACATGGAGGCAATGAGCGATAGGAGGGGATTCGTCTCTCCCGGTATAGGGAGTTGATGTTGCGCTGTGTTCGATTGGCTATAACAGGAAATTCCTGGCCAGGGTTGCTGAGATTTACTGGTAAGTGTTACCAGTAGTTTCTCGAATTGTTATAGACCTCATTTCGACACGACCTATCGAGCTATTGGGGTCTGACGTTTACCACCCCTAGGCGAGATATGCGACATATCAGACGATCAGACCGGACTGTATGGTAGTGTTACTGGTTGGATTCACAGGAGTGTGAGCGGGCTTGCTCGTCGATCTTCTGATCGCTCATTACCCGGGTGGCCGTTACGTTTAGCAGACCGCTTGCGGCTTGTGGGTGTTTGATATGATCATCTTCTGCTGCCGGCGTATTGACGAGTCTTTAGAGTCCTACACAGAGGTTTCCTGGCTCAAGCGAAACGAAATAGGAGCGCATATGAGATATGTACGGGACCGAGAATAATGCGTGTATGTGATACCGTATTCCATTCTCGCGATGAATGTATCGAATGGTTGTATGCGATATAACCTAGTTATCGATTCAAGCGTTGATTCGATAAGCCGATACATAGGATACTAGTCGGTTATATGCGATATGACCGGATCGTTAAATAAAGTGTTGATTTAATGATTTAATGTATAATTATATATTTGATATATTACTTTTCATTAACTAGTATCGGTTCACTTTAAATGGATTTTCTCGCTCGGGTGTGCGCATTGCATATGCGATATGATTTTGTGCACTTGCTTGTATCATGTTTGATGATACATGCAATACTTGGTTAAATGTATGTTTAAACCATAGTTAGTTAATGGTTAAGGGTTTTAAATGATTTATTTATTGTTTTATTTATTTTTGGCAAAAGGAAAATTGTGGCTTTATTTATTTCTTTTGTTGAAGTTTCTTGAACTTTTGAAAAGTCCACCATTTTTGTTTTATGCCAAACCCTAACCACTCACTAACTTTGGTTAACTCTCTACACTTAACTATGGTAAGTGTTATGATAAGATTGAATTTTCTTTTCCATTCATTTTAACTTATCATAATATTTATCATCTTCTTCCTCTTCTTCTTCTTCATGAAGATACCTTCCTCCATCAATGGTGATTGATGCAAATGAGTGAGAAATCCAATTCTAAAGTCTACCCACTTCCTATTTCTTCATCCTCTACCTCTTGCCAAGTAGTATAGTGTGTTTCCTTCACAAGTTTTCATGACTTGGTGAAGTGAGAGCTTGATCTAGCGATGCCTCGACGTAGATCATCTTCGGCATGGACATCGACGACCTAGCTTGCCCATTCTCCGACGAAGCCGACGCTAGAGCCCGGGAACTCATATGGACAGCGAGGGGACTTCGTTGCGGAGCTATGGAGGTGGAGCACCAGATCTACAAAGGTTGCATTTCCGTATCTCTTAGTTAAGAGTTAACTAGTTTGCATTTTCGCCTAGAAATCTAGCCGACGATCCGTTGTCGGGTCTCTCGGCACCGTTAAAATTTGAAATTGGCATGTTCGATGCCTTGCGAGACCTCATTAGGGTGCCTAGGAACCTTTCAGAAACGACGACCCATTTCGTTTCGATGCTTTCTTGAATGACATCGCTCGAAATTGGGGAGTTAGGATCGTTTCTTGAAATTGCTAGAGGCTAGAATGTGAATGATATCGACAAAAGAACAAGGGATAAGATGAAACCCTAGTTTCACGAGAAAGCCCTAACTCTCGTCGATTATCATTGATCTAGTATCAATCCTTCGAAGGACAAGAACACGAAATCTTTAGATTACATCACGTCTATCGACCCGATCGATTCCTACGAGCCTCTTTTAGATTCTTTACTGTTGATTGGAAATATCATCGATACACCAATTCTTGATTTTTTATAGTTTTCTTGATTCTTGAATAGAATAGTGACACTTGAAAATCAAAACTCTTGAATCATGTTTTCGTTTATCTTAGCTTAACTTTTCAATTCAAGCATATCATAATACAAACGAATCGTGCAATCCCTGTGGACGATCCGCACTCATTCATAAACTACAATTGACACCGTAGTTTGATTGCGGTCAATATAATTTTTTGATTGTCGATACTTTTTACATATACATGTCAGAAAATAATTCAATCAGTGGTCCTAATTAAGTAACCACTCGCCTTAGTCATACTTGCCTAGACACCATAAAGTCAGGTTTAGATAAACGATCGATGTCCATGACATATCGTATTTTCCTATTAAAAGATTTTGTTTTAAAATTGTATACAACTTAGAACTTTCAGAAAAGGTTCATAAAGAAAATGGTATTTTAATGTAAAGTCTTGTATTATCGTATTCTAAGTTTTGATGATATCAATTAGGGTTGTATTTGCGTGTGTGTGGAGGTAGGTCATTACCTCGTGATCTATTTTAAGGTATAGCATTGTTAAATGGTTAAATGTGATAAACTAAACATGGTGGTATTTAAGTGTGAAAATACGGTATTTTGCAAAAGTTATCATTTCATGTGAGAAACTTTATCCAAATTGATTTTTAAGTGATTAGTAGTCAACATGAATATGTTTAAGCATTATGGAATTAGTGACAAGTGAGTTTTGATAGAAAACCGAATCGGAAATCAGTTTGTTTCGATTTCCGTCGGGTTTGAAAAATCGTATTTTTATGGAAGAAAGAAATGTAGAAAAAGAAAGACTTACGGGTTTGGACAATGCTAGAGAGTGAGAGTAAGGTCGTGGGTTTGTCAGTGCGTCGAAACGTCGTGAAGAGGTCCTAGTACGATCGCCGGGATTTCGCCGTCGATTTCGGCAGCGCTTCGCCTTTCGCTCATTTTCCGATGTACCAAGTTCTCTTGAAATTTTTAGAGAGTGGACTTAAGAATGTAGGGTGAGAGGGTAGAGGGTATGGGGGTTTATATACGGTTAGGCTAGGGTTAAGGTTTTTAATAAAAAAATTATAAAAAAATATACAAAATCATTAAAAATTCATTAAACATAAGAGTAAAAGGGATTTATTGGCCAAATGATAATCGATCCAAGCATTTAGAGTATGCAGGAGGGTGGACCAGGTCAAGACCCAACTTTTCTCTGTTGGTGACTCGGCCGTCCGGCCAAGTCCGGCCGGCGGCGCCGGACCGAGTCGGTCGAGTCGCCGGCCGGCGGCGCCGAGTCGGGGGTCCATTGGCCGGGGATTCTTCGGGGGTACAATTTGATATATTTACTTTTTGTTGTCCAGTACATATTTTGGGAGTTATAGCCTTTTTACTGTTTACTTCCAAAAAAAATTAAAACAAAATAAATACAAAAATAATGTGGGGCATGGGATTTGAACTCCGGTGGCTTGGTTCAGCTGTGCAAGGTATTATCAATGAGCTACAAGCTCCTTCTTGTAATTATTGTGGGAAAATAACTACTTAAAGTGGTAACAGCAACATTAAATACCCTAAGTACACTTTAATTTTAAAACAATTTTATGTACACTAAAAATGGAATTATTTAAAAACAAAATAATTACTTGTATATATATTGTGCTCAGATTAAAATACTCCTTTATGGATTTTTAAAAATTTTAACAAAAAATTTTGAATAGAAAAGTGTATAGGAAAATTAGGGTTGTTACATTCTACCCTCCTTATAAAAATTTTGTTCTCGAAATTTGTAAAAGGAAGGTGTTACAGTGCTAGGAAGTTTGGCGAATAAAAGTGATACGATGGTGAAAAAGGCTTACCGGTGTTACCTTGACCTACTGTCTTGGCTTCTAATATGAAGGTCTGTCGCCGTGGTATATTCCTTCTAGCTGGAGGCAAATTCTGCCTTTAAGGCCTGTTTCTCTGCCTTCTAGGCATGTCCCTCATTGCTTGTTGGAATTGGCGAGTAGGCTGTGCAGGTGGTGGAGCAGGTAGTGCAGGACGAGTTGCAGGAGCCTGGATGGTTGGCCGCTGCGAGTAGTTGGTGGGTGTGTGAGTAAAGTTGCTGTTGTAAGGACAGTTCCCAATTCCGTGGTTGGATGCGCCACAAATTAGACACAGGCCTTTTGCGCGCCTACAATCCTTCCACAAGTGTCCCTTTCTGTGGCAGTAATGGCAAATTTCTTCAGTTCTCTTGAATTCAAACGATGGCCTGGAAGAGGCTCCACCTGCCATTTGGTTGGCAGGGCGTTTGACTCCTGCAGACTGAGGTCTGCTTCTTGCTTTTATCACTGCCTCATAACTGCGGGCAGCTTCCAGAGCATCCTCATGAGTCAGAAATTTTCCCGTGGCTAGAGCAGCCTGAATCTCCGTGTCCAGTCCTTTTTGAAAGCGACGGGCTCTGATCTCGTCCGTCGGTTGCCGCGAATCTGTTTAAAGATTGTGTTAGCTGTGTAGTATGTGATATTTAAAAATTGAACTATTGTGACATATCTTACCGGCTTAACATGGTGAATTCAGCGTCGTATTCATCTACTGATTTGTCCCACATTGAACCCTGTTGTAGATGAATGAACTGCTGCTCCATTGCAAACCTGGCAGTCACAAGGAAATACTTCGCGTCGAACTTCTCGCGAAAAGTCTTCCATTCAATCGGCTGTACCAGACGGCTTTCTTCCGCCTTCCACCAGTTGCGAGCATTGTCCGTGAGCTGTAGTTTCGCCACACGGACCCAAGCGATGTCTGGCACTTGAGCTGCTGCCAGATCGTCTTCTATGCTTTGTGCCCATTCTTCAGCTTCAAGAGGGCTTCCTTTACCAGAGAACTGCTTGGGATGTAAAGCCCTGAATTGCTTTACTCCCGGTGCGTCGGTTTCAAGACGGTTCAGAAGTTGTTGTTGTCCCTCGAGAAGGCTGCGGATCGCTTCCAGTAGCACTGTTTGCTCGGTGGTTGGTGCAGGAACAGCTGGTACGAGAGGTAGTGTTGGAGGTGTGTTGTTGACGTTGGTGCTGGTGTTATTCGGGGAATCCATAACCTTGAAGAAAAATTTGGGTTAGGACAGATTCAAATACATGAAATGATAAGATTCAAGGAATAGAATTTTGTAAGATTCAAGAAACATGAATTGTAAAGAATGTTTTAGTTGCTGGTTCTTGTGTTATATTGCTTAGGTTGTTCACACAGACCAGAACTGCATGATTGGGATTCATACAGTTCAGACCTGCATGGGCCACCAACAAAATCTATCACGTCCCGCTTCCCAGTGTACGACGAAGGGGACGCGACGAGGCCCGCTACGTATATACTCAGAAGTACATACGCTAAGCGTATCTAAGCAATATAAAAGTAAATCACAAGAGACAAGAGATATAGAAATAACAGCAATTTTATTAATAACATTCTTTTGTACAATACAAGAAAAGTAAATACAACTGGAATAAAAAGTGATGCCTAAACAATAGCATAACAGGAAATGAAAATACTGAATAGAACAAGGTACAATGTCTAGAGCTTGGTGTCTTCGTGAAACTGCTCCAAGTCTTCACCGGTGGGCTCGATCTTTGACGGGTCCAAAACACCTGACGACAATCAAAGAAGAAAGAAATAGAATGTCGTCAGCGAACAGGTCGCTCGGTAAGTCCCAAGGATAAAGAAGAATTAGAAAAGAAAGAATAAGATGTATCTTCTAGAGTTTTATATTATTTGATGTAATGTTATATTAACGATGTTGTTTGTAGCTTGGTACAGAAGAATGCCAGTGTATACGAGAGGCGTCTCTATATGCTAGAGACCATGGCAAACGGAATATAAAGTACAAGGCTCCGTTATACAACCCGGAACAACGGCAATTGGATTCATGTTAGGTGTCTTAAGTCTGACCGTCTCGTGCCACTTTTAACATCTTCCGTACCAATCTACCCCTTAAACCCCGTAGTATTTTGATAGTATTGTATTGTGTAAGTTGGATGACCGACCAAAACCATGATATCAGTAAACATGTTGTAACTGCATAATCAGATAAATGGAATAACGGAATAATGGATGTATATCCATGGTTTGATTCAGTCAAGTTGTATAGATTGTTAACTGGATTCTGGGATTCATGTGTTCATATTGAGTTGGAATATTAAAGAATATAGAATGACTTGAATCATATTCAAGTCAGAAATAATCAGACTCAAACCCGAGTCAGACTAAATGAAATGTAATTTGAAGTTCTATAATTGTTAGGGTCCTTATTGTAAATTATAAAACTTGAGGGTTTTTTTATGTAAAAATACTTTTGCATAGTTTTCAAGATACACCTCAAGTATTTATTATTCGTCTTTATAGTTATAATGAGTGTAAATTTTATTTGTTTTATTTCTAGTGAGAATATCCTAATTACCTAAATAAAAGTATTAATTTTGTAATATTGATTTAATTGAAATTCATGGTATTTTAATATAACTTTTAATCTTGTAATTTTTTTATAGAAAAAGGTGAAAACTTTATCTTATAATAAAATAGGTGTTCAAATGATAAATATACATATGTTTATACAAGAATAATTTTTAATAAATATTTTATTTTCCAAAAATCACATTTTTCATAAATGTCGTATTCTAAACCTTTCAAGACCGAATGCTCCTTACGGAGGTCTGAATCTCGCACTACTAAGCCCGTGGGTGCACGATAAACCGTACAATCCCTAACGGGTTCCCCAAATGTGGGTTGTAGTGGCGCTTTGCAAAGATTTTATAAATACTAACCATTTAGAAAACGGTTTTATAAAGATACAGTATTTATTTGTAAAAGGGTGTAAATTTCCGTATTTTAGATTCTAGGGTTTCCTAAGCCAACTAACCTATTTCTAAATGGTCTAAACGACAAATCATTAGAAGCCTCAAATCGCCTCTTCACCGCCAATTGTGGCCAGGTAAGTGCCAGGTGAGTGGGAGGCTCTCCACTACAAGTAGTGGTCCTAATTAAGTAACCACTCGCCTTAGTCACAATTGCCTAGACACCACAAAGTCAGGTTTAGATAAACGATCGATGTCCATGATATATCGTATTTTCTAATAAAAGATTTTGTTTTAAAATTGTATACAACTTAGAACTTTCAGAAAAGGTTTATAAAGAAAATGGTATTTTAATGTAAAGTCTTGTATTATCGTATTCTAAGTTTTGATGATATCAATTAGGGTTGTATTTGCGTGTGTGTGGAGGTAGGTCATTACCTCGTGATCTATTTTAAGGTATAGCATTGTTAAAGGGTTAAATGTGATAAACTAAACATGGTAGTATTTAAGTGTGAAAATACGGTATTTTGCAAAATTTATCATTTCATGTGAGAAACTTTATCCAAATTGATTTTTAAGTGATTAGTAGTTAACATGAATATGTTTAAGCATTATGGAATTAGTGACAAGTGAGTTTTGATAGAAAATCGAATCGGAAATCGGTTTGTTCCGATTTTCGTCGGGTTTAAAAAATCGTATTTTAATGGAAGAAAGAAATGTAGAAAAAGAGGGACTTACGGGTTTGGACAACGCTAGAGAGTGAGAGGAAGGTAGTGGGTTTGTCGGTGCGTCGAAACGTCTTGAAGAGGTCCTAGTATGATCGTCGGGATTTCGCCGTCGATTTCGGCAGCGCTTCGCCTTTCGCTCATTTTCCGATGTACCAAGTTCTCTTGAAATTTTTAGAGAGTGGACTTAAGAATGTAGGGTAAGAGGGTAGAGGGTATGGGGGTTTATATAGGGTTAGGGTTTTTAATAAAAAAAATTATAAAAAATATACAAAATCATTAAAAATTCATTAAACATAGGAGTAAAAGGGATTTATTGGCCAAATGATAACTGATCCAAGCATTTAGAGTATGTAGGAGTGTGGACCAGGTCAAGACCCAACTTTTCTCTGTTGGTGACTCGGCTGTCCGGCCAAGTCCGGCCGGCGGCGCCGGACCGAGTCGGCCGAGTCGCCGGCCGGCGGCGCCGAGTCGGGCCGAGTCGGGGGTCCATTGGCCGGGGATTCTTCGGGTGTACAATTTGGTATATTTACCTTTTGTTGTCCAGTACATATTTTGGGAGTTATGGCCTTTTTACCGTTGACTTCCAAAAAAATTAAAACAAAATAAATACAAAAAATAATGTGGGGCATGGGATTTGAACTCCGGTGGCTTGGTTCAGCAGTGCAAGGTATTACCAATGAGCTACAAGCTCCTTCTTGTAATTATTGTGGGAAAATAACTACTTAAAGTGGTAACAGCAACATTAAATACCTCAAGTACACTTTAATTTTAAAACAATTTTATGTACACTAAAAATGGAATTATTTAAAAACAAAATAATTACTTGTATATATATTGTGCTCAGATTAAAATACCCCTTTATGGATTTTTAAAAATTTTAACAAAAAATTTTGTATAGAATAGTGTATAGGAAAATTAAGGTTGTTACAATGTGATATTTCGGATTTACGATGTCTAAAAAGATTGTGGATTCCAAATGCTGTAGTTTTTCACTGTCTTTTTTATGACCGTAAGCGTAGTATGTGGGGTATCGCCGGCTTCGTTGCTATATATCAACGACAATCGGGATACACATACTTGCTTACGTTGATGATATGAGATATTATGTGTTGCTGAGATATGATGTGCAGGATTGTCGCGATTGAATAGCCGGGGTTTTTATGTGAGATGAGAGTTTTATTTTCATTCATATATAAATCAATTGTATGTAATATTCTTTTATTTGGGGCACTTCCGGGATGAGGAAGATGTTTCCATCATTGTATATTATTTACTTTTCCGCATTAGGATAGACCCAAGGAGGGGAGCATAAGTGACCAGGTTCTAGGGTTCAGTGGGAGGACATCTCGAGGAGTCGATACCGGGTCTCCTAAACTCTAGAATTGGCAGGATCACTTGCCGCTCTCGTAGGGGTCTAGGGGTGTGGGCTTGGCTATTCATCGCGACCGTGGAATCCGTATTTTCTATTGTTGGCTAAATACAAAATACAGACATCCTAGATATCCTTTTATTTTCATATGTGCTTCTGCTATTGATATTATGTAATGTGATTACTTAGTATCTGAGACGAATGGATTATTATTATATATATGATATATAATAAACGTTGCTTATGTTTTACACCCGCACTAGTCCCGTCCCGCTATGCCGTTAGTTAAGTAACCTAACGGTGCATAACGGGACACTGTGGCGAATGCGGATGGTATAAGTGTACGTTCTATTTTCGTTTCTTTTCTATGATGGCTTAGGAACTTAAATGATGGGATCACATTAATGAGATTAATGTAAAGTAAAAGAAACCTAAAAGATGTTGTAGAATCAGATTTGAAACCCACTCGGCTTTTTTTTTATGAAAAATGCAAGTTTCAAAAGATGCGGAGCTTAAGCCACTCCTTTTCTAAAACTGTTTTAATTCTACAACGAGATCAAGTTCAAAGCGTTAAAGGTTTTCATAAAAACCATCCGCAACCCTCCGTCATTTTAGGAAGCAGAGTACTTAGTATTCGTGCTGCGTATTTTGATTATAGTCAAGGCGTAGTGTACGGTAGCTAAGTGATGTCTTCCTACAAAGCATATGATGCGATCAGTTAGGACATTCATATGATTATGTTGATCATAGTCAAGGGTCATATGGGTGGGTCTAGTTGATCTCGAAATGACGGGTAGAACTTGACTAGTACTTATGATATTTTGACCATAGCCAAGGTCATAAGTAACCAGGGGTAAAAACCATATCGGGAGTTTCAAGAGTTGAAATTTGCAATGAGATTGCATACCATCTATATGATAGTTGGATCCCGATCCCACTGTGAGTAAGTGTTACTTCCAGGAGAATTTTGCACTTTACAATTAGCTGATCCAGTAGGTGTCTAGAAAGGTGTTAACGGGGTTTGACCCCTGGGAAAACGAGGTTTACTTTAATTAGGTCCGTGCGAAAGCACATGGAACCTCCCTCAAAGTACCGACACTAGCCTGGCTGACCGGTTAGCGAAACTGTAGAATGTAATTAATCCTGGCTAGTTTTCTTTTCAGGTTTTGAAAGAAAATTTGATTAAACCAGTGGGAGACATCGATTAGATAAGACAATAACCAATCTAATTCTTTGCAAGAGCATTTCGCTGAGTGTATTCTTTTCTATCTCCTAATGGCAGATACCAATGATGGGACTTAAGCTTCTACTAGAGAAAAATAAACTGACGGGACCGAGCTATAAAGAATTGTTGAGGAACTTGAACATCGCACTTGCATATGAAAGTATCATATGTCCTCACAACCAAAGCCCCACCGGTCCCAGGACCTGAATCATCTGTCTCGGATAGGGAGATCCGAAAAACTTGGGATACTGATTGTAACACGGCCAAATGCCTCGCGCTTGCTTCTATGGACAATATCCATCAGAAGCAACACGAGAATATGGATGTACAATCCATCTTTCTTCACACAAAGGACTTGTATGAAGAGCAATCTCGTACTTTAAGATACGAGGAATCTTGAAAGCTGTTTCAGATGCGAATGGCCCTTGGTGCATCAGTAGGAGAACATGTTTTAAAGATGATTAGTCTTATAGAAGAACTTGAGGAACTGGGATGGACCATGGACAATGAGCAATATACGGATATTGTTCTACAGTCTCTCCCCCTTGCCTTTGCTCCGTTCATAGTGAATTTCAATATGAACGATTTGGAGAAATCATTGCCTGAACTTCTCAATATGTTGAGAGGTGCAGAGAGCACGTTGAAAACAACGAGGACTCCCGCTTTGCTTGCTGGGCCATTTTCCTCTTCTGTCCCAAAAGCCAAGGCCAAGGGAAAGAAAAATAAGAAGTCCATCAAACAGAAAGGTGGAGTTAAAAAGGCTAAGGGGAAAGACAAATCCGGGGCTGCGGGAAGCGGGAAAGGAGAATGTTTTTACTGCCACAAGTCGGGACATTGGAAACGGAACTGTGCTGTGTATCTTGCTGATCTCAAGAAGAAGAAGCATGCTGATGCTTCCACTTCAGGTGTGTTTGTAACTGAAAACTGTTTTTCTTTAAACTCTACATCTTCGGTATTAGATACTGGTTCTGGTTCTCACATCTGCAATTGTATGCAGGGATTGAGAAATAGTAGAGTTTTTAAGACAGGTGACCATACTCTGCGGGTTGGAAATGGTTCCAATGTACATGCTGTATCCGTAGGAGAGTATCATCTTGGGTTGCCTTCGGGTTGTATTTTGGTTTTGAACCCGTGTTATTTTGTACCTTGTATGCTATGTAATATAATATCCGTTTCTTTGTTGGACAATGAAGGATATCATTTTGTATTGCAAAATAATGTTATGAACATTAACTTGAATCAATAGTTGATTGGGTATGGTACACTAAATAACGGAATTTACGTCCTGAACCAACACACAGTTTTCAATATACAACATACTAATAACAGAAAGTTTTCAGATATAAATGAAGCTTTTCTTTGGCATTGTAGACTTGGCCATATTAATGAAACAAGACTAAACAAACTACATAAAGATGGATATTTAAATCCTTTTGAATATAAATCTTATGCGACTTGCCAGTCTTGTATCAAAGGTAAAATGACCAAAACTTCGTTTACTGGACACGGAGAAAGAGCTGTGGAACTCTTAAGGCTCATACATAGTGATGTATGCGGACCAATGTCTACACATGTTAGAGGTGGTTTTTCCATACTTCATTACTTTTACTAATGATTTCTCAAGATTCAGACACGTGTTTTTGATAAAGCACAAATCCGAAGCTTTCGAGAAATTCAAGGAGTACAAACTTGAAGTAGAAAAACAAACAGGCTTGAGCATCAAGAAAATTCGATCAGATCGAGGTGGAGAATATTTAAGTACATAGTTTTTAGACTTCTTAAAAGAGAATAGGATTCTCTCTCAGCTCACTCCTCCTTACACACCACAGCACAATGGTGTGTCAGAACAGAGGAATCGTACCCTATTGATATGGTACGATCCATGATGTGTGATGCTGAGTTACCGCTTTCCTTTCGGGGGCATGCATTAGAGACAGCGATGTATCTGTTAAACAGGGTTCCAACCAAGACCGTGTCTACCACTCCATATAAGATATGGAGTGGAAAGAGACCATCTCTTAAAAGAGTTAGGATTTGGGGTTGTCCGGCTTTTGTTAAAAAGCAGAATCCAGACAAACTCGAGACACGATCGGTCATGTGTAAATTTGTGGGGTATCCAAAACATTCGTATGGATATCTATTCTACCACAAGGAGGAACAAAAGGTGTTTGTTGCTCAGCATGCCACATTTTTGGAAAATGAAATCTTTACAGACAGTACAGATGGCAATGCAGTAGAACTAGAAGAGGTTCTAGAAACTCAAATTACTTAGGACGAATTGGTTGAAACTGATGTTGCAGTAGAACTTCAAGAACCTCAGCCGCTCCGGAGATCTGGTAGAACTTCTCACCCACCAGAGAGATACTATGGGTTTCTCATTGATGGTGATAGAGAAGATTGCATCATGGATGATGATGACCCTACTAGTTTTCAGCAAGCTATCACGAGTGGTGACTCAATGAAGTGGCTGGAAGCCATGAGATCCGAAATGGAGTCCATGTATACCAACAAAGTATGGACTTTGGACGTTGTGCCTCCTGGGATAAAACCCGTTGGGTGCAAATGGATCTTTAAAAGAAAGATTGGTATAGATGGACAGGTAGAGACCTTTAAAGAAAGGGTAGTAGCGAAAGATTTTCGTCAAAGACCAGGATTGGACTATGATGAAACTTTCTCTCCAGTAGCAATGCTTAAATCCATTAGGATCCTACTTGCTATTGCTGCTCACTATGATTATGAAATCTGGCAGATGGACGTTAAAACTGTTAGTGTATATGCCCTAGAGGCCATTACTGTATCATACTAGTTTGTATATTACTTGATGGAAGCCTTGGATATTCACCTTGTATTGACAATCTTGCTCATGATGGTAGTATGCTACTTAGTTTGTTTCTGCTTTAATGTGTGCATGTGTTTCTTTTAGCATATCGCCTTTACACATTAGTGGAGCCCTTAGAATCTTTGCTTGATTACCAGCGTTGTGATGGCAGTCACACTCGTGGGGGCTGGGTAATCCACAAGCACATCCTTATGCAGGTCCCTAGTCGTAGGAATATAGAGACAGGGCATCGATACTCCGGAGTAGACTAGCGTATCAGCTTCTCATCCCATCTTGGGAGACGGTCTGTCCCACAGCCGCCAGTACGTCGTACTTGAGATAGTATGCGGGTGCTCGTTAGGTTACGAGTACACTGGACAGGACTCGTCGGGAACTGTTGGTTGGTATTATACCTATCATCAGTTATCAGTTCCCAGGTGACATGAGTACAGCTTAGTCCGTTAACTTGACACTGTCACTTCACCTCGAGTGTGTTCCCACTGTACTTTGATTACTACCCTACCACGGCTCAAAGGAGTCGTGCAAACAGGTAGTTTTTGGGTGCAGTCCCGAAGCACTTGGAGGCAGTGATGGTTAGACAGGATTCGTCTCTCCCGGTATTGGGGGTTGATATCGCACTGTGTCTAGGAGAGCCATTACACAAAGTCCCTGGCCAGAGCAAGCGAGATAGACTGGTAGGTTTCCAGTGTTATCTCAGGGTGTTCTGGGCTACACTCCGACATGACTTGTACCGCTAGTAGGGGACTGACGTTTACCGCCCCCTAGGCCCGCCATGCGATGTTCTTAGACGAACAGACCGGACTGTACGGAGACTGTCACATTCAGGCTCAGTAGGAGTTCAGATGGGTTTACCTCGTCAGTCTTCTTATCGGCATCTACCTGGGGACCGTTACGTACAGCTAGTGCCGCTTGCGGTCTGTGGTTAAACCCACTGCCAGCGTAGTGTCGAGTCTTTAGAGTCCCACACAGAGGGTTATTCGCCTTTAGGCAAAATGAGTAGAGGTCGCATGGTTTTGCGACGGGGTTCGTTCACATCCGCGCACTTGTGCACGTTTTGTGTCCGGACAGCTTATACTAGCGGGCTTTGGTTTAAGCCGGATCCTAGTATATGATTTGGGATTGGTTTTATCTCATTGTATTCATGTTCCTCGGAACACGGATACGGGTGTGTATGCACAGTTGACTAAGGCAGAGGCAGAGGACTTTCGTTAGGGTTGATGACCATTGGCATTTTCTTAACCCTAATGTTTATGTGTGAAATATGTTTTATTAATATTAGTTAATTATAATTGTGTATGGTTTGGGTTGTTGACTATTTGACTTTGCTTGACTTGTTGACCTAGGTGGAAAGTTGACCATCATCATTTCATATGAAAGATGCTCTTTGATCCTTGCAAAAGTAATTAATGTGAGATGATAATGGTCATGTCAAGATTAACCATCACAATTATCTATAGGAAATTATTTATTTATCATAATTCACATATATGTGAGAAGGTTGGATTATTTTTCTCACTTTATCATTCTCATTCACTCTCATCCTCTTCCTCTCTCTCTAGCTCTCCCCTCTCATGAGTTGAGAACCTTTTGAGCTTGAGATAAATCCCTTAAAATTACACTCTACTCTTTCTAAGGTTCTAGGTTTAGCACACCAAGCACCTTAGTTACTTCTAGTTTGAGGTTGGAGCCAAAGGTTGAGGTCCTCGGGTGGATCTTTCTTCGGCAAGAGAAGGCGACAAGGAGAACCCGTTCTTTCACTCCAAGGAGAAAGAAGAGAAGGACTTGAAGACCTAGGTATAATCCTTTTTCCGAGTAGCTAACTCTTTTATCTTGTTAGTTTGTTTTTTTTAGCAAAGATCCCCCTTTTACATTGTCCATGTTGCCTAGTGTTGTAAAAATCTGATTTTTCATAATGTTTCTGCCTCCCCGCAAGCACCGGGGTGGGCAACGTGGACTTACACTGGTATCAGAGCCTAGCTAAACACAAACTAACTAGTTAGCAAAGTATATAGAACTTCGATCGGAAAAAATCGCAAAACACATTTTCAAAAACCCTAGTTTCTGCCGATTTTTATTTCTGCTTTAAAAATAATAAATCATACACTAAAAATTGTCTCAGGGTTTTTACAGAACATCCAAGAAAAATGAACCAGCGAGTCGACCAACTCACCGCGGAACCGCGGCTAGAGCATGCTCTTGCCGCGAATCCGCGGCCGAGTTGACTCGGCCGTGGGTCATTTTTCCTGCAGTGTTCTTCTGTTGCTGTTTTGTGATTTTTGAGATGGTTTGTTTCTGCCCAGATTTTCCAGAGAACAAGTTAGTTTTTGGGGTGGTCATAAATCCGTATTTTTGATCGAACTTCTTTACACTTTGGCTAATGGGTTATATCTGTGATGTGATATATGTATTGAACGTCCGCTAATCGCTATACGTCGATTAGTGGGGGTTATACATATCTGTGATCTGTGATCTGTAATGTTGATGGTTTGTGTATATGAATTCGTTGGATTGTCGCGGATGAATAGCCGAGGGGTTGTGAGATGAGAGTTTTCTTATTCTTTCAATTCTTGTAATATGTAAATTGATGTAATATTATTTGTATGGCCGCACAACCGGATTGGGGTTGTAGCCGTCATTGTATAATTTCTTTTTACTGTTTTTGCTCCTAGGATAGACCCAAGGTAGGGTGCACAAACTACCGGGTATCTCGAAGTGCCGAGTGGCCTACTCACGGTGTTGAGGGAGGTTGCTTCGCTTCGGGTACTTGGCGGGTAGTTTGCCGCACCCGTAGGGGTCTAGGGTGGGTTTGGCTATTCATCGCGACCGTGTAATCCGTTTTTCATTACAGGCTCGTACGGAGTGCGGATTCTTAGTATATTCAATGTGTTCATCTGCGATCTGGAATGGCTATCATTGCATGTGACGAATGTTTATATATATCTATATGATATCTATTTAGGCGTTGCTTATGTTTTGCATCCGCGCTAGTCCATCTCCCGCTCTGTCGTTAGTTAAGTAACCTAACGGGTGATGACGGGACCCCGTGGCGAATGCGGATGGCATAAGCGTACGTCATATTTTCGTTGTTTTCTGCAATGGTAGGATTAAATGATGGGACGCATTGGAATTAATGCAAGAAAAAATAAACCAAGTAAAAGTCGTTGGAACACTTTCAAAACCACTCGGTTCTTTTCAAAACCAACTTTTAAATGCGGAGCTTGAACCACTCCTTTTGAAAGCTATCTCGTTCCTTCGATTATATCAAGTTCACTAGGTTCACGGTTTCGCTAAAACCATTCGTAGCCCTCCGTCGTTTCACATGAATGGTCAATAAGTATTCAAGCTATGTATGTTGGCCAAAGTCAAGGCATAGTGATTGGTAGCTATTGGGTATTCATGTGCAGCATAGATAGATGTATTGGTTTGGGGCAGTCGTTCTACCATGTTGGCCAAAGTCAAGGGTATGTGCGGGTGGGCTCAAATTAACCTGGAGAATGACGGGTAGAACTTGACATGTGACTTATGATATTTTGGCCAAAGTCAAGGTCATAAGAGCATGGGGAAAAAATCCACATCGGGAGTTTCTAAAGAAACGAAAACTTGCTAGCGCTGCATACCATTTGGAGTGTGATGATTCTGGTAGGATTCCTTCAGTTTTGTCACGCGATGATATTTGGATCCCGATCCTACTGTGAGTATATGCTACTCCTCTGGAACTTTCTCACTTAACGATCAATGCTATAAACCAAGTAGGTGTCTAGAAAGGTGTTAGCGGGGCTACGCCCACAGGGAAAAGAGGTTACTTAATTAAGGAACTTCGCGAAAGCGTTGGAAAACCTCCCTCGAAGTATCGACACTGGTATGGCTGAACGGTTAAACAAGTATTGTACGGTGAGATTGATCCCGACTAGTTCTTCCTTTATGGTTTGAGGAGGGATTCGAGAGACCGTGGGAGCCATCCTGTTTAGACAAATTAAAAACCACTCTAAACTTGCAAGAGTATCATGCTAAAGTGTTTCTTCTCTCTCTCTTAATTGCAGCGACCAATTATCATGACTGGACTTAAGTTACTCCTAGATAAAAACATACTGACAGGGCCAAACTACAAAGATTGGCTCAGGAATGTCAAAATGACAATCACTTATGACAAATTGGGGTATCTTCTTACCACCAAAGCTCCCCTTGTCCCAGGTCCCAAAACCAGCGTCGCGGATAGGGAAATCCGTAAGACCTGGGAAATCGACTGCGCGAAGGACAAGTGCCTCGTGCTTGCCTCTATGGACAATGAACATCAGAGGAGGCACGAGAATATAGACCTCGAATCCATATTTCTCTATACAAAAGAACTGTATGGAGAGCAATCCCGTATCGCCAGATACGAAGTGTCGAAGAAGTTGTTTTCGGCGAGATTGGCCGTCGGATCATCGGTAGCGGAACACGTGCTTAAGATGATTGGCTACATAGAGGAGCTCGCGGACTTTGGGACCACGTTGGAGAATGAGATCTATACGGACTTGATTCTCCAGTCCCTTCCTTCCACTTACGCCCAGTTCATCCTGAACTTCAACTTGCAGGAAAAGGAAGTTAAACTTTCAGTGCTTCTCAACATGCCGAGGAGTGCGGTGGGCACCCTACAAAAAGGTAGGGAAACATCCACTTTGTTTGTAGGAGGATCTTCCTATTCTAGGTCCACGGCGAAAGCCAAGGGAAAGAAGAAGAAAACCCCTGCCAAATAAGGGGTGGTGTTAGTAAAGTGGATACGAAGGGAAAGGCAAAAGCAACAAAGGTAGCGGGGAAGCTTGTGGATAAGGAAGAATGCTTTTACTGTCACAAGAGTGGACACTGGATGAAAGATCTTGGAAGGCCAGAACACAGGATCAGAAGCAAGTTGCGGCTTCAGCTTCAGGTGTGTATGTTATTGAAAACCGTCTATCAATAAACTCTACGTCCTGGGTATTGGATACCGGATCAGGATCTCATATCTGTAATTCTTTGCAGGCGTTGAGAAAGCGTAGGTTTTTGAAGTTAGGTGACATGACCCGCAAAGTTGCAAACGGAGCTAGCATGGATGCTGAGGCCGTGGGGGACTATCACCTAGGAATGTCAGATGGACATGTTTTGGTTTTACGTAATTGCTTTTTTTGTACCCAATGCAACTTGTAATATCATTTCTGTATCTTTAATTTCTAAAGAAGGTTATGAATTTGTGTGTTGTAAGTAATGTTGTAAACATTCACCTTAATCAAGTTCTGATTGGGTCAGGTACATTAAGCTATGGTATACACGTATTAAACCAACCACAGATTTTCAATGTCCAGAATACACACAAAAGAAAGTCTCCGGAAACAAATCAGACTTTCTTATGGCATTGTAGACTGGGTCACATCAATGAGAGAAGGTTGACGAAGTTACATACAGAAGGATATTTGGATCCGTTCGAATATCAATCATATGAAACTTGTCAATCCTGTCTCAAAGGAAAGATGACAAAGACTCCGTTCACTGGACACGGAGTGAGAGCGAGCGAGCTCTTGGGACTCATACACAGCGACGTGTGCGGTCCAATGTCTACGCATGCGCGAAGCGGTTATTCTTACTTCATTACTTTTACGGATGACTTTTCAAGGTACGGATATGTCTTCTTAATGAAACATAAATCCGAAGCCTTTAGAAAATTCCAGGAATATAAGAATGAAGTAGAAAAACAAACAGGAAAAAGTATCAAGACACTGAGATCTGATCGAGGTGGTGAATACTTGAGTGCCGAGTTCCTGGATTACTTAAAAAAGAATGGAATTCTCTCTCAGCTTACTCCTCCATACACTCCGCAACATAACGGTGTATCGGAGAGACGGAACCGAACCCTATTGGATATGGTACGGTCCATGATGAGTAACGCTAAGTTACCGCGATCATTCTGGGGATATGCACTAGAATCAGCTGCATACCTTTTGAACCGAGTTCCAACTGAGACTGTGCCTACTACACCATATCAGATGTGGTGTGGGAAGAGACCCTATCTTAATCACATTAAGACATGAGGATGTCCAGCTTTTGTCAAAAAGCAGCATGCGGACAAGCTCGAGGCACGCTCAGTACAGTGCAAGTTTGTGGTGTTAGTTATATGTATGCCCTAGAGGCCATTACTGTACATAGGATGTATATTGTAGTGGATGCTAGGACATATATAGGGAGGACTTTCTTGCTCGACATGATAGTATGCTATCTGGTTGCTCTTTATCTTAATGTGTACACTGATTGTCTCTCTGTTACATGTTGGTAAAGCCCTTAGGATGTGTACTTGACTACCTAGACTATGATGCAGATTATACTAGTGGGGACATGGTAGTCCATAAGTACATCCTTCAAGGTCCCTAGTCGTGGGTGTATCGTGACGGGGCATCGATATACCAGATTAGACTAGCGTATACCTTCTTGACCCATACAGATGGGCGATGGATGATCCCATATCCATTGGTGTTTGACATCAGAGATGATATACGGGTGCTCAGTGAAGACTGAGTACACTGGACGGACTCGCCGAGAACACCCAGATGGTATTATACCTTACGTCAGATGGCAGTTCTCTGGTGACACTGGTACATGTTAGTATGTAGACCCGAGATCGTCATAGAGTCTTGTGTGATTCCCACTGTGCTTTGATTTCTACCTTACCACGTCCAAGAGGGCGTGCAAAATGGTGGTATTTGGGTACAGTCCCGAATCACATGGAGGCAATGAGCGATAGGAGGGGATTCGTCTCTCCCGGTATAGGGACTTGATGTTGTGCTGTGTTCGATTGGCTATAACCGGAAATCCCTGGCCAGGGTTGCTGAGATTTACTGGTAAGTGTTACCAGTAGTTTCTCGAACTGTTATAGACCTCATATCGACACGACTTATCGAGCTATTGGGGTCTGACGTTTACCACTCCTAGGCAAGATATGCGACATATCAGACGAACAGACCGGACTGTACGGTAAGTGTTACTGGTTGGATTCACAGGAGTGTGAACGGGCTTGCTCGTTGATCTTCTGATCGCTCAATACCCGGGTGGCCGTTACGTTTAGCAGACCGCTTGCGGCTTGTGGGTGTTTGATATGATCATCACCTGCTGCCGGCATATTGACGAGTCTTTAGAGTCCTACACAGAGGTTTCCTGGCTCAAGCGAAATGAAATAGGAGCGCATATGAGATATGTGCGGGATCGAGAATAATACCAGTATGTGATACTGTATTCTATTCTCGCGATTTGTATCATTGGACGGTTATATATGATATAGCCGAGTTACCGGATCAAGTGTTGATTCGATACATTGATACACTTGATATTAGTCGGTTATATGCGATATGACCGGATCATTAAATCAAGTGTTGATTTAATGATTTGATGTATAATTATATATTTGATATATTACTTTACATTAACTAGTATTTGTTCACTTAAGATGGATTTTCTCACTTAATGTGCACAAGTAGTATATGTGATAAATTTTTGTGCACTAGATTGTATCATGTTTGATGATACATCCAAACGTGGGTGTGTGTATGCTTTGAACCTTGTTTAGGTAAATGGTTAGGGTTTTAATTTATTTATTCATTTATTTATTTATTCATTTTAGCAAGAAATAAAATGGTGGCTAACTTTGGATTTTCTTTGAAGCTTCATGAAGCTTTGAAAAGTTCAACCATTTTGTTTCTTTTGCTTAACCTAACCATTTGCCTAAACCCTATTTTATTCTCTACATGAGTTTATCTCACCCATGGTTGCAATATGATAGATATCACTTGAATTTTCTTTTTGTGATAATGCTTTTCCATTTCTTTTCTTCTTTATCTTCTTCATGAAGAAAAAGAAAACCTTTCTTGAAAATTCCAAGTGATGAAATCCAAGTGAGAAATCCAAATCCAAAGTGAACCCACTTCCTATTTCTTCATCCTCTACCACTTGTCATGTTGTATAGGGTGTTTTATTCACAAGTTTCATGATTTAGTGAAGATGGAGCTTGAGTTTGAGTTGCCTCGACGTAGATCATCTTCGGCATTGAAGTCAACGACCTAGCCCGCTCGTTTCTCCGACGAAACCGACGCTAGAGTCCGGGATTCCGATGATCGCAGCGGAGGGTCTTCAACATGGAGCTAGAGAAGTGGAGGACCGGATCTACAAAGGTTGTAGCCCCTTTCACTTTGTAGCAAAGCAGTTTGCTAGCTTTCTTTTTCGCCTAATCTCTAGTTAACGATCTTCGTTAGGGTTCTTCGGCACCTAAATTTTTTAATTTGGCATGGTTGATACCTTGTGGAACCTCTTGAGTGTGCCTAGGAACCCTACAGTGGTATCAGAGCCTAGCTAGAGCCTTAGGCGAAGTGTAGACGATGTTAGAAGTCCGATCGAACCCGAAACCCTAATCCAAAACCCTTCTCTGTACATTTTTTAAAAACTGGGTCTTTTGTGAATTAAAAATATGCAGAAAACTAAGCAGGGTTTTCTAAGAGTTACTGTGAAGCACGTGGGCATAATTCGATTAAAGCGCCGTGGAACCGCGGCACGAGCATGGCTCGTGCGGCGGTTCCGCGGCCAAGTAGTCGCTTCATTCATTTCTGTTTGCACAGTAATTTCTTTATTTTATTCCTGAGTTTTCTGGGAATTTTTAATTTGCACTCAAGAGTTGAGTTTTCTGGGTTGTATTGGATGTTCGTTGTTTCGATCGAAAGTTTAACTTCGTCTATGTGATTTTCTGGGTATTTTAGAAAATGTTGAAAAGTTCGACCGGATATAAATACCCACTTTTTTCCCTACCGGGAAATTTCCAAGTGTTGGATTTTTCCGTGGTTTAATAACGTTCTAAGTAGTGCATGTAACGTGATGGTCCCTCTAGAAGACAAAAACCTTAACTCGATTATATGACCGTCTCGAACTGCCCTTTGAACCTTAGGGTTTGGGGAAGTACGGCGTGCCACATGTGAGGCGTTGGCTTGACCCTTCTACGGCTGGACCGTTGGTACTGAGGCATGAAGTGAATGTTTTAAAACTTATTTCATGAGTTGAGCTGTTCCGGGAAAACTTGGGTGTTTGATCGAAAAGTTTAACATTTTCTATATATCTGGAATGTGATACAATATTTGGAATCCACAAGTAGTTATGAGATAACTAATATGAATGTTATAAACATAGCACTTTAGTCTCACTTGATCGGTTGACACGGAATTGTAATGTTTTAAAAATAATTAAATAAATAATTAAATAAATAAAAACGTTTAAGTGATTTTTTGATTTTCGGTAAAGTAAAACGTATTTTTCGTAAAACTAAACCATAATTATTTTTCACTATAATTTTAAAAATACCTATTTTAATTATGTTATTATTAGTAAATGGTGTTTATTTAGCCACTTATAAATTTTTAGTTTAATTAAATATTTTTCCTAAATTAATTATTTTAAATATTAACATAAGCTTTATTTTTACACTAAATTAGTGTAAATTACAAATTTGAATGGGTTTAATTTGTAAAAATGAACCATGGCATATTAGAATTTAGTGTGCATCATGCAAAATTTATTTGCAAATTTGTCCATGATTCTAGAATTTTCTTTAGGTGTTTTAGAAAAGAAATGATAAAAATTAAAGGAATTGTTGAAAAGACATAAAGAACTTGATATTTTGGGTGAAGTTTCTACACTTTTCTTCACTTTTCTCACTCTCCTCTCCCACCTCCATGGTGTGGCCAGCCTCAACCCCGCATGGAAGCCCCCCATCTTCAAAAGTTAAATTAACTCCAACAATCATCAAAAATCCTACAAAAATCCAAATAAAAATCCACAAAATCCTAATTAATTCCTACCCTCTATTCTTTGCTCATCTTTACATGGATTTTGGAGATGGAAAGCATTCATTTTGGAGGCTTATTTTCATGTTTGAATTTCATGTTGTGGAGGTATAAATCTTTTTCTTTTGATTTATTGTTATTAAATGTTTCATTTAAGCATGTTTAGATTTAATATATTAATTCTCTTTATAAGTTTTAAAATTCAAGTTAGGGTTTGTAAAATCAATTTAGGGTTTTTACTAATTAAGTGGGGTTATTATAACTAGTTTAACATTTTTAGAATGGGAAAATCTTGTATGGATGGTATATTGTAAATTGTTTATCCAAAATTGTTTAAATTAAACAACTTTGTAAACTAGATTTCTATATATTGTATATATTAGTGAAATAAAATTTCAATTAATGTTTGTAACACTAGATTGTGGTTTTAATGAGGATATTAACTTGTTAGTGCAATGAAAAACCTAATTTGGTTACTAGTTTTTATTGATAATTAAGAAATTGTGAGAAAAATGCTATTTTGCAAACTTGATTTTAGAAATTCTTAATTAAATGAGATTTAAATTCTACTTTATGGTTTCATTATATTATTATCATCATGAATTGTAGTTTAATAAGTAAATTCATGTAAAATCATGTTTAGTTGTGACATTGTAAAATTTTGCTTAAAAATACCGAAATCGGGCATGTTTACAAACTAGAATTTCAATTTAATACAAATTAAGGTGTAAAAAAATATAGTAGTGGTTTGAATAATCTAGTTATGCTATTTAATATGTATTACGACCATTAGTTTCATTTAAACATCAAGTTTTGAAGTAAAACGGTAAATTGGCTATTTCGGGTTTTACGAAATCGGGCGATTTGATGGATTTTAGGGTTTCGATGAATTAAATCATGTTTTATATTATAAGTAATGAGTTTTAAAACTATGAGTTGTTTGTTGATGTTTATCTCGATTAATCGGAGTTTGTACGCCGATATCGAGCGATATTTGGTTCTTTTGCATGAGCGGATCATAGGTTTTAACCTATGCGCGTTTCGTGCGTCGTTTTGATGTTGTCCGTGATTCAGTTTAAAATACTACATATGTTTGCGTATAGGTATCCCTCACGTGGACTGCGGGCGATGAAGAAGAGGATGGTGACACCGTCTTTGGCAGACAAGGACCAGGTGAGTAGATGTATATCTACGGGGGGAAGTCGGGTGGATGGCGTTTAGCACCCCCGCAAACGTAGAATAGGAATAAGTACTTATTTTCTTTAGGAAGTCAGACATGACCTTAGAATTTCGATGAGTAGGACCCTAGTAGTGACCTTAGGTTGGACTAGGTTGATTTAGGAAGACCTTACCCGAGGATGAATATCATGGAGGAGATTCGTAGGTTTCAGGTAGATACACACACACGCACACACTGAGACTCGACGTGGTGTATACGTGTATGTGTGTGTGTGTGTGTGTATATATATATATATATATGACTAGGTGTAGGTATATATATATACATAATACGTATATGTGATACAAGGATGTGATATGATACATGGGAATGAAACAGTATAACTGGGCTTGATGCCGTGATTCTTGGCTACGGTCGTGTTATGATATTAGCGGATCATTAGGAAATGAGTTAATGAATAGGTATACATAGATAATAAAGGGTGGTGATGATATTGAGGTACATGGGACTCTAAAATAGCACCCGGACCGTAGCATGTGATTGAATTCTGATATGATATATGCGTGACTTGATTACGACATCATATAGGTGTAACTTGATTGCGATATCATAAAGGTGTAACTTGATTTCGATACCTTATAGGAGTGACTTAATCACGACTTGACATATGTGACTTGATCAAAATATGATATATGTGACATGACATTTCTGAGGATAAATTAACGATGTATATTTATGCTGACAATGATATATGATTGATGTAGGCGATTACAGTATAGCACCTTGATCATGACATGTGTTGATGATGATATTATATGAATGATGAGACACGTAGGTGATACTTGACCCGTACCCCGATATTGAGATGACGTACGATGGATTTTACCGTACGAGGCATAGATGCGATGATTGATCCGCACTCTTGTTTCGAGGAAATCGTACTACGTACGTGACGCTATTGAGGCTGGATCGCCGACTATTAGAGATATGGACTCAGATTTTAGGTGTACTCCTATTTCTTATCGACTAGTTTGCTTGGGTTTAGTTCCTTAGGAGGTTGGATGGACACTAGTTTAGGTTCAAGTCATATAGTGGTAGTGGTACTTGTATATCATCAGATGAGTGGTTATTACACATCCGTCTTTACATTCATACCGTATCCATAATGTACATGTTCATACGTATGTTCCTATAATCAGCATAAAACTTTGCCTGTTAGGACACCAGCACAATTACCGATGATGCGCATCTTTCACGCACACTTATTTGCCGGCTCACACACATCATCATCGGTAATTGCTATGTCACGTGCACTTTAGATCATATTATCTTTTATTGATAAGAAGCAGCAAAAAGCTAGATCGATATAGCATTATGATTACTCTTACATGTTAGTCTAGTCATGGCATTTATTACTTAGACATTCATGCATTCATATTTTCATGTTATCATGCAGTATTATAGGGCATATGCCGACACTTATCATATACTTACTCATGATTTTGGGATTTTGGATTTCTATGAGATTTCTGGATTTTGGGTGAAAACCGCAAGAATATATAAAAACTTCTCTCTCTCTCTCCTCCTCTCTTTTTAAAACATAAGATGCGGTTTTCTCGTGATGTATGTTGTTAGTGTATATGCCCTAGAGGCCATTACTGTATCATACTAGTTTGTATATTACTTGATGGAAGCTTGGGATATTCACAGTTGTATATACAACCTTGCTCGAAATGGTAGTATGCTACTTGGTTTGTCTCTGCTTTAATATGTGCATGTGTTTCTTTTAGCATATTGCTAATATAAATATTAGTAGAGCCCTTAGGATCTGTGCTTGATTACCGGCGTTGTGATGGCGCTCACACTCGTGGGAGCTGGGTGATCTATAAGCACATCCTTATACAGGTCCCTAGTCATTGGACTATCGAGACAGGGCATCGATACTCCGGAGTAGACTAGCGTATGCGCTTCTCATCCCAGTGTGGGAGACGGTCTGTCCCACAGCCGTCAGTACGTCGTACTTGAGATAGTATGCGGGTGCTCGTTAGGTTACGAGTACACTGGACAGGACTCGTCGGGAACTGTTGGTTGGTATTATACCTATCGTCAGTTATCAGTTCCCAGGTGACATGAGTACAGCTTAGTCCGTTGACTTGACACTGTCACTTCGCCTCGAGTGTATTCCCACTGCACTTTGATTACTACCCTACCACGGCTCAAAGGAGTCGTGCAAACAGGTAGTTTTTGGGTGCAGTCCCGAAGCACTTGGAGGCAGTGACGGTTAGACAGGATTCGTCTCTCCCGGTATTGGGGGTTGACATCGCGCTGTGTCCAGGATAGCCATTACACGAGTAGTCCCTGGCCAGGGCAAGCGAGATATACTGGTAGGTTTCCAGTGTTATCTCAGGGTGTTCTGGGCTACACTCCGACACGACTTGTACCGCTATTAGGGGACTGACGTTCACCGCCCCTTAGGCCCGCCATACGATGTATCAGACGAACAGACCGGACTGTACGGAGATTGTCACATACAGGCTCAGTAGGAGTTCAGATGGGGTTCACCTCGTCAGTCTTCTTATCGACATCTATCTGGGGACCGTTACGTACAGCTAGTGCCGCTTGCGGTCTGTGGTTAAACCCACTGCCAGCGTAGTGTCGAGTCTTTAGAGTCCCACACAGAGAGCTATTCGCCTTTAGGCAAAATGAGTAGAGGTCGCATGGTTTTGCGACAGGGTTCGTTCACATCCGCGCACTTGTGCACGTTTGCTGTCCGGACAGTTTATACTAGCGGGCTTTGGTTTAAGCTGGATCCTAGTATATGATTTGGGATTGGTTTTTCTCATTGTATTTGTGTTCCTCGGATCACGAATGCGGGTGCGTATGCACAGTTGCTTGAGACAGAGGGAGAGGACCTTGATTAGGGTTAATGGCTATTGTCATTTTATTAACCCTAATGCTTATGTATGTGTATTATAGTTAATTAATATTAGTTTAATAATTGTGCATGGTTATGGTTGCTAACCATTTGACCTTATTGACTTGTTGACCTTGGTTGACACTTTGACCATCATCATTTCATTTGGAAGATGCTCTTTGATCCTTGCAATTTGCATTAAAAATGAAATGATAATGGTCATGTCTTGATTAAGCCATGCCAATTATCTTACTAATTATCTAATTAAAATAATACACATATATTTGCGAGAATGGTTTATTCTATTCTCATTCTATCATATACTTTCTCTCTCTTGTTCTTCCTCTCCCTCAAGCTCTCCCCTCTCATGTGTTGAGAAGCACTTGAGCTTGAGAAAAACCATCTCTTGATAATCTCTACTCTCATCTAGGGTTCAAGAATTAGCACTTCTTGCACCCTAGTTACTTCTAGCTTTGAGTTGAAGCCAAAGGTTGAGGCTTTCGGGTGGATCTTTCTTCGACGTGAGAAGACGACCAAGGTGATCTCCTTCCACCACTCCAAGGAGCAAGGAGAGAAGGACTTAAAGCCTAAGGTATAACCTTTCTAGCACTTAGCTAGTTTCTAGTTAGCTTTAGCTTGTTTTTGTTTAGCAAAGATCCTTTCAAGGTATAGTCCATGTTGCCTAAGCTCATAAAAATCCGATTTTTATTCCGTTTTCCGCCTCCCCGCAAGCACCGGGGTGGGCAACGTGGACTTACATATGTGTCGTGCACCATGAGATTTCATGTTTTCTGTTGGATTTCGAGACACGATTCGAGGAGTGGATGAACCATCTCGGGTACATGATGGGCCCGGTATGGTACCCCGGGGCAAGAAGATCGAGTTGTAGACGATGAGCCTGGCAGGGGAAGGCTACCTACCGGTGATGTCTGGCGCGGCGGGTATCCGGAGGATACCGACCGTTGTCGTGAGATTTGATGATATGGGCCGATCCGGACTGACGGAGCCCGAGATATTGGGACTATGAGATATTGAGACTTGAGATTTACATGTTTTGTGTCGATGCTTGACACGGATTTCCATGGATTTCATCGTTGATATTTCAGATTTCTATACACATTTTACCAGGATAAAAGCTAAAGATTTCTTATACAGATATATCTAGATTTCAGAATTGGTTACTTTGCATTCATGGTGCATGCATGCTCATTCATATGACATAGTACTATATAAGGCACTGACACGAGCACAGAGTATTTGTATTTACACGTAGCTTATTATCCTGTCTTACTTGATGACTAGTAGTATATTTGTATATTATTATGACCTAGGACAGCGTCGTGTATTCGATTTCTTTTCGCAGATATCTTCTACTCACGAGTTGGAAACTCACCCCCGTTGTGCCAAATTTTATTACAGGTTCGATGTATAGGTTTTCCTGGCAGCTTGCTGGCACATCTTTTCATTCAGGGTGATTTGCACGGTAAGTTGGTTCACTTGGATCTGGACCGCCATTGTACTTTTATTATTTCATTTGTATCTAGAAAACTCCATCAACCAAACTTGTATTACTTGATAGATTACTGGATCATTTATTTGTTTCGATCTTAGAGTCGCGCTTGTATTATTATGATATCTGGTGCTTTTGTTTTCTTTTATGTTTTGAGCCTCGCCCTTTGGCGTTGTATATTATTGTACTTGTTGTGGTTGTTTGCGCCGGTTGGCGTTGAGCTAGCTCCCGTTTGGGGATGTTTTTTATTATTTGTGTATATTATACTTGTTGTACCCGTTTGGGGCCAGTTTTTACAGAGGAGACTCTGCCGAAATTTTTGGGAAAATTTGCTGATTCTTTTAAACTTATTTTCTTCATGTTTTCTTTTACTTCTTCTTCTTTTATATGGTTTAGATTTCTGGGCTTCGGCTTACTTAGGTTACGTTGTGCCTCTAGACGTTTCTTAATCTAAGTGCCGGTCACGTTCCGTACTTTCGAGTAGTGACAGGAATTTTGATGCGATCAAAAGTCCGTCGCAATCACGTAGCGTACGCGGATACTCGCCGGATAAACTTAATAGACAGCTACACCCCATAGTCCCGACCAAGTTACTGTAGGAGAACCCTGTCGCCGAAAGCATCCGTTTGGGTGCTCGCGGTAGCGGTGTTCCGCCTTAGTGCACTTCGTCGACGGTATCGGGGGTGCGGCCGCCTACTAAAGTTTGCGACGAGCATTCGATCAGGATGTCGGGAATCTTGTTGAATTGCCCGACTTGATATTGAAAAGTGTTTTCGATAATGAGACTAAAATGCGAGGTTTATAATTGTTAGGCATGCGATGTCTAAGGAATTCATTTGATTAGGCATACGATGTCTAATGAGGTTGCGGATTCCAACTGTTGTAGTTTTACAATTTCTTTTCTGCGACCGTAAGTGTAATATTTTATATCTCCGGTTTCGTTGCTATATATCAACGACAATTGGAATGGGCATATTTGCTTACGTTGATAACATGTGATGTTATGTGTTGCTGGATATGTTATATTGGATCGTCGTGTTTGAATAGCCGGGTTTTTTTTATGTGAGATGAGTGTTTTTCTTTTTCATTCATGTAAAAACCTTGTATGTAATATTCTTTTATTGAGACACTTCCAGGTTGCGGAAGATGTCACCGTTGATGTATATTATTTACTTTTCCGCATTAGGATAGACCCAAGGAGGGGAGCACAAGTAACCGGGTTCTGGAGTCCAGTGGGAGACCAACTCGAGGAGTCGAGTTCGGGTCTCCTAACTCTAGAATTGGTGGGGTTGCTTGCCGCTCTCGTTGGGGTCTAGGGGTGTGGGTTTGGCTATTCATCGTGACCGTGGAATCCGTGTTTTATACTGGCTCGTATTGAAAACACGGACGTCCTAGTATATCCAATATTTCATATATGTTTCTTCTGCTGCGATATCTGTGATGTGATCATTTGATATGCTGTGATGGATACAGTATATAGTATATATGATATATTATATAGACATTACTTATGTTTTACACCCGCGCTAGCCCTGCCCGCTCTGCCGTTAGTCACCTAACCTAACAGTGCACGAGGGGACATCGAGGCGAACACGGATGGCATAAATGTACGTCGTATTTATCTGTGATGTTTAGTTGACTTAAATGATGGGACTTCATTAATGTGATTAATGAAATAAAAGAAACCTAAAAGATGTTGTGGAATCGAATTTTCAAAAACAGGTAGCTACAGTTCTTGCTTTGCATCGCGGTGTTCCATGTAGAACATCCTGCACCTTATTCGATAAGGAAAAAGGCCGAGATCCCTTCACCGGGAGTGACCCCTTTAGCAATAACTGGCAGATGCTACAACCCTCGGTTTGTCTTTTGATTGCTTCTATAGTTTTTGCTTTGCACAGCGGTATATATGATATATCATGCACCTTATTCGATGAGGAAAGGGCCGACGATCCCTTCACCGGGAGTGACCCCTTTAGCAAAACTAGAAAAGCCTCAAAAACACTCCATTTCAAAATTCATTCGATCCTACAACGATATCAAGTTCATTACGCAATGGGTTTTCAGAAAAACCTGTCGTAGCCCTCCGTCATTTCAGATAAGTAGTTGTTAGTATTCGTGCTGCGTTTGTTGGCATTTGTCAAGGCGTAGTGTGCGGTAGCTGACTAGTGCTTATCTGCTTATGCATATGATGCAGATTGGGTTAGGGTAGTCATGCGACCTTGTTGGCCTTTGTCAAGGGCCGTGCGGGTGGGTTTAATTCAATCAAGAAATGACGGGTTGAACTTGACTAGCAGCCTATAGTTTGTTGGTCTTTGTCAAGGTCATAGGAGGCTAGGGGCAAAATATTATCGGTAATTTCAAGTGTTGAAATTTGCAATGAGATTGCATACCTTCTATGAGACAGTTGGATCCCGATACCCACTGCGAGTAATTGTTACTCCTGGGAGAGTTTTACACATTACAATTAGCCGATCAAGTAGGTGTCTAGAAAGGTGTCAACGGGGTTACACCTCTGGGAAAACGAGGTTTACTTTAATTAGGTTCATGCGGGGGACCTCCCTCAAAGTACCGACACTGGCCTGGCTGAAAGATTGGTGAACTTGTAGCGTGTAGTTAATCCTGTCTAGTCTTTCCTTTTAGGGTTTGAAAGAAAATTGGTAAAAACAGTGGGAGCCATCCTGATCAGATAAAATAATAACCAATCTGATCTTGCAAGAGCGCACGCAGAGTGTTTTCTTCTCTCTCTCTCTCCAGGTAGCGACCATGTCACGCCTTAATCAAGATAATAATACGGATGTATTGACAGAACCCGCTTGTTATACTGAGCTGGGGAACGTTGGTCCCGCTCCAACTTATAATTGTTATAAGACAGAGCGGGAAATAGACGAATACCTGAATTCCTATGCCGCCCAAACGAAGAAAGTGCATATGATGCATCTCCTTCGGGTGTGTTCATTACAAAGAAATGTTTCTCTGTATCCTCTACGTCCTGGGTATTTGATACCGGATCAGGATCCCTGATATGTAATCTGTTACATAGGGCTACAGAAAGGTAGAGAACTGAGAACGGGTGATAAGTTTCATGAGACAGAAAACGGTGCAAGTGTTGCAGCCAAGTCTGTTGGTCACTGTCACGCTGTATTCCAAATACATTGATTCTGAACGAATGTTATTAGATACAGAACCTGATATACAAAATCATATCAGTATCTTTATCAGTAAAGAAATGATAAAATTTTGTATTGTTGAATAATGTTTTGAACATTTCCTATATCAAAAGTTGATCGGTTCAAGCACGTTATCTAAAAGCATTGATGTTCTAAATCAAACTACAGTTCTTAGAATACGGAACACACACAAGAGGAAGAGTTCAGAAATGAACGAATCCTTCTTGAGGCATTGTAGACTGGGTCATATCAATGCGACCCGACTGGCTGAAGTTACATTTAGATGCATATTAAAATTAGTTTGAATTTACATCTTGTGAAACTTGCCAGTCATGTCACAGAGATAAGATGACCATAGCTCTGTTTACTGGAAACAGAGAAAGAATTAGTGAACACTTGGGATGATACATGTTGATGTATGAAGGTCCCTTGTCTACACATGCCAAGACCGGTTCTTTGTACTTCATTACATTCTCTGATGATCTCTCAAGATTCAGACATATATTCCTGTTGAAATACAAGTCCGAACCCTTTGAGATATTCACAGAATATAAGTTAGAAGTAGAGAACCAAAATGGGTATAAGTATTATGTCTTATGATGAGATCAAGGTGGAGAATACTTGTGCATAGAATTCCTGGATTATTCTAAAGGAGAATGAGATTCTCTCTCAGTGTTACTCCTCCGTATACACCACAGCACAACGGTGTATCGGGGCGGAGCAATATCACCCTATGTGATATGGTGTGCTCTATGATGAGTACTGCTGAGTTTCCTATTTCCTTTTGGGAATTATGCGCTTGAGAAGCTGCATACCTATTGAATAGGGTTTAAATCAAAACAGTTGCCTATCGCTTCATATGTGATATGGAAAGGGAAGAGCCCATATCTTAAGTTTGTTAAGATTTGGGGTTGTCCAGCCTATGTCTAAAAAGCAAAATCTGGACAAGCTCGAGGCAAGATCTGTTATGTAGAACTGAAAATGTTCCAGCTATACAAACTGGCAGCTGATGATTTGGAAGAACCAAAGGATTCAATAGTTACCAACGAACCTCAGCCTCTCCGCCGATCTAGTAGGGTTCCTCACCCACCTGAGAGATACTTCTGTTTCTCTATGACAGTGGGAGCGAGGAATGCATCATGAGATGATGACCCAACTAGTTTCGAGCTGGCCATCAGGAGTGGGACTCTGTAAGAATGGCTGGATGCTTAGCGATCTGAGATGGAATCCTTATACACCAACAAAGTATGTACTTTGGTTGCTTTATCTGAAGGGTTAAATCCCCATCAGGAGCAAGTATATCTTGAGAAGATTACTTGGTGTACATGGAAAAGTTTAGACTTTCAAAGCTAGACTTGTTAAAAGTTTGCATCATTGACCAGGTATGGATTATGATGAAACCTTTTCTAAGTAACTTTGCTTAAGTCCATCCAGATCCTACTTGCCACGGCTACATACCATGACTACGATATCTGGCGGTTGGGTGCCATGACTGCTTTTCTAAGTGATGTTTTAGAAGAGTGCGTCTATAAGTACACAGCCAGAGGGCCTCGTAGACAGTGGGAGGAGCGGAAACGCGAGCAAGATGTTTTATGTGATAAAGCAGGCATCGCGGAGTTGGAACGTCTGTTTTGATGCGTTAGTCAAAGAGTTTGACATCATCAAAATGGTAGATGAACCTTGTATATACAAAAAGGTAGTAGGGAGTATGGTGGTGATCCTCGTAGAGTACGTGGATGACATACTCTTGATAGGGAAGGAGTTTCCTATGCTACGTTCGGTCAATCTCCACTTATCACAAGGATTCTCCAAAAAGGATCAAAGCGATACCTCCTAAATCCTGGGTTTTGGATCTATGAGATAGATCTAAATGGATGTTAGGATTCTTACTAGGAGTAGTAAGATGGTATCAATGGATCCAGGGGAGGATCACTGGAAAGGTTCTAGGGTGATAAGGACGACTGAATGTCAGTCGCAGGCATTGTCTTTACCCTCAGTGGAGGGACGGTATGTTGGAAGAGTTCCAAGCTAGATATCGTGGCAAACTAGACGATAAAGGCTGGTGACATCGCTATTTAAGATACTACCAAAGAGGCAGTTTGGGTGTATATTAGTTCATGAGATGAACTTCGTTCCTCCCATTGTGTGACAATGGAGTTGTGGCTTATGCCAAGGAACGTCCGTCCCATCAGTGATCCAGACATATTCTAAGGCAGTATCACCTGATCATGGAGATGGTTGATCTCCAAGGAGATCGAGGTTAGGAGAGTAGACTCAGAGGACAACACGGCGGATCCACTCACAAAGGCATTTTCCCAGAGAGAGACTTTTATGGGATGGTTGAGTATGAGATACTGCAACCACTGCTACAGATGGCCCTAGTGCAAGTGGGAGATTGTTAGTTATATCTATGCCCTATAGGCCATTACTGTACATAGGATGTATATTGTAGTGGATGCTAGGACATATATAGGGAGGACTTTCTTGCTCGACATGATAGTATGCTATCTGGTTGCTCTTTATCTTAACGTGTAAACTGATTGTCTCTCTGTTACATGTTGGTAAAGCCCTTAGGATGTGTACTTGACTACCTGGACTATGATGCGGAACATACTAGTGGGGACATGGTAGTCCATAAGTACATCCTTCAAGGTCCCTAGTCGTGGGTGTATCGTGACGGGGCATCGATATACCAGAGTAGACTAGCGTATACCTTCTTGACCCATACAAATGGGCGATGGATGATCCCATATCCATTGGTGTTTGACATCAGAGATGATATACGGGTGCTCAGTGAAGACTGGGTACACTTGACAGACTCTCCGAGAACTCCCAGATCTTATTATACCTTACGTCAGATGGCAGTTCTCTGGTGACACTGGTACAGGTTAGTCTGTAGACCCGAGATCGTCATAGAGTCTTGTGTGATTCCCACTGTGCTTTGATTTCCACCTTACCACGTCCAAGAGGGCGTGCAAAACGGTAGTTTTTGGGTACAGTCCCGAATCACATGGAGGCAATGAGCGATAGGAGGGGATTCGTCTCTCCCGGTATAGGGAGTTGATGTTGTGCTGTGTTCGATTGGCTATAACCGGAAATCCCTGGCCAAGGTTGCTGAGATTTACTGGTAAGTGTTACCAGTAGTTTCTCGAACTGTTATAGACCTCATATCGACACGACTTATCGAGCTATTGGGGTCTGACGTTTACCACCCCTAGGCAAGATATGCGACATATCAGACGAACAGACCGGACAGTACGGTAAGTGTTACTGGTTGGATTCACAGGAGTGTGAGCGGGCTTGCTCGTTGATCTTCTGATCGCTCAATACCCGGGTGGCCGTTACGTTTAGCAGACCGCTTGCGGCTTGTGGGTGTTTGATATGATCATCACCTGCTGCCGGCGTATTGACGAGTCTTTAGAGTCCTACACAGAGGTTTCCTGTCTCAAGCGAAATGAAATAGGAGCGCATACGAGATATGTGCGGGACCGAGAATAATACCAGTATGTGATACTGTATTATATTCTCGCGATTTGTATCATTGGACGGTTATATATGATATAGCCGAGTTACTGGATCAAGTGTTGATTCGATACATTGATACACTTGATATTAGTCGGTTATATGCGATATGACCGGATCATTAAATCAAGTGTTGATTTAATGATTTGATGTATAATTATATATTTGATATATTACTTTACATTAACTAGTATTTGTTTACTTAAGATGGATTTTCTCACTTAATGTGCACAAGTAGTATATGTGATATATTTTTGTGCACTAGATTTTATCATGTTTGATGATACATGCAAACTTGGGTGTGTGTATGCTTTGAACCTTGTTTAGGTAAATGGTTAGGGTTTTAATTTATGTATTCATTTATTTATTTATTCATTTTAGCAAGAAATAAAATGGTGGCTAACTTTGGATTTTCTTTGAAGCTTCATGAAGCTTTGAAAAGTTCAACAATTTTGTTTCTTTTGCTTAACCTAACCATTTGCCTAAACCCTAGTTTATTCTCTACATGAGTTTAGCTCACCCATGGTTGCAATATGATAGATATCACTTGAATTTTCTTTTTGTGATAATGCTTTTCCATTTCTTTTCTTCTTCATCTTCTTCATGAAGAAAAAGAAAACCTTTCTTGAAAATTCCAAGTGATGAAATCCAAGTGAGAAATCCAAATCCAAAGTGAACCCACTTCCTATTTCTTTATCCTCTACCACTTGCCATGTTGTATAGGGTGTTTTCTTCACAAGTTTCATAACTTAGTGAAGATGGAGCTTGAGTTTGAGTTGCCTCGACGTAGATCATCTTCGGCACCGAAGTCAACGACCTAGCCCGCTCGTTTCTCCGACGAAACCGACGCTAGAGTCTGGGATTCCGATGATCGCAGCGGAGGGACGTCAACATGAAGCTAGAGAAGTGGAGGACCGGATCTACAAAGGTTGTAGCCCCTTTCACTTTGTAGCAAAGTAGTTTGCTAGCTTTCTTTTTCGCCTAATCTCTAGTTAACGATCTTCGGCACCTAAATTTTTGAATTTGGCATGGTTGATACCTTGTGGAACCTCTTGAGTGTGCCTAGGAACCCTACATGTGGGATATCCAAAGAACTCCAAGGGATATTTCTTCTATTGCGAAGAGGAGCAAAATGTTTTTGTTTCTCGTCATGCCCACTTCTTGGAAACTCTGTTTTTGGAAAAACAGATAAGTGGGAGCGCAATAGAACTGGAAGAAATTCCAGAACCATGAGCTATTACTGAAAGCTTAGTAGAACCAGGGGGTTCGAAAGATCAGGACATTCCTGCGCTGCTCCGCAGAAGTAGTAGGCAGTCTCATCCGCCCGAGAGATACTACGGTTTTCTTATAGACGGGGATAGAGAGGATTGCATCATTGATAATGATGAGCCGACTAGCTTCCAGCAGGCCATTCAGAGCGTTGACTCGGTAAAATGGCTGGATGCAATGCGGACCGAAATTGAGTCCATGTACACCAACAAAGTATGGATGTTGGACATTGCTCCAGATGGGGTAAAACCCGTAGGATGCAAGTGGATCTTCAAAGGGAAGATTGGTGTAGATGGACAGGTTGAGACCTATAAAGCTAGACTTGTTGCAAAGGGTTTCCGTCAAAGACCTGTCTTGGACTATGACGAAACCTTTTCTCCAGTGGCTATGCTGAAATCCATTCGGATCCATCTTGCCATTGCTGCCTTCCACGATTATAAGATATGGCAGATGGACGTAAAGAACGCTTTTCTAAATGGAAATTTAGAGGAGTGTGTCTATATGGACCAGCCAGAGGGTTTCATTCAGAGTTGGAGCAGTGGAAAGGTGTGCAAGTTGCTTAAGTCTATCTATAGACTAAAGCAGGCATCGTGGAGTTGGAACATCTGTTTTGATGAGACGGTCAAAGAATTTGGCTTTATCAAAAATCCAGATGAACCATGCATCTATTGTAGATTTTTAGCAAGAACTGTAGTATTCCACGTTTTATACATGGATGACATTCTCTTGATAGGAAATGACATTCCTATGCTACAATCTGTCAAAGGGTTCTTGTCACACAGGTTCTCCATGAAAGACCTGGGTGATGCCTCTTACATTCTGGGGATCCGGATCTATCGTGATAGATCCAAGAGGATATTAGGACTCTCACAGTCCAGGTACATGGACACCATACTGAAAAGATTCAGTATGGAAGATTCCAAGCGTGGTAATCTACCGACTTGTCACGGGATCACCCTCTCCAAAGAGATGTCTCCCAAGACTGATTTGGAAAGGGATCGCATGTCTATTATACCCTACGCTTCTGCGGTAGGCTCTATAATGTATGCGATGTTTTGCACCAGACCAGATGTAGCTTATGCACTGAGTGTGGTAAGCCGGTATCAGTCAAACCCTAGGGAGAAACACTGGATAGCGGTAAAGAACATTCTCATGTACCAGAAAAGGACTAAGGAGATGTTCTTGGTGTATGGCGGAAAAGACCTCCAGATCAAAGCCTTTGCTGACTCCAGCTTCTAGAGTGACAAGGATGATTCCAAGTCCATGTCGGGTTATGTCTTTACCCTCTATGGAGGGGCGGTGTGTTGGAAGAGTTCCAAGCAGGAAACCGTTGCTGACTCGACGATGGAAGCGGAATATATTGCTGCTGCAGATGCCGCAAAAGAAGCCGTCTGGATAAGGAATTCTTGACAGAACTTCAGGTGGTTCCATCCATTGTTGATCCAATACCTTTGTATTGCGACAACAATGGGGCTATAGCTTTAGTGAAGGAACCCAGGTCCCATCAGAAGTCCAGACACATCTTGAGGCGGTATCACCTGATCAGGGAGATCGTGTGACGCCAGGAGATCGAGGTTCGGAGAGTTGCTACGGAAGATAACACTGCTGATCCATTCACCAAGGCCTTACCCCAGACTCAGTTCGAGCGGCTGGTCGAGATGATAGGTCTTCGATACGCCAGTACATGGCCTTAGTGCAAGTGGGAGATTGTTAGTGTATATTTCCTAGAGGCCATTACTGTATCATACTAGTTTGTATATTACTTGATGGAAGCTTGGGATATTCATCTTGTATTGACAATCTTGCTCAAGATAGTAGTATGCTACTTGGTTTGTTTCTACTTTAATGTGTGCATGTGTTTCTTTTAGCATATCACCTTTACACATTAGTGGATCCCTTAGGATCTTTGCTTGATTACCAGCGTTGTGATGGCAGTCACACTCGTGGGGGCTGGGTAATCTACAAGCACATCCTTATGCAGGTCCCTAGTTGTAGGACTATCGAGACAGGGCATCGATACTGTCACGACCCGAAGGTACGGAACGTGACTGGCACTTAGATTACGAGACGTCTAAAGGCGTACCGTAACCTAAGTCAGCCAAAGCCCAGAAAATCTAAACCAAAATCAAAAGAGTGTGAAGGAAAACCTTACATGAAAACGATTTTAAATCAATTAAGTTGCATAGAATCCCTTTTTATAAACATCAAAAAAATTTCAGAAAATTTCGGCAGAGTCTCCCCTGTAAATTCTATCCCCCAAAATGGGTACAACAAGATATATAACCTGTAATCATAAAATGGCATCCCCAAGCGGGAGCTAGCTCTTCGCCCAAGGCGGATCACAACCACGCTCAATATATAAGTAATATCAAGAAAAGAGCATAAAAGAAATGCAAAATATCAGGAAACACAACGTCGGCTCAAGTGAGCTCGACCCAAAAGAAACCACATATATACAAATCTCTCAGTCTCATCACTAGGTCGCATATACAAATAGAAAGTGGTTGATGGAGAATACTAGATACAATGATAGAGCAAAAAGAAATAAAGTGTGCTCGCAACCCACCTACGGGCGATGTCGCGAGTCTGAGCAAAAGGAGCTGATGATAAGATAGCCGCCGCTACAAGACTGATGAGTCCGACCTGCAAGACACTGTGGCACAACGGGGGTGAGTTGCCAGCTCGTGAGTAGAATATAACATCTAATAAGGAAATCGTAAGAATGCACGCAAATGTGTCACAGCATGTATGTTCAGATGTGATATAATACCTCTAGTATGCATGCACATGTATGCAATGTCATTACTAAATCTTTAAGTGTTTTAAATGTTAAGAGTTCTGCATTCTTAACTTTAGAAAAAGGAATATCTGTATAATAGCTAAATACCATCAAGAAATCATCTGAAAACCGTGTCAAGCATCGACACCAAATATGAAATCACCTCTGTCTCAATGTCTCACTGTATCAATGTCTCAAAATATCGGGCTCCGTCAGTTCGGATCGGCCCATGTCATCAAATCTCACGACAACGGTCGGTATCCTCCGGATATCCACCGCGCCAGACATCACCGGTAGGTAGTCTTCCCCTGCCAGGCTCATCGTCTACAACTCGATCTTCTTGCCCCGGGGTACCATACCGGGCCCACCATGTACCCGAGACGGTTCATCCACTCCTCGAATCGGGTCTCGAAATCCAACAGAAAATATGAAAACTCATGGTGGACGACACATACATCACGAGAAAACCGCAACTTTGTTTTAAAAATGATAAGTATAAGCTTTTGTTAAAGTCTTGCGGCTTTCCCCAAAAATCCAGAAATCGCAGCAATACTGAAATCCTCAAGAAAATCATAATTTCCACATGTTATATATGATAAATGTCTATGATAACAAGGTATGCGATGTGAATTGTGGCTAAAAATCTATGCAAGTATAATGATGATGCGAGGTATATACATGCTATGCAATTTCATATATCATGTATGATGCAAGTGGCGATACTAAACTAAACAGGTTCTATGGTGCACGTGGCATGGAAATTACAAAAGGCGTGTGTGTCACATGAATAGTGCGCGTGCAACAGATGCCAATGGTAATGGTGTTCGTGTCCTACGAAGTGTTATCGCATATGTGCATATGAATATCCATGCAATCTAGCATACTATTAACTATAAGGTATGTTGTGTAAATGAAGGGGTAAGCTAACTAACAATATAAGTCTTGCAAGAAATAGGGTAATACTAACTAGGGGGCACCTCGCGCCATCCAGACGATTCCCCCATAGATGAATATATCTACTCACCTCAATGCCTCGCTAATCCGATCCGACCACCGCTTTGCCTTTGCGCGCTGCGTCCGATGTTTCCCCGACCGATCCTATATTTGCACATCACCAAGCATAAGATTACATATCCTAAAACGATGCAAGTGACAATATACAAATATCTACGCTCTCGAATTAAACATAACGTGCACTCGGTGCGCGGGAAAACACACGAAAATCGCTAAATCTTTAACTAGAATCGTCATTTCGGGGAAATCGACAAAACTAAAACCCGACTAGACAAAACCCCACGTTCGCGCACTCTAATAGTCGTTTATGAAGCTAATTATATCGCTAATATAACGCAATTAGATCACATCCTAATTTTAATAAAAATCTAGTAAGCAAAAAGCATACCGATTCGATGCAAATATCGCAATTTATCGATTTAGCGAGCGTAACATTGCACAATTAACCACTCTAACCAATTAGGTAACCAAACCCTAACTTAACTCCATCAACCATGCTACAAACCCTAATTTGAAATCAAATCCCTCTCTTGATTTTCCTAAACAAACAATTACTACTAAATTAATACTTCAAATTTCAATTTTAGCACATTTAAACTATAAGTTAACAAATAGATTAGAATCTTCACCTCACAAGCTTGAACCCTAGCTTGCACAAACCACCAAAGATGCCTCCTTTCACCTTGTTTTGAACAAATTAGGGTTTGGAAAGAGGTGGAATAAGGATTAGGTTTGAATTTGTGAAGAAATTTGTTGATTTCGGTGGATTTTTGAAGATTTTTGAAGGAATTATGAATCAAGAAGTGAGGGGAAAAATGAGAACTGAAGCAAGGGAGCTCGGCCTGAGGTGTAGGAGGTGAGTGGTGAGGGAATGGTGTAGAAATTTCTACACAAAAGCTATCTTCCAAAGTCAATTAATGAATGTTACATCATTTTTTACAAAAAAAAACCCTTTTTAATGCATTTTTAAACCATAGAACCAAAGTTCTTGGAATGTTTTGGTAAAATTTTTGTTACTAATATATTTTAGTTTATAATGGTTCCTAAGTGTGTAATTTACCTAATTAAATTTGTATTTATCACTAATTTAATGTATTTTTAAAAGCTTAAAATAATAAAAAAAATAATTAATTACGAATTTTTTTTTATTTAACTAGAAAATTATAAGTGGCATTTTAGTGACCAATTTATAGTAATATATTATCTAAATTTTGTATAATTAGGTCTATAATGAAAAATACCTATTTTGACTTTTTACGGAAAAAGCCGAAAAATTAGCCGATTACCGAAAAACTGCCTAAACGATTTTCGAAGGGTTACAATCTTCCCCCTTAAGAAAATTCGGTCCCCGAATTTTAGAATTTAACTACGCGTACCTTCAAAAAGAAGGGGATATCTCTTCCTCATCTCGACCTCGGTCTCCCAGGTGACCTCCTCGCTGTTCGGGCCACGCCAAAGGACCTTGACGGACGGTATAACCTTCGACCTCAATTTCTTCACCTGCCGATCCAGAATGACCACCGGCTGCTCGGTGAAAGAAAGATCACGCTCTAGCTGGATCGTCTGGTGCTGAATCGCCTGGGAAGGATCATGAAGGTACTTGCGGAGCATTGAGACATGGAATACGGGGCGAACATCGGGGAAGCTGGGCGGAAGAGCTAACCGATAAGCGACTGGACCAACACGCTCAAGGATCTCGAAAGGACCAACATATCTAGGACTCAGTTTCCCTTTCCGCCCAAATCTCATCACACCTTTCATCGGAGAGACCTTCAGGAAAACATGATCGCCAACAGCGAACTCGAGTCGGCGACGGTGCCTGTCAGCATATGATTTCTGCCTGCTCTGTGCCGCTCTCATCCTGTCCCGAATCAGCTGTATCTTCTCGGTAGTCTCCTGTACAATCTGCGGCCCCAAAATACTGCTCTCCCTAACCTCTGTCCAACATACAGGCGATCGACATCTCCTCCCATATAAAGCCTCAAAAGGTGCCATCTGAATCGTCTCCTGGAAGCTATTATTGTAGGAAAACTCGATCAAAGGCAAATGACGATCCCAGCTACCCCCGAAATCTAAAACACAAGCTCTGAGCATGTCCTAAAGAGTCTAAATAGTACGCTCCGACTGACCGTCAGTCTGCGGATGAAAGGCTGTGCTAAAACTCAATCGGGTGCCCAAAGCTTCCTGGAGTTTCTGCCACAATCGGCTGGTAAACTGGGTGCCCCGGTCGAACACGATGCAAGTCGGAACGCCATGCAGTCGCACTATCTCATCAATATAAACCTGGGCGTACTGAGAAAATCCAAAAGTGGTCTTCACTGGCAGAAAGTGAGCCACTTTCGTCAGTCGATCCAAAATCACCCAAATAGAGTCATACCCTCGACTGGTCCTTGGTAGACCCACAATGAAGTCCATGGATACCTGCTCCCACTTCCACTCAGGGATGGGCAAAGGCTGTAACTCGCCGGCTAGCCTCTGGTGCTCGGCCTTGACTTGCTGACAAGTCAGGCATCTCGACAAAAAGTCTGTAACATCCTTCTTCATCCCGTCCCACCAGTAAACCTCTCTCAAATCATGGTACATCTTGGTGGAACCTGGATGCACACTGTATACTGATCTATGTGCCTCCTCGAGAATATCACGCCTCATTCCCTCTGAATCTGGCACGCACAGTCGAGTCCCAAATCTAAGTATCCCCTGATCATCAATCACGAACTCGGAAACTCTGCCATGCCGAATCTGCTCAATAATCTCTAATATACGGGCATCGCCGGACTGTGCCTCGCGGATACGGTCAAGTAACTGTGGGTGTGCTCTGAAATGGGCCAGCTGTCCCCCTGTAGGAGTGAACTCAAACTGCACTCTGCTATCACATAAAACCTTCCAATCCGCCGTCGACTGCATCTATACTGCGCTCAAACAAGATAAGCTACCTCCGGGCCTCCTACTCAAAGCATCTGCCACCACATTCGCCTTGCCCGGATGGTATAGAATCTCGCAGTCATAATCTTTCACCAACTCCATCCAACGGCGCTGTCTCTGGTTCAGATCTCGCTGCTGGAAGATATACTTCAAACTCTTATAGTCAGTGAATATCTGGCACGACTCACCGTATAGGTAATGTCTCCAGATCTTAAGTGCAAATACCACTGCAGCCATCTCTAAATCATGGGTGGGGTAGTTCTGTTCGTGTTTCCTCAGCTGCCGAGAAGCATACGCGATAACTCTGTCGTGCTGCATCAATACACAGCCCAGCCCCACTCGAGAAGCATCACAATATACCACGAACCCGCCTGATCCTGAAGGCAATGCTAACACTGGTGCAGTAGTCAGACGAGTCTTCAACTGCTGGAAACTATCCTCACATGCCTGGGTCCAATCAAAAGGAACCCCCTTCCGGGTCAATCCGATCAATGGTGCAGCAATGCGGGAGAAATCTTGGACAAAACGTCGATAATAGCCGGCCAGACCTAGAAAGCTGCGAACCTCTGTAACTGATACCGGTCTAGGCCAACGCTGAACTGCCTCGATCTTCTTCGGGTCCACACAAATACCATCTCTCGTCACCACATGACCCAAGAAGTCGACACTGTCTAACCAGAATGCACACTTGGAAAATTTGGCGAACAGCTGATGCTCCCTCAAAGTCTGCAATGTGATACGTAAGTGCTGCTCATGCTCCTCCCGGCTCCGAGAATAAACCAAGATGTCGCCAATGAACACAATAATGAACTGATCGAGGTACGGCCTGAATACACGGTTCATCAAATCCATAAATGCTGCTGGGGCATTGATGAGCCCGAACGACATCACCAAGAACTCATAATGACCATATCGAGTATGGAAAGCGGTCTTCGGAATATCCTCCTTCCGAACCCGCAACTGGTGATAACCTGACCATAAATCAACCTTCGAGAAGAACCCTGCACCCTGGAGCTGATCAAATAAATCATCAATGCGGGGTAGGGGATATCTGTTCCGCACAGTAACCCGGTTCAGCTGACGATAATCAATGCATAAACGCATATTTCCGTCCTTCTTCTTAACAAACAAGACGGGAGCACCCCAAGGTGACACACTCGGTCGGATAAGCCCTTTGTCCAGCAAGTCCTGTAACTGATCCTTTAGCTCTCTCAGCTCCGCCGAGGCCATCCGATAAGGCGGTATAGAGATAGGCCCCGTGCCGGGGATCAAGTCAATACAGAACTCAATCTCGCGCTCTGGTGGCAGACCAGGCAGCTCGTCGGGAAATACATCAGGGAACTCTCTCACAACAGGATCCTGGTCCAACGGAACCTCTGTGGAGCTAGTATCACAAACATAGGCTAAGAATCCCTGACACCCTTTTTTTAAGAGCTGACCAGCGCGAAGAGAAGAAATCAAGCTGGGAAGGGTAGCGCTACGATCTCCCTGAATAACAAGTACCGGCTCACCAGGAAAACTGAATCTGACTGCTTTCTCACGGCAGTCCACGGATGCATAACAGGTGGCTAGCCAGTCCATACCAAGAAGAACGTCAAAGTCTAGCATATCGAGGAGAATCAAATCAACTGAAGAATCTCTCTCCCCGATACGAACGGAACATGATCGGTACACGAAACGAGCAACAAACGACTCGCCTACCGGTGTAATAACGACAAGCGGCTAATCTAACGGAGAAGACTCTTGGCCCAACCTCAGTGCAAAATACGTGGATACATAGGAATGTGTGGAGCCTGGATCAAATAATACCCGTGCATCAAAAGAACATACTGGCAGAGTACCTGACACGACGGCATTGGATGCCTGTGTATCCTGGGGAGTCAACGCGAACACTAGGGCCTGTCCACCACTAATAGCTGGCTGTCCTCTGCCTCTACCTCGGCCTCTTCCTCTGCCTATGTCGCCTCGTCCTCTCTGAACCGGACCGCCACGCCCACGGCCTCTAGAAGCATCTGGCTGGCATGGAGCATCATCAGGAGTAGCAAGTAGAGCTCTCTGAGGAGGTGGTGAGGGTGGTAAGGTCACATGCGGGACTGTCGCCGTGCCCTGGCGTCCCATGGTACAGTCTCTGACACGGTGGTACTGACTCCCACACCGAAAACATCCTGGAGACGACTGCTGGGTCTGTGGATATGAACCAAATAACTGACCTTGTCTCAATCCTCTGCCTCCACCATCTCCCGAAAATAATCTATCACGATGTCTGCCCATCTGCCGCTGAGCTGGCATATCAGTACGGTTCCTCTTCGGCCCAGAAACGACCGGAGTCTCAGAAATACGCTCCTCCAAAAGTAAGGCTGCATCCATCGCGGCTGCGTATGTATCAAAGTGCTGGGTGCCGATGGCAAGGAATAGTTGTGTATCAAGCCCTCGCACAAACCTCTTTATTCTCTTCTCTTCTGTGTCTACTAGGTACGGAGCATATCGAGACAACTGGGTAAACTGTATATCATACTCCGACACCGTCATCCCAGGAGTCTTGCGTGAAGACTCAAAACTACGAGCTCGAGCATCTCGGACACTCTCCGGAAGAAAACGGGCAAGAAATGCAGCTGTAAACTCATCCCAGGTCATAGAAGGCAGACCTGCAGCTCGGCCTCTCTCTACTGAATCGTACCATGTCTGGGCAAGACCCTCCAGACGAAAACTCGCAAACTCCACCAATCTATCATCAGAACACCTCAACGAACGGCAAATCCGAGCCATCCTATCAAGAAATGCCTGTGGGTCCTCTGTCGCATCTGTACCGGTAAAAGCTGGAGGTCTCAATCTCATGAACTCCTGTAGTGAAACAGGGATAGTCTCCGTAGTAGCAGTAGGAGTGACCATCTGTGCAGCAGGTACAATCGTGGTCTGTGCGGTGGAAGGAACGTCCTCGGATCTCTGTGCCCGGCTGGACTCAACTAAAGATCCCATCATCTGTCGCAACTCTTGCATGCCGGCCTCTAATCTGGCAATACGGTCTGGATAAGGCGGATCAGTATGACCCTGAGGGGTAGGCGTATCCTCCCGCTCGATCCTCGCCTCAGACGGGCCCGCCCGAATCTCATCCCTAGCGGCAGCCCGCTGAGCTCTCGTAGTCTTTGGCGGCATCGAAGCTAGAATAAGAAACAGGACTGATAAGAACATTGCAATTGAATCAAGGAATGCAAGGAATCAAGAAAGGAAATACAAGCAATTATGCCCTAAGGTCAATTAGGCGGAGTACCGTATCGTAAGTATGCCGCGGATCATACCCACGCTACGCCACTCTGCTTAAGTCACCTACTCCATCTACCAAGGTCGTCCTATACTCAGAAAGGTAAAACCTACGCTCTGATACCAACTTTGTCACGACCCGAAGGTATGGAACGTGACTGGCACTTAGATTACGAGACGTCTAAAGGCGTACCGTAACCTAAGTCAGCCAAAGCCCAGAAAATCTAAACCAAAATCAAAAAAGTGTGAAGGAAAACCTTACATGAAAACGATTTTAAATCAATTAAGTTGCATAGAATCCCTTTTTAAAAAACTCAAAAAAATTTCCGAAAATTTCGGCAGAGTCTCCCCTGTAAATTCTATCCCCCAAAATGGGTACAACAAGATATATATAACCTGTAATCATAAAATGGCATCCCCAAGCGGGAGCTAGCTCTTCGCCCAAGGCGGATCACAACCACGCTCAATATATAAGTAATATCAAGAAAAGAGCATAAAAGAAATGCAAAATATCAGGAAACACAACATCGGCTCAAGTGAGCTCGACCCAAAAGAAACCACATATATACAAATCTCTCAGTCTCATCACTAGGTCGCATATACAAATAGAAAGTGGTAGATGGAGAATACTAGATACAATGATAGAGCAAAAAGAAATAAAGTGTGCTCGCAACCCACCTACGGGCGATGTCGCGAGTCTGAGCAAAAGGAGTTGATGATAAGATAGCCGCCGCTACAAGACTGATGAGTCCGACCTGCAAGACACTGTGGCACAACGGGGGTGAGTTGCTAGCTCGTGAGTAGAATATAACATCTAATAAGGCAATCGTAAGAATGCACGCAAATGTGTCACAGCATGTATGTTCAGATGTGATATAATACCTCTAGTATGCATGCACATGTATGCAATGTCATTACTAAATCTTTAAGTGTTTTAAATGTTAAGAGTTCTGCATTCTTAACTTTAGAAAAAGGAATATCTGTATAATAGCTAAATACCATCAAGAAATCATCTGAAAACCGTGTCAAGCATCGACCCCAAATATGAAATCACCTCTGTCTAAATGTCTCACTGTATCAATGTCTCAAAATATCGGGCTCCGTCAGTTCGGATCGGCCCATGTCATCAAATCTCACGACAACGGTCGGTATCCTCCGGATATCCGCCGCGCCAGACATCACTGGTAGGTAGTCTTCCCCTGCCAGGCTCATCGTCTACAACTCGATCTTCTTGCCCCGGGATACCATACCGGGCCCACCATGTACCCGAGACGGTTCATCCACTCCTCGAATCGGGTCTCGAAATCCAACAGAAAACATGAAAACTCATGGTGGACAACACATACATCACGAGAAAACCTCAACTTTGTTTTAAAAATGATAAGTATAAGCTTTTGTTAAAGTCTTGCGGCTTTCCCCAAAAATCCAGAAATCGCAGCAATACTGAAATCCTCAAGAAAATCATAATGTCCACATGTTATATATGATAAATGTCTATGATAACAAGGTATGCGATGTGAATTGTGGCTAAAAATCTATGCAAGTATGATGATGATGCGAGGTATATACATGCTATGCAATTTCATATATCATGTATGATGCAAGTGACGATACTAAACTAAACAGGTTCTATGATGCACGTGGCATGGCAATTACCAAAGGCGTGTGTGTCACATGAATAGTGCGCGTGCAACAGATGCCAATGGTAATGGTGTTCGTGTCCTACGAAGTGTTATCGCATATGTGCATATGAATATCCATGCAATTTAGCATACTATTAACTATAAGGTATGCTGTGTAAATGAAGGGGTAAGCTAACTAACAATATAAGTCTTGCAAGAAATAGGGTAATACTAACTAGGGGGCGTCTCGCGCCATCCAGACGATTCCCCCATAGATGAATATATCTACTCACCTGAATGCCTCGCTAATCCGATCCGACCACCGCTTTGCCTTTGCGCGCCGCGTCCGATGTTTCCCCGACCGATCCTATATTTGCACAACACCAAGCATAAGATTACATATCCTAAAATGATGCAAGTGACAATATACAAATATCGACGCTCTCGAATTAAACATAACGTGCACTCGGTGCGCGGGAAAACACACGAAAATCGCTAAATCTTTAACTAGAATCGTCGTTTCGGGGAAATCGACAAAACTAAAACCCGACTAGACAAAACCCCATGTTCGCGCACTCTAATAGTCGTTTATGAAGATAATTATATCGCTAATATAACGCAATTAGATCACATCCTTATTTTAATAAAAATCTAGTAAGCAAAAAGCATACCGATTCGATGCAAATATCGCAATTTATCGATTTAGCGAGCGTAACATTGCACAATTAACCACTCTAACCAATTAGGTAACCAAACCCTAACTTAACTCCATCAACCATGCTACAAACCCTTATTTGAAATCAAATCCCTCTCTTGATTTTCCTAAACAAACAATTACTACTAAATTAATACTTCAAATTTCAATTTTAGCACATTTAAACTATAAGTTAACAAATAGATTAGAATCTTCACCTCACAAGCTTGAACCCTAGCTTGCACAAACCACCAAAGATGCCTCCTTTCACCTTGTTTTGAACAAATTAGGGTTTGGAAAGAGGTGGAATAAGGATTAGGTTTGAATTTGTGAAGAAATTTGTTGATTTCGGTGGATTTTTGAAGATTTTTAAAGGAATTATGAAGCAAGAAGTGAGGGGAAAAATGAGAACTGAAGCATGGGAGCTCGGCCTGAGGTGTAGGAGGTGAGTGGTGAGGGAATGGTGTAGAAATTTCTTCAAAAAAGCTATCTTCCAAAGTCAATTAATGAATGTTACATCATTTTTTACAAAAAAAAACCCTTTTTAATGCATTTTTAAACCATAGAACCAAAATTCTTGGAATGTTTTGGTAAAATTTTTGTTACTAATATATTTTAGTTTATAATGGTTCCTAAGTGTGTAATTTACCTAATTAAATTTTTATTTATCACTAATTTAATGTATTTTTAAAAGCTTAAAATAATAAAAAAAAATAATTAATTACGAATTTTTTTTATTTAACTAGAAAATTATAAGTGGCATTTTAGTGACCGATTTATAGTAATATCTTATCTAAATTTTGTATAATTAGGTCTAAAATGAAAAATACCTATTTTGACTTTTTACGGAAAAAGCCGAAAAATTAGCCGATTACCGAAAAACTGCCTAAAGGATTTTCGAAGGGTTACAGATACTCCGGAGTAGACTAGCGTATGCGATTCTCATCCCAGCTTGGGAAACGGTCTGTCCTACAACTGCCTGTACGTCGTACATGAGATAGTATGCAGGTGCTCGTTAGGTTACGAGTACACTGGACAGGACTCGTCAGGAACTGTTGGTTGGTATTATACCTATCGTCAGTTATCAGTTCCCAGGTGACATGAGTACAGCTTAGTCCGTTGACTTGACATTGTCACTTCGCCTCGAGTGTGTTCCCACTGTACTTTGATTACTACCCTACCACGGCTCAAAGGAGTCGTGCAAACAGGTAGTTTTTGGGTGCAGTCCCGCAGCACTTGGAGGCAGTGACGGTTAGACAGGATTCGTCTCTCCCGGTACTGGGGGTTGATATTGTAAGTGCACGGCGGCGCCCCGGCCTCCATCCCGAGGCCAAATGCGGAAGCGATGGTTAACATTAATTTTTCTTGAACCGGCACCACCGCGCACTAAAAACCCGGATCGTGCCATTAAACTAGTCCTAGCTACCGACAAGATGGGGAAGGGAGATATACCGAGCGATCCGTGTCCTCCGGTCTTCTCGCCGTCGTCCCGATCTCCCGCGGAATGTCCGGTCTCCACCTCCTCGCCGGAAGGGCACCACGTCGCCTACATCTTTTACGGGCTCCCACCTCTATACCGAGGCAACTCGGGCACGAAGCTGGCGAGTCGACGTGCCCAAGATTTGCTGTAGAATAGTGTAGAGATCTATATCTCATTTGGGGTTTGTATGGAGTTGCCTTTTGAGATGGTGGAGGAATGGAGTTTTGGAGATGGAGCTAAATGGATTTTGTGCAATACAAATGAACCAAAAACCCTACCCAAAATTTTGGGACAGCCCCCTCTCTCCTCTTTGGCCGGCCATGCTCATGGTGTAGGGAGAATGAAAATTCAAGAGAGAAGAACCATAATGCAAGGGAGAGTCAAATGAGATCAAGAGAAGAAATCATCACAAGGAAAGTCCAACACTCAACCAACCAATCATAACACCAAAAGGTCAAGCCATCATGAACCATCATGACCTAAGAAGTCAATGTGATGGTGGAACTATCATGATACAAGGATATGCAAATAACACCCTCCACAAATGCTTATTTGCACTAATGCAAATAAGCCCTCCTCCACCAATCTTCAGCCATTGAAAGATACAATTGAAAATGGCCGAAACGGAAAGCAAACTGGCAACTCCAGAAAACTGGTCCCGTAATAAATTACAGGAAAACCCCGATACTGTGTATATACACCCGCATTTGTATTCCAACCGAAATACAAACGCAATGAGACAAAATCTACACTGTACTATACTAGGATCCGGCTTAAACCAAAGCCGGCTAGTAATATCCGTTCGATCCTGATCCGTGCAATACCGCACGTATCTGATCGAACCCTGCCATATATCCATACGGCCTCTAGTACTAACCGTTCGATCCTGATCCGTGCAATACCGCACGTATCTGATCGAACCGTGCCATATCTCCATACGGCCTCTACAGCGGTTCGCCCGAAACTTGAATAACTGTATATGTGGTGGACTCTAAAGACTCGTCAATACTATGGCTGTGGATTTAACCACTAGCACGTCAGAGGTACTAGCCATACGTGACGGGCCACCAGCTATTGACCAAAAGGTACGTCAATGAGCGAACTCATCCTGACACCCTACTGAGCCTGTCAGTGACAATATCCGTACAGTCCGGTCCGTTCGTCTATGAGCATCGCATGGCGGGCCTAGGGGGTTGGTAAAAGTCAGACCCCCAAAAGCGGTACAAGTCGTGTCGGAGTGTAGCCCAGAACACCCTGAGATACTACTGGAATACCTACCAGTAAATCTCCTGCCTCGGCCGAGGGCTTCGTGTAATGGCTCTCCTAGACACAGCACGACCTCACCCCCAATACCGGGAGAGACGAACCCCTGAAGATCCGCTCACTGCCTCCATGTGGCTCGGGACTGTACCCAACTAAAACCTGTTTGCACGTCTCCTTTGAGCGTGGTAGGGTAGTAATCAAAGTACAGTGGGAACTCACACGAGACAAATGACGATCCTCAGGTCGATGAACTAACCTGTACACATGTCACCAGGGAACTGCTATCTGACGTCAGGTATAAGACCAACTAGCATGTTCCCGGCGAGTCCTGTCCGATGTACTCATAACCCAATGAGCACATGTATAGATCTTAGGTGATCCAACTGACACCAGTGGCTTGTGAGACCGGCCACCGCCCCTCGTCGGGGTCTCGAATGTACACACTAGTCTACTCTGGAGTATCGATGCCCTGTCTCGAAACTCCCACGACTAGGGACCTTTTAAGGATGTGCTTATAGACCCCAGCTCCCACTTATATGATCGCCCTCATACTGCTGGTGGTCAAGCAAGAATCCTAGGGGCTCTATCAACGTGTAATAGCGACATGTCAGGTCACCTAAAGCAGTACACGATGATAAAGATAAACCAGATAGCATACTATCATCTCGAGTAAGACTGTCCTACTGGGACATGTCCCCCCTCAATCATTGCAATCACGTGCCTGTGATCCAATAATTGACTCTGAGGGCACTATCTCCAACAATCTCCCACTTGCACTCAAGGCTAATTATTGCTATGTCGCATACTCACAGCCCGTGTGATACCGAACACCCAACTCCTCTACTAGTCAGTCTCACAAAGCCCGTTTGCGAAACTATTACGTTCGAGGAATAGCCTCAATGAGTGGATCCGCCTGGATGTTTCTTTCTATATCTCTCTATATCTCAGGTTCGCGGAGAAAACCATCTCCCGAAATGAGCAATATCTGTCTTAGAATTTGTCTGGATATCTGATGGGACCTAGCTCATAAATGAACTCCAAATCTAAACTTCTTAGACTGTATCATCAACTGAACTTAATCAGTATGCTGCGCCATCCCTCCCTCAGTATTCCCTTGGACCACCTGTCCAAAATACTGCCCCTCGTCAGAAGGAAAAACTATAACTCTGACGACCTCCTTGTCGTCCAGGTCACCTTGGAAGCCTGAAATGATAACTGTCTGCCGAATGAGGCTGTCGTTATCATATCCCTAGAACATCCACTTATGTTCTAAAACTGCTTCCGACTGTTTCTCCAGGATTGGATCAATGTCAACTTATTGCATCTAGTGCAAGAACAACATCTGGTGTGGTACTTGACATCTCATGATTGACTCAATTGCCTGAGCATGTGATCTGCCAATCATGCACATCCCTCTCCCCTTTAGTCTGTAAGACACCTTTAGAGAGGGTGACTCCATTATCTGCTGGTACACTACCGTGTCAGGAGTCGTCCATTCTAAATACTCTTAGAATGCTGTCTAAGTACCCTGAATTGGGAAACCACCCAAATCTAGATCTAAAACCATAGATCTAGTAACCAGTATGTCTGATATAATGTCCAAGTCCCATGTGGAGAAAACACTGTGTGACGACCAAAGTATAACTGATCGTAGTGTAGGTATATCACTTCCTACTCTGTGTATGTCATCCAAATACCATGACATCACACCCTACTACCTTCTCAACAGATCCATCCCCTATTCTGATGAAGTCGAACCTATGACTGTCACATCAGAAATAGATGATCTATCTCCACTATATCTGCTTTAGTCTATAAATAGACATAAGTTACCTGTCCACCATGCTTCCGCTGCTCCCACTGACTACGACAACCCTCTGGCAGAGTCATATACACGTACACTTCTGAAGCCAGTTCAGAACGACGCTATACTCATCCTCCTGCCGGGTCTCGCAGCATGGAACAACAACAATGGCAAGTGTGGGTAAACAAGAACCTCCCTGTCACCGTCCTTGAGGTTACCGGAGTACCCCTCGGGTGCCTGAGGTTACCCACCTTATCTGCGGAGTGACCAATGGAATGTCAAATCAGATTGAATCTTTAAGTTCCTATCAAATCTTCAGTAATCGTTTGCGGTTCTGGAATCACTTCCAGTTCTACCATACTCCCACTACTGTTTTCTGAAAAAAAAATCCATTTTTATTAAAACTGTGGCGAGTCTAGAACAATATCGCTATTGATCTTCCAGATGGTAGAAAGTCAACCCTCGTCATAGCCTGGGTCAACCCATAAACAGCCATTACAGAAACGTGCCTTGAGTTATCCAAAGTCTGGTTTTAATCATAAGCCAGACAACTCCCCGTACCTTAACATCGTTAAGATATGAACTGTTCTATATCCAATATAGAACCAGAGGCACTGATTTAATTGAACCAGATTCAAATCCTGCAGCTGTCTCCAGTGCATGTCAACTAAATGGAAAGAGGCCGATCAGCGTTACTCAACTTAGGAATACTTCCAATTATGAGTAACCTGAAAGAGAAGCAAGTTCTCTTAATCATTACTATCAACTGAACACCATACACAAGTATCTACATCTTCGATCACTTTGAAGAATCCCGATACTTGCAATACCTGGTTCTCTACTTTATTCAAATACCTATAACTTCTCAAAATTCGGACCCTGTGTTTCCACGAAACACCTGTCTAAAAAATAGAGAAGTCATAAGTAAACCGAATATAGTACGAGGACCAACCCCTCTGTCCTGATGGACCCTGGACAACATACAGTACTCTGTATAAGTCTTTTGAGTCTGATAACTCATTCACTGTGTGTCGTAGGTTGAAAACTGTACTTATGATTAAGAAGAATTACACCGCTGTTTAATGCTCCTTACCTAACCACCCACTGATATAGGTAAATGTCACAGACATAATTTCAAAAAGATATATCTCACTCTATAAAAATAGACGTACAGATGTATCGATTTGAAATTGGAGCATAACAGTGGATATTCAAAACCAAATATTTGCCGACCGGCAAACAGTCCAGGTGACTTCCTCAAATATCTCCGATTACAACGAATCCCGATATAATGAGGACGATCACTTAATTCCCAATAACTTACTCCCACTCATCATCTGTAAGACCATACAGATGTGAGACTCATACCTGGTAAATACATACCCCGGAGTAAGTATCTAATCGGGAAATCAGTTTTCCTTTAACTGTACACAGCGAAACTGAAACATTGAAATGTTTCGTTGGGGTATCCCGGTATTCCTAGTAATGCCTTTTCCATATTCACGACTATAACCGTATAATTCTTTGCCACCTCTCCAAATCCCTTTATATGTCTTTAGTTATTACCTCTGCACACCCCGTTAGGCCAAATGGTTTTCTTCCTTCCTTACCTTTCGGCACCAGCCTATGGTTTGGAAGAAGACTATCCAATAAGCATAATGGGTGTACCGTCCTAATCCTAGGAGCACTCGCAATGCGAGAGAAGGTGAAGATAAAAGACAACCGAATAAACCTTATTCCTATTTCTCCTGAACCAGAACCCATCCCCGAACTGGAACAAGTTCCTTTCGATTTCGTATATAACCATACGATGGAGTATCCAATAAACTGTGGATCTTCGTAGTGATATGGAGTGTCCTGGAGAAATACAAAGGTGATTTAGGATTGGCGAAGAAATACTTGGTTTGGTTGTGAATAGCAGTCGCAGTTTACTTTGCCCTCTTACTAATCACTTTCTTTGTCTTAACTTAATACCTTCTGCACACCATCGTTATACTAATTGGTTTTCTTCATTCCCTACCGGTTGGCACCTGCCTATGGTTTGGAAGAAGACTATCCAATTTGCGTAATAGGTGTACTATCTCCTAAACCAAGGAGTACTCACAACCTGAGAGAAGGTAAAAGGAAAAGACAACTGAATAGTCCTATCCGTTTCCTCCAGAACCTGAAACCATCCTCGAATAAATTCCTTCAAGTTCGTATATAACCATACGATGGTTTTGTCCAATAGAAGTGGACGTTCGTAGTAATACGGGGTGTCCTGGAGAAAAGGGTAAAAGTAGGAGTGGCAATGAAGTTTGCAACTCTGACAATCCAAAAAGCCAGTGTTTAAGAAGGTTCGGTTAATTTTGGTCTCTGAGTCATGGTCTTAGGGTCGGGTCAATGGTCGCTGCCAGAGAAAGAGAAAAGAAACACTCAGCGTGCACTCTAACCTAGATCAGAATGGTTACCAATTTATCTAATCTGGAAACCTCCCACTGTACCGTCAAATTCTCCTCCAAACCTGAAAGAAGAATTAGTCGGGATCACCCGAGGAGTAAACCAACTCATCAGTGGGAATCGAGATCCAACTATCATCGCATGATAACGTGATGGAATCCGCTCACGGTGTCACACTCCAGAAGGTATGCGCATATCTGGCAAGTTTCAGTTTCTTTAGAAACTCCCGATGTGATTTCTGCCCCATGCTCTTATAACCTTGGCGTGAGGTCAAAATATCATAAGTCACATGTCAAGTTCTACCCGTCATTATCCAGGTTAATTTGAACCCACCCGTACATACCCTTGACGTAGGCCAAAATAGTAGTACGACTGTCCCAAACCAACGCATCTATCTATGCAACAGATAAATACCCGGCAGCTACCAATCACTATACCTTGGCATGAGGTCAAAATACATAGCTTGAATACTACCGAATATTTAACTGAAATGATGGAGGGCTACGAATGGTTTCTGGCGAAAACCTTTAACGTAATGAACTTGATATCGTTGAAGGAACGGATAGCTTTTTAAAAATATAGTGACGAAAACCATTGCTAAAGAGGTCACTCCCGGTGAAGGGATCTCGGCTCTTTCCCCGTAGAATGAGGTGCAGGATATTCCAACTGAATACCACGATGCAAAGCAAAAGTAATCGGCTATAGTGAAGTTAATGCCCTGACGCTAACTTTTGTCCAAGGGGTCACTCCCGGTGAAGGGATCTCGGCCCTTGCCTCATCGACTGAAGAGCAGGATATTCCAACTGAATACCACGATGCAAAACAAAAGAGAACGTCCTTGCAATAACAGCTTTTTGAAAAGTGTTCCAACAACATCAGATTAGGTTTGTTTTTAACTTACATTGATCCGAATCAACGCAGTCCCAGCAATTGATCACACCACAAAGAACGAAAATATACTGATGTACGTATATGCCATCCGCATTCGCCACTAGGTCCCGTCATTACCCGTTAGGTTAGCTAACTAACGACAGAGCGGGGACTGGACTAGCGCGGATGCAAAACATATACAATATCTACTAATATATATATACCAATATATTATATTTTGCTCAAGGCGTGATAAAATGCAACATCACAGAAATGTACAGCATCACAGAACAATACAGATATCTGGGATCCCCGGGTTTCACAGAGCCACTACTGAAACCCGACGTTCCCCTGGTCGTGTGGATAGCCTGTGCAATGAAATCCTAGACCCGTACGGTCGCGGCAAGTTACCCGCCAAAACCTGAAGCGAGGCAGCCCCCTTCAGCAACGTGAATGGACCACCCAGCACTTCACGGAATCCGGTAACTTGGGCACCCTTCCTGGTCAACCTATACCCCCTACGAGTGCGGCGAATAGCCCGCCAATTCTAGAGTGAAGCCCCCTCCGTCTCAATGCCATGAGATGCGGGCTTGTTGCCTTCTAGAACCCGGCTATCCGTGCACCCCACCTTGGGGTAATTCTAGTACAGAAAGTAAAATATACATACAACGGGTACATCGACCGCAACCTGGCCGTGCCCCAAAATAATAATACAATCAGGCAGTGACGGCAGTCCACATGTCGGACGCTCGCCCCGCAATATCAAATGTACATAATACAACAAAAACTGTACTACCACTGCAACCAGGCTATCCCCCACGACCAATCCGCAACATCACAGCAATACACAGAACATCAACGTGAAAGTCACGTTCGCAAATCCTTCTAACCGGGCTATAGCAGTTAGACTGGATTTACCGATCAAGTGACATTCACGGTCGCAGATATAATGTAAATACTGTGAAATAATGTGTTTAAGATATGTTAGGTCCACGTTACCTCTCCCGGTACTTTCGGGGTTGCGGAAACGGTAAAACAAAAATTTTTCTGAACATGGTAATATGGACCGTAAAAGCCGGATCTTTGCTAAACAATACACTAGCATCCTAACTTGAGATGTTATCTACTCGGTTAGGGGTTATACCTCAACTTGAACTCCTTCTCTTCTTGTTGTTCTTCTCTTCTTGTTGTTCTTCTTTTTGCTTGCTCGATGGTTGATCCGGACTTTGGTCACCTCCGCGGCCTCCTTGAGTCGAAGACGATCCACCCGAGAGATGTACACCGAGCTCCACCTCGAGCCGAGGTAACTAGGGCAAGGAGATTGCTAATCTAGAAGCCCTCGGATGTGTAGAGAAGATGTATGGATGTGTTTGTCAAGTGGAATCCTTTTTCTCTCAACACATGAGATCAAAGGAAAAATCAAGAGGAGGAAGAAGGAGAGGCAACCATGGAAATGTTTCTCATTTCTTTTCTATGAGAGAGAATGAGAATGAGCAAATGAAAAACTTAACCAAGAGAAAACACAACCATGGTTGCAATAATGCCAAACATTATCATTACTAATCCCATCATGATAAAGTTGATGGCTACAAATGACATGACCATTATCATAACAAAAGAAAAAGAAAACCAAAGAATACTTTAGATCTTTCAAGAAGATCCAAGTCAACTTTGGTCAAATGGTCAACAAAGTCAAGATGGTCAAATGGTCAATGTAATTAGCCATAACAAAATTATCAATGAAAGGATTAGTAAATAATGTCCCCGGCTCATAATGGTTTTGACCAAACGAACTGTCAAAACCCTAATGAGTCCGCCTCAAAATGGTTTTGACCGAATCAACTGTCAAAACCCTAATGAGCCTGCCACATAGCGGTTTTGGCCGAACCAACTGCCAAAACCCTAATGAGGCACCTCCTCCTTCATCGCTCCGGAAAACTGTGCATACACACCTGCATCCGCATTCCGTAGAATGCGGATGCGCAGATGACAAAACAAATCCATCCGTGCAATACTAGGATCCGGCTTAAACCAAAGCCCACTAGTATTGCCTGCCCGAACACCACATGCACACAAGTGTACGTAAGTGATCGCAGCCCTGCCGTAAAACCATACGGCCTCTACACGTTTCGCTCAGTGCAGGGAAACTCTCTGTGTGGGACTCTAAAGACTCGACACTACGCTGGCAGTGGGTTTAACCACAGACCACAAGCGGCACTAGCTGTACGTAACGGTCCCCAGGTAGATGTCGATAAGAAGGCCGATGAGGTGAACCCATCCGAACTCCTACTGAGTCTGTATGTGACAATCTCCGTACAGTCCGGTCTGTTCGTCTGATACATCGCATGGCGGGCCTAGGGGGGCGGTAAACGTCAGTCCCCTAATAGCGGTACAAGTCGTGTCAGAGTGAAGCCCAATACACCCTGAGATAACAATGGAAACCTACCAGTATATCTCGCTTGCCCTGGCCAGGGACTACTCGTGTGAAGGCTCTCCTAGACACAGCGCGATGTCAACCCCCAATACCGGGAGAGACGAATCCTGTCTAACCGTCACTACCTCCAAGTGCTTCGGGACTGCTCCCAACTACTACCTGTTTGCACGACTCAGTAGAGCCGTGGTAGGGTAGTAATCAAAGAACAGTGGGAACACACTCGAGGCGAAGTGACAGTGTCAAGTCAGCGGACTAAGCTGTACTCATGTCACCTGGGAACTGATAACTGACGATAGGTATAATACCAACCATCAGTTCCCGACGAGTCCTGTCCAGTGTACTCGTAACCCAACGAGCACCCGCATACTATCTCAAGTACGACGTACCGACGGCTGTGGGACAGACCGTCTCCCGTGCTGGGATGAGAAGCGCATACGCTAGTCTACTCCGGAGTATCGATGCCCTATCTCGATACTCCCACGACTAGGGACGTGTATAAGGATGTGCTTGTAGATTACCCAGCCCCCATGAGTGTGATCGCCATCACAACGCCGGTAATCAAGCAAAGATCCAAAGGGCTCTACTAATGCGTATAGGTGATATAATAAATAAACACACAAGTACACATTAAAGCAGAGACAAACCAAGTAGCATACTACTATATTGAGCAAGATTGTCTGTACAACTGTGAATATCCCAAGCTTCCATCAAGTAATATACATACAAGTATGATACAGTAATGGCCTCTAGGGCATATACACTAACAAGATATCCGATCGATTAAATTTTACCAAGTGGGCCCCCAAGTACTACTGTAGCACATCTAGAAATCTGGGCCCAAAAAATAACATTCCAGAAAACCTATTTTCCAGTCCAAGCCCCTCTGTAAAAAATTGGTCCAGTGAGGAGGCTAAACTGCGGCGGAACCGCGGCCTAAGCATGGCTTTGGCCGCGGTTCCGCGGTGATATGGTGTGATCACCCGACCAAATTTTCACAGAGTTCTTAGAATTTCCTGCACAGTATTCTGAGACTACCTGAAAATTTTTTCGAGACAAAACAATTTCGACAGAAAACTGTTGCAAAGAAAAATACGGATTTTGGAAAAATTTTCGATCGGAAATGTAAAACACATTAGAAAAAGCAAGACTATGTTAATGGCGAGGCTCTGATACCACTGTAAGTGCACGGCGGCGCCCCGGCCTCCATCCCTAGGCCAAATGTGGAAGCAATGGTTAACTTTAATTTTTCTTGAACCGGCACCACCGCGCACTAAATACCCGGATCGTGCCATTAAACTAGTCCTAGCTACCTACAAGATGGGGAAGGGATATATACCAAGCGATCCGTGTCCTCCGGTCTTCTCGCCGTCGTCCCGATCTCCCGCGGAATGTCCGGTCGACACCTCCTCGCCGGAAGGGCACCACGTCGCCTGCATCTTTTACGGGCTCCCACCTCTATACCGAGGCAACTCGGGCACGAAGCTGGCGAGTCGACGTGCCCAAGATTTGCTGTAGAATAGTGTAGAGATCTATATCTCATTTGGGGTTTGTATGGAGTTGCCTTTTGAGATGGTGGAGGAATGGAGTTTTGGAGATGGAGCTAAATGGATTTCGTGCAATACAAATGAACCAAAAACCCTACCCAAAATTTTGGGACAGCCCCCTCTCTCCTCTTTGGCCGGCCATGCTCATGGTGTAGGGAGAATGAAAATTCAAGAGAGAAGAACCATAATGCAAGGGAGAGTCAAATGAGATCAAGAGAAGAAATCATCACAAGGAAAGTCCAACACTCAACCAACCAATCATAACACCAAAAGGTCAAGCCATCATGAACCATCATGACTTAAGAAGTCAATGTGATGGTGGAATTATCATGATACAAGGATATGCAAATAACACCCTCCATAAATGCTTATTTGCACTAATGCAAATAAGCCCTCCTCCACCAATCTTCGGCCATTGAAAGATACAAATGAAAATGGCCGAAACGGAAAGCAAACTGGCAACCCCAGAAAACTGGTCCCGTAATAAATTACAGGAAAACCCCGATACTGTGTATACACACCCGCATTTGTATTCCAATCGAAATACAAACGTAATGAGACAAAATCTACACTGTACTATACTAGGATCTGGCTTAAACCAAAGCTGGCTAGTAATATCCGTTCGATCCTGATCCGTGCAATACCGCACGTATCTGATCGAACCCTGCCATATATCCATACGGCCTCTAGTACTAACCGTCCGATCCTGATCCGTGCAATACCGCACGAATCTGATCAAACCGTGCCATATCTCCATACGGCCTCTACAGCGTTTCGCCCGAAACTTGAGTAACTGTATATGTGGTGGACTCTAAAGACTCGTCAATACTATGGCTGTGGATTTAACCACTAGCACGTCAGAGGTATTAGCCATACGTGACGGGCCACCATCTATTGACCAAAAGGGACGTCGATGAGCGAACTCATCCTGACATCCTACTGAGCCTGTCAGTGACAATATCCGTACAGTCCGGTCCGTTCGTCTATGAGCATCGCATGGCGGGCCTAGGGGGTTGGTAAAAGTCAGACCCCCAAAAGCGGTACAAGTCGTGTCGGAGTGTAGCCCAGAACACCCTGAGATACTACTGGAATACCTACCAGTAAATCTCCTACCTCGGCCGAGAGCTTCGTGTAATGGCTCTCCTAGACACAGCACGACCTCACCCCCAATACCGGGAGAGACGAACCCCCGAAGATCCGCTCACTGCCTCCATGTGGCTCGGGACTGTACCCAACTAAAACCTGTTTGCATGTCTCCATTGAGCGTGGTAGGGTAGTAATCAAAGTACTGTGGGGACTCACACGAGACAAATGACGATCCTCAGGTCGATGAACTAACCTGTACACATGTCACCAGGGAACTGCTATCTGACGTCAGGTATAAGACCAACTAGCATGTTCCCGGCGAGTCCTGTCCGGTGTACTCATAACCCAATGAGCACCTGTATACATCTTAGGTGATCCAACTGACACCAGTGGCTTGTAAGACCGGCCACCGCCCCTCGTCGGGGTCTCGAATGTACACACCAGTCTACTCTGGAGTATTGATGCCCTGTCTCGAAACTCCCACGACTAGGGACCTTTTAAGGATGTGCTTATAGACCCCAGCTCCCACTTATATGATCGCCCTCATACTGCTGGTGGTCAAGCAAGAATCCTAGGGGCTCTATCAACGTGTAATAGCGACATATCAGGTCACCTACAGCAGTACACGATGATAAAGATAAACCAGATAGCATACTATCATCTCGAGTAAGACTGTCCTACTGGGACAGGTCCTCCCTCAATCATTGCAATCACGTGCCTGTGATCCAATAATTGACTCTGAGGACACTGTCTCCAACAGATATCGCGCTGTGTCTAGGAGAGCCAATACACAAAGTCCCTGGCCAGGGCAAGCGAGATAGACCGGTAGGTTTCCAGTGTTATCTCAGGGTGTTCTGGGCTACACTCCGACACGACTTGTACCGCTAGTAGGGGACTGACGTTTACCGCCCCCTAGGCCCGCCATGCGATGTTCTTAGACGAACAGACCGGACTGTACGGAGACTGTTACATCAGGCTCAGTAGGAGTTCAGATGGGTTTACCTCGTCAGTCTTCTTATCAGCATCTACCTGGGGATCGTTACTTACAGCTAGTGCCGCTTGCGGTCTATGGTTAAACCTACTTTCACCGTAGTGTCGAGTCTTTAGAGTCCCACACAGAGGGTTATTCTCATTTAGGCAAAATGAGTAGAGGTCGCATGGTTTTGCGACGGGGTTCGTTCACATCCGCGCACTTGTGCACGTTTTGTGTCCGGACAGCTTATACTAGCAGGCGTTGGTTTAAGCCGGATCCTAGTATATGATTTGGGATTGGTTTTATCTCATTGTATTCGTGGTTCTCGAAACACGGATACGGGTGTGTATGCACAGTTGACTGAGGCAGAGGCAGAAGACTTTCATTAGGGTTGATGACCATTGTCATTTTCTTAACCCTAATGTTTATGTGTGAAATATAATTTATTAATATTAGTTAATTATAATTGTGTATGGTTAAGGTTGTTGACCATTTGACTTTGCTTGACTTGTTGACCTAGGTTGACAAGTTGACCATCATCATTTCATATGAAAGATGCTCTTTGATCCTTGCAAAAGTAATTAATGTGAGATGATAATGGTCATGTCAAGATTAACCATCACAATTATCTTTAGCTAATTATTGATTTATCATAATTCACATATATGTGAGAAGGTTGGATTATTCTTCTCACTTTATCATTCTCATTCTCTCTCATGCTCTTCCTCTCTCTCTAGCTCTCCCTTCTCATTAGTTGAGAACCCTTTGAGCTTGAGATAAATCCCTTAAAATTACTCTCTACTCTTTTTAAGGTTCTAGGTTTAGCACACCAAGCACCTTAGTTACTTTTAGTTTGAGGTTGGAGCCAAAGGTTGAGGCCCTCGGGTGGATCTTTCTTCGACAAGAGAAGGCGACAAGGAGAACCCGTTCTTTCACTCCAAGGAGTAAGAAGAGAAGGACTTGAAGACCTAGGTATAACCCCTTTTCCGTGTAGCTAACTCTTTTAGCTTGTTAGTTAGTTTTGTTTAGCAAAGATCCCTCCTTTACATAGTCCATGTTGCCTAGTGTTGTAAAAATCCGATTTTTCATAACGTTTTTGCCTCCCCGCAAGCACCGGGGTGGGCAACGTGGACTTAGAAAAACTGCATTTCTAAATGGTGATTTAGAAGAATGCGTTTTTATGGATCAGCCAGAAAGCTTCATTGATAATGGGAGCAGCGGGAAAGCATGTAGATTGCTTAAATCCATTTATGTATTAAAGCAGGCCTCACGGATGTAACGCCTTGAAATTCGTAAGGATGTTTTCGCGTTATTTAGCAAGTGTGCATGTTTTTCGAAAACGGATATCTTATCTTTTTCCTTCTTGGCTAGTGATAATTTGTGTTGTGAAGTGTTTAGATATATATATATTTCTATATATATAATTATAGGGTTATTAATTATTTTTAGTCGTATTACCCTAATTGGGAAAATTTCCATTAAGTATTGTACACTTGCACACTTAGCTTTTTGTGACTTAGGTTTTTAAGTGTTAGCATGTTAACCATTCATTGTTGCATGGTTCATTGTTATCGCCACCCTTTTTCTAAGTCAAAAACCCTTTTTAAAAATCAAAATTTCAATTAAAATATGAAGCATGTTGTTAGGTAAGAACCCTTGACTTTTGACCCATTTTTTCCCCTTCTCTCTTCTCTCATTTCTGAAACCCAGCAGAAATTCCAGCAACAAAAACCCCATTTTTTTCATCTCCTCTTCTCTTTTTCATTTCCCCTTGAGGCCAAACAAAACCCTACACAAAAACAACACTTTCCTTCACAAAACCATGGGAAAAAGGGGCTTTTTGAGGTGTTTGGGAGCAATTCTGCATACTTGAGGAGGGAGCTGGAACTCTTAGTGTTTCATAAGGTCTTTAGGAGGTATTAGCTCATAGTAAACACTCTTCCTCCATATCTTGTAGTATCTTAACTAAAAATCATGTTTTTTGTGCATTATTAGTGATATTGAAGGATAATTGTGAAGCATATGTTAGATTGGTGTTCTCATAGTTCAGTTAACTCTTTTAAGTGTTTTTAGAGCTATTTAAACCAGGTTTTGCTTCAGGTTTGCACAAAAATACCTTAAGATACCTTTTTAGTGTGAAAATGTGATTTTAACTAGAAATTGGGTTCTGTTAGATCTGCTTGTGCCCGGGTTATTTCAGAACGATTTTGGATTTACTGTAGCATAAGCAGGGGGTTTGGAGTGCACACACAAAACCGGGGGAGCCACCTCCCTACCCAGGACGCCAGAAAATACATTCAGGCCGCAAATTGCAGCCAGATAGGTGAATTGGGGGTTGGGGTTTGGGCCACTGGAGTCTGCATCTATGTGGAGTGTTTTGGTATATATATTTTTGTAATATCTGTTCTGTATCAAAATCTGGAGTGGAATACCCTATTACCCGTATTTTTACTTTTTCGCGACACGCGTGATACGTGTGTGTGGGTTTTGGGTTTCTGCGTATCGCGACACGACGGAGTGACTTAAGGCACGTAATCACACGTTATAGCGTATCGCGCGCACGCGCGCTTGGTTTGCGGCACGGGTTTCTAGTTGACTTTAAATGTCGTGTTTGTATGGTTTCGAGCTTATGTGTGATATTCTGTGGAATTTTAGGTTCGCAGGCAAGTGCGACGGACGCCGCGAAGAAGGGGAAGCAAATCGTCGGCTATACCTAGCGAGAGACTACGGTGAGTAGATTTAACATCTACGGGGAAATCGCCCGCATGGCGTTATGCGTCAGGGCTGATAGGACCTTGTAGCAGCATATTACACTTACCTACATTGACTGTTCATGGCTACTATTTTGTGCATACCACATTCCCTGCAATAGGTATATAAACTAGAATTGATAGAACACCGCACCATTACTAACGGTTCATGTTGCACGAGCACTATCCTGCACACACACAGCGTTAGTAATTGCCATGACACTCACACTGAAGAATTTCCATGATCATTATGCTGTAGCTCATCTTTTATGTGACTAAACAGGATATTCATACTTGATACATATATCACATTGCTTTGACTTGCCCATTGATTTGGATTACCTGATATTCATGCTTGATACATATATCACATTGCTTTGACTTGCACATTGATTCGGATTACCTGATATTCATGCTTAATACATATATCACATTGCTTGACTTGAATATTGATTCAGATTACCTGATATTCATACTTGATACATATATCACATTGCTTTGACTTGCACATTGATTCGGATTACCTGATATTCATACTTGATACATATATCACATTGCTTTGACTTGCACATTGATTCGGATTACATGATATTCATACTTGATACATATATCACATTGCTTTGACTTGCATATTGATTTAGATTACCTGATATTCATACTTGATACATATATCACATTGCTTTGACTTGCATATTGATTCGGATTACATGATATTCATACTTGATACATATATCACATTGCTTTGACTTGCACACATACAATGATATCTTTACACCTGCGCACATGCACATTGTATATTCATACCAGTGCAAACATACATTGATATCTTCATACTTGTGCACATGCACATTGTATACTCATACCAGTGCACACATACATTGATATCTTCATACTTGCAACATGCACATTGTATATTCATACCAGTGCACACATACATTGATATCTTCACACTTGCGCACATGCACATTGTATATTCATACCAGTGCACCCAGACCTTGAGATCTTCATATTTGCTTAGATTACGCATTGAGATATGTTTTTTCCATGTTAATCCTGGATTTGGGAAACCGTGATATTTCAATAGAGAATAGTTAATTATTTAAAAACCCGGTTTCCCTTGATATGATATTTCGGTGCGTCCACCATGTGTTTTCTCGGTGCTAGAGTGATATATGTGAACCCGAATCGAGGAGTTGGATGAGACCGATTACGGGAACATGGTGGACCCGGTATGGTACCCCGGGACGAGAACGGTTTCGCTGTGTATTAGACGGTGGGCCTGGCATAGGGACTACTACCTACCGATGATTGGTTGGACCTGGCAGTTATCCGGAGGATACTGACCAGAGTCGATAGATGGATGCGGGATGATCCGTACTGCCGGAGCCGAGGGCCGATACCGCAGACGGAGCCCGTGGGCTAATCCGGACTGACGGATGCCCGATGGATGAGGATTTGCGTGTCGATGCTGGACACGAGTACTTATGATATTTGGGTGCCGATGTTGGGCACTCGTGATTCTCAGAGATTTACAGGATTAGAGGGCCGATGAGAGTGCCGGCGCCTGAACTATTTGGGGATCTGGGTGCATTGATGGACACTGATTATATATATTCCACGTTGACATTCCGTGTAGATATTATATTTCCCATGCTCAGCTTTCATTATTGTATCTCATCCTGTAGTTATATTACCTGATAGAGCACTTGCATGATTATTGCACATACTGTTTATCACGCATTGATATTATCTGCTGGCATATGATAGAGTAGCATAGTACGTGCATGCTCGCGATTAACTTTTTATGTTATTTCTACTCACGACTTGGCAATTCATCCCCGTTGTGTCACAGTTTTTGTAGGTTGCCCCTCGGAGTAGTCGCGGCAGGCTGCCCTTTTTGCATCTTTTGGCTACAGATACCACTACAGTTGGTGCGAGGACTGTTTTGCTTTTAGGTGGATTGTGGTATCTGGTTACTTCTATTGTACACACTTTTGTATCTAGTATTCTCCATCTACCATATATGTACTGGACTTAGAGACAGTGTGAGGACGATGATGTATATTTTTTGTATTCTGGTGTCGAGCTCGTGGGAGCCGACTGTTTATATTTATGCAGTTTATTATGCTGTGATGTTTACTTATTGCTCATTCTTCGCTACGGCGTCGTATATTACTTTTGTGTTGTTGTTTTCTGCCGTTGGGCGTGGGCGTGATTGCTCCCGTTTGGGAACGCTTTATTTCATTATATATCATTTCACTTATATCCTGTTTTATACCCGATTTTCGTGGTCAGTTCTACAAAGGAAATGTTTCCAGAATTATTATAAGGATAACTTAACTTTAAAAAGAACTTTATTGAACTATTTAAGGTTTTCTAAATGTTTAATTGAATGTTTTCAACACTCACTACTTTTTAATGGTTTTGATTTCTGGGTTCGGCTTACTTAGTCGCGTTACGCCTGTAGACGTTGCGTGGTTAAGTGCCGGTCACGAGTCGAAATATTCGGGTCGTGTCCAAGTTGGTATCAGAGCATAGGTTTTACCTTCGGAGTGTAGGATGGCCCTGGTATGATGGAGTAGGTAGCTGAAGCAGAATGGCGTAGCGTGCGTATGTTCCGTGACATACTCACGACACGGTACTTCGCCAAGGCGACCTTAGGACTTGTTGAGTTAAATTCCTTCTCGAGTATATACATTCTTGTGATTCGATTTCTGTACCCTTATCGAATCCAACTTTTCTTTTCAGCCATTATGCCGCCAAAGACTACGAGGGCGCATAGAGCGGCCGCTTTTCATACCAGAATACTGCATTTCATACCGCCCATTCTTACGCTCGTGTGTTTATAGGTAGGTGCTTTTGATCAGTGTTTGCTACATATTTGCAGAATACAGATTCTCAGCTCTGAACAGTGAATATCATGGAAAAGTACGACAAATTCCGGATTACTGCCAACAACTGATAAAACACGGTCTCCGCTCTCTATCCGTGTGTTACCACATGCCAGTTTAATGGACAAAATGGCAAATCAATTGTCATGTCATGCACAAAGCTCTAGGTCAACACAAGATCCGAGAAATCTACGCGGAGCTCGAGGAAATCATGGCAAAAGATCCACATCACATCACCTTTTTGTTGTGCTGAAATTCTGGGAATTATTGTGAAGAGTTTCTGTGAAAAGAACCATACCACACTGAAGGGAACAGTAAAACAGGAAACCTCACAAAAGCCAGAGCCCAACTCACCAAGGGAGCCGCGTTTCCACGGCCAATAAGGGGTATTGGCCGTGGAAACGCGGCCGTACTGTGGCTTCAGCATGTCGTATTTTGGGGGCTTTTTTGTAACTTCCCATAGGTTCTGTTGGTTGCCCTAGATTTCCATTCTCCAGCCTATAAATACTCCAGTCTCGAGCTAAGCCAAGGGTCATTCTTTGGTTCCTCTTTTTGTTAGGATTTAGTCTTTTTTCTTCTTCTTCTTCATTCTTTTTCCATGAAAATTGTAGTGAGAGCTTTTTGAGTGGGAGATCAATGAAGATGAGGGCTTTTTGTATCATTCTCTTTTGTTTCTTTATCCCCTTGAGATTCTTGCTTTCTCTTGATCATTCAACCTCTTCATTGAGCTTGGATGGTTAAGGGTTAGTTATTGATCTCAAGGGTCGTATTTTCTCACGGGACTAGTTCTTCACTTCACATGCGTTCTCTACCCTTCTCTTGATCTTGCAACCTCTTAATTGAGCTTGCAAGTTTAAGGGTTGGCTATTGATCACATGCTTGTCTTGAGTTCTATGTTCTTGTAATTACTTTCTTGTTCTTTTTATTGCTTATTTATTACTTGCTTTTTATTACCTTGTCTTTAATTACTTGCAATTTATTTCATGCACTTACTTACTTGTAATCTTTTCTTTTCTTTGTTCTTTTCTTTTGCTCTTTGTTGTTCATTTTGTGAATGTTGTAATTACCGTCGTTGTTAAGAATTAATACGGTATTGTAAGTTAACACTTCTTTCCTCATTTCCTTTTCCCGTTATTTTCCATTTGAACTCCGCCCAAATGTTACGCAAGCGCTCCGTTAGGCACCCTACCCTGACAAGGTAATGGTGATTCCTAACCTCGACCGGTTGCGTTCGGTTTGGCCGGAGGCGAAAGCAAGAGACAAGAACGGAAGGACAAGGGTAAATAAGCCGGATTCCACGAATACCGCGCTTAAATCCCCTAATCCACGTTGTTGCCGATTGCTCTAGCTTCAATTGGTCAAGACTCGGCTCAAAGGTTTTGAGTACGGATTTCTTAGCTTACAATCTCGTATCTTTTCTTAACAACTTTATACTTGCAAATAATACACATAGGTTAGAATCGAACAAACTCATACAAATTCTTTATTGACTCGTCTAAGACAAGAAGGTAAAATACCACCATCTCCCTGTGGACCGACCCGTGCTCAACCGGCTAGCTGCATAGCGACACCGTCCTGATCGCGGTTATACTTTAATTCTTTGAACATCCGACACGCCAAAAGCGTGCGATCAAATGGCGCCGTTGCCGGGGAGACGGTAGCGTATTTTCTTTCTTGTTATTCGGGTTAATATTCTTTTTGTATATATTTATAAAAAAAAAAAATTCTTTTTGTTTTTTGTTTTTTTTTATCATTCTTGTGGGCAAGTGTGCAGAATTTTGCGTATTTGCAAACTGCGATTTTGGGGAGCAAAGTGTGCATTCAAGGCAAAGGTGATTACGAAGTACAGTGCCAAAGATCCGGGTAGTTTGACCCGCGCAAGCGAACTTTTCAAGCTTACCGGATTTAATTCAACGGGGGTTTCCTAACCCAAAAACTTAACGGTACGTACTTTCCTAACACCTTCTTCTCAAATCCGACGCTTCCAATATACTATTCTTTGCAGGATTCTTTGCAAGTTCGCTAGCAAACGCCAAAATTGACTAACCCGTATTTGTTGCAGTGCTGTGCTAAAATAAAAAAAAACAATTTTTTGATTCTTTATAGAATTTTTATTGAATTGTGCATTGCATACATTAATACGGACTTAAGGGCAAGCGAACCCCACAAGATACGGTAAAGGATTTCATCACCTTTTCCGTGGCCCACAAATCACGAACTTGCGCATAACGTTTACTCGCACAAAATTTAAAAGAAACTAGACTTTAAGTCTTAAGGACTTCGCGCTCACTAGGAGAAGTTAACTGTGTTTAAAACCTTGCTTAACGGTATATTGTTTACGGGGTGTCTAGGAAAGTGTTAACGGCGAAACCGCCAAAAGAGAAAGGGTTATTTAATTAAGGAACTTCGCGAAAGCGTTGGACAACCTCCCCTTATCTCTGCACTTACCTGGCCTCGTGATCAGTGTATCTTGAGCCTGTTTCTCGACACGGTTTTACTTCGACAAATAAGTTCTGGAGCAGGTCTAGTTGACCTAGGTGAACCCTAGAACGATTAGGTGTGTGGTATTTTTGTGTCGTGATTGTTTTTTGTCCATATTCTTTTTTGTGTATACTTCATTCTTTTGTTAATATTTATAAAAAAAATTTAAAAAAAAAATCACATTCTTTTTCCTCTCCTTTTCTCTTCCTTTCTTTCATTCTCTCTTCATAACATGGGTACCTCACCTCGCAAAACTCTTGCCGAACTTTGGTACCCACAACCATACATTACTTCATACGGTTCTTGCTTTGGCCGAACATCGAACGACCCATCCATGCCCAAAATTTCTTTGAAAGATCGGATAGACGCGTCTAGGACAAACAACTGGACCCCGCAGTCCACTTCGTATCAACCGTTTCAAACATTCACCCCTTCTTGTGTTGATACCCCTTTTGAAAATCCAGTAGTAACCCCGAGACCAATGTCCATTGCTGAACATATTGCACAATCTCGTAGCCGATCTTTCACTCCTTTCACCGCTTCAAATTCTTTTGATCAACAATTCCATTCACCTTCCTATCCAAATGTTGATCCTGCTCCTGTCCAGCCATTCAATTCCTACCAATCTTACCCTGCTTTTGCACCTTCCCTAGACATTACTTCAGAACCGCCATTTGGGAGTTTTCAGTATCCAAACAACTTTGAATCTTTTACTGAAACCCCTTCACAACCCATGTCTAGTCTGGAACAGTCGTTGGAAGACTTTAGGGGTAGCGTCAAGCCAAAGATGATGGATTTGAATGCGTCCATGGCCGCTCTCATACAACCTACTGACCCGATAGCTAGTTTCCAACTAGCTCCAACTTTTTCAATGTATGATGAGGCGGCAGGACAGGCTGTGAATTTGAGTGGAGAGAGTGAGATATACCCATTTCCAAATCAAACCTACCCGTCTCAAATTGAATCCCACAACTCCTGTGTTGAAAGTCTATCAAGTGTCCCAAATGAATTATCAGTTGATGATAGAATGTTTAATGAGTTGTGCGACTTTGTAGTGTTTGATTTGCCCGATTGTGAAGGGACCTTGCCAAGTGAAACCACACCCAATCCTTTTGACCTCTGCACCTCCATCTTAGAACCTGAATTGATTAATATCCATACTTTGGTTGAGGTGTCAGAGAATTTTGATTTTCACTTGATTAAAGATATTGACGCTGGGAATATTTTGGATGATGAACCCGTAGATTTGGCTGAGTTTGTCTCTTCAAATCATCATCCCGAGTCATTAAATGTTTTTTCCGAACCCCATATGCGTCTTGATTTTGTTGAAAATTGCATGGATGAGATAAATTTTGAGGAGAATATTGAGGATAGTACCGAGGATGAGACAGTTTTAGTTGATGAGTCGGATTTTCCAATTCATCCTATCCCTTCCACTGACTGTGTACACCCTCCTGAACCTTTAACCGATAACCTTCCTCAATCACTTCCCCCCACCCTTTCCATCGTTCCGACCTTGCAAGAACCCGTCTCACTTTCATTTACTGTGTCTGGTTTACCAAGTTCGGCGTACCCATGGTTTCTCACGAATCTTGAGGGATTTGACCCCATTTCTCGACGGGTAAATATATTAGCACAATCGCTTTTTACACATCGCTCATCACAAACTGTGCTAATCTATTTACTCCATTTGCACCCTCAAGTTCGTATTCCACTTCTTTTTCCCTTCCGCCATTCTTCTTCCTCTCATATACCGAGACCGTATTCCGCTTCTCTTCGCATACGGTCTCGCGTATTGTCCCTCTCTTTTCTCTACGCCTTCTTCCACCAACCTGTACATTATAGCGATAAAATCTTTGAATGGTTGGTGCTCACTTTTGGCCTGTGTAAGGCCTTGTATAGCTTGATACTGTTCTTTCCCCCTAATCCTGAACTTCAACGCTTAACAGTGGAAACACTGTTTTACTTAAGTTTGGGGGGGACACCTTTTTTGTATATATTTTTGGTTTTCCTTTTTGTATATAATTTGTTTTTAGGGAGCGCCGGCAATTTTGACCCTCTTGGTGTAGCCTGACAGTGAGGGCACTGTTAAGTTTAAGTTTGGGGGTGTGCTCGGTAAGCTTTCTTCCTTCGCATTCATTTGTATATTTTGCATTTTCATACCTTATTAAAAACCCACAAAAATCAAAAAATTTCCAAAAAATATAAAAACTTTGTCGTCAAGTTAGCTAATAGGGTAACTTAGATCTTTATTCCGAAAGTTTAGTTGATATGATAGAAATAACTAAATTCTAGGCTTAGGAATTGAAAACCCTAAAAATAACCCTCTTTCTGTTTAAACTTGGTAAGTATACGTCCTTACAGTTTTTTTGAGAACTAGGTAATCTTGAGTTCAGTTCTTGAGTTAAGTCAAGATAAAGGGAAAGTATTGAAGCTTTACCGGAAGATAAGTCTGAAAAATAGTTCCTTTTCTTGAGTTCAAATTTAGAAAGTATATACCCTACAAACTGCACATACACGCACCTTGAAACTTGGGATAGTAGAGGATACCTAAAAATACTCTTGCCTGAAAGTCTAGTATGAAAGAAAAAACGGTATTTAAAGCTAAACACCAAAAGAGCATGTGAAAAATATATCCGGTCTTGAAAAAGAAAAAGAAAAATAAAAAATAGAATAAAGTCAAGACCTGGAAACTGCTATTTACGCTTTAAGTTCACACATTCAGTAATCGGTCGTTAGTGCCTCAAGAAGCATTAATAGTCACATGAAAGGTGTGTGAGCAAATCCGTCCATCCTTAATGAAAAGAAGTAGTATTAGGTATTAGGGCAAGGGTACTATAGCTTGAATTGAATTCTTAAGTGTAGGGGTGCAAATATACACACACGTAGGGGTATATAATCGATGTTTGGATAAAAGATAGAGATGAAGAATAAGACTTGTGTTTTCTGTAAAGTTGATAAAAATCCATGATTTGAAGCCGTGCTTTAGAAGGAAAACTCAGGAGAACCAACATCTTTTAAAACTTTTTTGGAGCGTATACAAACTAAGGTTAAATAGATAAGATGTGTGAAGAATAAGGGTTGGATATTTCTAACCTAGGATAATAGAGTTTCTAACGTAATGACTAAACTGTAGGAGTAGAATCGACGTTAACTTATGACTCTAGCTTAACGGGATTTTGTGGGTAGTATCCGCTGAAAACCCTCAGGAGACAACACTCCTCCTACTAGGGACACCTAGAGGTTTAACGGCTTGTTGCACGCGCTCAGTGCAATCGCGTTCCTTGCGAAAGTGCGGTTATCATTATATTTTTATGAATAATTGGTTTTGCTCGGGACGAGCAAAAGTTAAGTTTGGGGGTATTTGTTCATACCAAAATACTGCATTTCATACCGCCCATTCTTACGCTCGTGTGTTTATAGGTAGGTGCTTTTGATCAGTGTTTGCTACATATTTGCAGAATACAGATTCTCAGCTCTAAACAGTGAATATCATGGAAAAGTACGACAAATTCCGGATTACTGCCAACAACTAATAAAACACGGTCTCCGCTCTCTATCCGTGTGTTACCACATGCCAGTTTAATGGACAAAATGGCAAATCAATTGTCATGTCATGCACAAAGCTCTAGGTCAACACAAGATCCGAGAAATCTACGCGGAGCTCGAGGAAATCATGGCAAAAGATCCACATCACATCACCTTTTTGTTGTGCTGAAATTCTGGGAATTATTGTGAAGAGTTTCTGTGAAAAGAACCATACCACACTGAAGGGAACAGTAAAACAGGAAACCTCACAAAAGCCCAGAGCCCAACTCACCAAGGGAGCCGCGTTTCCGCGGCCAATAGGGGGTATTGGCCACGGAAACGCGGCCGTACTGTGGCTTCAGCATGTCGTATTTTGGGGGCTTTTTTGTAACTTCCCATAGGTTCTGTTGGTTGCCCTAGATTTCCATTCTCCAGCCTATAAATACTCCAGTCTCGAGCTAAGCCAAGGGTCATTCTTTGGTTCCTCTTTTTGTTAGGATTTAGTCTTTTTTCTTCTTCTTCTTCATTCTTTTTCCATGAAAATTGTAGTTAGAGCTTTTTGAGTGGGAGATCAATGAAGATGAGGGCTTTTTGTATCATTCTCTTTTGTTTCTTTATCCCCTTGAGATTCTTGCTTTCTCTTGATCATTCAACCTCTTCATTGAGCTTGAATGGTTAAGGGTTAGTTATTGATCTCAAGGGTCGTATTTTCTCACGGGACTAGTTCTTCACTTCACATGCGTTCTCTACCCTTCTCTTGATCTTGCAATCTCTTAATTGAGCTTGCAAGTTTAAGGGTTGGCTATTGATCACATGCTTGTCTTGAGTTCTATGTTCTTGTAATTACTTTCTTGTTCTTTTTATTGCTTATTTATTACTTGCTTTTTATTACCTTGTTTTTAATTACTTGCAATTTATTTCATGCACTTACTTACTTGTAATCTTTTCTTTTCTTTGTTCTTTTCTTTTGCTCTTTGTTGTTCATTTTGTGAATGTTGTAATTACCCTCGTTGTTAAGAATTAATACGGTATTGTAAGTTAACACTTCTTTCCTCATTTCCTTTTCCCGTTATTTTCCATTTGAACTCCGCCCAAATGTTACGCAAGCGCTCCGTTAGGCACCCTACCCTGACAAGGTAACGGTGATTCCTAACCGCGACCGGTTGCGTTCGGTTTGGCCGGAGGCGAAAGCAAGAGACAAGAACGGAAGGACAAGGGTAAATAAGCCGGATTCCACGAATACCGCGCTTAAATCCCCTAATCCACGTTGTTGCCGATTGCTCTAGCTTCAATTGGTCAAGACTCGGCTCAAAGGTTTTGAGTACGGATTTCTTAGCTTACAATCTCGTATCTTTTCTTAACAACTTTATACTTGCAAATAATACACATAGGTTAGAATCGAACAAACTCATACAAATTCTTTATTGACTCGTCTAAGACAAGAAGGTAAAATACCACCATCTTCCTGTGGACCGACCTGTGCTCAACCGGCTAGCTGCATAGCGACACTGTCCTGATCGCGGTTATACTTTAATTCTTTGAACATCCGACACGCCAAAAGCGTGCGATCAGCCGCGAGGGCCGAGATTCGAGTTGACTCGTCTGAGACGAGGACTGATCCGGATAGTACACCGGTTGTGCCCGAGCAGGCTGTTCCTGCCGTGACAGATCAGATTTCCATGTTAGGGGCTGGTGTGCAGGAGATGCGCCAGACGGTGGGATCCAGTATGCAGGAGATGCGCCAGATGATGGGATCTTTAGTAGAGACACTTCGAACGCAGCGACCAGAGATAGTTCCACCAGTTACAGAGACCGCGGTGGTACCCACAGTACAGGCAGTTGCCCCTGCAGCTACAAAGGTTATTACAGTATCACTGCAAGAGTTTATGAGGCTGAAGCCTCCGGTCTTCACAGGCACCGATACAGCCGAGGACCCACAGTCTTTCATTGATAGGATGGTTCGGATATGTCGTTCCCTCAGATGCGCAGATGCGAGATGGGTTGAGTTCGCGAGCTTTCTCCTGGAAGGTCTTGCGCAGAAATGGTGCGAATCAGTCGAGAAGGGTAGAGCAGCAGGTCTTCATCCTATGACCTCGACAGAGTTCGAGGCGCTATTCCTTGCCCGCTTCTTCCCCTAAGTGTCAGAGATGCTAGAGCACGCAGGTTTGAGTCCTTACGCCAGACTCCGGAGATGTCAGTGGCAGAGTACGATGTGCTGTTCACCGAGCTATCAGTTTATGCTCCGTACTTAGTGGCTACCAAGGAGATGCGAGTTAAGAGATTTGTCCGAGGCTTGCTCACACCACTGTTCCTTGCGATCAGCGCGCAGCATTACGAGACATACGCAGCAGCAGTAGATGCAGCATTATTGGTTGAGGAGCGCCATGCTGAGACTTCGGCAGTTCCACGGCCGAAGAGGGATCATGCAGATACATCAGTGAAGAGACGAACTTTTCGGCGCCGTGACAGGCACCTTGCAGGTGGCAGAGATTCGAGGCGAGGCCGGTTGTTTAGCACCTATCCCCAGGAGGGTCAGCGACCATCATCGGGATGTTTCCATTGCGGGAGTTCTTATCATCGTATGCGAGATTGTCCTGAGATACCACGGAGGGAGGCGGCAGCACCGCATGTCACATTTCCACCTTCACCACCCCAGAGGGCATTGCCTATTGTACCTACTATTACTCAGCGTCAGACCCATGCACAGAGAGGTCGTGGATGCGGATGATTTGTTCATAGAGGACGAGGTGATCGAGGCAGAGGACGACCAGCTGCCGGCAGGGGACAATCAGTCGCAGGTGGAGGACAGGCGCGAGTTTTTTCTTTGACGCATCAGGACGCGCAGGCGTCCAATGCGGTGGTCTCAGGTATCCTTCCAGTATGTTCTGTTGATGCGCACGTGTTATTCGATCCCGGATCCACGCACTCGTACGTATCCATGCACTTTGTGCCGAGTTTGGGTAGAGAGTCCGGTTTGCTTGATCAGCCGCTTGTGGTGACTACCCCTGTGGGAGAGTCGTTTGTTGCTAGGCACGAGTTCCGATCCTGTACTGTCCGTATTGGCGAGAGAGAGTTGCCAGTCGATTTGATCCTTCTTGAGATGTTGGACTTCAACATTCTGTTGGGCATGGATTGGTTAGCCACGTGCTATGCTTCTGTTGACTTCCGCAAGAAGACAATTAGATTTTGTTTTCCCGGCGAGTCGGTTTTTGTTGTGTTGGGAGACCGTGGTGCCACCCCTCACAGTGTGATTTCTTCTGTTCGCGCTGGACAGATTTTGAGGAAGGGATGCCAGGGATTTCTCGCCTATGTTTGCGATACTAGAGCTACAGAGGTTCCGATGGATCAGATTCCGGTTGTTAGCGAGTTCCCTGATATGTTCCCTGACGAGCTTCCTGGGCTACCGCCCGAGCGCGACATTTCTTTCTGTATTGATTTGGTTCCTGGCACGGGGCCTATTTCCATACCGCTTTAGCGGATGGCCCCGGCGGAACTTAGTGAATTGAAGGGTCAGTTGCAAGATTTGCTGGACAAGGGACTTATTCGACCCAGTGTTTCTCCTTAGGGTGCTCCAGTCCTGTTTGTCAAGAAGAAGGACGGCAGTATGCGTTTGTTTATCGACTACCGTCAGCTGAACAGGGTGATAGTGCGGAACAGGTATCCTTTGCCACGCATCGACGATTTGTTCGACCAGCTTCAGGGGGCAGGATACTTTTCGAGGATCGATTTTCGATCAGGCTACCATCAGCTGTGGGTTTGACAGGAGGACATTCTTAGGACAGCTTTTCGCACGCGCTACGGCCATTACGAGTTTCTGGTGATGTCGTTCGGACTCACCAAAGCGGCAGCAGCATTCATGGACTTGATGAACCGCATTTTCCAGCCGTATCTTGATCTGTTCATCATAGTGTTCATTGACGATATTCTGGTGTATTCTCAGAGTAGAGAGGAGCACGAGCAGCACCTGCGGATTACACTGCAGACCTTGAGGGAGCATTAGCTTTTCGCCAAATTCTCCAAGTGTGCTTTCTGGCTGGACAGCGTAGATTTCTTGGGGCACATGATTACACGAGATGGTATATGTGTAGACCCGAGGAAGATTGAGGCTGTTCAGAGCTGGCCCAGACCCACATCAGTTACGGAGATTCGCAGCTTTCTTGGGCCGGCCGGCTACTACAGGAGATTCGTGCAGGACTTCTCCCGTATTGCTACACCTTTGACCGGGTTGACCCGGAAGGGAGTTCCTTTCGTTTGGACGGAGGAGTGAGAGCACAGTTTTCAGCAGTTACGGGCTTTACTGACTACGGCGCCGGTATTATCATTGCCTTCAGGATCAGGCGGATTTGTGGTCTACTGTGATGCTTCACGAGTGGGGCTAGGGTGCGTATTGATGCAGCATGATAGGGTGATCGCGTATGCTTCGCGGCAATTGAAGAAACATGAACAGAATTACCCCACTCACGATTTGGAGATGGCTGCAGTGGTCTTTGCACTTAAGATCTGGTGACATTACCTATACGGTGAGTCGTGCCAGATATTCACTGATCACAAGAGCTTAAAGTATATATTTCCGCAGCGAGACCTGAACTTTAGACAGCACCGATGGATGGAGTTAGTGAAGGATTACGATTGCGAGATCTTGTACCACCCGGGCAAGGCTAATGTGGTGGCGGATGCTTTGAGCAGGAGGCCCGGGGGTAGTCTATCTTGTTTGAGCGCAGTGCAGAGGCAGTCGTCGGAAGATTGGCAGATTTTATGCGACAGCCGGGTACAGTTCGAGTTTACGCCGATCGGAGGACAGATTGCGCATGTTCATGCACGCCCACAGTTGCTCGACCGTATACATGAGGCACAACACAGTGATGACCGATGTTCAAAGATTAGGACACAGATTGGACATGGCAGATTTCCCGAGTTCATGATCGATGATCAGAGGATACTACGATTTGGGGCTAGACTGTGCGTACCAGATGCTGAGGGATTGCGGCGCGAGATTCTTGAGGAGGCACATCGAACGGTATACAGTGTCCATCCCGGTTCCACCAAGATGTACCATGACATGAGAGGTGTTTACTGGTGGGACAGAGTGAAGAGAGACATCGCAGATTTTGTGTCGAGATGCCTGACTTGTCAGCAAGTCAAGGCTGGCCACCAAAGGCCCGCGGGAGAGCTACAGCCGTTACCCATTCCGGAGTGGAAATGGGAGCAGATTTCTATGGACTTCATCGTGGGTCTACCCAGGACTAGTCGAGGGTATGACTCTATCTGGGTGATCGTGGATCGTTTGACGAAAGCGGCTCACTTCCTACCGGTGAAGACGACTTTCGGATTTTCTCAGTATGCCCAGATATACATTGACGAGATTGTACGACTGCACGGAGTTCCGACATGTATTGTATCCGACAGAGGCACCCAGTTTACCAGCAGACTATGGCAGAGGCTCCAGGAGGCTTTGGGCACTCGCTTGAGTTTCAGCACAATATTTCATCCGTAGACCGACGGACAGTCAGAGCGGACTATTCAGACTCTCGAGGACATGCTCAGAGCATGCGTCTTAGACTTTGGAGGTAGCTAGGACCATCATTTACCCTTAGTAGAGTTCTCCTACAACAACAGCCACCAGGAGACCATTCAGATGGCACCGTTTGAGGCTCTTTATGGGAGGAGATGCAGATCGCCCGCCTGTTGGACGGAGCTCAGTGAGAGCAGTCTCTTAGGGCCACAGATTGTGGAGGAGACGACCGTGAAGATCCAGTTGATTCGCGATAGGATGAGAGCAGCCCAGAGTAGGCATAGATCTTATGCGGACCGTCATCAGCGCAGACTTGAGTTTTCTGTTGGTGATCATGTTTTCTTAAGGGTCTCCCCAATGAAAGGTGTGATGAGATTTGGGAAGAAGGGAAAGCTTAGTCCCAGATATGTGGGCCCCTTCGAGATCCTCGAGCGTGTTGGTCCAGTTGCATATCGGTTAGCCCTTCCGCCCAGTTTTCCAGATGTGCACCCCGTATTTCACGTTTCGATGCTCCGCAGATATCTTCATGATCCTTCGCATGCGATTCAGCACCCGACGATCCAGCTTGAGCGCGACCTTTCCTATGCAGAGCAGCCGGTGATGATCTTGGATCGCCAAGTGAAGAAATTGAGGTCGAAAGAGATACTGTCCGCCAAGGTACTTTGGCGTGGTCCGAACAAAGAGGAGGTCACTTGGGAGACCAAGAGCGAGATGAGGAAGAGGTATCCTCACCTTTTTGAAGGTACGTATAGTGAGATTTTTAATTCGGGGACCGAATTTCCTTAAGGGGGGTAGATTGTAACGCCTTGAAATTCGTTAGGATGTTTTCACGTTATTTAGCAAGTGTGCGTGTTTTTCAAAAACGGATATCTTATCTTTTTCCTTCTTGGCTAGTGATAATTTGTGTTGTGAAGTGTTTATATATATATATATATATTTATATATATATAATTCTAGGGTTATTAATTATTTTTTGTCGTATTACCCTAATTGGGAAAATTTCTATTAAGTAGTGTACACTTGCACACTTAGCTTTTTATGACTTAGGTTTTTAAGTGTTAGCATGTTAACCATTCTTTGTTGCATGGTTCATTGTTATCCCCACCCTTTTTCTAAGTCAAAAACCCTTTTTAAAATTCAAAATTTCAATTAAAATATGAAGCATGGTGTTAGGTGAGAACCCATGACTTTTGTCCCATTTTTTTCCCTTCTCTCTTCTCTCATTTCTGAAACCCAGCAGAAATTCCAGCAGCAGAAACCCCATTTTGTTCATCTCCTCTTCTCCTTTTCATTTCCCCTTGAGGCCAAACAAAACCCTATACAAAAATAACACTTTCCTTCATAAAACCATGGGGAAAAGGGGCTTTTTGAGGTGTTTGGGAGCAATTCTGCATACTTGAGGAGGGAGCTGGAACTCTTGGTATTTCATAAGGTCTTTAGGAGGTATTAGCTCATAGTTAACACTCTTCCTCCATATCTTATAGTATCTTAACTAAAAATCATGTTTTTTGTGCATTATTAGTGACATTGAAGGATAATTGTGAAGCATATGTTAGATTGGTGTTCTCATAGTTTAGTTAACTCTTTTAAGTGTTTTTAGAGCTATTTAAACCAGGTTTTGCTTCAGGTTTGCACAAAAATACCATAAGGTACCTTTTTAGTGTGAAAATGTGATTTTAACTAGAAATTGGGTTCTGTTAGTTCTGCTTGTGCCCGGGTTATTTCAGAACGATTTTGGATTTACTGTAGCATAAGCAGGGGTTTGGAGTGCACACACAAAACCGGGGGACCCACCTCCTTACCCAGGCCGCCAGAAAATACATTCTGGCCGCAAATTGCGGCCAGATAGGTGATATGGGGTTGGGGTTTGGGCCACTGGAGTCTGCATCTATGTGGAATATTTTGGTATATATATTTTTGTAAAATCTGTTCTGTATCAAAATCTGGAGTGGAATACCCTATTTCCTGTATATTTTACTCTTTCGCAACACGCGTGATACGTGTGTATGGGTTTTGGGTTTCTGCGTATCGCGACGCGACGGAGTGACTTCAGGCGCGTAATCACACGTTATAGCGTATCGCGCACACGCACGCTTGGTTTGCGGCACGGGTTTCTAGTTGACTTTAAATGTCGTGTTTGTATGGTTTCGAGCTTATGTGTGATATTCTGTGGAATTCTAGGTTCGCAGGCAAGTGCGACGGACGCCGTGAAGAAGGGGAAGCAAGTCGTCGGTTATACCTAGCAAAAGACTACGGTGAGTAGATTTAACATCTACGGGGAAATCACCCGCATGGCGTTATGCGTCAGGGCTGATAGGACCTTGTAGCAGCATATTACACTTACCTACATTGACTGTTCATGGCTACTATTTTGTGCATACCACATTCCCTGCTATAGGTATATAAACTAGAATTGATAGAACACCGCACCATTACTAACGGTTCATGTTGCACGAGCACTATCCTGCATGTTACACACACACCGTTAGTAATTGCCATGACACTCACACTGTAGAATTTCCATGATCATTATGCTGTAGCTCATCTTTTATGTGACTAAACATGATATTCATACTTGATACATATATCACATTGCTTTGACTTGCACATTGATTCTACCTGATATTCATGCTTGATACATATATCACATTGCTTTGACTTGCACATTGATTCGGATTACCTGATATTCATGCTTGATACATATATCACATTGCTCGACTTGCATATTGATTCGGATTACCTGATATTCATACTTGATACATATATCACATTGCTTTGACTTGCACATTGATTCGGATTACCTCATATTCATACTTGATACATAGATCACATTGCTTTGACTTGCACATTGATTCAAATTACATGATATTCATACTTGATACATATATCACATTGCTTTGACTTGAATATTTGTTTCGGATTACCTGATATTCATACTTGATACATATATCACATTGCTTTGACTTGCACATTGATTCGGATTACATGATATTTATACTTAATACATATATCACATTGCTTTGACTTGCACACATACATTGATATCTTCACACTTGCGCACTTGCACATTGTATATTCATACCAGTGCACACATACATTGATATCTTCATACTTGCGCACATGCACATTGTATATTCATACCAGTGCACACATACATTGATATCTTCATACTTGCGCACATGCACATTGTATATTCATACCAGTGCACACATACATTGATATCTTCACACTTGCGCACATGCACATTGTATATTCATACCAGTGCACCCATACCTTGAGATCTTCATATTTGCTTAGATCACGCATTGAGATATGTTGTTTCCATGTTAATTCTGGATTTGGGAAACCGTGAATATTTCAAAAGAGAATAGTTAATTATTTAAAAACCCGGTTTCCCTTGATATGATATTTCGGTGCGTCCACCATGTGTTTTCTCGGAGCTAGAGTGATATATGTGAACCCGAATCGAGGAGTTGGATAAGGCCGATTACGGGAACATGGTGGACCCGGTATGGTACCCCGGGGCGAGAACGGTTTCGCTGTCTATTAGACGGTGAGCCTGGCAGAGGGACTACTACCTACCGGTGATTGGTTGGACCTGGCAGTTATCCGGAGGATACTGACCAGAGTTGATAGATGGATGCGGGATGATCAATACTGCCGGGGCCGAGGGCCGATACCGCAGACGGAGCCCGTGGGCTGATCCTGACTGACGGATGCCCGATGGATGAGGATTTGCATGTCGATGCTGGACACGAGTACTTATGATATTTGGGTGCCGATGTTGGGCACTCGTGATTCTCAGAGATTTACAGGATTAGAGGGCCGATGAGAGTGCCGGCGCCTGAGCTATTTGGAGATCTGGGTGCATTGATGGACACCGATTATATATATTCCACGTTGACATTCCGTGTTGATATTATATTTCCCATGCTCAGCTTTCATTATTGTATCTCATCCTGTAGTTATATTACCTGATAGAGCACTTGCATGATTATTGCACATACTGCTTATCACGCATTGATATTATCTGCTAGCATATGATAGAGTTGCGCAGTACGTGCATGCTCGCGATTACATTTTTATGTTATTTCTATTCACGAGTTGGCAACTCACCCCCGTTGTGCCATAGTGTTTGCAGGTTGCCCCTCGGAGTAGTCGCGGCAGGCTGCTCTTTTTGCATCTTTTGGCTACAGATACCACTACAGTTGGTGCGGGGACTATTTTGCTTTTAGGTGGGTTGTGGTATCTGGTTACTTCTATTGTACAGACTTTTGTATCTAGTATTCTCCATCTACCATATATGTACTGGACTTAGAGACAGTGTGAGGACGATGATGTATATTTTTGTATTCTGGTGTCGAGCTCGTGGGAGCCGACTGTTTATATTTATGCAGTTTATTATGCCGTGATGTTTACTTATTGCTCATTCTTCGCTACGGCATCGTATATTACTTTTGTGTTGTTGTTTTCTGCCGTTGGGCGTGATTGCTCCCGTTTGGGAATGCTTTATTTCATTATATATCATTTCACTTATATCCTGTTTTATACCCGATTTTCGGGGTCACTTCTACAAAGGAAATGCTGCCAAAATTATTATAAGGATAACTTAACTTTAAAAAGAACTTTATTGAACTATTTAAGATTTTCTAAATGTTTAATTGAATGTTTTCAACACTCACTACTTTTTAATGGTTTTGATTTCTGGGTTTGGCTTACTTAGTCGTGTTACGCCTGTAGATGTTGCGTGGTTAAGTGCCGGTCACGAGTCAAAATATTCGGGTCGTGACAACGGAGCTGGAACATATGCTTTCATGATACAATCAAAGAGTTTGATTTTATCAAAAATATAGATGAACCATGCATTTATAAGAAGATTGTAGGGCGTTCTGTCACCTTCCTCGTATTGTACGTAGATGACATTCTCTTAATAGGAAATGATATTCCTATGCTACAATCGGTCAAACTATTCCTATCACAAAGGTTCTCCATGAAGGACCTGGGTGATGCCTTGTGCATTTTGGGCATAAGGATCTATATAGATAGATCCAAGAGGTTATTGGGATTGTCCTAATCAAAGTACATTGATACCATCCTAAAAAGGTTTAGTATGGAAGATTCCAAGCTTGGTACCTTGCCTGCTTGTCTTGGAATCACTCTCTCCAAGGACTTCTGTCCGTAGACTGATGAAGAGAGAGCTCGCATGAGCGTTATACCCTACGCTTCAGCCGTAGGATCTATAATGTATGCGATGTTATGTACTCTCCCTGATGTAGCTTATGCACTAGCTGTAGTAAGCAGGTATCGATCCAACCCAGGGGAGAAACATTGGATAGCAGTGAAGAACATTCTTAAATACTTACGAAGGACTAAAGAATTGTTCTTGGTGTATGGTAATGGGGATCTCCAGATGGAGGCCTTTACCGATTCCAGCTTCCAAAGTGATAAGGATGACAACAAATCTATCTCGGGGTTTGTATTTACCCTCAATGGAGGGGCGGTTAGTTGGAAGAGTTCCAAACAGGATAACATTGCAGACTCTACGATGGAAGCTGAGTATATTGTTGCAAATGATGCTGCCAAGGAAGCCGTCTGGATGAGGAAGTTCATCGCGGAACTAGGAGTAGTTCCAACCATTGTTGATCCAATACAATTGTATTGTGATAATAATGGAGCTATGGCGTTAGCCAAAGAACCAAGGTCTCATCAGAAATCCAGACACATCCTGAGGCGATATCATTTGATCCGGGAGATAGTAGATCGCCAGGAGATCGAGATTCGGAGAGTAGATACAAAGGATAACACAGCGGATCCACTCACCAAAGCCCTTCCACTGCCGCAACATGAGAGACTTTTTGAGATGTTGGGTATGAGATACGCCAATAACTGGCCTTAGTGCAAGTGGGAGATTGTTAGATATATGTATACCCTAGAGGCCATTATATGTATAGTGGATGCTTGGACATGTATATATGATTTTAGATGACTTTGTCGCTCAACATGATAGTATGCTATCTGGTTTACTTTATCTTGACATGTTGATTTGATCATGCTTTTATTCATTTGCACATGTTGATAAAGCCCTCAGGATATTTGCTTGACTACTGTGACTATGATGCGGATCATACAAGTAGGGCATGTGTAGTTTATAAGCATATCCTAGAACTGTTCCTAGTCGTGTGTGTATCGAGACGGGGCATCGATATTCCAGAGTAGACTAGCGTATATTATTCTTGTCCCATATGATGGGCGATGGATGATCCATATCCATCTGGTGAGGTGACACCAAAGATTGTATGCAGGTGCTCAGTGGAGACTGGGTACACTGAACAGACTCACAGAGAACTCCTATGTGGTATTATATCTATCGTCGGATAGCAGTTCTCAGGTGACACTGGTACAGGTTAGTCTGTAGACCCAAAATCGTCATAGAGTCTTGTGTGTCCTCCCACTGTACTTTGATATCCACCCTACCACAGCTCTACTGAGTCATGCAAACAGGTGGACTTTGGGTACAGTCCTGAGGCACATGGAGGCGATGAGCGATAAGAGGGGTTTCGTCTCTCCCGGTTTTGGGATTTTATGTTGTGCTATGCTCGATTGGCTATAACAGGAAGTCCCTGGCCAGGGCTACTTATATTTACTGATAAGCGTTATCAGTAGTTTCTCGATCTGTTATGAACCATACACCAGCATGACTTATTGAGTTATTGGGGTCGACAATTCCATCCCTAGACTCGATATGCAACATATCTGACGAGGAGACCGGACTGTACGGTAAGTGTTGCCAATTGGCTCGACGGGAGTTTTGACAACTTCACTGGTTTTTCTTCTGATCGCTCAATACCCGGGTGGCCGTTACGTTTAGCTGATCGCTTGCGGCTTGTGGGTGTTTGATATTTTCATCACCTACTGCCGGCGTATTTACGAGTCTTAGAGTCCCACAATGAAGTTTCCTGGCTCAGGCGAAAAGATGTGGTGTGCATATAAGATATGCGTGGGGACCCGATTAAATACGGATATGTGATACCGTATATTAATCGGGCTTTTTCTATTGGTCGGGTCGTATGTGATATGACCGGTTTGCAAAATGTGTTGATTTAACAAATGACTTTTAGATTAATTCTTTAATTAAACCCATTTTCTATTTTTTTATGCATGCATGTATGCACATGATGATGTGCATGGACACATACATACATACATTGTATCATGGTTGTTGATACATATTTGGTGGCAATGCAAGATTCATATTGTAGTAATTATCTATTTATTTATCATTTTGAATTAATGGAAAGGATAATTCACACATGGTTAGTGTTTATCATCTTTGACCATACTTCAACTACTTTTTAACCTTGAGTTAATTATCCTTTTGCTTTATTAACTCATTGATAAAGATCTAGATAATTACTAAGCATGGTTAAAATGAGAAGGATTAATATAGATTATTCTTTCTCATTTCAATTATTCATTCATATCATTATCTTTTGAGCTCAAACTTAGCCACCATCTTCTTCGTCCTCTCTTGAAAATTTCTTTGACTAAAGTTGATAAAAAGAAAGAGTTTTGATTATAGAATACAAACTGCATGATTATACTACACATATCTAGCCTATTTGTGTAGGGTGTTTGCTCTACTTCATTCACAAATCAAGTAAAGCAAGGAGCTTTGGGCAAAGGGACTTCGGGTGGATCTTCGTGGACTAAGAAGGCTTCCAACGATCCGTTCCAAACTCTCATAGTGCCAAGGAGTCACCAAGGGAGGTCTACAAAGGTTGTAATCTCTGAAAAGTCCTTGGCCAAGGCAGGAGATTTACTGGTAGGTATTCCAGTAGTATCTCAGGGTGTTCTGGGCTGATCTCTGACACGACTTATACCGCTTTTGGTGGTCTGACTTTTACCAACCCCCTAGGCCCGCCATGCGATGCTCATAGACGAATGGACCGGACTGTACGGATATTGTCACTGACAGGCTCAGTAGGGTGTCAGGATGAGTTTGCTCATCGACGTCCCTTTTAGTCAATAGCTGGTAGCCCGTTATGTATGGCTAATACCTCTGACGTGCTAGTGGTTAAATCCACAGCCATAGTATTGACGAGTCTTTAGAGTCCCCCACATTCAGTTACTCAAGTTTTCGGGCGAAAAGCTTTAGAGGCCGTATGGAGATATGGCATGGTTCAATCAGATACGTGTGGTATTGCACGGATCAGGATCGGATGGATATTACTAGCCGGCTTTGGTTTAAGCCGGATCCTAGTATTGTACAGTGTAGATTTTGTCTCATTGCATTTGTATTTCGGTCGGAATACAAATGCGGGTGTGTATACACAGTAGCGGGGTTTTCCTGTAATTTATTATGGGGCCAGTTTTCTGGAGTTGCCAGTTTGCTTTCCGTTTCGGCCATATTTCTTTGTATCTTTCATTGGCTGAAGTTTAGTGGAGGAGGGCTTATTTGCATTTGTGCAAATAAGCAATTTGGAAGGAGGTCTTTGCATATTGTTGGATCATGATGGCGCACCATCCCTTGACCCATTGACTTGTTTTGACTTCATGATGACTTGACTTTTGTGAGTGATGATGGAGGGTCATGATGGTGGGTTTGGTGTGTTGGTTTTGCTAGTGATGATGATTCTTGCATGATGACCATTCCTCTCACTTGCATTATTCTTGTGGTTATCCTTTTCACTCACTCCCTCATTCACTCTCTCCTCTCCATTCATGCATGGCCGGCCAAGCTCCTTGAGGGCTGTCCCAATTCTTGTGTGAGGAGAAATACTCTCATTTGGCTTGCAAAATGATATTGTTGATCTCCAAAAGCTCATATCTCCTTTCCTGCACTAAAAGGCAACATCCACTACCCCAATGAGACATAGATCTCTACACTATTCTATAGCAAACCTTGGGCACGTCGACTCGCCAACTTCGTGCCCGAGTTGCCTCGGTATAGAGGTGGGAGCCCGTAAAAGAAGCAGACGACGTGGTGCCCTTCCGGCGAGGAGGTGGAGACCGGACATTCCGCGAGAGATCGGGACGACGGCGAGAAGACCGGAGGACACGGATCGCTCGGTATATCTCTCTTCCCATCTTGTAGTTAGCTAGGACTAGTTAATGGCACGATCCGGGTTTATAGTGCGCGGTGGTGCCGGTTTGAAAAGTTTAAGTTTAGCATCGCTTCCGCATTCCGGCGTCGGATCGACGGCCGGGGCGCCGCCGTGCACTTACAGTGGTATCAGAGCCTCGCCATTAACATAGTCTAGCTTTGTCTAATGTGTTTTACATTTCCGATCGAACAAAAATTCCAAAACCGCGTTTTTCTTATGCATCAGTTTCTGTCGAGATTTTTTTGTCTCGAAAATTTTTTCTGGGTGTTGCAGAATGGTGCTCAGGGAAGTATAAGCCTCCAGTAAAAATTTGGTTGCACGATCTCATTATCTCACCGTGGAACCACGGCCAAACCCATGCTTGGGCCGCGGTTCCGCCGCTGTTTAAACTGTTCAGTGCACCAATTTTTTATATAGGCCTCCTGACTTGAAAATAGGGGTTTTGGTATACTTTTTTTTGGGCCCAGAATTTCTGTGAGTGCGACAGTATTGCTTGGGGGCCCAATTGGTAAAATTTAATCGATCGGATATTTTAAACACATTAGTTCACAGTATTTACATTATATCTGCGACCGTGAATGTCACTTGATCGGTAAATCCTGTCTAACTGCTATAGCCCGGTTAGACGGATTTGCGAACGTGACATTCACGTTGATGTTCTGTGATTGTACTGTGATGTTGCGGATCGGTCGTGGGGGATAGCCTGGCTGCAATGCTAGTACAGTTTTTGTTGTATTATATACATTTGATATTGCGGGGCGAGCGTCCGACATGTGGACTGCCGTCACTGCCCGTTTGTATTATTATTTTGGGGCACGACCAGGTTGCGGTTGATGTTCCCGTTGTATGTATATTTTACTTTCTGTACTAGGATTACCCTAAGGTGGGGTGCACGGATAGCCGGGTTCTAGAGGGCAACGGGACCGCATCTCATGGCATTGAGACGGAGGGGGCTTCACTCTGGAATTGGCGGGCTATTCGCCGCACTCGTAGGGGGTACAGGTTGACCCAGGAGGGGTGCCCAAGTTATCGGATTCCGTGAAGTGCTGGGTGGTCCATTCACGTTGCTGAAGGGGGCTGCCTCACTTCAGGTTTTGGCGGGTAACTTGCTGCGCCCGTAGGGGTCTAGGATTTCATTGCACAGGCTATCCACACGACCAGGGGAACGTCGGGTTTCAGTAGTGGCTCTGTGAAACCCGGGGATCCCAGATATCTGTATTGTTCTGTGATGCTGTACATTTCTGTGATGTTGCATTTTATCACGCCTTGAGCGAAAATTATATATTGATATATATTAGTAGATGTATATGTTTTGCATCCGCGCTGGTCCAGTCCTCGCTCTGTCATTAGTTAGCTAACCTAACGGGTAATGACGGGACCCAGTGGCGAATGCGGATGGCATATACGTACATCAGTATATTTTCGTTCTTTTTGGTGTGATCAATTGATGGGACTGCGTTGATTCGGATCAATGCAAGTTAAAAACAAACCTAATCTGATGTTGTTGGAACACTTTTCAAAAAGCTGTTATTGCAAGGACGTTCACTTTTGTTTTGCATCGTGGTATTCAGTTGGAATATCCTGCTCCTCAGTCGACGAGGCAAGGGCCGAGATCCCTTCACCGGGAGTGACACCTTGGACAAAAAGTTTGCGTCAGGGCAATAACTTCACTATAGCCGATTACTTTTGCTTTGCACCGTGGTATTCAGTTGGAATATCCTGCACCTCATTCTACGGGGAAAGAGCCGAGATCCCTTCACCGGGAGTGACCTCTTTAGCAACGGTTTTCGTCACTATATTTTTAAAAGCTATCCGTTCCTTCAACGATATCAAGTTCATTACGTTAAAGGTTTTCGCCAGAAACCATTCGTAGCCTTCCGTCGTTTCATATGGGTGGTCAATAGTATTCAAGCTGTGTTTGTTGGCCAAAGTCAAGGCACAACGTTTGGTAGCTGTTGGGTATTCATATGCAACATAGATAGATGCGTTGGTTTGGAACAGTCGTACTGCCTTGTTGGCCAAAGTCAAGGGTAGGTAGGGTGGATTCAAATCAACCTGGAGAATGACGGGTAGAACTTGACATGTGACTTATGATTTGTTGGCCAAAGTCAAGGTCATAAGAGCATGGGGAAAAAATCACATCGGGAGTTTCTAAGAAAACTGAAACTTGCCAGATATGTGCATACCTTCTGGAGTGTGATGACGTGAGCGGATTCCGTCACGTTGTCATGCGATGAAAGTTGGATCCCGATTCCCACTGATGAGTTAGTTTACTCCTCGGGTGACCCCGACTAATTCTTCTTTCAGGTTTGGAGGAGAATTTGACGGTACAGTGGGAGGTTTCCAGATTAGATAAATTGGTAACCATTCTGATCTAGGTTAGAGTGCATGCTGAGTGTTTCTTTTCTCTCTCTCTTTGGCAGCGACCATTGATCCGACCCTAAGACTATGACTCAGAGACCAATATTGACCGAACCTTCTTAAACACTGGCTTTTGGATTGTCAGAGTTGCAGACCTTATTGCCACTCCTACTTTTACCCTTTTCTCCAGGACACCCCGTATTACTACGAACGTCCACTTCCATTGGACAAAACCATCGTATGGTTAGATACGAACTCGAAAGAATTTATTCGAGGATGGTTTCCGGTTCTGGAGAAAACGGATAGGACTATTCAGTTGTCTTTTCATTTTACCTTCTCTCAGGTTGCGAGTACTCCTTGGTTTAGGAGATAGTACACCTATTACGCAAATTGGATATTCTTCTTCCAAACCATAGGCAGGTGTCGACCGGTAGGGAATGAAGAAAACCAATTAGCCTAACGATGGTGTACAGAAGATATTAAGTAAAGACATATCAACGGATTAGTGAGAGGGCAAAGTAAATTGTGACTGCTATTCACGACCAAACCAAGTATTTCTTCGCCAATCCTAAATCACCTTTGTATTTCTCCAGAACACTCCGTATCACTACGAAGATCCACAGTTTATTGGATACTCCATCGTATGGTTATATACGAACTCGAAAGGAAGTTGTTCCAGTTCGGGGATGGATTCTGGTTCAAGAGAAATAGAAATAAGGTTTATTCGGTTGTCTTTTATCTTCACCTTCTCTCGCATTGCGAGTGCTCCTAGGATTAGGACAGTACACTCATTATGCTTCTTGGATAGTCTTCTTCCAAACCATAGGCTGGTGCCGAACGGTAGGGAAGGAAGAAAACCATTTGGCCTAAGGGGTGTGCAGAAGGTAATGACTAAAGACATATAAAGGGATTTGGAGAGGTGGCAAAGAATTATACGGTTACAGTTGTGAATCTGGACAATGGAAGAGGCATTACTAGGAATACCGGGATACCCCATCGAAACATTTCAATGTTTCAGTTTCACTGTGTGCTGTTAAAGGAAAACTGATTTCCCAATTAGACACTTGCTCCAGGGTATGTATTTACCAGGTATGATTCTCACATCTGTATGGTTTTACAGATGATGAGTGGGAGTAAGTTATTGGGAATTAGGTGATCATCCTCATTATATCGGGATTCGTTGTAATCAGTGATATTTGAGGAAGTCACCTGGACTGTTTGCCGGTCGGCAAATATTTGGTTTTGAATATCCGCTGTTATGCACCAATTTCAAATTGATATATCTATACGTCTATTTTTATAGAGTGTGACATATCTTTTTGAAATTATGTCTGTGATATTTACCTATATCAGTAAGGAGCATTAAACAGTGGTGTAATTCTTCTTAACCATAAGTACAGTTTTCAACCTACGACACATAGTGAATGAGTTATCAGACTCAAGGGCCTTATACAGACTATTGTATGTTGTCCAGGGTCCATCAGGACAGAGGGGTTGGTTCTCGTACTATATTCGGTTTACTTTTGACTTCTTTAGCTTTTAGACAGGTGTTTCGTAGAAACACAGGGTCCGAATTTTGAGAAGTTATAGGTATTTGAATAAAGTAGAGAACCAGGTGTTGCAAGTATCGAGATTCTTCAAAGTGATCGGAGATGTAGATACTTGTGTAGGGTATTCAATTGATAGTAATGATTAAGAGACTTGCTTCTCTTTCAGGTTACTCATAATTGGAAGCATTCCTAAGTTGAGCAACGCTGATCGGCCTTCTTCCATTTAGTTGACATGCACTGGAGACGGCTGCAGGATTTGAATCTGGTTCAATTAAATCAGTTCCTCTGGTTCTATATTGGATATAGAACAGTTCATATCTTAACATTGTTAAGGTACGAGGAGTTGTCCGGCTTATGATTAAAACCAGATACTGGACAACTCAAGGCACGTTTCTGTAATGGTTGTTTGTGGGTTGACCCAGGCTATGACGAGGGTTGACTTTCTAACATCAGGAAGATCAATAGTAATATTGTTCTAGACTCGCCACAGTTTTAATAAAAATGGATTTTTTCATAAAACAGTAGTGGGAGTATGGTAGAACTGGAAGTAATTCCAGAACCACAAACGATTACTGAAGATTTGATAGGAACCTAAAGATTCAATCTGGTTTGACATTCCATTAGCCACTCCGCAGATAAGGTGGGTAACTTCAGGCACCCGAGAGGTACTCCGGTAGCCTCAAGGACAGTGACAGGGAGGTTCTTGTTTACCCACACTTGCCATTGCTATTGTTCCAGGCTGCGAGACCCGGCGGGAGGATGAGTATAGCGTCGTTCTAAACTGGCTTTAGAAATGTACGTCTATATGACTCTGCCAGAGGGTTGTCGTAGTCAGTGGGAGCAGCGGAAGCATTGGTGGACTGGTAGCTTATGTCTATTTATAGACTAAAGCAGATATAGCGGAGAGAGATCATCCATTTCTGATGTGACAGTCATAGGTTTGACTTCATCAGAATAGGGGATGGATCTGTTGAGAAGGTAGTAGGGTGTTATGTCCTTGTATTTGGATGACATACAAAGAGTAGGAAGTGATATTCCTATACTACAATCGGTTATACTTTGGTTGTCACACAGTGGTTTCTCCATATGGGACTTGGACATTATATCAGACATACTGGTTACTAGATCTATGGTTTTAGATCTAGATTTGGGTGGTTTCCCAATCGGGGTACTTAGACAGCATTCTAAGAGTATTTAGAATGGACGACTCCTGGCACGGTAGTGTACCTACAGGTGATGGAGTCACCCTCTCTAAAGGTGTCTTACAGACTAAAGGGGAGAGGGATGTGCATGATTGGCAGATCACTTGCTCAGGCAATTGAGTTAATCATGAGATGTCAAGTACCACACCAGATATTGTTCTTGCACTAGATGCAATAAGTTGACATTGATCCAATTCTGGAGAAACAGTCGGAAGCAGTTTTAGAACATAAGTGGATGTTCTAGGGATATGATAACGACAGCCTCATGCAGGAGACAGTTATCATTCCAGGCTTCCAAGGTGACCTGGACGACAAGGAGGTTGTCAGAGTTATAGTTTTTCCTTCTGACGAGGGGCAGTATTTTGGACAGGTGATCCAAGGCAATACTGAGGGAGGCATGGCGCAGGATACTGATTAAGTTCAGTTGACGATACAGTCTAAGAAGTTTGGATTTGGAGTTCATTTATGAGCTAGGTCCCATCAGACATCCAGACACATTCTAAGACAGGTATTGCTCATTTCGGGAGATGGCTTTCTCCGCGAACATGAGATATAGAGAGACATAGAAAGAAACATCAAGGCGGATCCACTCACTGAGGCTATTCCTCGAACGCAATAGTTTCGCAAACAGGTTTTGTGAGACTGACTAGTAGAGGAGTTGGGTGTTCGGTATCACACGGGCTGTGAGTATGCGACATCGCAATAATTAGCCTTGAGTGCAAGTGGGAGATTGTTGGAGATAGTGCCCTCAGAGTCAATTATTGGATCACAGGCACGTGATTGCAATGATTGAGGGAGGACCTATCCCGGTAGGACAGTCTTACTCAAGATGATAGTATGCTATCTGGTTTATCTTTATCATTGTGTACTGCTTTAGGTGACCTGACAGGTCTCTATTGCACGTTGATAGAGCCCCTAGGATTCTTGCTTGACTGCCAGCAGTATGAGGGCGATCATATACGTGAGAGCTGGTGGTTTATAAGCACATCCTTAAAAGGTCCCTAGTCATGGGAGTTTCGAGACAGGGCATCGATTCTCCAGAGTAGACTAGTGTATACAGTCGAGACCCCGACGAGGGGCGGTGGCCGGTCTCACAAGCCACTGGTGTCAGTTGGATCACCTAAGATGTATATAGGTGCTCATTGGGTTATGAGTACACCGGACAGGACTCGCCGGGAACATGCTAGTTGGTCTTATACCTGACGTCAGATAGCAGTTCCCTGGTGACATGTGTACAGGTTAGTTCATCGACCTGGGGATCGTCATTTGTCTCGTGTGAGTTCCCGCTGTACTTTGATTACTACCCTACCACGCTCAAAGGAGACGTGCAAACAGGTTTTAGTTGGGTACAGTCCCGAGCCACATGAAGGCAGTGAGCGGATCTTTGGGTGTTCGTCTCTCCCGGTATTGGGGGTGAGGTCGCGCTATGTCTAGGAGAGCCAGAACATGAAAAGTCCTTGGCCAAGGCAGGAGATTTACTGGTAGGTATTCCAATAGTATCTCAGGATGTTCTGGGCTGATCTCTGACACGACTTGTACCGCTTTTGGGGGTCTGACTTTTACCAACCCCCTAGGCCCACCATGCGATGCTCATAGACGAACGGACCGGACTGTACGGATATTGTCACTGACAGGCTCAGTAGGGTGTCAGGATGAGTTCACTCATCGACGTCCCTTTTAGTCAATAGCTGGTAGCCCGTTATGTATGGCTAATACCTCTGACGTGCTAGTGGTTAAATCCACAGCCAGAGTATTGACGAGTCTTTAGAGTCCCCCACATTCAGTTACTCAAGTTTTCGGGCGAAAAGCTGTAGAGGCCGTATGGATTTATGGCATGGTTCAATCAGATACGTATGGTATTGCACGGATCAGGATCGGACGGATAATACTAGCCGGCTTTGGTTTAAGCCGGATCCTAGTATAGTACAGTGTAGATTTTGTCTCATTGCATTTGTATTTCTGTCGGAATACAAATGCGGGTGTGTAAACACAGTAGCGGGGTTTTCCTGTAATTCATTACGGGGCCAGCTTTCTGGAGTTGCCAGTTTGCTTTCCGTTTCGGCCATATTTCTTTGTATCTTTCATTGGCCGAAGTTTGGTGGAGGAGGGCTTATTTGCATTTATGCAAATAAGCAATTTGGAAAGGGGTCTTTGCATATTGTTGGATCATGATGGGGCACCATCCCTTGACCCATTAACTTGTTTTGACTCCATGATGACTTGACTTTTGTGAGTGATGATGGAGGGTCATGATGGTGGGTTTGGTGTGTTGGTTTTGCTAGTGAAGATGATTCTTGCATGATGACCATTCCTCTCACTTGCATTATTCTTGTGGCTATCCTTTTCACTCACTCCCTCATTCTCTCTCTCCTCTCCATTAATGCATGGCCGGCCAAGCTCCATGAGGGCTGTCCCAATTCTTGTGTGAGGAGAAATACTCTCATTTGGCTTGCAAAATGATATTGTTGATCTCCAAAAGCTCATATCTCCTTTCCTCCACTAAAAGGCAACATCCACTACCCCAATGAGACATAGATCTCTACACTATTCTATAGCAAACCTTGGGCACGTCGACTCGCCAACTTCGTGCCCGAGTTGCCTCGGTATAGAGGTGGGAGCCCGTAAAAGAAGCAGGCGACGTGGTGCCCTTCCGGCGAGGAGGTGGAGACCGGACATTCCTCGGGAGATCGGGACGACGGCGAGAAGACCGGAGGACTCGGATCGCTCGGTATATCTCTCTTCACATCGTGTAGTTAGCTAGGACTAGTTAATGGCACGATCCGGGTTTATATTGCGCAGTGGTGCCGGTTTGAAAAGTTAAAGTTTAGCATCGCTTCCGCATTCCGGCGTCGGATTGACGGCCGGGGCGCCGCCGTGCACTTACATTGACTTTTGCTAAACCCTAATGAGAATAAGAAATATGATTAATGATAATATTAATTAAGTATTATTGTGCCATGGTTGGGTTGAAAGGTTGACTTTGTTGACTTAGTTGACCGGTTGACTAGGTTGGACTTGTTGACCATCATCATGACAATGGCTATCATTTCTTGGCATTGAACTTTGCTTGCTTGTTTGTTCACAAATTGCATTTAATGCATGAAATGATATTGCCTTTTCATATGATAACAACCATCACATAATACTCAATTATTATTATTTGTTATGATTATTTTGGATTATGAGAGCAAGGGTGGGAAAAAGTCTTACTCATTCTATCATTCTCATTCTCTCTCATCCTCAAGCTCTCCCTCTTCCTCTTGCTCTCTCTAGCTCAAGGAAACTCCCTCTCATGCGTTGAGAACCATTTCCTTAGAGATAAAACCCAAAACACTTCTCTACTCATCATAGTATATAAGGTCTAGCAAACCAAGTGTTCTAGTTTCCTCTAGATTGAGGTTGGAGCCAAAGGTAGAAGCTTTCAGGTGGATCCATTTTCGGCACAAGGAGACGACGAGGAGAGAACCATCCGACCACCACAAGGAGTCGAAGAGAAGGAGTTCAAGTTAAGGTATAACCACCTAACCGAGTAGGTAAAACTCCTAGTTAGGTTGTTAGATAGTTTTTTAACAAAGATCCGTATTTTGAGTCCATGTTACCCCAAAGAAAAATCGTTTTTCCCCATTTCCGCAACCCAAAAGAACCGGGGACGGGTAACGTGGACCTACACCGAGATCGTCATAGAGTCTTGTATGATTCGCACTGTGCTTTGATTTTCAGCTTACCACGTCCAAGAGGGCGTGCAAAACGGCGGCATTTGGGTACAGTCCCGAATCACATGGAGGCAATGAGCGATAGGAGGGGTTTCGTCTCTCCCAGTATTGGGAGTTGATGTTGCGCTGTGCTCAATTGGCTATAACTAGAAGTCCCTGGCCAGGGATGATATGGAGATTTACCGGTAAGAGTTATCAGTAGTGTCTCGACCCGTTATGAGCCTTACATCGACACGACTTATCGGTTACTGGGGTCTGACGTTTACCACCCCTAGACTTGATATGCAACATATCAGATGAAGAGATCGGACTGTACGAGAGTGTTACTGATTGGATTTGCAGGAGAATGTACAGTCTTGCTTGTTGATCTTCTGATTGCTCAATACATGGGTGGCTGTTACGTTTAGCTGACCGCTTGCAGCTTGTGGGTGTTTGATATGATCATCACCTACTGCCGGCGTATTGACGATTCTTTAGAATCCTACACAGAGGTTTCCTGGCTCAGGAAAAACGGAGTAGGAGCACATATGTGATATGTGCGAGACCGAGAATAATACGATATGAGATACCGTATTCTATTCTCGCGATATGAGATATCGGCCGGGTATATTTGATATGGCCGGGTCATCGGATCAAGTGTTGATTCGATGAATTGGTACATGTTATATGCAATATAGCCGGATTGTCGGATCAAGAGTTGATTCGATAATTTAATGTAAAATTATATATGTGGTATATTACATTACGTTAACTAATATAAGCTCGCTTTATTGATTCATTTTCTCACTGGATAATACATTGATGTATATGCGATATATGTTAATTGTATTATTTTCTTTTGTTACAAAACATATTGTATATGTGATATATAATATTGTAACAAGTTAGGGTTACAAATGCAACATGGTTGTTAAGTTTAAACAAAGTTAGGTTTTGGATTTGGGTTAGCTTTTTCATGAAGCTTTCCTTTTTGTTTTCTAGCTTGATATTTTGTGAAGATATTTTGTTAACCCAACCCAAACCCTTAACTCTAGTTTATTCTCTACATGAGTTAATGCCTTCATTTATTAACTCATTGTTGTCATTTGTAACCATAACAATAATTCATTATTCATCACAAAAGCTTTCTTCTTCTTCTTCATCCTTGAAAAAGCTTTCTAGCTTTTTGTGAAGTGGTGATTTAAAGTGAGAAAATGAAAATAAAAGAGAGCAAAATTCCTACTTCATCATCCTCATCTATTCTAGCCACTTAGATTAGGGTGTTCACTTCATTAATACTTGATTAGAGAAGTGAGATCTTGAGTTTGAGATTCTTCAAGGTAGATCATCTTCGAAAAGGAAGACTTCTAGCAAGTATGGATCATTCGACTTGTGGAGCCTCTCTATAGTCTGGGAGTTCATGGATCGCGGCGATGGGACTACTACTCAGAGCTTATGAAGCGAAGGAACGGACTACAAAGGTTGTAATCCCTCTCTCTTAGATGTAAAGTTGTTTACATGCATGTTAACCCTAATTCTCTGGTTAAGATCTTGGTTAGGGTTTGTTTAGCACCCCAAAAATTTTAAAGTAGCATGATTGATGCTTGCCAAAACCTTCACAAGGTGCTATGCTAACCCTACAGTGGTATCAGAGCCAAGCTAGAGCATTAGGAGTTGTCTAGACGAATTTAGAAGTCCGATCGAACCCCGAAATGACCCCTTTTCTGGAGATTTTTCAAAAAGTTGACATTTTTCATATTAAAAAATACTCAGAAAATCATGCAGGGAATTTTATGGTCCCACCTGAAGAAAGAGTCCCTAACTCGCTACAGTGACTGCGTAACCGAGGCCAAAACCCGGTTTTGGCGGCGGATCCGCGGCGCCACTGTGGAGGCTTGGGACGGGCACTTCAACGACGGTCCATAGGTGCCGGGGCATGCTACTGGGAATTTTTATTTTCTGCTCAAGTGTTGAGCTCACTGGGGTATTTTGGGAATTCGTTGTGTCTGTCGAATTATCTAACTTCGCCTAGTTATCTGTGATGTTTATGTATTGCTGTGATATATTATATTGGATCGTTGTGTATTGAATACCCGCGGGTTTTATGTGAGATGGGAGTTTTCTTTTTCATTCATGTAAAATTCATTTGTATGTAATATTCTTTTATTGGGGCACTTCCGGGTTGAGGATGATGTCACCATTGTATATTATTTACTTTTCCGCATAAGGATAGACCCAAGGCGGAGAGCACAAGTAACCGGGTTCTAGGGTCCAGTGGGAGGCCATCTCGAGGAGTCGAGACCGGGTCTCCTAACCCTAGAATTGGCAGGGTTACTTGCCGCTCTCGTAGGGGTCTAGGAATGTGGGTTTGGCTATTCATCGCGACTGTGGAATCCGTGTTTTATATAGGCTCAAAATAAAATACGGACGTCCTAGTATATCTAATATTTCATATGTTGACTTCTGCTGCAATGTTCTGTGATGAGATCTTATTACTGCCTGACACGAATGCTTATACTATATGTATGTGTTGATATATATAAATTACTGCTTTCATTTCTTCTGTGATGCTTAGGAAGCTTAATTGATGGGTTTTATTAATGAGATTAATAAAAGAAAAGAAACCTAAAAGATGTTGTAGAATCAATTTTTTTCAAAAAGGGTAGCTATAGTTTTTGCTTTGCATAGCGGTATTCCTTTTAGAACAACCAACACCTTATTCGATAAGGAAAGAGCCGAGATCCCTTCACCGGGAGTGACCTCTTTAGCAAAACTGGCAGATGCTACAAACTCACGGTTCGGTTTTTGATTGCTTCTATAGTTCTTGCTTTGCACAGCGGTATTTATGAAATATCCTGCTCCTTATTCGATGAGGAAAGAGCCGAGATCCCTTCACCGGGAGTGACTTCTTTAGTGAAACTAGAAAAGCCTCAAAAGCATTCCTTTTTCAAAAACACTTGTTTCTACAACGATATCAAGTTCATTACGCTTATGGTTTTCTGAAAAACCTACGTAGCCCTCCGTTATTTCAGATAAGTACTACATAGTATTCGTGCTACGTTTGTTGACTATGTTAAGGCATAGTGTGCGGTAGCTAATTAGTGCTTATCTGCTAAAACATGAGATGTGATTGGATTAGGGTAGTTGTACGACTTTGTTGAATATGTTAAGGGTCGTGCAAGTGGGTTTAATTCAATTGGGGAATGACGGGTTGAACTTGGCTAGCAATTATGATTTGTTGACTATGTTAAGGTCATAAGTTGCTAGGGGCAAAAACATTATTGGGAATTTCAAATGTTCAAATTTGCAATGAGATTGCATACTTTCTATGAGATAGATGGATCCTGATACCCACTGCGAGTAAGAGTTACTCCTGGGAGAATTTTACACAGGACAATTAGCCGATCAAGTAGGTGTCTAGAAAGGTGTTAACGGGGTTATGCCTCTGGGAAAAACGAGGTTTATACTAATTAGGTCCGTGCGAAAGCACGGGGAACCTCCTTCAAAGTACCAACACTGATCTGGCTGAAAGATTGACGAAATTGTAGGGTGTAATTAATCCCGGCTAATCTTACCTTTCAGGGTTTGAAGGAAGATTTGATAAAAACAGTGGGAGCCATCCTGATTAGATAAGATAATAACCAATCTAATCTTGCAAGAGCGCACGCTAAAGTGTTTTCTTCTCTCTCTCTCCAGGTAGCGACCATGTCAGGCCTTAATTAAGATAATAATATGGATGTATTGACTGAACCAGCTTGTTATACTGTGCAGGGGAACGTTGGTCCCGTTCTTTCTTATAATTGTTATAAGACTGAACAGGAAATTGTAGGGTTTCTTTATCACCTCATATAGGGTTTGGAAGCATCACACATGCCACAATTTTAATTTTAAGAGGTGCTAAGCAAACTAACCAAGGAATCGAACTAGAAATATAGGGTAACACTAATAGTATCACATACAAAAGTTAATCTATCACTAAGTGGAGAGACTACAACCTTTGTAGACCTCCTAGGGTTTGAACGGGTTAGCTTGAACCTCCTCCACGTCCACGATGATCCACCCAGAGTACCTTTGCTCAAAGCTCCTTGCTCCAATAGATCACAATGATGATGAAGCAAACAAACTACACCAAGGGGCTAAACAAGTGTAGTGTGATGATATGGTTGTGTTCTCATATAAAAACCCTTTCTTTCTTTTAATCTCACTCACTTTGGAAACTCAAGAGAGAGCTAGAGAGAGGAAGATGAAGATGGCAACCTTGAGCTCATTTTTCTTTTGGATAAAAGATAATGATAAAAGATAATGAGAGAGGGATAAATATCAAGAATAAATATCTCTTTTCATACCATGGTTAATAAAATATCTAGATATTTTAGAATGAGAAGAAAATAACAAATGAAAAAGAAACCATGGTTTAATTTTGGTCAAGTAAAGAAAAGTCAACAATGATTTAAAATCAATTTTCTTTTTCTCATTCTAATATATATAAATATATTTACTTTCCATGTATTTCTTATATTGCCATCTTCGTTGTATCATCAACCATGATACATATGCATGTGTGTCTGTGTATGCACATCAACATGTATATATACATGCATGCATCCATCATAAAGAAAGGTTTATTTAAATGAGATAAAAGTCAATATTAAATCAACACTTGATTTAATAAACCGGTCATATCTCATACGACCCGACCAATACAAAATGCCCGATTAAAATACGGCATCATATACACGTATTTAATCGAGCTCCCGCACATATCTCATATGTACACCACACCGTTTCGCCTGAGCCAGGAAACTCCTATGTGGGACTCTAAGACACGTCAATACACCGGCAGTAGGTGATGATCACATCAAACACCTACAAGCCGCAAGTGGTCAGCTAAACGTAATGGCCATCCGGGTATTGAGCGATCAGAAGAAGAACAAGCAAACCTGTCAAAACTCCCGTTAATCCAACTGGCAACACTTACCGTACAGTCCGGTCTCTTCGTCAGATATGCTGCATATCGAGTCTAGGGATGGAATCGTCGACCCCAATAACTCAATAAGTCATGCCGATATATGTTCTACAACAGATCGAGAAACTACTGATAACACTTACCAGTAATATCTCTGCAGCCCTGGCCAGGGACTTCCTGTTATAGCCAATCGTGCACAGCGCAACATCAAACCCCAATACCGGGAGAGACGAAACCCCTCTTATCGCTCATTGCCTCCATGTGCCTCGGGACTGTACCCAAAATCTACCCGTTTGTACGACTCAGTAGAGCCGTAGTAGGGTGGAGATCAAAGTTCAGTGGGAGGACACACAAGACTCTATGGCAATCTCGGGTCTACAGACTAACTTGTACTAGTGTCACCTGAGAACTGCTATCCGACGTATGATATAATACCACATAGGAGTTCTCGGTGAGTCCGTTCAGTGTACCCAGTCTCACTGAGCACCCGTATACAATCTTTGGTATCACCACACCAGACGGATATGGGATCATCCATCGCCCATCATATGGAACAAGAATGGTATACGCTAGTCTACACTGGAATATCGATGCCTTGTCTCGATATACCTACGATTTGGAATATTTCAAGGATATGCTTATAAACTACAGGTGTCCCACTAGTATGATCCACATCATAATCCTAGTAGTCAAGCCAATATCCTTAAGGCTTTTTCAACATGTATCAAATGAATAAAAACATGATCAAGTGAACATATGATAAAGAGAAACCAGATAGCATACTATCATGTTGAGCAAGAATGTCCTCTGAATACACACACACACACACACACATCAGTACATACACTATCATATAATGGCCTCTAGGGCATACATATATCCAACAATCACCCACTTGCACTAAGGCCAATTATTGGCATATCTCATATCCAGCAGCTCAAAAAGTCGCTCATGCTGCGGCTGAGGGAATGCCTTGGTGAATGGATCCGCAGTGTTATCCTTTGTATCTACTCTCTTAATCTCGATCTCGTGGCGATCAACTATCTCTCGGATCACATTATATCACCTCAGGATGTGTCTGGACTTCTGATGGGACCTGGGCTCTTTGGCCAACGCCATAGCCCCATTATTGTCACAATACAAAGGTATTGGATCAATAATGGTTGGAACTACTCCAAGCTCCGAGATGAACTTCCTCATCCAGACGGCTTCCATGGCAGCATCATTTGCAGCAATGTACTCAGCTTCCATCGTTGAGTCTGCAACGGTATCCTGTTTGGAACTCTTCCAACATACCGTCCCTCCATTGGGGGTAAATGCAAACCCTGAGATAGACTTGCTGTCATCCTTGTCACTCTGGAAGCTCGAATCGGTAAAGGCCTCCATTTGGAGATCCCCGTTACCATACACCAAGAACAATTTTTTAGTCCTTCGCAAGTACTTAAGAATGTTCTTCACAGCAGTCCAGTGATTCTCCCCTGGGTTTGACTGATACCTGCTTACTACACTAAGTGCATAAGCTACATCAGGGCGTGTACACAACATCGCATACATTATCGATCCTACTGCCGAAGCATAGGGAACAATGCTCATGCGAGCTCTCTCTTTATCAGACTTTGGGCAATCGTTCTTAGAGAGAGTGACTCCGTGGGAAGCGGGTAAGGCACCCCGCTTGGAGTCTTCCATACTAAACCTCTTTAGGATGGTGTTGATGTACTTGGTTTGGGACAATCCCAATAACCGTTTGGATCTATCCGTATAGATCCGTATGCCCAATATTTACGTGGCATCACCCAGGTCCTTCTTGGAGAACCTATGTGATAAGAATGATTTGACCGACTGTAGCATAGGAATATCATTTCCTATCAGAAGAATGTCATCCACGTACAATACGAGGAATGCGACAGTTCTCCCTACAGCCTTCTTAAAAATACAAGGCTCATCTGGATTTTTGATGAAATGAAACTCTTTGATAACATCATCAAAACAGATTTTCCAACTCCGTGATGCCTTCTTTAATCCATAAATGGATTTAAGCAATTTACATGCTTTCCCGCTGCTCCCACTATCAATGAATCCCTCTGGCTGATCCATATAAACGCATTCATTTAAATCACCATTTAGAAATGCAGTTTTAACGTCCATCTGCCAGATTTCATAGTCGTAATGAGCAACAATAGCAAATAGGATCCGAATGGATTTAAGCATGGCTACCGGAGAGAAAGTCTCGTCATAGTCCAAACCTGGTCTTTGACGAAAGCCTTTCGCTACCAACCTTTCCTTATAGGTCTCTACCTGTCCATCTACACCGATCTTTCTTTTAAAGATCCATTTGCAGCCTACAGGTTTTATCCCAGAGGGTACATCCTCCAAAGTCCATACTTTGTTGGTGTATATGGACTCCATTTCGGATCTCATAGCATCCAGCCACTTCACAGAGTCACCACTCGTGATAGCTTGCTGAAAACTGGCAGAGTCGTCATCATCCATGATGTAATCTTCTCTATCACCATCAATGAGAAAACCGTAGTATCTCTTCGGTGGGCGAGAAGTCCTACCAGATCTACGGAGTGGCTTAGGTTCATTAGATTCTGTTGCAACATCAGGTTCAGCCAAGTCGTCATTTGTAACTTGTGTTTCTAGAACCTTTTCTAGATCTACCACATTGCCATCAACAACATTTAGAAAAATCTCATTTTTTAAAAATGTGGCATACTGAGAAACAAACACCTTTTGTTCTTCCTTGTGGCAGAAAAGATACCCAAACGAATGTTTTGGATATCCCACAAATATATATTTGACCGATCGTGTCTCGAGTTTGTCTGGATTCTGCTTTTTGACAAAAGCCGGACAACCCCAAATCTTAACTCGTTTAAGAGATGGTCTCTTCCCATGCCATATCTCATATGGAGTGGTAGACACGGTCTTGGTGGGAACTTTGTTTAACAGAAAAGCTGCAGTTTCCAATGCATGCCCCTAAAAGGAGAGGGGTAACTCAGAATCACTCATCATAGATCGTACCATATCTAATAGGGTAAGATTCCGCCGCTCTAACACACCGTTGTGCTGTGGTTTGTAACGGGGAGTGAGCTGAGAGAGAATCCTATTCTCTTTTAGGAAGTCCAAGAACTCAGTACTTAAGTACTCTCCACCTCGATCTGATCGAAGTATCTTGATTCTCATTCCTGTTTGGTTTTCTACTCAAGTTTGTACTCCTTGAATTTCTCGAAAGCTTCAAACTTATGCTTTATCAAAAACACATGACCGAATCTTGAGAAATCATCAGTAAAAGTTATGAAGTAAGAAAAACCGCCTCTTGCATGTGTAGACATTGGCCCACATACATCACTATGTATGAGGCCTAGGAGCTCAGTAGCTCTTTCTCCGTGTCCAGTAAACGGAGTTTTGGTCATTTTACCTTTGATACAAGACTAGCAAGTTGCATAAGATTTATACTCAAAAGAATTTAAATATTCATCTTTATGAAGCTTGTTTAGTCTTGTTTCATTAATATGACCAAGTCTACAATGCCAAAGAAAAGCTTCATTTATATCTGAAAATTTTCTTTTACTTGTGTGTTGAATGTTGAAAACTGTGTGTTGATTAAGAACGTATATCCCGTTATTAAGTGTACCACAACCAATCAACTCTTGATTAAGTCTAATATTCATAACATTGTGTTGCACAGCAAAATGATATCCTTCATGGCACAAAATAACATGGGTTCGGATATAATATTACAAAGCATACTTGGCACAAAATAACATGGGTTCAAAACCAATATACAACCCGACGACAACCCTAGGTGATACTCTCCCACTGAAACTGCATTTACATTGGAACCATTTCCAACCTGGAGAGTATGATCACCTGTCTTCAAAACTCTGCTATTTCTCAACGCCTGCACAGAATTTCAAATATGAGAACCCGAACCGGTATCTAATACCCAGGAAGCAGAGTTAATAGAAAAACAGTTTTCAATTACGAACACACCTGAAGCTGAAGCATCACCATGCTTCTTCTTGAGTTCAAGGTACTCAGTACAGTTCCGCTTCTAGTGTCCAGTCTTCTTGCAGTGGAAACATTCTCCTTTCCCTGATTCCCCAGCCTTGGACTTGTCTTTCCCCTTAACCTTTTTGACTCCACCCTTAGATTTGGTGGGTTTCTTCTTCATCTTTCCCTTGGCCTTAGCCTTTGGGCGAGAGTAGGAAGTTAGCCCAACACTCAAAACGAGAGTCTTCACTGACTTCAGCGTGCTCTCTGCACTCCTTAACATATTAAGGAGTTCAGGTAGTTCCTTCTCCATGTTGTGCATGTTGAAGTTAACTATAAATTGAGCAAAGGTGGAGGGGAGAGACTGCAGAATAATATCCGTATATTGCTCATTGTCCATTGTCCATCCAAGGTCCTCAAGCTCTTCTATGAGAGATATCATCTTCAGAACATGGTCTCCTACTAGTGTGCCAGGGGCCAATCGCATCTGAAACAACTTTCTGGATGCTTCGTATCGCAATACGCGAGATTGCTCTCCGTACAACTCTTTTGTATGGAGGAATATGGCTTGGACGTCCATATTCTCGTGCTGCTTTTGATGTGCGTTATCCATCGATGCAAGCGCGAGGCATTTGGCCATGGCACAGTCAGCGACCCATGTCTTGCGGATTTCCTTATCCGCAACTGAAGGTTTAGGACCAGCGATGGGCGGGGTTGGAGCCGTGAGGACATATGATACCTTATCATAAGTCAAGGCAATGTTGAGATTCCTCAGCCAGTCTTTATAATTGGTCACATTCAGTTTATTTTTGTCTAGTAGAAGCTTGAGTCCAGTCATTGGTATTTGCCATTAAGAGAGAGAAAAGAATACGCTCAGTGAAAGCTCTTGCAAAGATCAGATTGGTTATTATCTTTTCTAATCGATGTCTCCCACAGTTTTTATCAAATTTTCTTTAAAACCTTTTAAAAAAGAAAACTAGCCGGGATTAATTACATTCTACAACCTTGCTAACCGTTCAGCCAGGCCAGTGCCGGTACTTTGAGGGAGGTTCCCCGTACTTTTGGACGGACCTAATTAAAATAAACCTCGTCTTTCCAGAGGCGTAGCCCCGTTTGACACCTTTCTAGACACCTAATAGGTTAACTGATTGTAAAGTGCAAAACTCTCCCGGGAGCAACTCTTTCTCACAGTGGGATCGGGATCCTAGTATCATATAGAAGGTATGCAATCTCATTGCAAATTTCAACTCTTGAAATTCCCGATATAGTTTTTACCCCTAGCACTCATGACCTTAACTATGGTCAACATATCATAAGTACTAGTCAAGTTCTTCCCGTCATTTCGTGATTATCTAGACCCACCCACATGACCCTTAACTAAAGTCAACATAATCATATGAATGTCCAAACTAATCTGCATCATATGCAGTGTAGGAAGACATCACTTAGCTACCGTACACTGCGTCTTAACTAAAGTCAAAATACGCAGCACGAATACTAAGTACTGTACTTCCTAAAATGACGGAGGGCCGCGGATAGTTTTTAAGAAAACTTTTAACGCTTTGAACTTGATATCGTTGTAGAATCCAATGGGTTTTAAAAGGAGTGGCTTAAGCTCCGCGCTTTGAAAACTTGCTTTTTCATAAAAGGCCGAGTGTGTTTCAAATCCGATTCTACAACATCTTTTTAGGTTCATTTTTCTTTACATTAATCATATTGATGTAGTCCCATCATTTAAGTCCTAAATCCATCACAGAAAGAAACGAAAAATATAACGTACACTTATGCCATTCGCATTCGTCACGGTGTCCCGTTATGCACCGTTGGGTTACTTAACTAACGGCATACCGGGACGGGGCTAGCGTGAGTGCAAAACATATGCAACGTCTATTATATATTGAAGGGTTAGCCTAGCACCTCGTCAAGGGTTCGGTAGCATCACATATGCCATAATCAAAATTTTAGAGGTGCTAAGTTAACTCGACAAGAATCGAAACTAGAAGTTTTAGGGATTCACACAACTGAGCATCACATGCAAATGTAAAACTATCACTAAGAGTAGAGATTACAACCTTTGTAGATCTCCCTCGGTGACTCCTTGGCACTATGAGAGTTTGGAACGGATCGATGGAAGCCCTCCTTGTCCACGATGATCCACCCGAAGTCCCTTTGCCCAAAGCTCCTTGCCTTACTTGTTTCGCGAACGAAGTAGAGCAAACACCCTACACAAATCGGCTAGATGTGTATAGTATGATGATGTGGTTTGTATTCAACAATTAAAACCCTTTCTTTTATCAACTTCACTCAAGAGAAAAATCAAAAGAGGAAGAAGAAGATAATGGTGGCTAAGCTTGAGCTTTCTATCATATCACATATGATAACTTGTTTTCACACCCTTGTTCACAATTTTTCCCTTGTATTTTTCATTGTATGTTTCATATCACATATGAAGCTATTTATAGTGATGAGAAGGAATAATCATCATTATTCCATTCCCGCTATAATTATGGGTGGAATTTCTTTTCATAAAGAATTAAGCATGGGTGGAAATTCTTTTCATTAAGTTAAATAAAGCTTACCCACTAAAGAATAAAGGAGCATGAGTGGGTTTTCTTTACATTAACTTAAAATGATAAATATAAATAAAAGTTTCAATATAAGTCTTGCATTGCCACCATTCTTGTATCATCAACCATGATACTATGTATGCATGTATGTGTCCATGCACATCATCATGTGCATACATGCATACATACAAAAGGATTTAATTAAAGAATTAATCTAAATGTAATTTGTTAAATCAACACATTTGATTTAGCAAACCGGTCATATCACATATGATCCGACAAGTAGAAAATGCCTGATTAATATACGTTATCACATAACCGTATTTAATCGGGTCCCGCGCATATCTCATATGCACACCATATCTTTTTGCCTGAGCCAGGAAACTTCATTGTGGGACTCTAAGACTCGTCAATACGCCGGCAGTAGATGATGATCATATCAAACATCTACAAGCCGCAAGAGGTCAGCTAAACGTAACGGCCACCCGGGTATTGAAACGATCAGAAGAAAACCAGCGAAGCTGTAAAAAAAAATTCCCGTCGAGCCAACTAGCAACACTTACCGTACAGTCCGGTCTCTTCGTCAGATATGCTGCATATTGAGTCCAGGGATGGAATCGTCGACCCCAGTAACTCAATAAGTCATGCTGGTGTATGGCTCATAACAGATCGAGAAACTACTGATAACTCTTATCAGTAAATCTCAGCAGCCCTTGCCAGGGACTTCATATTATAGCCAATCGAGCATAGCACAACATCAACCCCCAATACCGGGAGAGACGAAACCCCTGCTATCGCTGATTGCCTCCATGCGCCTCGAGACTGTACCCAAAGACCACCTGTTTGCACGACTCAGTAGATCCATGGTTGGGTGGAGATCAAAGTATAGTGGGAGGACACACAAGACTCTATAACGATCTCGGGTCTACAGACTAACCTGTACCAGTGTCACCTGAGAACTGCTATCCGACGATAGATATAATACTACATAGGAGTTCTCGGTGAGTCCGTTCAGTGTACCCAGTCTCCACTGAGCACCCGCATACGATCTTTGGTGTCTCCTCACCAGATGGATATGGGATCATCCATCGCCCATCATATGGGACAAGAATGGTATACGCTAGTCTATTCTGGAATATCGATGCCCTGTCTCGATAAACCCTCGACTAGGAACAGTTCAAGGATATGCTTATATATTACACGTGCCCCACTAGTATGATCCGCATCATAATCACAGTAGTCAAGCAAATATCCTTTGGGCTTTATCAACATGTGTAAATGATTAAATCTACATGTTCAGATAAAGTAAACCAGATAGCGTACTATCATGTTGAGCAAGAAAGTCATCTATCTCCATAGATTATATGTCCAAGTTTCCACTATCCATATAATGGCCTTTAGGGCATATATATTACTAACAATCTCCCACTTGCACTAAGGCCAGTTATTGGCGTATCTCATACCCAATATTTCAAACAGTCGCTCATGCTGCGGCTGTGGAAGTGCCTTGGTGAATGGATCCGCTGTGTTATCCTTTGTATCTACTCTCCGAATCTCGATCTTCTGGCGATCTACTATCTCCCGGATCAGATGATATCGCCTTAGGATGTGTCTGGACTTCTGATGGGACCTTGGTTCTTTAGCTAATGCTATAGCTCCATTATTATCACAATACAATGGTATTGGATCAACAATGGTTGGAACTGCTCCTAGTTCCGCAATGAACTTCTTCCTCCAGACGACTTCCTTAGCAGCATCACTTGCAGCAATATACTCAGCTTCCATCGTGGAGTCTGCAAAGGTGTCCTGTTTGGAACTCTTCCAACTAACCGCTCCTCCATTTAGGGTAAATACAAACCCTGAGATAGATTTGCTGTCATCCTTGTCACTTTGGAAGATGGAATCGGTAAAGGCCTCCAACTGGAGATCCCCATTACCATACACCAAGAACAATTCTTTAGTCCTTTGCAAGTACTTAAGAATGTTCTTCACTGCTATCCAATGTTTCTCCCCTGGGTTGGATTGATACCTGCTTACTACAGCCAGTGCATAAGCCACATCAGGGCGAGTACACAACATCGCATACATTATAGATCCTACGGCTGAAGCGTAGGGTATAATGCTCATGCGAGCTCTCTCTTCATCAGTCTTCGGACAGAAGTCCTTAGAGAGAGTGATTCCATGACTAGCAGGCAAGGCACCACGCTTGGAATCTTCCATACTAAACCTCTTTAGAATGGTGTCTATGTACTTTGATTGGGACAGTCCCAATAACCTCTTGGATCTATCTCTATAGATCCTAATGCCCAAAATGCGCGAGGCATCACCCAGGTCCTTCATGGAGAACCTTTGTGATAAGAATAGTTTGACCGATTGTAGCATAGGAACATCATTTCCTATCAGGAGAATTTCATCAACGTACAATACGAGGAATGTGACAGTACTCCCTACAATCTTCTCATAAATACATGGTTCATCTATATTTCTGATAAAATCAAACTCTTTGATTGTATCATCAAAGCAGATGTTCCAGCTCCTTGAGGCTTGCTTTAATCCATAAATGGATTTAAGCAATCTACATGCTTTCCTGCTGCTCCCACTATCAATGAAGCCCTCTGGCTGATCCATAAAAACGCATTCTTCTAAATCACCATTTAGAAATGCTGTTTTCACGTCCATCTGCCAGATTTCATAATCATAGTGAGCAGCAATAGCAAGTAGGATCCTAATGGATATAAGCATTGCTACTGGAGAGAAAGTTTCATCATAGTCCAAGCCTGGTCTTTGACGAAAACTTTTCGCTACAAGCCTTATTTTATAGGTCTCCACCTGTCCATCTACACCAATCTTTCTCTTAAAGATCCATTTGCACCCAACGGGTTTTATCCCAGGAGGCGCAACGTCCAAAGTCCATACTTTGTTGGTGTACATTGACTCCATTTCGGATCTCATTGCTTCCAGCCATTTCACTAAGTCACCACTCGTGATAGCTTGCTGAAAACTAGTAGGGTCATCATCATCCATGATGCAATCTTCTCTATCACCATCTATGAGAAACCCATAGTATCTCTCTGGTAGGCGAGAAGTTCTACTAGACCTCCTGAGCGGCTGAGGTTCTTGAAGTTCTACTGCAACATCAGTTTCAACCAATTCCTCCTGAGTAATTTGTGTCTCTAGAACCTCTTCTAGTTCTACCACATTGCCATTAGTACTTTCCGTAAAGATCTCATTTTCCAAAAATGTGGCATGCTGAGCAACAAACACCTTTTGTTCCTCTTTGTGGTAGAATAGATATCCATACGAATGTTTTGGATACCCCACAAATTTACACATGACCGATCGTGTCTCGAGTTTGTCTGGATTCTGCTTTTTAACAAAAGCCGGACAACCCCAAATCCTAAACCTTTTAAGAGATGGTCTCTTTCCATTCCACATCTCATATGGAGTGGTAGACACGGTCTTGGTTGGAACCCTGTTCAATAGATACATTGCTGTCTCCAATGCATGTCCCCAAAAAGAAAGCGGTAACTCAGCATCACACATCATGGATCGTACCATATCTAATAGGGTACGATTCCTCCGTTCTGACACACCATTGTGCTGTGGTGTGTAAGAAGGAGTGAGCTGAGAGAGAATCCCATTCTCTTTTAAGAAGTCTAGAAACTCTGTACTCAAATATTCTCCACCTCGATCCGTTCGAAGTTTCTTAATGCCCAAGCCTGTTTGCTTCTCTACTTCAAGTTTATACTCCTTGAATTTCTCAAAGGCTTCAGATTTGTGCTTTAGCAAAAACACGTGTCCGAATCTTGAGAAATCATCAGTAAAAGTAATGAAGTATGAAAAACCACCTCTTGCATGTGTAGACATTGGTCCGCATACATCACTATGTATGAGGCTTAAGAGTTCACCAGCTCTCTCTCCGTGTCCACTAAACGGAGTTTTGGTCATTTTACCTTTGATACAAGACCGGCAAGTCGCATAAGATTTATATTCAAACGGATTTAAATATCCATCTTTATGTAGCTTGTTTAGTCTTGTTTCATTAATATGACCAAATCTACAATGCCAAAGAAAAGCTTCATTTATATCTGAAAACTTTCCTTTACTAGTATGTTGTATATTAAAAACCGTGTGTTGGTTCAGGACGTAAATACCGTTATTTAGTGTACCATACCCAATCAACTCTTGATTCAAGTTAATGTTCATAACATTATTTTGCAATATAAAATGATATCCTTCATTGTCCAACAAAGAAACGGATATTATATTACATAGCATACTTGGTACTAAATAACACGGGTTCAAAACCAAAATACTTCCTGAAGGAAACCCTGGATGATACTCTCCCACGGATACAACATGTATATTGGAACCATTTCCAACCCGCAGAGTATGATCTCCAATCTTTAAAACTCTACTATTTCTCAATCCCTGCATACAATTGCAGATGTGAGAACCAGAACCGGTATCCAATACCCAGGATGCAGAGTTTAAAGAAAAACAGTTTTCAGTTACAAGCACACCTGATGTGGAAGCATCAGCATGCTTCTTCTTCTTGAGATCAGCAAGATATTCAGCACAGTTACGTTTCCAATGTCCTGACTTTTTACAGTAAAAACATTCTCCTTTCCTGCTTCCCACAGACCCGGCTTTGTCTTTCCCCTTCGTCTTTCTAACTCCACCTTTCTGTTTGATGGACTTCTTCTTTTTCTTTCCCTTGGCCTTAGCTTTTGGGAATGAAGAGGAAGATGGCCCAGCAAGCAGAGCGGGAGTCCTTGCCGTTTTCAACGTGTTCTCTGCACTTCTCAACATATTGAGAAGTTCAGGCATTGATTTCTCCAAATCATTCATATTGAAATTCACTATGAACGGAGCAAAGGCAGGGGGGAGAGACTGTAGAACAATATCCATATATTGCTCATTATCCATAGTCCATCCCAGTTCCTCAAGTTCTTCAATAAGACCAATCATTTTCAAAACATGGTCTCCAACTGATGCACCAGGGGCCATTCGCATCTGAAACAGCTTTCTAGATGCCTCGTATCTCAAAGTACGAGATTGCTCTTCATACAACTCCTTTATGTGAAGAAAGATGGATTGCACATCCATATTCTCGTGTTGCTTCTGATGGACATTGTCCATAGAAGCGAGCGCGAGGCACTTGGCCGTGTTGCAGTCATTTTCCCAAGTTTTTCGGATCTCCCTATCCGAGACAGATGATTCAGGTCCTGGGACGGGTGGGGCTTCGGTATTGAGGACATATGATACCTTATCATATGAAAGTGCAATGTTTAAGTTCCTCAACCATTCTTTATAATTTGGTCCTGTCAGTTTATTTTTCTCAAGTAGTAGCTTAAGTCCTGACATCTGTAACTGCCATTCGGAGAGAGAAAAGGATACACTTAGCGAAATGCTCTTGCAAAGAATTAGATTGGTTATTATTTTATCTAATCGATGTCTCCCACTGCTTTTATCAAATTTTCTTTCGAAACCTGAAAAGAAAACTAGCCAGGAATAATTACATTGTACAGTTTCGCTAACCGGTCAGTCTATCTAGACATCCACTGGATTAGCTAATTGTAAAGTGCAAAACTCTCCTGGAAGTAACACTTACTCACAGTGAGATCGAGATCCAACTATCATATAGATGGTATGCAATCTCATTGTAAATTACAACTCTTGAAATTCCCGATATGGTTTTTACCCCTAGTCACTTATGACCTTGGCTATGGTCAACATATCATAAGTACTAGTCAAATTCTACCCGTCATTTCGTGATTAACTAGACCCACCCATATGTCCCTTGACTATGATCAACATAATCACATGAATGTCTTAACTAATCGCATCATATGCTTTGTAGGAAGACATCACTTAGCTACCGTACACTACGCCTTGACTATAATCAACATACGCAGCACGAATACTAAGTACTCTGCTTCCTAAAATGACGGAGGGTTGCGGATGGTTTTTAAGAAAACCTTTAATGCTTTGAACTTGATCTCGTTGTAGAATCAAAACAGTTAAGAAAAGGAGTGGCTTAAGCTCCGCATCTTTTTGAAACTTGCATTTTTCATAAAAAGCCGAGTTTGTTTCAAATCTGATTCTACAACATTATTAGGTTTCTTTTCTTTACATTAATCTCATTAATGTGATCCCATCATTTAAGTTCCTAAGCCATCACAGAATAGAACGTATACTTATACCATCCGCATTCGCCACAGTGTCCCGTTATGCACCGTTAGGTTACTTAACTAACGGCATAGCGGGGCGGGACTAGCGCGGGTGTAAAATATAAGCAACGTTTATTATATATCATATATATAATAATAATCCATTCGTCTCAGATACTAAGTAATCACATTACAGAATATCAACAGCAGAAGCATATAAAAGGATATCTAGGATGTCCGTATTTTATATCGAGCCAACAATAGAAAATACGGATTCCACGGTCGTGATGAATAGCCAAGCCCACATCCCTAGACCCCTACGAGAGCGGCAAGTGATCCCGCCAATTCTAGAGTTTAGGAGACCCGATCTCGACTCCTCAAGATGGCCTCCCACTGAACCCTAGAACCCGGTCACTTGTGCTCCCCTCCTTGGGTCTATCCTAATGCGGAAAAGTAAATAATATACAATTGATTTATACATGAATGAAAATAAAACTCTCATCTCAAATAAAAACCCCCGGCTATTCATTCGCGACAATCCTACTCATCATATCTCAGCAACACATAATATCTCATATCATCAACGTAAGTAAGTATGCGTATCCCGATTGTCGTTGACGTATAGCAACGAAAACGGCGATACACCACATACTACACTTACGGTCGCAGAAAATAAAATGAAAAATTACAACATTTGGAATCCACAATCACTTTAGACATCATAAATTCGAAATATCACATACTTCGTATTTCATGCCTAACTATATGAATTCCACATATTGTATCACATTTCAGATAAATAGACAATGTTAAACTTTTCGATCGAATAAACAAACACCCTAGATTTCCCAAACTGCACAACACTTGAGCCGAGTTCAAAAATTTCTAGAACATGTCACAGCCCCTTATGGACCAACCGTAGAAGGGTCAAACCAACGCCTCACATGTGGCAACGCTAAACTACCACAAACCCTAAGGTTCGGTGATAGTTTTGACGGTCATATAATCGAGTTAAGGTTATGTTCTTCTAGAGTGTCCACAGATACGCTTGCATGTTTTTCGAAAGTTTCGAACTCGGGAAAAATCCAACACTTGGAATTTTTCCAATACGGGAAAAAATGTGTTTCTAATATTCGTTCAAACATTTTAACACGTTCTAAATAATCTGAAAATCTGAACGAAGTTAAACTTTCCGATCGGATCACCAAAAAAAATTTATCTCCAGAAAACTCAACACTGGAGTAAGTTTAAAATATCTCAGAGGCATGTACTATTACATACGGGTCTACTGTAGAAAACACTATTCCTAATTCCACAAAACGGCCGCGGAACCACCGCAAAAAGCATGGTTAGGCCGCGGTTCCGCGGCGTTTTAGTGAGATCATTAAAAAAAATTTATACAGTAACTCATAGAAAAGCCTACTGAATTTTTTAAGAACTTTTAATTTGAAAAAAATCCAATTTTGAAAAAATTTCCAGAGAGCGGTCCAAATTGGTGTTTCGTGGTTCGATCGGACTTTTAACATCGCCTACGCATCGCCTAAATCTCTAACTTGGCTCAGATAACACTGAAGGGTTAGCCTAGCACCTCATCAAGGGTTCGGTAGCATCACATATTCCATAATCAAAATTTTAGAGGTGCTAAGTTAACTCGACAAGAATCGAAACTAGAAGTTTTAGGGATTCGTACAACTGAGCATCACATGCAAATGTAAAACTATCACTAAGAGTAGAGATTAAAACCTTTGTAGATCTCCCTCGGTGACTCCTTGCCACTATGAGAGTTTGGAACGGATCGATGGAAGCCCTCCTTGTCCACGATGATCCACCCGAAGTCCCTTTGCCCAAAGCTCCTTGCCTTACTGGTTTCGCGAACGAAGTAGAGCAAACACCCTACACAAATCGGCTAGATGTGTACAGTATGATGATGTGGTTTGTATTCAACAATTAAAACCCTTTCTTTTATCAACTTCACTCAAGAGAAAAATCAAAAGAGGAAGAAGAAGATAATGGTGGCTAAGCTTGAGCTTTCTATCATATCACATATGATAACTTGTTTTCACACCCTTGTTCACAATTTTTCCCTTGTATTTTTCATTGTATGTTTCATATCACATATGAAGCTATTTATAGTGATGAGAAGGAATAATCATCATTATTCCATTCCCGCTATAATTATGGGTGGAATTTCTATTCATAAAGAATTAAGCATGGGTGGAAATTCTTTTCATTAAGTTAAATAAAGCTTACCCACTAAAGAATAAAGGAGCATGAGTGGGTTTTCTTTACATTAACTTAAAATGATAAATATAAATAAAAGCTTCAATATAAGTCTTGCATTGCCACCATTCTTGTATCATCAACCATGATACTATGTATGCATGTATGTGTCCATGCACATCATCATGTGCATACATGCATACATACAAAAGGATTTAATTAAAGAATTAATCTAAATGTAATTTGTTAAATCAACACATTTGATTTAGCAAACCGGTCATATCACATATGATCCGACAAGTAGAAAATGCCTCTTTAATATACGTTATCACATAACCGTATTTAATCGGGTCCCGCGCATATCTCATATGCACACCATATCTTTTTGCCTGAGCCAGGAAACTTCATTGTGGGACTCTAAGACTCGTCAATACGCCGGCAGTAGATGATGATCATATCAAACATCTACAAGCCGCAAGAGGTCAGCTAAACGTAACGGCCACCCGGGTATTGAAACGATCAGAAGAAAACTAGCGAAGCTGTAAAAAAAAAAACTCCCGTCGAGCCAACTGGCAACACTTACCGTACAGTCCGGTCTCTTCATCAGATATGCTGCATATTGAGTCCAGGGATGGAATCGTCGACCCCAGTAACTCAATAAGTCATGCTGGTGTATGGCTCATAACAGATCGAGAAACTACTGATAACTCTTATCAGTAAATCTCAGTAGCCCTGGCCAGGGACTTCATGTTATAGCCAATCGAGCATAGCACAACATCAACCCCCAATACCGGGAGAGACGAAACCCCTGCTATCGCTCATTGCCTCCATGCGCCTCGAGACTGTACCCAAAGACCACCTGTTTGCACGACTCAGTAGAGCCGTGGTAGGGTGGAGATTAAAGTATAGTGGGAGGACACACAAGACTCTATAACGATCTCGGGTCTACAGACTAACCTGTACCAGTGTCACCTGAGAACTGCTATCCGACGATAGATATAATACCACATAGGAGTTCTCGGTGAGTCCGTTCAGTGTACCCAGTCTCCACTGAGCACCCGCATATGATCTTTGGTGTCTCCTCACCAGATGGATATGGGATCATCCATCGCCCATCATATGGGACAAGAATGGTATACGCTAGTCTACTCTGGAATATCGATGCCCTGTCTCGATAAACCCTCGACTAGGAACAGTTCAAGGATATGCTTATAGACTACACGTGCCCCACTAGTATGATCCGCATCATAATCACAGTAGTCAAGCAAATATCCTTTGGGCTTTATCAACATGTGTAAATGATTAAATCTACATGTTCAGATAAAGTAAACCAGATACCGTACTATCATGTTGAGAAAGAAAGTCATCTATCTCCATAGATTATATGTCCAAGTTTCCACTATCCATATAATGGCCTTTAGGGCATACATATTACTAACATATATTATATATATAATATTCCATTCGTCTCAGATATATTAAATGATCACATCGCAGAATATAAGCAGCAGAAGCATATTTAAAATAGGATATCTAGGAGGTCCGTATTTTGTATTTAGCCATCAATAGAAAATACGGATTCCACGGTCGCGATGAATACCCAAGCCCACACCCCTAGACCCCTATGAGAGCGGCAAGTGACCCTACCAATTCTAGAGTTTAGGAGACCCGGTCTCGACTCCTCGAGATGGCCTCCCACTGAACCCTAGAACCCGGTCACTTGTGCCCCCTTCTTGGGTCTATCCTAATGCGGAAAAGTAAATAATATACAACAACGGTGACATCATCCTCAACCCGGAAGTGCCCCGAATAAAAGAATATTACATACAATTGAATTTTACATGAATGAAAAGAAAACTCTCATCTCACATAAAACCCCCCGGCTATTCAATCACAACAATCCTGCACAACATATCTCAGCAACACATAATATCACATATCATCAACGTAAGTAAGTATGCATACCCTGATTGTCATTGATGTATAGCAATGAAACCGACGATACTATACATACTACACTTATGGTCATAGAGAAATAAAATGAAAACTACAACAATTGGAATCGTAACTGCCTTTAGACAACACAAACCCGGAATATCACATATCCAAGATTACATACCTAACAATGTAAAGCTCATATTTAGGTCTTACCCATGAAAACACCTTTTCAAAATAAGTCGGATAATTCAACAAGATTTCCGATTACTCCCGAGACCGAAATGCTATATTTACACGCAACAAACAAATTTGTAGATTCCAATTATTGTATCGCATACCCATAAACTAGGCGCAGTTAAAACATTCAATCGAATGATTGAACACCCAAAGACTTCTCAGAAAGCTCAACACTTAAGCAGTTTTAAAATTTACCAAAGACAGCTACAAGTACATACGGGCCAGCACAAGAAGGCGCAATCCAAGCCTCACCAATGGTGCCGCGGAACCACCGCAAAATGACCGTTTTGGCCGCAGTTCCGCGGTCGTAAAGTCGAGTTAAGGCTTCGTTCCTCTTGTGGGCCCATAAAATACCCTGCACGATTTTTTGAGTATTTTTAATGTGAAAAATCAACATTTTTGAAAAATTTCCAGAGAGCATCCTCCGGGCGTCGTATTACATTCGTTCGAGGTTTTTAACGTCGTGTAGGTTACTCTAAAGCTCTAGCTTGGCTCTGATACCACTGTAGGGTTTCCTTATCACCTCATATAGGATTTAGAAGCATCACACATGCCACATTTTAAATTTTAAGAGGTGCTAAGCAAACTAACCAAGGAATCGAACTAGAAATATAGGGTAACACTAATAGTATCACATACAAAAGTTAATCTATCACTAAGTGGAGAGACTACAACCTTTGTAGACCTCCTAGGGTTTGAACGAGTTAGCTTGAACCTCCTCCACGTCCACGATGATCCACCCGGAGTACCTTTGCTCACAGCTCCTTGCTCTAATAGATCACAATGATGATGAAGCAAACAAACTACACTAAGTAGCTAAACAAGTGTAGTGTGATGATATGGTTGTGTTCTCATATAAAAACCCTTTCTTTCTTTTAACCTCAGTCACTTTGGAAACTCAAGAGAGAGCTAGAGAGAGGATGATGAAGATGGCAACCTTGAGCTCATTTTTCTTTTGGATAAAAGATAATGATAAAAGATAATGAGAGAGGGATAAATATCAAGAATAAATATCTCTTTTCAAACCATGGTTAATAAAATATCTAGATATTTTAGAATGAGAAGAAAATAATAAATGAAAAAGAAACCATGGTTTAATTTTGGTCAAGTAAAGAAAAGTCAACAATTATCTAAAATCAATTTTCTTTTTCTCAATCTAACATATATAAATATTTTTACTTTTCATGTATTTCTTATATTTCCATCTTTGTTGTATCATCAACCATTTACATATGCATGTATGTATGTGTGTATGCACATCAACATGTACATATACATGCATGCATCCATCATAAAGAAAAGGTTTATTTAAATGAGATAAAAGTTAATATTAAATCAACACTTGATTTAATAAACCGGTCATATCTCATACGACCCGACCAATATAAAATGCCCGATTAAAATACGTTATCATATACACGCATTTAATCGAGCTCCCGCACATATCTCATATGTACACCACATCGTTTCGCCTGAGACACAAAACTCCTATGTGGGACTCTAAGACACGTCAATACGCCAGCAGTAGATGATGATCACATCAAACACCTACAAGCCGCAAGCGGTCAGCTAAACGTAACGGCCACCCGGGTATTGAGTGATCAGAAGAAGAACAAGTGAACCTGTCAAAACTCCCGTTAATCCAACTGGAAACACTTACCGTACAGTCCGGTCTCTTCGTCAGATATGCTGCATATCGAGTCTAGGGATGGAATCGTTGACCCCAATAACTCAATAAGTCATGCCGGTATATGGTCTACAACAGACCGAGAAACTACTGATAACACTTATCAGTAATATCTCAGCAGCCCTGGCCAGGGACTTCCTGTTATAGCCAATCGTGCACAGCGCAACATCAACCCCCAATATCGGGAGAGACAAAACCCCTCCTATCGCTCATTTCCTCCATGTGCCTTGGGACTGTACCCAAAACCCATCCGTTTTTACGACTCAGTAGAGCCGTAGTAGGGTGGAGATCAAAGTACAGTGGGAGGACACACAAGACTCTATGGCAATCTCGGGTCTACAGACTAACCTGTACTAGTGTCACCTGAGAACTACTATCCGACGTATGATATAATACCACATAGGAGTTTTCGGTGGGTCCGTTCAGTGTACCCAGTCTCACTGAGCACCCGTATACAATCTTTGGTGTCCCCACACCAGACGGATATGGGATCATCCATCGCCCATCATATGGAACAAGAATGGTATACGCTAGTCTACACTAGAATATCGATGCCCTGTCTCGATATACCTACGACTAGGATTATTTCAAGGATATGCTTATAAACTACAGGTGTCCCACTAGTATGATCCACATCATAATCTCAGTAGTCAAGCCAATATCCTTAGAGCTTTATCATCATGTATCAAATGAATAAAAACATGATCAAGTGAACATATGATAAAGAGAAACCAGATAGCATACTATCATGTCAAGCAAGACTGTCCTCTGAATACACACACACACACACACACACACATCAGTACATACACTATCATATAATGGCCTCTAGAGCATACATATATCCAACAGAAATAGGGGAATACCAGAATTCACACGCCGCCCAAACGAGGAATAAACATGTTGATGTATCTTCTTCGGATGTGTTTGTTACCGAGAACTGTTTCTCAGTTCACTCTACGTCCCGGGCATTAGATACCGGATCAGGATCCCACATATGCAATATATTGCATGGGCTAAAGAAAGGTAGAGAACTGGGAATGGGCGATCATTCCGTAAGAGTAGGGAATGGTGCAAATGTTGCAGCTAAAGCAGTTGGCGAATATCACCTTGTATTACCAAGTGGTAATACATTGATTCTGAACGGATGCGATTATATACCGAACATGATATGCAATATTATATCAGTTTCTTTATTAAGTAAAGAAGGATATAATTTTGTAATACAGGATAATATTATGAACATCTTCCTAAATCAAAAGTTGATTGGATGAGGCTCGTTACATAATGGCATATACATTCTAAATCAAAACACAGTTCTTAATATACAGAACACACACAAGAGGAAGAGTTCAGAAATAAACGAATTCTTCTTGTGGCATTGTAGACTAGGTCATATCAATGCGACACGGCTAGCTAAGTTACATAAGTATGGATATTTGAATCCGTTCGAATTTTCATCTTATGACACTTGCCAGTCATGTCTCAAAGGCAAGATGACCAAAACTCCATTTAGTGGACACGGAGATAGAGTTACAGAACTCTTAGGACTGATACATAGAGATGTATGTGGTCCCATGTCTACACATGCCAGGAACGGTTCTTCCTACTTCATTACATTCACTGACGATCTCTCAAGATACGGACATGTGTTCCTGTTGAAACACATGTCTGAAGCTATTGAGAAATTCAGGGAACATAAACACGAAGTCGAGAACCAAACGGGTAAAAGTATTAAAATCCTTCGATCTGATCGAGGAGGAGAATATTTGAGCAATGAGTTTCTGGACTATTTAAAAGAGAATGGGATTCTCTCTTAGCTTACTCCGCCTTATACACCACAGCACAACGGTGTATCGGAGCGGAGGAATCGCACCCTATTAGATATGGTGCGCTCTATGATGAGCTCCGCTGAGTTGCCTATTTCCTTTTGGGGTTATACGCTGGAGACAGCAGCATACCTATTGAATCAAGTTCCATCTAAATATGTACCTATCATACCACATAAGATATGGAGTGGGAAGAGACCATATTTTAAACGAGTTAAGATATGGGGTTGTCCGGCCTATGTAAAAAGGCAAATTCCGGAAAAACTCGATGCACGATCAGTTCTTTGCAAGTTTGTGGGATATCCTAAGAATTCACAAGGATATATTTTATACAACAGTGAGGAACAAAAGGTGTTTGTTTCTCAATATGCCACCTTTTTGGAAAAGGAATTTCTTGCAAAAGAAAGTAGTGGCGAAGAGGTAGAACTGGCAGAAGTTCCAGCAGCACAAACTGCAACTGAAGATTTAATGGAACCAGAGGATTCAATAGTTCCCGACGAACCCCCGCCTCTCTGCCGATCTAGTAGGGTTCCTCATCCACCTGAGAGATACTATGGTTTTCTCGTCGATGGTGGGAGTGAGGATTGCATCATGGAAGATGATGACCCAACTAGTTTCGAGCAGGCCATTACGAGTGGGGACTCTATGAAATGGATGGATGTAATGCGATCTGAGATGGAATCCATGTACACCAAAAAAGTATGGACTTTGGAAATTGCTCCTGAAGGGGTAAAACCCATTGGGAGCAAATGGATCTTTAAGAAGAACTTGGTGTAGATGGAAAAATTGAGACTTTCAAAGCTAGACTTGTTGCAAAGGGTTTTCGTCAACGACCAGGTGTGGATTATGACGAAACCTTTTCTCCAGTGACTATGCTTAAGTGTTGGATATAGTTCCCTCAAAGTCAATTATTGGATCGCAGATTCGTGATTGCAATGATTGAGGTGGACCTATGCCGGTAGGACAGTCTTACTCGAGATGATAATATAATATCTGGTTTGTCTTTATCATCGTGTACAGCCTTTAGGTGACATGATCACTATTACACGTTGATAGAGCCCTTAGGATTCTTTCTTGACTACCAGCAGTATGATGGCGATTATATACGTGAGAATTGGGTAGGCCATAAGCATATCCTTAAAAGTGGTCCCTAGTCGTGGGAGTTTCGAGATAGGGCATCGATACTCCGGAGTAGACTAGTGTATACAGTCGAGACCTCGACGAGGGGTGGTGGCCGGTCTCACAAGCCATTGGTGTCAGTTGGATCACCTAAGATGTATACAGGTGCTCATTGGGTTATGAGTGCACCGAACATGACTCGCCGGGAACATGCTAGTTGGTATTATACCTAGCGTCAGATAGCAGTTCCCTGGTGACATGTGTACATGTTAGTTCATCGACCTGAGGTCGTCATTTGTCTCGTGTGATTTCACACTGTGCTTAGATTACTACCCTACCACGGCTCAAAGGAGTCATGCAAACAGGTTTTAGTTGGGTACAGTCCCGAGCCACATAGCGGCAGTGAGCGGATCGGCAGGGGATTCGTCTCCCGGTATTAGGGGTGAGATCGCGCTGTGTCTAGGAGAGCCATCACACCAAGTCCTTGGCCAAGGCAGGTGAGAATTACTGGTAGGTATTCTAGTAGTTTCTCAGGGTGTTCAGGGCTACCCTCCGACACGACTTATACAGCTTTTGGGGGTCTGACGTTACCAGCCCCTAGGCCGGATATGCGATGCTCATAGACGACCGGACTGGACTGTACGGATTGTAGGGATTCTAGGCACACTCAAGAGGTTTCACAAGGCATCAACCATGCCAAAATCAAAAATTTATGTGCTGAGAAACCCTAATGAAGATCGTTAACTAGAGGATAGGCGAAAACTATGCAAGTTAACAACTTAACTAAAAGTGAAAGGGACTACAACCTTTGTAGATCCGGTCCTCCACTTCTTTAGCTCCGTGATGACGTCCCTCCGCTGCGATCAACCGGATCCCGGACTCTAGCGATGGTTTCATCGGAGAAATGACCGGGCTAGGTCGTTGACTTCGATGCCGAAGATGATCTACGTCGAGGCGACTCAAACCCAAGCTCCATCATCACTAGGTCATGAAACTTGTGAAGATAACACCCTATACAATATGGAAAGTGGTAGAGGATGAAGAAATAGGAAGTGGGTTCACTTTGGATTTGGATTTCTCACTTGATTTCATCACTTGAAATTTTTAAGAAAGGTTTTCTTTTCTTCATGAAGAAGGAGAAGAAGGAAATGAAAAAGAATTAACTTAAAAGAAAATTCAAGTGAATCTTATCATAATGCAACCATGGGTGAAGTTAACACATGTAGAGAATAAACTAGGGTTTAGGTGTAATGGTTAGGTTAAGGCATAAAACAAAATGGCTAGACTTTTCAAAGCTTCATGAAGCTTCAAGCATAAAACAAGAAAGCCACCATTTTGTTTTTGCAAAAATAAATAAACTAATTAAAAGTAAATAAAACCTAACCATTAATCTAAACATGGGTAAAGTGATATACACACCCAAGTTTGCATGTATCATCAAACATGATACAAACTAGTGCACAAAAATATATCACATATACAACTTGTGCACATCAAGTGAGAAAATCAATCTTAAGTGAACAAATACTAGTTAATGTAAAGTAATATATCAAATATATAATTAAACATTAAATCATTAAATCAGCACTTGATTTAATGATCCGGTCATATTGCATATAACCGACTAATATCTAGTGTATCAATGTATCGAATCAACACATGATTCGGTAACCCGGCTATATCTCATATAACCGTCCGATGATACAAATCGCGAGAATAGAATTCAATATCACATACTGGTATTATTCTCGGTCCCGCACATATCTCATATGCGCTCCTATTTCGTTTCGCTTAAGCCAGGAAACCTCTGTGTAGGACTCTAAAGACTCGTCAATACGCCGGCAGCAGGAGATGATCATATCATACACCCACAAGCCGCAAGCGGTCTGGTAAACGTAACGGCCACCAGGGTATTGAGCGATCAAAAGATCAACGAGCAAGACCGCTCACACTCCTGTGAATCCAACCAGTAACACTTACCGGACAGTCCGGTCTGTTCGTCTGATATGTCGCATATCTCGCCTAGGGGTGGTAAACGTCAGACCCCAGAGCTTGATAAGTCATGCCGATGTAAGGTCCATAACAAGCATGAAACTACTGATAACACTTACCAGTAAATCAGTGCAACCCTGGCCAGGGATTCCCAGTTATGGCCAGTCGAGCATAGCGCAACATCAACCCCCAATACCGGGAGAAACGAATCCCCTCCTATCGCTCATTGCCTCCATGTGAATCGGGACTGTACCAAAAAACCACCTGTTTGCACGACTCATTAGAGCCGTGGTAGGGTGGAAATCAAAGCACAGTGGGAGACACATAAGACTCTATGACGATCTCGGGTCAACAGACTAAGCTGTACCAGTGTCACCAGAGAACTGCCATCTGACGTGAGGTATAATACCATCTGGGAGTTCTCGGTGAGTCCGTTCAGTGTACCCAGTCTCCACTGAGCACCCGCATACCATCTCTGATGTTAAACACGAATGGATATGGGATCATCCATCGCCCATCACATGTTTCGAGAAGATATACGCTAGTCTACTCTGGAATATCGATGCCCCGTCTCGATATTCCCACGACTAGGAACATTGAAGGATGTACTCATTGACTACCCAAGCCCCACTAGTATGATCTTCATCATAGTCCTGGAAGTCGAGTACACATCCTAAGGGCTTTATCAACATGTAATAGAGAGACAACAAGTATACATGTTAAGATAAAGAGCAACCAGATAGCGTACTATCATGTCGAGCAAGAAAGTCCTATCTATATATGTCCCAGCATCCACTACATTATACATCCTATGTACAGTAATGGACTCTAGGGCATACATATAACTAGCAATCTCCCACTTGCAGTAGGGCCATCTGTAGCAGTGGTTGTAGTATCTCATACTCAACCATCCCATAAAAGTCTCTCTCTGGGAAAAAGGCCTTTGTTAGTGGATCCACCGTGTTGTCCTCTGAGTCTATTCTCCAAACCTCGATCACCCTGGAGATCAACTATCACTATGATCAGGTGATGCTGCCTCAGAATATGTCTGAGTCACTGATGGGAGCGGGGTTCCTGGGCCAAAGCCACACTTCCATTGTCACAAAATGGTAGGAACCTAGTTCATCTCATGAACTAATATACACCCAAACTTCCTCTTTGGTAGTATCATTGATAGCGATGTCACCAGCCTTTATCATCTAGTTTGCCACGGTATCTCGCTTGGAACTCTTCCAACATACCGTCCCTCCACTGAGGGTAAAGTCAATGCCTGCGACTGACATTCATTCGTCCTTATCACCCTGGAACCTTTCCAGTGATTCTCCCCAGGATCAACTGATACCATCTCACTACAACTAGTGAGAATCCTAACATCCATTTAGATCTATCTCATAGATCCAAAGCCCAGGATTTAGGAGGTATCATTTTGATCCTATATGGAGAATCCATATGATAAGAGGAGATTGACCGAGCGTAGCATAGAAAACTCTTTTCCAATCAAGAGTATGTTGTCTACGTACAATACGAGGATGACCACCTTACTCTCTACTACCCTTTTTGTTTATACAAGGTTCATCTACCATTTTGATGAAGTCAAACTCTTTGACTACCACATCAAAACAGACGTTCCTGTTAGTTATATGTATGCCCTAGAGGCCATTACTGTGCATTGGATGTATATTGTAGTGGATGCTGGGACATATATAGGTAGGACTTTCTTGCTCGACATGATAGTACGCTATCTGGTTGCTCTTTATCTTAACGTGTATACTTTCTGTCTCTCTGTTACATGTTGATAAAGCCCTTAGGATGTGTACTCGACTTCCAGGACTGTGATGTAGATCATACTAGTGGGGCCTGGATAGTCCATGAGTACATCCTTGAAATGTTCCTAGTCGAGGGAATATCGAGACGGGGCATCGATATTCCAGAGTAGTCTAGCGTATATCTTCTCGACCCATGCGATGGGCGATGGATGATCCCATATCCATTGGTGTTTGACATCGTAGATGGTATGCGGGTGCTCAGTGGAGACTGGGTACACTGAACGGACTCGCCGAGAACTCCCAGATGGTATTATACCTCACGTCAGATGGCAGTTCTCTGGTGACACTGGTACAGCTTAGTCTGTTGACCCGAGATCGTCATAGAGTCTTGTGTGTCTCCCACTGTGCTTTGATTTCCACCCTACCATGGCTCTACTGAGTTGTGCAAACAGGTGGTTATTGGGTACAGTCCCGATTCACATGGAGGCAATGAGCGATAGGAGGGGATTCGTCTCTCCCGGTATTTGGGGTTGATGTTGTGCTATGCTCGACTGGCCATAACAGGAAATCCCTGGCCAGGGTTGCAGTGATATACTGGTAAGAGTTATCAGTAGTTTCACGAATGTTATGGACCTTACGTCGGCATGACTTATCGAGCTATTGGGGTCTGACGTTTACCACCCCTAGACGAGATATGCGACATATCAGACGAACAGACCGGACTATACGGAAAGTGTTACTGGTTGGATTCACAGGAGTGTGAGCGGGCTTGCTCGTCGATCTTCTGATCGCTCAATACCCAGGTGGCCGTTACGTTTAGCAGACCGCTTGCGGCTTGTGGATGTTTGATATGATCTTCATCCGCTGCCGGCGTATTGACGAGTCTTTAGAGTCCTACACAGAGGTTTCCTGGCTCAAGCGAAACGAAATAGGAGCGCATATGAGATATGTGTGGGACCGAGAATAATGCGTGTATGTGATACCGTATTTCATTCTCGCGATGAATGTGTCGAATGGTTGTATGCGATATAACCTAGTTATCGAATCAATGATTGATTCGATAAGCCGATACATTAGATACTAGCCGGTTATATGCGATATGACCAGATCATTGAATCAAGTGTTGATTTAATGATTTAATGTATAATTATATATTTGATATATTACTTTGCATTAACTAGTATTGGTTCACTTTAAATGGATTTACTCACTTGGTTTGTGCACATTGTATATGTGATATATTTTGTGCACATGATTATATCATGTTTGATGATACATGCAAGCTAGGGTTAGTGTAAAGAATTAGACCATGGTTAAGTTTATGATTAGGGTTTTCTTTTTAATTACTTATTCATTTATTTATTCTTTTGTTTATTTTGGAAAAAGAAAAAGATAAAGAGAAAAAGAATGGTTGCTAGTTTTGGTTTTAGTTGAAGTTTCTTGAAACTTTGACCAAGTCACCACTCTTGTCTCATCCTTAACCCTAACCATTCAAGTTAACCATGGTCCATTCTCTACAACTAACCAAGGGTTAGTAAATGATATGTATTGATTTATTTATCATTTACATATAACTTATCATAATTCTTTATCATCTTCTTCTTCATGTTCAAGTTGAAGAAAGCTTGCACCATCAATGGCAACTAGCCAAAATGAGTGAGAAATCCAAATCTAAAGTCTACCCACTTCCTATTTCTTCATCCTCTACCTCTTGCCAAGTTGTATAGGGTGTTTCCTTCACAAGTTTTCAAGGCTTGGTGAAGTTGGAGCTAGTTCTTGTGATGCCTCGACGTAGATCATCTTCGGCATCGAACCGACGATCAAGCCCGCCCATTCTTCGATGATGCCAATGCTAGAGTCATGGGTTCGATTTGGACTGCGGAGGGAGATCATCGCGGAGCTTAGGAAGTGGTGGACCGGATCTACAAAGGTTGTAGTCACCTTCCCTTTAGCTATATTTCCGTTTACATGCTTTCTTTGCTTATATATCTAGTTAACGATCCGTATTAGGGTTTGTAGGCACTTGTAAAATTTTAATTGGGCATGTTTCATCACTTGTGAGACTTCATTAGTGTGCCTAGGAACCCTACAGTGGTATCAGAGCCTAGCTAGAGCCTTAGGCGATGTGTAGACGGAATTAGAAGTCCGATCGAATCAAAACCCAAACCCAAAAGTGCTCTCTGTACATTTTTGAAATTCGTGGTTTTTTGAGAATTAAAAATATGCAGAAAAATCAGCAGGTAATCCTAAGAATTACTATGAAATTCGAGAGCATGATTCCTCTAGAGTGCGGCGGAACCGCGGCACAAGCATGGCTTGTGCGGCGGTTCCGCGGCCAACTTGTCCCATCATCTGTTTAAACTTTCACAGTAACTCCTAGTTTTTAGTGCTGGTTTTCCTGGGAATATTTTAATATTTATTCCAGAGTTTTATTTTCTGGGTTGTATTGGGGACTCGGTGTATTCGATCGGACTGTCTAATTTTTGTCGGTGTGCTTTTCCGGGTATTTTTAGAATATGTTAAAAAGTTCGACCGGATATAAATACCCACTTTTTCCCCTGTCGGGAAATTTCCAAGTGTTCGATTTTTCCGTAGTTTAAGACGTTCTAAGTAGTGCAAGTAACGCGATGGACCCTCTAGAAGACAACAAACCTTAACTCGATTATGTGACCGTCTTGAACTGCCCTTTGAACCTTCGGGTTTGGGGCAGTACGGCGTGCCACATGTGAGGCGTTGGCTTGACCCTTTTACGGCTGGACCGTTGGTACTGAGGCACGAACTGAATGTTGTTAGACTTATTTCATGTGTTGAGCTGTATCGGGAAAACTTGGGTGTTCGATTGTTCGATCGAAAAGTTTAGCATTTTCTATTTATCCGGAATGTGATACAATAATTGGAATTCACAAAAAGTTATGAGATAACGGAATGAATATTATAAACATAGCAGTTTAGTCTCACTTGATCGGTTGCCACAGAATTTTGATGTGATCAAAAGTCCGTCGCAATCACGTAGTGTACGCGGATACTCGCCGGGTAAACTTAATAGACAGCCTCACTCCATAGCCCTGACCAAGTGACTGTAGGAGAACCCCGTCGCCGAAAGCATCCGTTCGGGTGCTTGCGGTAGCGGTGTTCCGCCTTGGTGCACTTCGTCGACGGTATCGGGGGTGCGGCCGTCTACTGAAGTTTGCGACGAGTATTCGATCAGGATGTCGGGAATCTTGTTGAATTACCCGACTTGGCATTGAAAAGTGTTTTCGATAATGAGACTAAAATGCGGGGTTTATAATTATTAGGCATGTGATGTCTAAGGAATTCATTTGATTAGGCATGCGATGTCTAAAGAGATTGCGGATTCCAAGTGTTGTAGTTTTACACTTTCTTTTTTGTGACCGTAAGTGTAATATGTGATATCGCCGGTTTCGTTGCTATATGTCAACGACAATTGGGATGGACATATTTACTTACGTTGATGACATGTGATGTTATGTGTTGCTGGATATGTTATATTGGATCGTCGTGTTTGAATAGCCGAGGGTTTTTTTATGTGAGATGAGTGTTTTTTCATTTTCATTCATGTAAAAACTTGTATGTAATATTCTTTTATTGGGGCACTTCCATGTTGCGTAAGTTGTCACCGTTGATGTATATTATTTACTTTTCTGCACTAGGATAGACCCAAGGAGGGGAGCACAAGTAACCGGGTTCTGGGGTCCAGTGGGAGACCAACTCGAGGAGTCGAGTCCGGGTCTCCTAACCCTATAATTGGTAGGGTTGCTTGCCGCTCTCGTAGGGGTCTAGGGGTGTGGGATTGGCTATTCATCACGACCGTGAAATCCGTGTTTTATACTGGCTCGTATTGAAAACACGGACGTCCTAGTATATCCAATATTTCATATGATTCTTTCTGCTGCGTTATCTGTGATGTGATCATTCGATATTCTGTGCTCTGTTCAGATAGATGTAGTATATAGTATATATGATATATTATATAGACGTTGCTTATGTTTTACACCTGCGCTAGCCCTGCCTCGCTCTGCCGTTAGTTACCTAACCTAACGGTGCAGACGGGACATCGAGGCGAATGCGGATGGCATAAGCGTACGTTATATTTATCTGTGATGATTAGGTAGACTTAAATGATGGGATATTCATTAATGAGATTAATGAAAGAAAATAAACCTAATTGATGTTGTGGAATCGAATTTAAAAATAAAACAGGTAGCTACAGTTCTTGCTTTGCATCGCGGCGTTCCTTGTAGAACATCCTGCACCTTATTCGATAGGGAAAGGACCGAGATCCCTTCACCGGGAGTGACTCCTTTAGCAATAACTGGCAGATGCTACATCACTCGGTTTGTCTTTTGATAGCTTCTATAGTTTCCATTTTGCACAGTGATAAATATGATATATCCCGCACCTCATTCAAAGAGGAAAGGGCCGACGATCCCTTCACGGGGAGTGACCCCTTTAGCAAAACTAGAAAAGCCTCAAAAACATTCCATTTAAAAACCATTTGATTCCACAACGAGATCAAGTTCAAAGCGTTAAAGGTTTTCACAAAAACCATTCGCAACCCTCCGTCATTTTAGGAAGTAGAGTACTTAGTATTCGTGCTGTGTTTGTTGACTTTAGTTAAGGCACAGTGTACGGTAGGTAAGTGATGTCTTCCTACACCGCATATGATGCGATTAGTTAGGACAGTCGCGTGGCTTTGTTGACCTTAGTTAAGGGTCATGTGGGTGGGTCTGATTAATCACGAAATGACGGGTAGAACTTGACTAGTACTTATGATTTGTTGACCATAGTTAAGGTCATAGGTGCTAGGGGTAAAAACCTTTATCGGAAGTTTCAAGTGTTGAAATTTGCAATGAGATTGCATACCTTCTATATGATAGTTGGATCCCGATACCCACTGCGAGTAATTGTTACTCCTGGGAGAGTTTTGCACTTTGCAATTAGCCGATCAAGTAGGTGTCTAGAAAGGTGTCAACGGGGTTACGCCTCTGGGAAAATGAGGTTTACTGTAATTAGGTCCGTGCGAAAGCACGGGGAACCTCCCTCAAAATACCGACACTGGCCTGGCTGAAAGATTGGCGAACTTGTAGAGTGTAATTAATCCCGGCTAGTCTTTCCTTTTAGTGTTTGAAGGAAGATTTGATAAAAACAGTGGGAGCCATCCTGATTAGATAAAATATATAACCAATCTGATCTTGCAAGAGCGCACGCAGAGTGTTTTCTTCTCTCTCTCTCCAGGTAGCGACCATATCACGTCTTAATCAAGATAAGAATATGGTTGTATTGACCGAACCCGCTTGTTATACTGAGCTGGGGAACGTTGGTCCCGCTCCAACTTATAATTGTTATAAGACAGAGCAGGAAATAGGGGAATGCCAGGATTCCCATGCCGCCCAAACGAAGAAAGTGCATGAGATGCATCTCCTTCGGGTGTGTTCATTACAAAGAACTGTTTCTCTGTATCCTCTACATCCTGGGTATATGATACCGGATCAGGATCCCAGATGTGTAATATGTTACATAGGGCTACAAAAAGGTAGAAAAACTGAGAACGGGTGATAAGTTTCATGAGACAGAAAACGGGGCAAGTGTTGCAGCCAAGTCTGTTGGTCACTGTCACCCTGTATTACGAATACATTGATTCTGAACAAATGCTATTAGATACCGAACCTGATATACAAAATCATATCAGACTCTTTATTACTAAAGAAAGGATATAATTTTGTATTGATGGATAATGTTTTGAACATTTCCTATATCAAAAGTTGATCGGTTCAGGCACGTTATCCAAAAGCATTGAAGTTCTAAATCAAACTCCAGTTCCTAGTATACAGAACACACAAAAGAGGAAGAGTTCAGAAATGAACGAATCCTTATTGAGGCATTGTAGACTAGGTCACATCAATGCGACCCGACTGGCTGAAGTTACATTTTAGATGCATATTTAAATCAGTTTGAATTTACATCTTGTGAAACTTGCCAGTCATGTCACAAAGATTAGATGACCATAGCTCTGTTTATTAGAAACAGAGAAAGAGTTAGTAAACTCTAGGAACTGATACATAATGATGTATGTAAAGTCTCCTGTCTACACATGCCAGGACTGGTTCTTTATACTTCATTATATTCTCTGATAATCTCTCAAGATTCAGTCATATGTTCCTGTTGAAACATAAGTCCGAACCTTTTGAGATATTCACAGAATATAAGTTAGAAGTAGAGAACCAAAATACGGGTATAAGTATTATGTCCTATGATAAGATCAGGGAGGAGAATACTTGTGCATAGAATTCCTGGACTATTCTAAAGGAGAATGAGATTCTCTCTCAGTGTTACTCCTCTGAATACACCACAGCACAACGGTGTATCAGGGCGGAGCAATTGCACAATATTAGATATGGTGTGCTCTATGATGAGTATTACTGAGATACCTATTTCCTTTTGGGGTTATGCACTTGAGAAGCTGCATACCTATTGAATTAGGTTAGAATCAAATCAGTGCCTACCACTCCATATGAGATATGGTATGGGAAGAACCCATCTCTTAAGCGAGTTAAGATTTGGGGTTGTTCGGCCTATGTTTAAAGCAAAATCCGGACAAGATCGAGGCAGGATCGGTTCTGTAGAACTGGAAAGGTTCCAGCTATACAAAACTGCAGTTGATGATTTGACAGAACCAAAGGATTCTATAGTTACCGACGAACCTCAGCCTCTCCGCCGATCTAGTAGGGTTCCTCATCCGCCTGAGAGATACCTCGGTTTATCGATGACAGTGGGAGCGAGGAATGCATCATGAGATGATGACCCATCTAGTATTGAGCAGGCCATCAAGAGTAGGGACTCTGTAAGAATGGCTGGATGCTTAGCGATCTGAGATGGAATCCATATACACCAACAAAGTATGGACTTTGGTTGCTATATCTGAAGGGTTAAATCCCCATCAGGAGCAAGTATATCTTGAGAAGATTACTTGGTGTAGATGGAAAGGTTGAGACTTTCAAAGCTAGACTTGTTAAAGGTTTTCGTCATCGACCAGGCGTGGAAAATGATGAAACCTTTTTCCAGTAGCTATGCTTAAGTCTATCCAGATCCTACTTACCACGGCTACATACCATGACTACGATATCTGGCGGTTGGGTGCCATGACTGCTTTTCAAAATACTGATTTAGAAGAGAACGTCTGTAAGTGCACAGCCAGAGGGCCTCGTAGACAGTGGAAGCAGCGGAAACGTGTGAAAGTTGCTTTACAGAATAAAGCAGGCATCGCGGAGTTGGAACGTTTGTTTTGATGTGATAGTCAAAGTGTTTGACTTCATCAAAATGGTAGACGAACCTTGTATATACAAAGGGGTAGTAGAGAGTAAGGTGGTCATCTTCGTATTGTACGCAGACAACATACTCTTGATAGGAAGAGAGTTTCCTATACTACGATCGGCCAATCTCCTATTATCACTAGGATTCTCCAAATAGGATCAAAGTGATACCTCCTAAATCCTGAGTTTTCATCTATGAGATAGATGTAATTGGATGCTACGATTCTCACTAGATGTAGTGAGATGGTATCAATTGATCCTAGGGAGAATCACTGGAAGAGTTCCAGGGTGATAAAGAAGACTGAATGTCAGTCACGGGCATTGTCTTTACCCTCAGTAGAGGGACGGTATGTTGGAAGAGTTCCAAGCTAGATACCGTGGCAAACTAGACGATAAAGGCTGGTAACATCGCTATTAAAGATACTACCAAAGAGGCAGTTTGGGTGTATATTGGTTCATAAGATGAACTAGGTTCCTGCCATTGTATGACAATGGAAGTGTGGCTTCGGCCCTGGAACCCTGGTCCCATCAGTGACCCAGACATATTCTGAGGAAGCATCACCTGATCATGGAGATAGTTGATCTCCAGGGTGATCGAGGTAAGGAGAGTAGACTTAGAGGACAACATGGCGGATCCACTCACGAAGGCCTTTTCCCAAAGAGAGACTTTTAAGGGATGGTTGAGTATGTGATACTGTAACCACTGCTACAGATGGCCCTAGTGCAAGTGGGAGATTGTTAGTTATATGTATGCCCTAGAGGCCATTACTGTGCATTGGATGTATATTGTAGTGGATGCTGGGACATATATAGGTAGGACTTTCTTGCTCGACATGATAGTACGCTATCTGGTTGCTCTTTATCTTAACGTGTATACTTTCTGTCTCTCTGTTACATGTTGATAAAGCCCTTAGGATGTGTACTCGACTTTCAGGACTGTGATGTAGATCATACTAGTGGGGCCTGGATAGTCCATGAGTACATCCTTGAAATGTTCCTAGTCGAGGGAATATCGAGACGGGGCATCGATATTCCAGAGTAGACTAGCGTATATCTTCTCGACCCATGCGATGGGCGATGGATGATCCCATATCCATTGGTGTTTGACATCGTAGATGGTATGCGGGTGCTCAGTGGAGACTGGGTACACTAAACGGACTCGCCGAGAACTCCCAGATGGTATTATACCTCACGTCAGATGGCAGTTCTCTGGTGACACTGGTACAGCTTAGTCTGTTGACCCGAGATCGTCATAGAGTCTTGTGTGTCTCCCACTGTGCTTTGATTTCCACCCTACCACGGCTCTACTGAGTTGTGCAAACAGGTGGTTATTGGGTACAGTCCCGATTCACATGGAGGCAATGAGCGATAGGAGGGGATTCGTCTCTCCCGGTATTGGGGGTTGAAGTTGTGCTATGCTCGACTGGCCATAACAGGAAATCGCTGGCCAGGGTTGCAGTGATATACTGGTAAGAGTTATCAGTAGTTTCACGAATGTTATGGACCTTACGTCGGCATGACTTATCGAGCTATTGGGGTCTGACGTTTACCACCCCTAGGCGAGATATGCGACATATCAGACGAACAGACCGGACTATACGGAAAGTGTTACTGGTTGGATTCACAGGAGTGTGAGCGGGCTTGCTCGTCGATCTTCTGATCGCTCAATATCCGGGTGGCCGTTACGTTTAGCAGACCGCTTGCGGCTTGTGGATGTTTGATATGATCATCATCCGCTGCCGGCGTATTGACGAGTCTTTAGAGTCCTACACAGAGGTTTCCTGGCTCAAGCGAAACGAAATAGGAGCGCATATGAGATATGTGCGGGACCGAGAATAATGCGTGTATGTGATACCGTATTTCATTCTCGCGATGAATGTGTCGAATGGTTGTATGCGATATAACCTAGTTATCGAATCAAGGATTGATTCGATAAGCCGATACATTAGATACTAGCCGGTTATATGCGATATGACCGGATCATTGAATCAAATGTTGATTTAATGATTTAATGTATAATTATATATTTGATATATTACTTTGCATTAACTAGTATTGGTTCACTTTAAATGGATTTACTCACTTGGTTTGTGCACATTGTATATGTGATATATTTTGTGCACATGATTGTATCATGTTTGATGATACATGCAAGCTAGGGTTAGTGTAAAGAATTAGACCATGGTTAAGTTTATGATTAGGGTTTTCTTTTTAATTACTTATTCATTTATTTATTCTTTTGTTTATTTTGGAAAAAGAAAAAGATAAAGAGAAAAAGAATGGTTGCTAGTTTTGGTTTTAGTTGAAGTTTCTTGAAACTTTGACCAAGTCACCACTCTTGTCTCATCCTTAACCCTAACCATTCAAGTTAACCATGGTCCATTCTCTACAACTAACCAAGGGTTAGTAAATGATAAGTATTTATTTATTTATCATTTACATATAACTTATCATAATTCTTTATCATCTTCTTCTTCATGTTCAAGTTGAAGAAAGCTTGCACCATCAATGGCAACTAGCCAAAATGAGTGAGAAATCCAAATCTAAAGTCTACCCACTTCCTATTTCTTCATCCTCTACCTCTTTCCAAGTTGTATAGGGTGTTTCCTTCACAAGTTTTCAAGGCTTGGTGAAGTTGGAGCTAGTTCTTGTGATGCCTCGACGCAGATCATCTTCGGCATCGAACCGACAATCAAGCCCGCCCATTCTTCGATGATGCCATTGCTAGAGTCATGGGTTCGATTTGGACAGCGGAGGGAGATCATCGCGGAGCTTAGGAAGTGGTGAACCGGATCTACAAAGGTTGTAGTCACCTTCCCTTTAGCTATATTTCCGTTTACATGCTTTCTTTGCCTATATATCTAGTTAACGATCCGTATTAGGGTTTGTATACACTTGTAAAATTTTAATTGGGCATGTTTGATCACTTGTGAGACTTCATTAGTGTGCCTAGGAACCCTACAGTTCCAACTCCGCAATGCCTGCTTTATCCTGTAAAGCAACTTGCACACGTTTCCGCTGCTCCTACTGTTTACGAAGCCCTATGGCTGTGTACTTATAAACATTCTCTTCTAAATCAATATTTAGAAAAGCAGTCTTGACACCCAACCACCAGATATCGTAGTCCTGATATGTAGCCGTGTTAAGTAGGATCCGGATGGACTTAAGCATAGCCACTGGAAAAGGTTTCATCATTATCCACGCCTGGTCGTTGACGAAAACCTTCAACAAGTCTAGCTTTGAAAGTCTCAACTTTTCCATCTACACCAAGTAATCATCTCAAGATATACTTGCTCCTGATGGGGATTTAACCCTTCAGATACAGCATCCAAAGTCCATACTTTTGCTGGTGTACATGGTTTCCATCTCAGATCGCTAAGCATCCGACCATTCTTACAGAGTCCCTACTCTCGATGGCCTGCTCGAAACTAGTTGGGTCATCATCTCATGATGAAATCCTCGCTTCCACTGTCATCGAGAAACCGAAGCATCTCTCAGGAGGATGAGGAATCCTACTAGATCGGCGGAGAGGCTGAGGTTCGTTGGAGACTATTGAATCCTTTGGTTTTATCAAATCATCAGCTGTAGTTTGTATAGCTGAAACCTTTCGAGTTCTATAGAACAGACCATGCCTCGAGCTTGTCCGGATTTTGCTTTTAGACATAGGCTGGACAACCCCAAATCTTAACAAACTTAAGATATGAGCTCTTCCCTTTCCATATCACATATGAAGTGGTAGGCAACTGATTTGATTTGAACCCTATTCAATAGGTATGCAGCTTCTCAAGTGCATAACTCCCAAAAGGAAATAGGAAACTCAGTAGTACTCATCATAGAGCGTACCATATCATATAGGGTGTGATTGCTCCGCCCCGATATACCGTTGTGCTGTGGTGTATTCAGAGGAGTAACACTGAGAGAGAATCTCATTCTCCTTTAGAATAGTCCAAAAATTCCATGCACAAGTATTCTCCTCCCTGATCTCATCATTGGACATAATACTTATACCTGTATTTGGTTCTCTACTTCTAACTTATATTCATTGAATTTCTCAAAAGCTTCAGACAAGTGTTTCAACAGGAACATGTGTCCGAATCTTGATAGATCATCAGTAAATGTAAGGAAGTACAAAGAACCAGTCTTGGCATATATAGACTGGGGACCTCTATACATCACTTTGTATCAGTCCCAAGAGTTCACTAACTCATACTCTGTTTCCAGTAAACGGAGCTATGGTCATCTTATCTTTGTGACATGACTGACTAGTTTCATAAGATGTAAATTTAAAATGATTTAAATATGCATCTAAATGTAACTTAGCTAGTCGGGTCGCATTGATATAACCTAGTCTACAATGCCTAAAGAAGAATTCGTTCATTTCTGAACTCTACCTCTCGTGTGTGTTCTGTACGTAAGAACTGTAGTTTGATTTAGAATGTATATGCTTTTAGATAACGTGCCTGAATCGATCAACTATTGATATAGGTGTTAGTTATATGTATGCCCTAGAGGCCATTACTATACATAGGATGTATATTGTAGTGGATGCTTGGATATATATAGGGAGGACTTTCTTGCTCGACATGATAGTATGCTATCTGGTTGTTCTTTACCTTAACGTATATACTGATTGTCTCTCTGTTACATGTTGGTAAACCCTTTAGGATATGTACTTGACTACCTGGACTATGATGCGGATCATACTAGTGGGGACATGGTGGTCCATAAGTACATCCTTCAAGGTCCCTAGTCGTGGGTGTATCGAGACGGGGCATCGATATACCAGAGTAGACTAGCGTATACCTTCTCGACCCATACAGATGGGCGATGGATAATCCCATATCCATTGGTGTTTGACATCAGAGATGATATACGGGTGCTCAGTAGAGACTGGGTACACTGGACGGACTCGCCGAGAACTCCCAGATGATATTATACCTTACGTCAGTTGGCGGTTCTCTGGTGACACTGGTACAGGTTAGTCTGTAGACCCGAGATCGTCATAGAGTCTTGTGTGATTCCCACGGTGCTTTGATTTCCACCATACCATGTCCAAGAGGACGTGCAAAACGGTGGTTTTTGGGTACAGTCCCGAATCACATGGAGGCAATGAGCGATAGGAGGGGATTCGTCTTTCCCGGTATAGGGAGTTGATGTTGCGCTGTGTTCGATTGGCTATAACCGAAAATCCCTCGCCAGGTTTGCTGAGATTTACTGGTAAATGTTACCAGTAGTTTCTCGAACTGTTATAGACCTCATATCGACACGACTTATAGAGCAATTGGTGTCTGACGTTTACCACCCCTAGGCGAGATATGCGACATATCAGACGAACAGACCGGACTGTACGGTAAGTGTTACTGGTTGGATTCATAGGAGTGTGAGCGGGCTTGCTCATTGATCTTCTGATCGCTCAATACCCGGGTGGCCGTTACGTTTAGCAGACCGCTTGTGGCTTGTGGGTGTTTGATATGATCATCATCTGCTGCCGGCGTATTGACGAGTCTTTAGAGTCCTACACAGAGATTTCCTGGCTCAAGCGAAACGAAATAGGAGCGCATATGAGATATGTGCGGGACCGAGAATAATGCGTGTATGTGATACCGTATTCTATTCTCACGATGAATGTATCGATTGGTTGTATGCGATATAACCTAGTTATCGAATCAAGGATTGATTCGATAAGCCGATACATTAGATATTAGTCGGTTATATGCGATATGGCCGGATCGTTAAATCAAGTATTGATTTAATAATTTAATGCATAATTATATATTTGATATATTACTTTGCATTAACTAGTATTGGTTCACTTTAAATGGATTTTCTCACTTGATATACACAAGTTGTATATGTGATATACTTTTGTGCACTTGTTTGTATCATGTTTGATGATACATGCAAACTTGGGTTAGTGTGTGATTTAAACCATGGTTAGTTAATGGTTAGGGTTTCATTTGATTCACTTATTCATTTATTCATTTTATTTATTTCATTTTGGAAAGATAAAGAGAATGGTGGCTTATTTTGTTGTTTTGTTGAAACTTCATGAAGTGTTGAAAGCTTGACCATTCTTGTTCTTTTCCTAAACCTAACCTTTAAACCTAACCCTAGTTTATTCTCTACACTTAACCATGGTTGTGATATGACAAGAATTACCTCATTTTCTATTTTCCAATAATTCTTATCATATTATCTTCTTCTTCTTGAAGAAGAAGAAAGCTTACAACCATCAATGGTGACTTGATGAAAAGAGTGAGAAATCCAATTCTAAAGTGAACCCACTTCCTATTTCTTCATCCTCTACCACTTGCCAAGTAGTATAGGGTGTTTTCTTCACAAGTTTCATGGCTTGGTGAAGTTGGAGCTTGATCTTGTGTTGCCTTGACGTAGATCATCTTCGGCATCGAAGTCGACGACCTAGCCCGCCCATTTCTCCGATGAAGCCAACGCTAGAGCCCGGGATCCGATGATCGCAGTGAGGGGACTTCATCACGGAGCTTTGGAGGTGGAGGACCGGATCTACAAAGGTTGTATTTCCGTTCACCCTTTAGTTAAGTTGTTAACTAGCTTCTAGTTTCCCCTAAAATTCTAGTTAACGATCTAGTCTAGGGTTTCTCGGCACCGTAAAATTTGAAATTGGCATGGTTGATGCCTTGTGAGACCTCATTAGTGTGCCAAGGAACCCTACAGTGGTATCAGAGCCTAGCTAGAGCCTTAGGCGATACGTAGACGGAGTTAGAAGTCCGATCGACCCGAAACCCTAACTCAGAACGGCTCTCTGGAAATTTTCTGAAAATTTGGATTTTTGTGAATTAAAAATTGCCAAAAATTCAGCAGGGAATTGTATGAGTTACTGTGAAGCACGTGATTCTAACTCGACTAAAGCTCCGCGGAACCGCGGCCCCACCCTGGGTTTCGCGGCGGTTCCGCGGCCATTTTGGTGAGTTAGACCACGTGGCTTGCACAGTAATTCTTGTCTGGAAGTGCTGAGTCTTCTGGGAATTTTTAATTAATAATCAACAGTTGAATTTTCTGGGGTTGTATTGGGATTTCGTAGATTCGATCGGATTGTCTAAACTTGTCTATGTGTTGTCCAGATAATTATTGAATATGTTAAAAAGTTCGACCGGATATAAATACACACTTTTTCCCCTGTCAGGATATTTCTAAGTGTTGGATCTTTCCGTAGTTTAACGACGTTCTAAGTAGTCAAGTAACGCGATGGTCCCTCTAGAAGACAACAAAGCTTAACTCGATTATGTGACCGTCTTGAACTGCCCTTTGAACCTTAGTGTTTGGGGCAGTACGGCATGCCACATGTGAGGCGTTGGCTTGACCCTTCTACGGCTGGACCGTTGGTACTGAGGCACGAAGTGGATGTTTTTAAACTTATTTCATGTGTTGAGCTGTTTCGGGAAAACTTGGGTGTTCGATTGTTCGATCGGAAAGTTTAACATTTTCTGTTTATCTGGAATGTGATACAATAATTGGAATTCATAAGTAGTTATGTGATAACTGAATGAATGTTATAAACATAGCAGTTTAGTCTCACTTGATCGGTTGCCACGGAATTTTGATGCGATCAAAAGTCCGTCGCAATCACGTAGTGTACACGGATACTCGCCGGGTAAATTAATAGACAGCCTCACTCTATAGCCCCGACCAAGTGACTGTAGGAGAATCCCGTCGCCGAAAGCATCCGTTTGGGTGCTCGCGGCAGCGGTGTTCCGCCTTGGTGCACTTCGTCGACGGTATCGGGGGTGCGGCCGTCTACTAAAGTTTGCGACGAGCATTCGATCAGGATGTCGGGAATCTTGTTCATTGCCCGACTTGATATTGAAAAGTGTTTTCGATAAGGAGACTAAAATGCGGGGTTTATAATTGTTAGGCAAGTGATGTCTAAGGAATTCATTTGATTAGGCATGCGGTGTCTAAAGAAGTTGCGGATTCCAACTGTTGTAGTTTTACACTTTCTTTTCTGTGACCGTAAGTGTAATATGTGATATCGCCGGTTTCGTTGCTATATGTCAACGACAATTGGGATACGCAAGTTTACTTACGTTGATGACATGTGATGTTATGTGTTGCTGGATATGTTATATTGGATCGTCGTGTTTGAATAGCCGTGGGTTTTTATGTGAGATGGGTGTTTTTTATTTTCATTCATGTAAAAGCTTGTATGTAATATTCTTTTATTAGGGCACTTCCAGGTTGCGGAAGATGTCACCCTTTGTATATTATTTACTTTTCCGCACTAGGATAGACCCAAGGAGGAGGGCACAAGTAACCGGGTACTGGAGTCCAGTGGGACACCAACTCGAGGAGTCGAGTCCGGGTCTCCTAATTCTAGAATTGGTAGGGTAGCTTGCCGCTCTCGTAGGGGTCTAGGGGTGTGGGTTTGGCTATTCATCACGACCGTGGAATCCGTGTTTTATACTGGCTCGTATTGAAAACACGGACGTCCTAGTATATCCAATATTTCATATGTTTGTTCTGCTGCGATATCTGTGACGTGATCATGTGATGTTTTATGATAGATACAGTATATAGTATATATGATATATTATTTAGATGTTACTTATGTTTTACACCCGCGCTAGCCCTGCCCCGCTCTGCCGTTAGTTACCTAACCTAACGGTGCACGAGGGGACATCGAGGCGAATGCGGATGGCATAAGTGTACGTCGTATTTATCTGTGATGTTTAGGTAACTTAAATGATGGGACTTCATTAATATGATTAATGAAAGAAAAGAAACCTAAGATGTTGTGGAATCGAATTTCAAAATTAAAAAAGGTAGCTACAGTTCTTGCTTTGCACAGCGGTATATGTGATATATCCTGCACCTTATTCGATGAGGAAAGGGCCGACGATCCCTTCACCGGGAGTGACCCCTTTAGCAATAACTGGCAGATGCTACACACTCAGTTTGTCTTTTGATTTCTTCTATAGTTTGTGCTTTGCACAGCGGTATATGTGATATATCCTGCACCTCATTCGACGAGGAAAGGACCGACGATCCCTTCACCGGGAGTGACTCCTTTAGCAAAACTAGAAAAGCTTCAAAAACACTCCATTTCAAAATTCATTCGATCCTACAACGATATCAAGTTCATTACGCAATAGGTTTTCAGAAAAACCTGTCGTAGCCCTCCGTCATTTCAGATAAGTAGTAGTTAGTATTCGTGCTGCGTTTGTTGGCCTTTGTCAAGGCGTAGTGTGCGGTAGCTGACTGGTGCTTATCTGCTTATGCATATGATGCAGATTGGGTTAGGGTAGTCGTGCGACCTTGTTGGCCTTTGTCAAGGGCCGTGCGGGTGGGTTTAATTCAATCAGGAAATGACGGGTTGAACTTGACTAGCATCCTATGGTTTGTTGGCCTTTGTCAAGGTCATAGGAGATTAGGGGCAAAATATTATCGGGAATTTCAAGTGTTGAAATTTGCAATGAGATTGCATACCTTCTATGAGATAGTTGGATCCCGATACCCGCTGCGAGTAAGAGTTACTCCTGGGAAAGTTTTACAAATTACAATTGGCCGATCAAGTAGGTGTCTAGAAAGGTGTCAACGAGGTTATGCCTCTGGGAAAACGAGGTTTACATTAATTAGGTTCGTGCGAAAGCACGGGGGACCTCCCTCAAAGTACCGACACTGGCCTGGCTGAAAGATTGGCGAACTTGTAGTGTGTAATTAATCCCGGCTAGTCTTTCCTTTTAGGGTTTGAAGGAAGATTTGATAAAAACAGTGGGATCCATCCTGATTAGATAAAATTAATAACCAATCTGATCTTGCAAGAGCGCACGCTGAGTGTTTTCTTCTCTCTCTCCTGGTAGCGACCATATCACGCCTTAATCAAGATAATAATACGGATGTATTGACCGAACTCGCTTGTTATACTGAGCTGGGGAACGTTGGTCCCGCTCCAACTTATAAATGTTATAAGACAGAGCAGGAAATTGGGGAATACCCGATTTCCCGTGCCGCCCAAACGAAGAAAGTGCATATGATGCATCATCTTCGGGTGTGTTCGTTACACAGAACTGTTTCTCCATATCCTCTACGTCCTGGGTATTTGATACCGGATCAGGATCCCAGATATGTAATCTGTTACATAGGGCTACAGAAAGGTAGAGAACTGAGAACGGGTGATAATTTTCATGAGGCAGAAAACGGGGCAAGTGTTGCAGCCAAGTCTGTTGGTCACTGTCACCCTGTATTACTAATACATTGATTCTGAACGAATGTTATTAGATACCGAACCTGATATACAAAATTATATCAATCTCTTTATTTAGTAATGATGGGATATAATTTTGTATTGTTGGATAATGTTTTGAACATTTCCTATATCAAAAGTTGATCGGTTCAGGCACGTTATCTAAAAGCATTGATGTTCTAAATCAAACTACAGTTCTTAGTATACGGAACACACACAAGAGGAAGAGTTCAGAAATGAACGGATCCTTATTGTGGTATTGTAGACTAGGTCATATCAATGCTACCCGACTAGCTAAGTTACATAAAGATGCATATTTAAACAAGTTTGAATTTACATCTTATGAAAACTTGCCGGTCATGTCACAAAGATAGGATGACCACAGCTCTGTTTATTGGAAGGAGAGAAAGAGTTAGTTGAACTCTTGGGATGATACATGTTGATGTATGTTAGGTCCCCTGTCTACACATGCCAAGACCGGTTCTTTATACTTCATTACATTCTCTGATGATCTTTCGAGATTCAGACCTACGTTCCTGTTGAAACACAAGTCCGAACCTTTTGAGATATTCACAGAATATAAGTTAGAAGTAGAGAACCAAAATACGGGTATAAGTATTATGTCCTATGATGAGATCAGTGAGGAGAATACTTGTGCACGAAAATCCTGGACTATTCTAAAGGAGAATGAGATTCTCTCTCAGCATTACTCCTCCGAATACACCACAGCACAACGTTGTATCGGGGCGGAGCAATTACACCCTATATGATATTGTGCGCTCTATGATGAGTACTACTGAGTTACCTTTTTCCTATTGGGTGTTATGCACTTGAGAAGTTGCATACCTATTGAATAGGGTTCCAATCAAATCAGTTGCCTACCGCTTCATATGTGATATGGAAAGGGAAGAGCCCATATCTTAAGTTAGTTAAGATTTGGGGTTGTCCGGCCTTTGTCTAAAAGCAAAATTCGGACAAGATCGAGGCAATGTCAGTTCTGTAGAACTGGAAATGTTCCAGCTATGCAAACTATAGCAGATGATTTGATAATACCAAAGGATTCAGTAGATTCCAACGAACCTCAGCCTCTCCGCCGATCTAGTAGGGTACCTCACCCACCTGAGAGATACTTCGGTTTCTCTATGACAGTGGGAGCGAGGATTGCATCATGAGATGATGAACCAACTAATTTCGAGCTGGCCATCAAGAGTGGGACTCTATAAGAATGGCTGGATGCTTAGCGATCTGAGATGGAATACTTATACACCAACAAAGTATGGACTTTGGTTGCTATATCTGAAGGGTTAAATCCGCATCAGGAGCAAGTATATCTTGAGAAGATTACTTGGTGTACATGGAAAAGTTGAGACTTTCAAAGCTAGACTTGTTAAAGATTTGCATCATTGTCCAGGTATGGATTATGTTGAAACCTTTTCTAAGGATCTATGCTTAAGTCCATCAAGATCCTACTTGCCACGGCTACATACCATGACTACGATATCTGGTGGTTGGGTGTCATGACTACTTTTCTAATTGCGGTTTTGGAAGAGAGCGTCTATAAGTACACAGCCAGAGGGCTTCGTAGACAGTGGGAGCAGCGGAAACGTGAGCAAGATGTTTTATGTGATAAAGCAAGCATCGCGGAGTTGGAACATCTGTTTTGATAAGTTAGTTAAACAGTTTGACATCATCAAAATGGTAGATGAACCTTGTATATACAAAAAGGTAGTAGGGAGTATGGTAGTGATCTTCGTAGAGTACTTGGATGACATACTTTTGATAGGGAAGGAGTTTCCTATGCTACGCTCGGTCAATCTCCGCTTATCACAAAGATTCTCCATAAAGGATCAAAGTGATACCTCCTAAATCCTGGGTTTTGGATCTATGAGATAGATCAAATTGGATATTAGGATACTCACTAGTTGTAGTGAGATGGTATCAATTGGTCCTGGGGAGAATCACTGGAAGGGTTCCAGGGTGATAAGGATGACTGAAAGTCAGTCACAGACATTGTCTTTACCCTTAGTAAAGGGACGGTATGTTGGAAGAGTTCCAAGATAGATACCGTGGCATACTAGACGATAAAGGCTGGATACATCGCTACTTAAGATGCTACCAAAGAGGAAGTCTGGGTGTATATTAGTTCATAAGATGAACTTAGTTCCTACCATTGTGTGACAATGGAAGTGTGGCTTTGGCCAAGGAACGTCTGTCCCATCAGTGATCCAGACATATTCTAAGGCAGTATCACCTGATCATGGAGATGGCTGATCTCCAAGGTGATCGAGGTTAGGAGAGTAGACTCAGAGGATAACACGGCGGATCCACTCACGAGGGCCTATTCCCAGAGAGAGACTTTTATGGGATGGTTGTGTATGAGATACTACAACCACTGCTATCAGATGGCCCTAGTGCAAGTGGGAGATTGTTAGTTATATGTATGCCCTAGAGGCCATTACTATACATAGGATGTATATTATAGTGGATGCTTGGACATATATAGGGAGGACTTTCTTGCTCGACATGATAGTATGCTATCTGGTTGTTCTTTACCTTAATGTGTATACTGATTGTCTCTCTGTTACATGTTAGGAAAGCCCTTAGGATGTGTACTTGACTACCTGGACTATGATGCGGATCATACTAGTGGGGACATGGTAGTCCATAAGTACATCCTTCAAGGTCCCTAGTCGTGGGTATATCGAGACGGGGCATCGATATACCAGAGTAGACTAGCGTATACCTTCTCGACCCATACAGATGGGCGATGGATGATCCCATATCCATTGGTGTTTGACATCAGAGATGATATACGGGTGCTCAGTAGAGACTGGGTACACTGGACGGACTCGCCGAGAACTCACAGATGGTACTATACCTTACGTCAGATGGCAGTTCTCTGGTGACACTGGTACAGGTTAGTCTGTAGACCCGAGATCGTCATAGAGTCTTGTGTGATTCCCACCGTGCTTTGATTTCCACCTTACCACGTCCAAGAGGGCATGCAAAATGGTGGTTTTTGGGTACAGTCCCGAGTCACATGGAGGCAATGAGCGATAGGAAGGGATTCGTCTCTCCCGGTATAGGGAGTTGATGTTGCGCTGTGTTCGATTGGCTATAACTGGAAATCTCTGGCCAGGGTTGCTGAGATTTACTGGTAAGTGTTACCAGTAGTTTCTCGAACTGTTATAGACCTCATATCGACACGACTTATCGAGCTATTTGGGTCTGACGTTTACCACCCCTAGGCGAGATATGCGACATATCAGACGAACAGACCGGACTGTACGATAAGTGTTACTGGTTGGATTCACAGGAGTGTGAGCGGTCTTGCTCGTTGATCTTCTGATCGCTCAATACCCCGGTGGCCGTTACGTTTAGCAGACCGCTTGCGGCTTATGGGTGTTTGATATGATCATCATCTGCTGCCGGCGTATTGACGAGTCTTTAGAGTCCTACACAGAGGTTTCCTGGCTCAAGCGTAAGGAAATAGGAGCGCATATGAGATATGTGAGGGACCGAGAATAATGCGTGTATGTGATGCCTTATTCTATTCTCGCGATGAATGTATCGATTGGTTGTTTGCTATATAACCTAGTTATCGAATCATGGATTGATTCGATAAGCCGATACATTAGATATTAGTCGGTTATATGCGATATGACCGGATCGTTAAATCAAGTATTGATTTAATGATTTAATGCATAATTATATATTTGATATATTACTTTGCATTAACTAGTATTGGTTCACTTTAAATTGATTTTCTCACTTGATATACACAAGTTGTATATGTGATATACTTTTGTGCACTTGTTTGTATCATGTTTGATGATACATGCAAACTTGGGTTAGTGTGTGATTTAAACCATGGTTAGTTAATGGTTAGGGTTTCATTTGATTCACTTATTCATTTATTTCATTTTGGAAAGATAAAGAGAATGGTGGCTTATTTTGTTGTTTTGTTGAAACTTCATGAAGTGTTGAAAGCTTGACCATTCTTGTTCTTTTCCTAAACCTAACCATTAAACCTAAGCCTAGTTTATTCTCTACACTTAACCATGGTTGTGATATGATAAGAATCACCTCATTTTCTATTTTCCTATAATTCTTATCATATTATCATCATCTTCTTCTTCTTCTTGAAGAAGAAGAAAGCTTGCAACCATCAATGGTGACTTGATGAAAAGAGTGAGAAATCCAATTCTAAAGTGAACCCACTTCCTATTTCTTCATCCTCTACCACTTGCCAAGTAGTATAGGGTGTTTTCTTCACAAGTTTCATGGCTTGGTGAAGTTGGAGCTTGATCTTGTGTTGCCTCGACGTAGATCATCTTCGGCATCGAAGTCGACGACCTAGCCCGCCAATTTCTCCGATGAAGCCAACGCTAGAGCCCGGGATCCGATGATCGCAGCGAGGGGACTTCATCACGGAGCTTTGTAGGTGGAGGACCAGATCTACAAAGGTTGTATTTCCGTTCACCCTTTAGTTAAGTTGTTAACTAGCTTCTAGTTTCGCCTAAAATTCTAGTTAACGATCTAGTCTAGGGTTTCTCGGCACCGTAAAATTTGAAATTGGCATGGTTGATGCCTTGTGAGACCTCATTAGTGTGCCTAGGAACCCTACAGTGGTATCAGAGCCTAGCTAGAGCCTTAGGCGATGCGTAGACGGAGTTAGAAGTCCGATCGACCCGAAACACTAACTCAAAACGGCTCTCTGGAAATTTTCTGAAAATTTGGATTTTTGTGAATTAAAAATTGCCAAAAAATTCAGCAGGGAATTGTATGAGTTACTGTGAAGCACGTGATTCTAACTCGACTAAAGCTCCGCGGAACCGCGGCCCCACCCTGGGTTTCGCGGCGGTTCCGCGGCCATTTTGGTGAGTTAGACCACGTGGCTTGCACAGTAATTCTTGTCTGGAAGTGCTGAGTCTTCTGGGAATTTTCAATTAATACTCAACAGTTGAATTTTCTGGGGTTGTATTGGGATTTCATAGATTCGATCGGATTGTCTAAACTTGTCTATGTGTTGTCCGGATAATTATTGAATATGTTAAAAAGTTCGACCGGATATAAATACCCACTTTTTCCCCTGTCAGGAAATTTCCAAGTGTTGGATCTTTCCGTAGTTTAACGACGTTCTAAGTAGTGCAAGTAATGCGATGGTCCCTCTAGAAGACAACAAACCTTAACTCGATTATGTGACCGTCTTGAACTGCCCTTTGAACCTTAGTGTTTGGGGCAGTACGGCGTGCCACATGTGAGGCGTTGGCTTGACCCTTCTACGGCTGGACCGTTGGTACTGAGGCACGAAGTGAATGTTTTTAAACTTCTTTCATGTGTTGAGCTGTTTCGGGAAAACTTGGGTGTTCGATTGTTCGATCGGAAAGTTTAACATTTTCTGTTTATCTGGAATGTGATACAATAATTGGAATTCTCAAGTAGTTATGTGATAACTGAATGAATGTTATAAACATAGCAGTTTAGTATCACTTGATCGGTTGCCACGGAATTTTGATGCGATCAAAAGTCCGTCGCAATCACGTAGTGTACGCGGATACTTGACGGGTAAACTTAATAGACAGCCTCACTCCATAGCCCCGACCAAGTGACTGTAGGAGAACCCCATCGCCGAAAGCATCCGTTTGGGTGCTCGCGGCAGCGGTGTTCCGCCTTGGTGCACTTCGTCGACGGTATCGGGGGTGCGGCCGTCTACTAAAGTTTGCGACGAGCATTCGATCAGGATGTCAGGAATCTTGTTGAATTTCCCGACTTGATATTGAAAAGAGTTTTCGATAATGAGACTAAAATGCGGGGTTTATAATTGTTAGGAAAGTGATGTCTAAGGAATTCATTTGATTAGGCATGCGATGTCTAAAGAAGTTGCGGATTCCAACTGTTGTAGTTTTACACTTTCTTTTCTGTGACCGTAAGTGTAATATGTGATATCACCGGTTTCATTGCTATATGTCAACGACAATTGGGATACGCATGTTTACTTACGTTGATGACATGTGATGTTATGTGTTGCTGGATATGTTATATTGGATCGTCGTGTTTGAATAGCCGTGGGTTTTTATGTGAGATGAGTGTTTTTCATTTTCATTCATGTAAAAGCTTGTATGTAATATTCTTTTATTGGGGCACTTCCAGGTTGCGGAAGATGTCACCCTTTGTATATTATTTACTTTTCCGCACTAGGATAGACCCAAGGAGGAGGGCACAAGTAACCGGGTTCTGGAGTCCAGTGGGACACCAACTCGAGGAGTCGAGTCCGGGACTCCTAACTCTAGAATTGGTAGGGTAGCTTGCCGCTCTCGTAGGGGTCTAGGGGTGTGGGTTTGGCTATTCATCACGACCGTGGAATCCGTGTTTTATACTGGCTCGTATTGAAAACACGGACGTCCTAGTATATCAAATATTTCATATGTTTCTTCTGCTGCGATATCTGTGACGTGATCATGTGATGTTCTTTGATAGATACAGTATATAGTATATATGATATATTATATAGATGTTACTTATGTTTTACACCCGCGCTAGCCCTGCCCCGCTCTGCCGTTAGTTACCTAACCTAACAGTGCACGAGGGGACATCGAGGCGAATGCAGATGGCATAAGTGTACGTCGGATTTATCTGTGATGTTTAGGTAACTTAAATGATGGGACTTCATTAATATGATTAATGAAAGAAAAGAAACCTAAAATGTTGTGGAATCGAATTTCAAAATTAAAAAAGGTAGCTACAGTTCTTGCTTTGCACAGCGGTATATGTGATATATCCTGCACCTTATTCGATGAGGAAAGGGCCGACGATCCCTTCACCGGGAGTGACCCCTTTAGCAATAACTGGCAGATGCTACACACTCGGTTTGTCTTTTGATTGCTTCTATAGTTTTTGCTTTGCACAGCGGTATATGTGATATATCCTGCACCTCATTCGACGAGGAAAGGACCAACGATCCCTTCACCAGGAGTGACTCCTTTAGCAAAATTAGAAAAGCTTCAAAAACACTCCATTTCAAAATTCATTCGATCCTACAACGATATCAAGTTCATTACGCAATAGGTTTTCAGAAAAACCTATCGTAGCCCTCCGTCATTTCAGATAAGTAGTAGTTAGTATTCGTGCTGCGTTTGTTGGCCTTTGTCAAGGCGTAGTGTGCGGTAGCTGACTGGTGCTTATCTACTTATGCATATGATGCAGATTGGGTTAGGGTAGTCGTGCGACCTTGTTGGCCTTTGTCAAGGGCCGTGCGGGTGGGTTTAATTCAATCAGGAAATGACGGGTTGAACTTGACTAGCATCCTATGGTTTGTTGGCCTTTGTCAAGGTCATAGGAGATTAGGGGCAAAATATTATCGGGAATTTCAATTGTTGAAATTTGCAATGAGATTGCATACCTTCTATGAGATAGTTGGATCCCGATACCCGCTGCAAGTAAGAGTTACTCCTGGGAGAGTTTTACAAATTACAATTGGCCGATCAAGTAGGTGTCTAGAAAGGTGTCAACGAGGTTATGCCTCTGGGAAAATGAGGTTTATATTAATTAGGTTCGTGCGAAATCACGGGGGACCTCCCACAAAGTACCGACACTGGCCTGGCTGAAAGATTGGTGAATTTGTTGAGTGTAATTAATTCCGGCTAGTCTTTCCTTTTAGGGTTTGAAGGAAGATTTGGTAAAAACAGTGGGATCCATCCTAATTAGATAAAATTAATAACCAATCTGATCTTGCAAGAGCGCACGCTGAGTGTTTTCTTCTCTCTCTCCTGGTAGCGACCATATCACGCCTTAATCAAGATAATAATATGGATGTATTGACCGAACTCGCTTGTTATACTGAGCTGGGGAACGTTGGTCCTGCTCCAACTTATAAATGTTATAAGACAGAGCAGGAAATTTGGGAATACCAGATTTCCCGTGCCGCCCAAACGAGGAAAGTGCATATGATGCATCATCTTCGGGTGTGTTCGTTACACAGAACTGTTTCTCCATATCCTCTACGTCCTGGGTATTTGATACCGGATCAGGATCCCAGATATGTAATCTGTTACATAGGGCTACAGAAAGGTAGAGAACTGAGAAGGGATGATAAGTTTCTTAAGGCAGAAAACGGGGCAAGTGTTGCAGCCAAGTCTGTTGGTCACTGTCACCCTGTATTACCAATACATTGATTCTGAACGAATGTTATTAGATACCGAACCTGATATACAAAATCATATCAATCTCTTTATTTAGTAAAGAAGGGATATAATTTTGTATTGTTGGATAATGTTTTGAACATTTCCTATATCAAAAGTTGATCGGTTCAGGCACGTTATCTAAAAGCATTGATGTTCTAAATCAAACTACAGTTCTTAGTATACGGAACACACAAGCGGAAGAGTTCAGAAATGAACGGATCCTTCTTGAGGTATTGTATACTAGGTCATATCAATGCGACCCGACTAGCTAAGTTACATAAAGATGCATATTTAAACAAGTTTGAATTTACATCTTGTGAAAACTTGCCGGTCATGTCACAAAGATAAGATGACCACAGCTCTGTTTATTGGAAGCAGAGAAAGAGTTAGTTGAACTCTTGGGATGATACATGTTGATGTATGTTAGGTCCCCTGTCTACACATGCCAAGACCGGTTCTTTATACTTCATTACATTCTCTGATGATCTTTCGAGATTCAGACCTATGTTCCTGTTGAAACACAAGTCCGAACCTTTTGAGATATTCACAGAATATAAGTTAGAAGTAGAGAACCAAAATACGGGTATAAGTATTATGTCCTATGATGAGATCAGGGTGGAGAATACTTGTGCACGGAAATCCTGGACTATTCTAAAGGAGAATGAGATTCTCTCTCTGCATTACTCCTCCGAATACACCACAGCACAACGTTGTATCGGGGCGGAGCAATTACACCCTATATGATATGGTGCGCTCTATGATGAGTACTACTGAGTTACCTTTTTCCTATTGGGTGTTATGCACTTGAGAAGTTGCATACCTATTGAATAGGGTTCTAATCAAATCAGTTGCCTACCGCTTCATATGTGATATGGAAAGGGAAGAGCCCATATCTTAAGTTAGTTAAGATTTGGGGTTGTCCGGCCTATGTCTAAAAGCATAATCCGGACAAGATCGAGGCAAGGTCAGTTCTGTAGAACTGGAAATGTTCCAGCTATACAAACTACAGCAGATGATTTGATTACACCAAAGGATTCAGTAGATTCCAACGAACCTCAGCCTCTCCGCCGATCTAGTAGGGTACCTCACCCACCTGAGAGATACTTCGGTTTCTCTATGACAGTGGGAGCGAGGATTGCATCATGAGATAATGACCCAACTAATTTCGAGTTGGCCGTCAAGAGTGGGACTCTGTAAGAATGGCTGGATGCTTAGCGATCTGAGATGGAATCCTTATACACCAACAAAGTATGGACTTTGGTTGCTATATCTGAAGGGTTAAATCCGCATCAGGAGCAAGTATATCTTGAGAAGATTACTTGGTGTACATGGAAAAGTTGAGACTTTCAAAACTAGACTTGTTAAAGATTTGCATCATTGTCCAGGTATGGATTATGTTGAAGCCTTTTCTAAGGATCTATGCTTCAGTCCATCAAGATCCTACTTGCCACGGCTACATACCATGACTACGATATCTGGTGGTTGGGTGTCTTGACTACTTTTCTAAATGCGGTTTTGGAAGAGAGCGTCTATAAGTACACAGCCGGAGGGCTTCGTAGACAGTGGGAGCAGCGGAAACGTGAGCAAGATGTTTTATGTGATAAAGCAGGCATCGCGGAGTTGGAACATCTGCTTTGATGAGTTAGTTAAACAGTTTGACATCATCAAAATGGTAGATAAACCTTGTATATACAAAAAGGTAGTAGGGAGTATAGTAGTGATCCTCGTAGAGTACGTGGATGATATACTCTTGATAGGGAAGGAGTTTCCTATGCTACGCTCGGTCAATCTCCGCTTCTCAGAAAGATTCTCCATAAAGGATCTAATTAATACCTCCTAAATCCTGGGTTTTGGATCTATGAGATAGATCTAATTGGATATTAGGATACTCACTAATTGTAGTGAGATGGTATCAATTGGTCCTGGGGAGAATCACTGGAAGGGTTCTAGGGTGATAAGGATGACTGAAAGTCAGTCACAGGCCTTGTCTTTACCCTCTGTAAAAGGGACGGTATGTTGGAAGAGTTCCAAGCTAGATACCGTGGCATACTAGACGATAAAGGCTGGATACGTCACTACTTAAGATGCTACCAAAGAGGAAGTCTGGGTGTATATTAGTTCATAAGATGAACTTAGTTCCTACCATTGTGTGACAATGGAAGTGTGGCTTTGGCCAAGGAACGTCCATCCCATCAGTGATCCAGACATATTCTAAGGCAGTATCACCTGATCATGGAAATGGCTGATCTCCAAGGTGATCGAGGTTAGGAGAGTAGACTCAGAGGATAACAAGGCGGATCCACTCATGAAGGCCTATTCCGAGAGAGAGACTTTTATGGGATGGTTGTGTATGAGATACTACAACCACTGCTATAAGATGGCCCTAGTGCAAGTGGGAGATTGTTAGTTATATGTATACCCTAGAGGCCATTACTATACATAGGATGCATATTGTAGTGGATGCTTGGACATATATAGGGAGGACTTTCTTGCTCGACATGATAGTATGCTATCTGGTTGTTCTTTACCTTAACGTGTATACTGATTGTCTCTCTGTTACATGTTGGTAAAGACCTTAGGATGTGTACTTGACTACCTGGACTATGATGCGGATCATACTAGTGGGGACATGGTGGTCCATAAGTACATCTTTCAAGGTCCCTAGTCATGGGTGTATCGAGACGGGGCATCGATATACCAGAGTAGACTAGCGTATACCTTCTCGACCCATACAGATGGGCGATGGATGATCCCATATCCATTGGTGTTTGACATCAGAGATGATATACGGGTGCTCAGTAGAGACTGGGTACACTGGACGGACTCGCCGAGAACTCCCAGATGGTACTATACCTTACGTCAGTTGGCGGTTCTCTGGTGACACTGGTACAGGTTAGTCTGTAGACCCGAGATCGTCATAGAGTCTTGTGTGATTCCCACGGTGCTTTGATTTCCACCATACCATGTCCAAGAGGGCGTGCAAAACGGTGGTTTTTGGGTACAGTCCCGAATCACATGGAGGCAATGAGCGATAGGAGGGGATTCGTCTCTCCCGGTATAGGGAGTTGATGTTGCGCTGTGTTCGATTGGCTATAACCGGAAATCCCTGGCCAGGGTTGCTGAGATTTACTAGTAAGTGTTACCAGTAGTTTCTCGAACTATTATAGACCTCATATCGACACGACTTATCGAGCTATTGGGGTCTGACTTTTACCACCCCTAGGCGAGATATGCGACATATCAGACGAACAGACCGGACTGTACGGTAAGTGTTACTGGTTGGATTCACAGGAGTGTGAGCGGGCTTGCTCGTTGATCTTCTGATCGCTCAATACCCGGGTGGCCGTTACGTTTAGAAGACCGCTTGCGGCTTATGGGTGTTTGATATGATCATCATCTGCTGCCGGCGTATTGACGAGTCTTTAGAGTCCTACACAGAGGTTTCCTGGCTCAAGCGAAACGAAATAGGAGCGCATATGAGATATGTGCGGGACCTAGAATAATGCGTGTATGTGATACCGTATTCTATTCTCGCGATGAATGTATCGATTGGTTGTTTGCGATATGTAAGTCCACGTTGCCACCCCCGGTTCTTACGGGGAGGCGGAAACGGTATAAAAGTCAAATTTTTAGTGCAAGAAGCAACATGGACTATGCAAGGTCGGGATCGATACCTAAACTAAAACTAGCAACCTAGCTAAAGAAGTTTAGCTACTCGGATGAAGATGGTTATACCTAGACTTGAACTCCTTCGTCTTCAAACTTTGTAGAGGTTGATGGTTCTCCTTTGTCGCCTTCTCCCGTCGAAGATGGATCCACCTCGAAGGCTCGACCTTTGGGCTCTTTCTCGTACTTGGAGTGAACTAGAATCGCCGGCTTGCTAGACCCTTGATCCTAGAGTGAGTAGAGAGTGTTTAGGGTTTGCTTTTGTTTTTCAAGAGAAGGATTCTCAACTCATGAGAAGGTTTCTCTTGACTAGAGGAAGAAGAAGAAGAAGTGAAGAGAGAGAGTGAGAATGATAAAGTGAGCTCTTTCTTTTCCTTTTCCAACCATAACAAAAGAAAAAGAAAAATCAAATAATAACAATAATCAAAATGAAAAAGGTTTGATGGTTAGTTTAGAATGACTAATATCATTACATGCATTAAATGAATAAAGCAAGAATGAAAAAGCATCTTGCATTTGTAATGATGGTAGTCAAATGTTCAACCATGGTCAACAAGTCAACCATGGTCAACAAGTCAACAAAAACTAACCATGACACAATTTCATTTTATTATATATTATTAAATGATATAATACAAATCCATTAGGGTTTGGAAAAAGACGACTGTCAACTGTGCATACGCACCCGTTCCGAAACCCTAATGGAAATCATCTTCCTCCTCCTCAAAAACTGTGCATACACACCTGCATTCTTGTTCCGAGGAACATGAATACTGAGAGATAAAAGCAACCCCAAATACTATACCAGTATCCGGCTCAAACCAGAGCCCGCTGGTAATATCTGTCCGGACTCCAAACGTGCACAAGTGCGCGGATGAGAACGAACCCTGTCGCAAAACCATGCGACCTCTACTCTGTTTTGCCCATAGGCGAATACCCTCTGTGTGGGACTCTAAAGACTCGACACTACGCTGGCAGTGGGTTTAACCACAGACCGCAAGCGGCACTAGCTGTGCGTAACGGTCCCCAGGTAGATGTCGACAAGAAGGCTGACGAGGTGAAACCCCATCTGTACTCCTACTGAGTCTGAATGTGACAGTCTCCGTACAGTCCGGTCTGTTCGTCTGATACATCGCATGGCGGGCCTAGGGGGCGGTAAACGTCAGTCCCCCAATAGCGGTACAAGTCGTGCCGGAGCGAAGCCCAAAACACCCTGAGACAACACTGGAAACCTACCAGTATATCTCGTTTGCCCTGGCCAGGGACTACTTGTGTAATGGCTCTCCTAGACACAGCGCGATGTCAACCCCCAATACCGGGAGAGACGAATCCTGTCTAACCGTCACTGCCTCCAAGTGCTTCGGGACTGCACCCAACCACCACCTGTTTGCACGACTCCTTTGAGCCGTGGTAGGGTAGTGATCAAAGTGCAGTGGGAACACACTCGAGGCGAAGTGCCAGTGTCAAGTCAGCGGACTAAGCTGTACTCATGTCACCTGGGAACTGATGACTGACGATAGGTATAATACCAACCTGTCAGTTCCCGACGAGTCCTGTCCAGTGTACTCGTAACCCAACGAGCACCCGTATACTATCTCCAGTACGACGTACTGATGGCTGTGGGACAGACCATCTCCCACACTGGGATGAGAAGCGCATACGCTAGTCTACTCCGGAGTATCGATGCCCTGTCTCGATAGTCCTGCGACTAGGGACCTGTATAAGGATGTGCTTATAGATTACCCAGCCCCCACTAGTGTGACTGCCATCACAACGCTGGTAATCAAGCAAAGATCCTAAGGGCTCCACTAATGCGTATAAGTGATATAGTAAAATAAACACAAGTACACATTGAAGTAGAGACAAACCAAGTAGCATACTACTATTTTGAGCAAGATTGTATATACAAGGTGAATATCCCAAGCATCCATTAAGTAATATACAAACTAGTATGATACAGTAATGGCCTCTAGGGCATATACACTAACAATCTCCCACTTGCACTAAGGCCATGTACTGGCGTATCGAAGACCTATCATCTCGATCAGCCGCTCGAACTGAGTCTGGGGCAGGGCCTTGGTGAATGGATCTGCAGTGTTGTCTTCTGAAGCAACTCTCCGAACCTCGATCTCCTTGCGATCCACGATCTCCCTGATCAGGTGATACCGCCTCAAGATGTGCCTGGATCTCTGATGGGACCTGGGTTCCTTTGCTAAAGCTATAGCCCCATTGTTGTCGCAATACAGAGGTATTGGGTCAACAATGGACGGAACCACCTGAAGTTCTTTCAAGAACTTCCTCATCCAGACAGCTTCTTTTGCGGCATCAGATGCAGCGATGTATTCCGCTTCCATCGTCGAGTCTGCAACGGTTTCCTGTTTGGAACTCTTCCAACACACCGCCCCTCCATTGAGGGTAAAGACAAAACCCGACATGGACTTGGAATCATCCTTGTCACTCTGGAAGCTGGAGTCAGCAAAGGCCTCGATCTGGAGGTCTTTTCCGCCATACACCAAGAACATCTCCTTAGTCCTTCTCAGGTACTTGAGAATGTTCTTTACCGCTATCCAGTGTTTCTCCCCAGGGTTTGACTGATACCGGCTTACCACACTCAGTGCATAAGCTACATCCGGTCTGGTACACAACATCGCATACATTATAGAGCCTACCGCAGAAGCGTAGGGTATAATCGACATGCGATCCCTCTCCAAATCAGTCTTGGGAGACATCTCTTTAGAGAGGGTGATCCCGTGACAAGCCGGTAGGTTACCGCGCTTGGAATCTTCCATACTGAATCTCTTCACTATGGTGTCGATGTACCTGGACTGAGAAAGTCCCAATATCCTCTTGGATCTATCACGATGGATCCGGATCCCCAGGATGTATGAGGCATCACCCAGGTCTTTCATGGAGAACCTGTTTGACAAGAACCCCTTGACAGATTGTAGCATAGGAATGTCATTTCCTACTAAGAGAATGTCATCCACGTATAAAACGAGGAATACTACAGTTCTCGCTACAAATCTACTATAGATGCATGGTTCATCTGGATTTTTGATAAAGCCAAATTCTTTGACCGTCTCATCAAAACAGATGTTCCAACTCCGCGATGCCTGCTTTAGTCCATAGATGGACTTAAGCAACTTGCACACCTTTCCGCTGCTCCCACTCTGAATGAAGCCCTCTGGCTGGTCCATATAGACACACTCCTCTAAATTTCCATTTAGAAAAGCTGTCTTTACGTCCATTTGCCAGATCTCATAATCGTGGAAGGCAGCGATGGCAAGAAGGATCCGAATGGATTTCAGCATGGCTACTGGAGAAAAGGTTTCGTCATAGTCCAAGCCAGGTCTTTGACGGAAACCCTTTGCTACCAGCCTAGCTTTATAGGTCTCAACCTGTCCATCTACACCAATCTTCCTTTTGAAGATCCACTTGCATCCTACGGGTTTTACCCCGTCTGGAGCAATGTCCAACGTCCATACCTTGTTGGTGTACATGGACTCCATTTCGGTCCGCATTGCATCCAGCCATTTCACTGAGTCAACGCTCTGAACGGCCTGCTGGAAGCTAGTAGGCTCATCATAATCTATGATGCAATCCTCTCTATCCCCGTCTATGAGAAAACGGTAGTATCTCTCGGGCGGATGAGACTGCCTACTACTTCTGCGGAGCGGCGTAGGAATGTCCTGTTCTGTTGAACCCTCTGGTTCCACTAAGCTTTCAGTAACAGTCTGTGGTTCTGGAACTTCTTCCAGTTCTATTGTGCTCCCACTTATCTGGGTTTCCAAAAACTCAGTTTCCAAGAAGCGGGCATGCTGAGAAACAAAAACCTTTTGTTCCTCAGCGGAATAGAAAAGATACCCCCTGGAGTTCCTTGGGTATCCCACAAACTTACACTGTACTGAACGTGCCTCAAGCTTGTCCGCATGCTGCCTTTTTACAAAGGCTGGACATCCCCATACTTTAAGATACTTGAGACAGGGTTTCTTCCCAGTCCACATCTCATAAGGGGTGGTAGGCACAGTCTTGGTGGGAGCCTTGTTCAAGAGATACGCAGCTGCTTCTATTGCATATCCCCAGAATGATCGCGGTAACTCAGCGTTACTCATCATGGACCGAACCATATCCAATAGGGTTCGGTTCCGTCTCTCCGATACACCGTTATGTTGCGGAGTGTATGGAGGAGTAAGCTGAGAGAGAATACCATTCTCTTTTAAGTAATTCAGGAATTCGGCACTTAAGTATTCTCCACCTCGATCCGATCTTAGAATCTTAATACTTTTGCCGGTCTGTTTCTCTACTTCATTCTTATACTCCTGGAATTTTTCAAAAGCCTCGGACTTATGTTTCATTAAGAAAACATAACCGTACCTTGAGAAGTCATCCGTAAAAGTAATGAAGTAAGAATGTCCGCTTCGGGCATGTGTAGACATTGGACCGCACACGTCACTGTGTACGAGTCCCAAGAGCTCGCTCGCTCTTTCTCCATGTCCAGTAAATGGAGTCTTTGTCATCTTTCCCTTGAGACAGGATTGACAAGTGGCATACGACTGATATTCGAACGCATTCAAATACCCTTCTGTATGTAACTTCGTCAACCTTCTCTCATTGATGTGACCCAATCTACAATGCCATAAGAAAGTCTGGTTTATTTCTGGAGACTTTCTTTTGTGTGTATTCTGGACATTGAAAATCTGTGGTTGGTTCAATACGTATATACCATTACTCAATGTACCTGACCCAATCAAAACTTGATTAAGGCGAATGTTTACAACATTACTTACAAACGCAAATTCATAACCTTCTTTAGAAACTAAAGATACAGAAATGATATTACAAGTTGCGTTGGGTACAAAAAAGCAATTACGCAAAACCAAAACATGTCCATCTGACATTCCCAGGTGATAGTCCCCCACGGCTTTAGCATCCATGCTAGCTCCGTTTGCAACTCTGAGGGTCATGTCACCTGCTTTCAAAACACTACGGTTTCTCAACGCCTGCAAAGAATTACAGATATGAGATCCTGATCCGGTATCCAATACCCAGGAAGTAGAGTTTATAGAAAGACAGTTTTCAATAACATACACACCTGAAGCTGAAGCTGCAACCTGCTTCAATTCCTGTGTTCTGGCCTTCCAGGCCCTGCAATCATTCTTCCAGTGTCCTTTCTTATGACAAAAGAAGCATTCTTCCTTATCCACAAGCTTTCCCGCTATCTTTGTTGCTTTTCCTTTTCCCTTCGTATCCACTTTACCAACACCGCCCCTTGGTTTGGCGGGGGCTTTCTTCTTCTTTCCCTTGGCTTTCGCCTTGGACCTAGAAGAAGATGATCCTCCTACAAACAAAGTGGATGTTTCCCTACCTTTCTGTAGGGTGCCCTCTGCGCTCCTCAGCAGGTTGAGGAGCTCTGAAAGTTCAACCTCTTTTTCTTGTAGGTTGAAGTTCATTATAAACTGGGCGTAAGTGGAAGGAAGGGACTGGAGAACTATATCTGTATACAGCTCACTCTCCAATGTGATCCCTAGGTCAGCGAGCTCCTCAATGTAGCCGATCATCTTTAGCACGTGCTCGGCTACTGATGATCCGACGGCCATTCTTGTCGAAAACAACTTTTTCGACGCTTCGTATCTTGCGATACGTGATTGCTCTCCATACAGTTCTTTTGTATGAAGCAATATGGACTCCATGTCCATATTCTCATGCCTCCTCTGATGTTCGTTGTCCATCGAGGCAAGCAGGAGGCACTTGGCCTTCGCGCTATCAATCTCCCAAGTCTTGCGGATTTCCTTATCCGCGACGCTGGAAGTTGGACCAGGGATAGGGGGAGCTTTGGTGGTAAGAAGATACCCCAGCTTGTCATAAGTGATTGCTATCTTGACATTCCTGAGCCAATCTTTGTAGTTTGGCCCTGTCAACTTGTTTTTATCTAGGAGTAACTTAAGTCCAGTCATGTTGATTGGTCGCTGCAATTAGGAGAGAGAAGAAGAAACACTCAGCATGATGCTCTTGCAAGTTTAGAGTGGTTTTTAATTTGTCTAAACAGGATGGCTCCCACTGTTTCTCGAATCCCTCCTCAAACCATAAAGGAAGAATTAGTCAGGATCAATCCCACCGTACAGTACTTGCTTAACCGTTCGGCCAGGCTGGTGTCGGTACTTCGAGGGAGGTTTTCCAACGCTTTCGCGAAGTTCCTTAATTAAAGAACCTCTTTTCCCTGGGGGCGTAGCCCCGCTAACACCTTTCTAGGCACCTACTAGGTTTATAGCATTGATCGTTAAGTGAGAAATTTCCCGAGGAGTAGCATATACTCACAGTAGGATCGGGATCCAAATATCATCGCGTGACGAAACTGAAGGAATCCTACCAGAATCACCACACTCCAAATGGTATGCAAATCTAGCAAGTTTCAGTACTTATGAAACTCCCGATGTGGATTTTTGCCCCATGCTCTTATGACCTTGACGAAGGTCAACAAATCATAAGTCACATGTCAAGTTCTACCCGTCGTTATCCAGGTTAATTTGAATCCACCCGCATATACCCTTGACGAAGGTCAACAAGGTAATGTGAGTGTCCCAAACCAACGCATCTATCTATGCTACATATGAATACTTAACAGCTACCAATCACTATGCCTTGACGAAGGTCAACAAACACAGCTTGAATACTATTTGAATATTCATACGAAACGACGGAGGGCTACGAATGGTTTTGGCAAAACCGTGAACGTAGTGAACTTGATTTGGTCGATGGAACGAGATAGCTTTTAAATGGAGTGGCTCAAGCTCCGCATTTTAAAAGTTAGTTTTGAAAAGAACCGAGTGGTTTTTCGAAAGTGTTCCAACGACTTTAACTTGGTTTATTATCTTGCATTAGTTCTTTTAATGCGTGATATTCTTGCATTAGTACTTTTAATGCGTCCCATCATTTAAATCCTACCATTGCAGAAAACAACCAAAATATGACGTACGCTTATGCCATTCGCATTCGCCACTGGGCCCCGTCATTACCCGTTAGGTTACTTAACTAACGACAGAGCGGGGGCTGGGCTAGCGCGTCTGTAAAACATAAGCAACGCCTAAATAGAAAGCAATGATAAACATTTCAGATCACAGATAAATACATTGGATATGCTAGTAATCTGTAATTTGTACGAGCCTGTAACAAAAAACAGATAACACGGTCGCGGTGAATAGCCAATACCCCACCCAAGACCCCTACGGGTGCGGCAAACTACCCGCCAAGTACCCGAAGCGTAGCAACCTCCCTCATCTCCATGAGTAGGCCACTCGACACTTCGGCATACCCGGTAGTTTGTGCACCCCTCCATGGGTCTATCCTAGGAGCAAAAACAGTAAAAGAATTATACAATGACGGCTACAACCCCGACCCGGTTGTGCGGCCAAACAAATAATAATTATTACATCAATTTACATTTACAATGAATTGCAAGAAAAGAAAACTCTCGTCTCACAACCCCCGGCTATTCACCCGCGACAATCCAACATATTTATATACACATTCCAGCACATTACAGATCATGTATAACCCCGACTAATCGACTTATAGCGATTAGTCGACGTTCAATACATGCAAACATCACAGATATAACCATCATAGTCAAAGTGCAGTGAAGTTCGGAAAAATACGGAATTATAGGCCCCCAAAAGTAAATTTTAGTTCTGGAAAATCTGGGCATATAATTTATATTCTAAAAATCCCAAAATCCCCAACTACAGATACTGCACGAAAAACGAGGCGCAGAAGACGACAAAGCGCGGCGGTTCCGCGGCACGAGCCTACCTCGTGCCGCGGATGCGCGGCGCTTTGAGCTCCTCACTGGATCGTTTTTCATGGGTTTTCTTAGAAAAGCCTGAGACGATTTTACAAATATAAAGTTTTTCATTTCGAGCCAAAAAAATTTCAACAGAAACTCAGGTTTTTGAAAATACGGTTTTTTGGGTTTTTACGGTTCCGAACTTCGTTACACTTCACTACCTAGCTAGTTTAAGTTTAGTTAGGCTCTGATACCACTGTAAGTCCACGTTGCCACCCCCGGTTCTTACGGGGAGGCGGAAACGGTATAAAAGTCAAATTTTTAGTGCAAGAAGCAACATGGACTATGCAAGGTCGGGATCGATACCTAAACTAAAACTAGCAACCTAGCTAAAGAAGTTTAGCTACTCGGATGAAGATGGTTATACCTAGACTTGAACTCCTTCGTCTTCAAACTTTGTAGAGGTTGATGGTTCTCCTTTGTCGCCTTCTCCCGTCGAAGATGGATCCACCTCGAAGGCTCGACCTTTGGGCTCTTTCTCGTACTTGGAGTGAACTAGAATCGCCGGCTTGCTAGACCCTTGATCCTAGAGTGAGTAGAGAGTGTTTAGGGTTTGCTTTTGTTTTTCAAGAGAAGGATTCTCAACTCATGAGAAGGTTTCTCTTGACTAGAGGAAGAAGAAGAAGAAGTGAAGAGAGAGAGTGAGAATGATAAAGTGAGCTCTTTCTTTTCCTTTTCCAACCATAACAAAAGAAAAAGAAAAATCAAATAATAACAATAATCAAAATGAAAAAGGTTTGATGGTTAGTTTAGAATGACTAATATCATTACATGCATTAAATGAATAAAGCAAGAATGAAAAAGCATCTTGCATTTGTAATGATGGTAGTCAAATGTTCAACCATGGTCAACAAGTCAACCATGGTCAACAAGTCAACAAAAACTAACCATGACACAATTTCATTTTATTATATATTATTAAATGATATAATACAAATCCATTAGGGTTTGGAAAAAGACGACTGTCAACTGTGCATACGCACCCGTTCCGAAACCCTAATGGAAATCATCTTCCTCCTCCTCAAAAACTGTGCATACACACCTGCATTCTTGTTCCGAGGAACATGAATACTGAGAGATAAAAGCAACCCCAAATACTATACCAGTATCCGGCTCAAACCAGAGCCCGCTGGTAATATCTGTCCGGACTCCAAACGTGCACAAGTGCGCGGATGAGAACGAACCCTGTCGCAAAACCATGCGACCTCTACTCTGTTTTGCCCATAGGCGAATACCCTCTGTGTGGGACTCTAAAGACTCGACACTACGCTGGCAGTGGGTTTAACCACAGACCGCAAGCGGCACTAGCTGTGCGTAACGGTCCCCAGGTAGATGTCGACAAGAAGGCTGACGAGGTGAAACCCCATCTGTACTCCTACTGAGTCTGAATGTGACAGTCTCCGTACAGTCCGGTCTGTTCGTCTGATACATCGCATGGCGGGCCTAGGGGGCGGTAAACGTCAGTCCCCCAATAGCGGTACAAGTCGTGCCGGAGCGAAGCCCAAAACACCCTGAGACAACACTGGAAACCTACCAGTATATCTCGTTTGCCCTGGCCAGGGACTACTTGTGTAATGGCTCTCCTAGACACAGCGCGATGTCAACCCCCAATACCGGGAGAGACGAATCCTGTCTAACCGTCACTGCCTCCAAGTGCTTCGGGACTGCACCCAACCACCACCTGTTTGCACGACTCCTTTGAGCCGTGGTAGGGTAGTGATCAAAGTGCAGTGGGAACACACTCGAGGCGAAGTGCCAGTGTCAAGTCAGCGGACTAAGCTGTACTCATGTCACCTGGGAACTGATGACTGACGATAGGTATAATACCAACCTGTCAGTTCCCGACGAGTCCTGTCCAGTGTACTCGTAACCCAACGAGCACCCGTATACTATCTCCAGTACGACGTACTGATGGCTGTGGGACAGACCATCTCCCACACTGGGATGAGAAGCGCATACGCTAGTCTACTCCGGAGTATCGATGCCCTGTCTCGATAGTCCTGCGACTAGGGACCTGTATAAGGATGTGCTTATAGATTACCCAGCCCCCACTAGTGTGACTGCCATCACAACGCTGGTAATCAAGCAAAGATCCTAAGGGCTCCACTAATGCGTATAAGTGATATAGTAAAATAAACACAAGTACACATTGAAGTAGAGACAAACCAAGTAGCATACTACTATTTTGAGCAAGATTGTATATACAAGGTGAATATCCCAAGCATCCATTAAGTAATATACAAACTAGTATGATACAGTAATGGCCTCTAGGGCATATACACTAACACGATATAACCTAGTTATCGAATCAAGAATTGATTCGATAAGCCGATACATTAGATATTAGTCGGTTATATGCGATATGACCGGATCGTTAAATCAAGTATTGATTTAATGATTTAATGCATAATATATATTTGATATATTACTTTGCATTAACTAGTATTGGTTCACTTTAAATTGATTTTCTCACTTGATATACACAAGTTGTATATGTGATATACTTTTGTGCACTTGTTTGTATCATGTTTGATGATACATCAAACTTGGGTTAGTGTGTGATTTAAACCATGGTTAGTTAATGGTTAGGGTTTCATTTGATTCACTTATTCATTTATTTATTTTATTTATTTCATTTTGGAAAGATAAAGAGAACGGTGGCTTATTTTGTTGTTTTGTTGAAACTTCATGAAGTGTTGAAAGCTTAACCATTCTTGTTCTTTTCCTAAACCTAACCATTAAACCTAACCCTAGTATATTCTCTATACTTAACCATGCTTGTGATATGATAAGAATCACCTCATTTTCTATTTTCTTATAATTCTTATCATATTATCATCATCTTCTTCTTCTTCTTCTTGAAGAAGAAGAAAGCTTGCAACCATCAATGGTGACTTGATGAAAAGAGTGAGAAATCCAATTCTAAAGTGAACCCACTTCCTATTTCTTCATCCTCTACCACTTGCCAAGTAGTATAGGGTGTTTTCTTCACAAGTTTCATGGCTTGGTGAAGTTGGAGCTTGATCTTGTGTTGCCTCGACGTAGATCATCTTCGGCATCGAAGTCGACGACCTAGCCCGCCCATTTCTCCGATGAAGCCAACGCTAGAGCCCGGGATCCGATGATCGCAGCGAGGGGACTTCATCACGGAGCTTTGGAGGTGGAGGACCGGATCTACAAAGGTTGTATTTCTGTTCACCCTTTAGTTAAGTTGTTAACTAGCTTCTAGTTTCGCCTAAAATTCTAGTTAATGATCTAGTCTAGGGTTTCTCGGCACCGTAAAATTTGAAATTGGGATGGTTGATGCCTTGTGAGACCTCATTAGTGTGCCTAGAATCCCTACAATAGGAAATGTTCAAAATATTATCCAACAATACAAAATTATATCCTTCTTTAGTAAATAAAGAGATTGATATGATGTTGTATATCAGGTTCGGTATCTAATAACATTTGTTCAGAATCAGTGTATTCTGGTAATACAGGGTGATGGTGACCAACGGACTTGGCTGCAGCACTTGCATTGTTTTCTGTCTCATGAAACTTATCACTCGTTCTCAGTTCTCTACCATTATGTAGCCCATGTAACAAATTACATATCTGGGATCCTGATCCGGTATCAAATACCCAGGACGTAGAGGATACAGAGAAACAGTTCTTTGTAATGAACACACCCGTAGAAGATGCATCATCATGCACTTTCTTCGTTTGGGCGGCATAGGAATCCTGGTATTCCCCTAATTCCTGCTCGGTCTTATAACAATTATAAGTTGAAGCGGGACCAACGTTCCCCAGCTCAGTATAACAAGCGGGTTCGGTCAATACATCCATATTATTATCTTGAATAAGGCGTGGCATGGTCGCTACCTGGAGAGAGAGAGAGAAGAAAACACTCTGCGTGCGCTCTTGCAAGATTAGATTGGTTATATATTTTATCTAATCAGGATGGCTTCCACTGTTTTTATCAAATCTTCCTTCAAACCCTAAAAGGAAAGACTAGCCGGGATTAATTACACTCTACAAGTTCGCCAATTTTTCAGCTAGGCCAGGCCGGTACTTTGAGGGAGGTTCCCCGTGCTTTCACACGGACCTAATAAAAGTAAACCTCATTTTCCCAGGGGCGTAACCCCGTTGACACCTTTCTAGACACCTACTTGATAGGCTAATTGTAAAGTGCAAAACTCTCCCAGGAGTAACAATTACTCGCAGTGGTTATCGGGATCCAACTATCATATAGAAGGTATGCAATCTCATTGCAAATTTCAACACTTAAAACTCCCGATAATGGTTTTTACCCCTAGCACCTATGACCTTGGCTAAGGTCAACAAATCATAAGCACTAGTCAAGTTCTACCCGTCATTTCATGATTAATTAGACCCACCCACATGACCCTTGGCTAAGGTCAACAAAGCCACATGACTGTCCTAACTAATCGCATCATATGCGGTGTAGGAAGACATTACTTAGCTACCGTACACTGTGCCTTGACTATGGTCAACAAACACAGCACGAACACTAAGTACTCTACTTCCTAAAATGACGGAGGGTTGCGGATGGTTTTTAAGAAAACCTTTAACGCTTTGAACTTGATCTCGTTGCGGAATCAAATGGTTTTTAAATGGAGTGTTTTTGAGGCTTTTGCTAGTTTTGCTAAAGAGGTCACTCCCGGTGAAGGGATCTCGGCTCTTTCCTCGTCGAATAAGGTGCAGGATATTCACAATACCACTATGCAAAGCAAGAACTAAAAAAGCAGTCAAAAGACAAACCGAAGGTTGTAGCATCTGCTAGTTATTGCTAAAGAGGTCACTCCCGGTGAAGGGATCGTCGGCTCTTTCCTTATCGAATAAGGTGCTGGATGTTCTACAAGGAACACCGCTATGCAAAGCAACAACTAGAGCTACCTAATTTTATTTTTTTGAAATTCGATTCCACAACATCTTTTAGGTTTATTTTCTTTCATTAATCTCATTAATGAATGTCCCATCATTTAATTCCACCTAAACATCACAGATAAATACAACGTACACTTATACCATCCGCATTCGCCTCAATGTCCCGTCTGCACCGTTAGGTTAGGTAACTAACGGCAGAGCGGGGCAGAGCTAGCGCGGGTGTAAAACATAAGCAACGTCTATATAATACATTATATATACTATATACAGTATCAATCTGAACATATCACATGATCACATCACAGATAATGCAGCAGAAAACATCATATGAAATATTGGATATACTAGGACGCCCGTGTTTTATTTTGAGCCTGTATAAAGCACGGATTCCACGGTCGTGATGAATAGCCAATCCCACACTCCTAGACCCCTACAAGAGCGGCAAGTAACCCTACCAATTCTAGAGTTAGGAGACCCGGACTCGACTCCTTGAGATGGTCTCCCACTGGACCCTAGAACCCGGTTACTTGTGCTCCCCACCTTGGGTCTATCCTAATGCGGAAAAGTAAATAATATACAATGGTGACATCAACCTCAACCCGGAAGTGCTCCAATAAAAGAATATTACATACAAGTTTTTTACATGAATGAAAATGAAAAACACTCGTCTCACATAAAAAAAACCCGGCTATTCAAACACGACGATCCAATATAACATATCCAGCAACACATAACATCACATGTCATCAACGTAAGTAAATATGCCCATCCCAATTGTCGTTGACATATAGCAATGAAACCGGCGATATCATATATTACACTTACGGTCGCAGTAAAGAAAGTGTAAAACTACAACAGTTAGAATCCGCAACCTGTATAGACATCGCATGCCTAACAATTATAAACCCCGCATTTTAGTCTCATTATCGAAAACTCTTTTCAATATCAAGTCGGGAAATTCAACAAGATTCCCGACATCCAAAGCGAATGCTCGTCGCAAACTTTAATAGACGGCCGCACCCCCGATACCGTCGACGAAGTGCACTAAGGCGGAACACCGCTGCCGCGAGCACCTGAACGGATGCTCTCGGCGACAGGGTTCTCCTACAGTCACTTTATCGGGGCTATGGGACGTGGCTATCTATTAAGTTTACAAGCGAGTATCCGCGTACGCAACGTGATTGCGATGGACTTTTGATCACATCAAAATCCCGTGGCAACCGATCAAGTGAGACTAAACTGCTAGATTTATAACATTCAAATCAGTTATCTCATAACAATTTGTGGATTCCAAATATTGTATCACATTCCAGACAAATAGACAATGTTAAACTTTCCGATCGAACAATAAAACACCCAAGTTTTCCCGAAAAGCTCAACACTTGAAATAAGTTTAAAAACATCCACTTCATGCCACAGCACCAACGGTCCAGCCGTAGAAGGGTCAAGCCAACGCCTCACATGTGGCACGCCGTACTGCCCCAAACCCTAAGGTTCAAAGGGCAGTTCAAGACGGTCACATAATTGAGTTAAGCTTTGTTTTCTTCTAGAGGGTTCATCGAGTTATTTGCACTACTTAGAACATTCTTAAACATCGGAAAAATCCAACACTTGGAAATTTCCCGGCAGGTGAAAAAGTGGGTATTTATATCCGGTCGAACTTTTTAATATGTTCTAAAATTACCCGGAAAAACACAATAAACAAAGTTAAATAATCCGATCGAATCATCGAGTCCCCAAAACAACCCAGAAAACTCAACTGTTGAGTAGAAGTTAAAAATTCCCAGAAAACACAGCACTTGCAGAAAGAAATTACTGTGCAAACCACGTGGCAAGATTCGCCATTATGGACGCGGAACCGCCGCGCAAGCCAGGATGGGGCCGCGGTTCCGCGGCGTATTAGTCGAGTTGAGGTCACGTGCTGCACAGTAACTCCTCCAAAACCCTGCTGAATTTTTTGACAATTTTTAATTCACAAAAATCCACAATTTCAGAAAATGTACAGAAACGGGTCAAATTTAGGGTTTCAGGGTTCGATCGGATTTCTAACATCGTCTACACATCGCCTAAAGCTCTAGCTAGGCTCTGATACCAGTGTAGGGATTCTAGGCACACTCAAGAGGTTTCACAAGGCATCAACCATGCCAAAATCAAAAATTTATGTGCCGAGAAACCCTAATGAAGATCTTTAACTAGAGGTTAGGCGAAAACTATGCAAGTTAACAACTTAACTACAAGTGAAAGGGACTACAACCTTTGTAGATCCGGTCCTCCACTTCTTTAGCTCCGTGATGACGTCCCTCCGCTGCGATCAACAGGATCCCGGACTCTAGCGTTGGTTTCATCGGAGAAATGATCGGGCAAGGTCATTGACTTCGATGCCGAAGATGATCTACGTCGAGGCGACTCAAACCCAAGCTCCATCTTCATTAGGTCATGAAACTTGTGAAGATAACACCCTATAAAAAATAGCAAGTGGTAGAGGATGAAGAAATAGGAATTGGGTTCACTTTGGATTTGGATTTCTCACTTGATTTCATCACTTGAAATTTTTAAGAAAGGTTTTCTTTTCTTCATGAAAAAGAAGAAGAAGGAAATGAAAAAGAATTAACTTAAAAGAAAATTCAAGTAAATCTTATCATAATGCAACCATGGGTGAAGTTAACACATGTAAAGAATAAACTAGGGTTTTGGTGTAATGGTTAGGTTAAGGCATAAAATAAAATGGCTAGACTTTTCAAAGCTTTATGAAGCTTCAAGCATAAAACAAGAAAGCCACCATTTTGTTTTTGAAAAAATAAATAAACTAATTAAAAGTAAATAAAACCTAACCATTAACCTAAACATTGGTAAAGTGATACACACACCCAAGTTTGCATGTATCATCAAACATGATACAAACTAGTGCACAAAAATATATCACATCTACAACTTGTGCACATCAAGTGAGAAAATAAATCTTAAGTGAACAAATACTAGTTAATTTAAAGTAATATATCAAATATGTAATTATACATTAAATCAACACTTGATTTAATGATCCGGTCATATTGCATATAACCGACTAATATCTAGTGTATCAATGTATCAAATCAACACATGATTCGGTAACCCAGCTATATCTCATATAACCGTCCAATGATACAAATCGCGAGAATAGAATTCAGTATCACATACTGGTATTATTCTCGGTCCCGCACATATCTCATATGCGCTCCTATATCGTTTCGCTTGAGTCAGGAAACCTCTGTGTAGGACTCTAAAGACTCGTCAATACGCCGGCAGCAGGTGATGATCATATCATACACCCACAAGCCGCAAGCGGTCTGCTAAACGTAACGGCCACCCGGGTATTGAGTGATCAGAAGATCAACGAGCAAGCCCTACCACACTTCTGTGAATCCAACCAGCAACACTTACCGTACAATCCGGTCTGTTCGTCTGATATATCGCATATCTCGCCTAGGGGTGGTAAACGTCAGACCCCAGTAGCTTGATAAGTCATGCCGATGTAAGGTCCATAACAAGCATGAAACTACTGATAACACTTACCAGTAAATCAGTGCAACCCTGGCCAGGAATTTCCAGTTATGGCCAGTCGAGCATAGCGCAACATCAACCCCCAATACCGGGAGAGACGAATCCCCTCCTATCGCTCATTGGCTCCATGTGAATCGGGACTGTACCCAAAAACCACCTGTTTGCACGACTCAGTAGAGCCGTGGTAGGGTGGAAATCAAAGCACAGTGGGAGACACACAAGACTCTATGACGATCTCGGGTCAACAGACTAAGTTGTACCAGTGTCACCAGAGAACTGCCATCTGACGTGATGTATAATACCATCTGGGAGTTTTCGGCGTGTCCGTTCAGTGTACCCAGTCTCCACTGAGCACCCGCATACCATCTCTGATGTCAAACACCAATGGATATGGGATCATCCATCGCCCATCACATGGGTCGAGAAGATATACGCTAGTCTACTCTGGAATATCGATGCCCCGTCTCGATATTCCCACGACTAGGAACATTGAAGGATGTACTCATTGACTACCCAGGCCCCACTAGTATGATCTTCATCATAGTCCTGGAAGTCAAGTACACATCCTAAGGGCTTTATCAACATGTAATAGAGAGACAACAAGTATACATGTTAAGATAAAGAGCAACTAGATAGCGTACTATCATGTCGTGCATGAAAGTCCTACCTATATATGTCCCAGCATCCACTACATTATGCATCCTATGTACAGTAATGGACTCTAGGGCAAACATATAACTAACACGGATATTGTCATTGATAGGCTCAGTAGGGTTCCAGGATGAGTTCGCTCATCGGTTTCCCTTTGGGTCAATACATGGGCAGCCGTTACGCACAGCTAGTGCCGCTGACGTGCTTGTGGTTAAACCCACTGCCAGGGTACTGACGAGTCTTTAGAGTTCCCCATAGATAGTTTTCCAAGTTCGGGCAAAACTTTTTAGAGGCCGTATGGTTTTATGGAAGGGTTCGAACATGCACGTGCATTTGTGCACGTGTCTTATTTCAGACAGATAATACTGGTGGGCTTTAGTTTAAGCCGGATCCAAGTATTATATTGAGTCAGAATATTTTAGTCTCATTGTTTTCGTATTCGGTCGGAATACGGATACAGGTATGTATATACTGGTGAGGGGTATTCTCATAATCCGTTACGAGAATATTTTAGAAGATGCATTTCTTTTTGGTTAATCATTTTAGTTTAAATGATTAAATGGATTTTGGAAAGTATGACTCTTTGTTGTGACTCATTAATTCTAGAATGTTCACTAATGACTCATGTAATGAGTCATCTAGTGAGTCATTAAAGAATTAATGATGTTTGTTTTGTTTGAGATATTTTAGGGTTGAGTTGGAGATATTTTGAGATGATATTTTCTTTGTTTCTCCAACACAAAACCTTATATATATCACACACAAAATATTTGGACAGCCAAGGGGCAATTTTTGGTGCTTGGTTAATTTTGCTCACTAGAGTTTTCTTGAGCTCACACTCTTCATCTCTTTGCATCTTCTTCAACCTCCACTGTTACCCTCTCATGTGATGAGAACCAAAGAGTGTAATGAGACAAAGTATTCTACTCTTTCTCTACTTCATCTTGGTTATCTCTTTTAGCAGACTTGATGTCCGAGTTGCCTCGGTATAGAGGCGGGAGCCTGTATAAAGATTCGTTGACGTGGCGCCAGCTCGACGAGGAGACCGGAGATCGGAGATGCCGCGAGGAGCATGGGATGATGGCTAAAGACCGAAGGACACGGATCGATCGGTATAGCCTTTCTACCTCTTTACAGTTTGTTAGTTTAGCGTTAATGGCAAGATCCGGGTTATAGTATGCGATAGCGCCAGTTGTAAAAGTTTTTGTTCCGCGTTTGGCCTCAGATTGACGGCCGGGGCGCTACCCTAGACTTACATGATATCAGAGCCTGGCCATTAACCTTTACTAGCTTGTGCTAATGTGTTTAAAATATCGATCGAACGAAATTTCCAAAACCGCACTTTTCATGATAAAGTTTCTGTCGAATTTTTAAAATGGTCTAAAATTTTTTTTGGTATGTCAGAAAATCGTGCTGGCTTTTCAAAGACTACTGTAGAAATTTGGTTGACTGAACCTTCAAGACCGCCGCGGAACTGCCGCACAAGCCTTGAATTGGCCGCGGTTCCGCCGCCGTTTTAAGGCTTCAGTGCACCATTTTTCTTCTGGGTGTCTTTTATGTGGAATTGTGGTTTCTGGAATATTTTGTTTGGGCCCAGATTTTGTTTGAGTACTGGAGTTGTACTTGAGGCCTACTTCGGGAAGTTTTGTCGATCGGAATTTTAAATGTGTTAGTTTACAGTACTTACATTATATCTCCGACCGTGAATGTCATTCGAGCGGTAAATCGTGTCTAATTGCTATAGTCCTTTTAGACGGGTTTTCGAACGTGACATTCATGTTGATGTTCTGTGATGTGTTGTGATGTTGCGGATTTGTCGTGGTGGATAGCTGTGTGCAATGGTAGTGCAGTTTGGATTTATTTGTACATTTGATATTGCGGGGCGAGCGTCCTACATGTGGACTGCCGTCACTGCCTTTTTGTATATTATTCTTTTGGGGCACGACCGGGTTGAGGTCGATTTACCCGTTGTACATATTTTCATTTCTATACTAGGTTTACCCCACGACGGAGTGCACGGATAGACGGGTTCTGGAGGGCAACGGGTCCGCATCTCATGGCTTTGAGAGGCAGAGGGCCTCACTCTAGAATTGGCAGACTATTCGTCGCACTCGTAGGGGGTACATGATGACCCAAGAAGGGGTGCTCAAGTTACCGGATTCCGTGAAGTGCAGGGTGGTCCATTCACTTTGCTGTAAGGGGACTGCCTCGCTTCAGGTTTTGGCGGGTAACTTGCCGCACTCGTAGGGGTCTAGGTTTTCATTGCAAAGGCTATCCACACGACCAGGGGAACGTCGGGTTTCAGTAGCGGCTCTGTGAAACCCGCGGATCCCAGATTATCTGTATTGTTCTGTGATGCTTATTACTTTTCTGTAATGTTGCATTTATCACGCCTGGAGCGATTATTGTATATTGGTATATATACTAGTATATGTTGTATATGTTTTACACCCGCGCTAGTCCAGTCCCCGCTCTGTCGTTAGTTAAGTAACCTAACGGGTGATGACGGGACCCAGTGACGAATGCGGATGGCATATACATACATTTTATTTTCGTTCTTTTCTGGTGTGATTAATTGATGGGACTGCGTTGATTCTGATCAATGCAAAGGAAAACAAATCTGTTTGACGTTGTTGGAACAATTTTCAAAAAGTGTTATTACAAAGACGTTTTCTTTTGTTTTGCACAGTGGTATTCAGTTGGAATATCCTGCACCTCATTCGACGAGGCAAGGGCCGAGATCCCTTTACCGGGAGTGACCCCTTCGGCAGAAGTTTGCATCAGGGTAATAACTTCACTATAGTCGATTACTTGTTGCTTTGCATTGCAGTATTCAGTTGGAATATCCTGCACCCCATTCCACGAGGAAAGAGCCGAGATCCCTTCACCGACAGTGACCTCTTTAACAAAGGTTTTCGCCACTATATTTTTTTAAAAAGCTATCAGGTTCCTTCAGCGATATCAAGTTCATTACGTTAAAGGTTTTTCGCCAAAAACCAGCTGTAGCCCTCCGTCATTTCAGTTGGGTATTCAGTAGTATTCAAGCTATGTATTTTGACCAACGCCAAGGCATAGTGTTTGGTAGCTGCTGGGTATTCATCTGTTGCATAGATAGATGAGTTGGTTTGGGACAGTCGTTCTTCCATTTGGCCAACGTCAGGGGTATATACGAGTGGGTTCAAATTAACAAGATAATGATGGGTAGAACTTGACATGCGACTTATGGCATTTTGGCCAACGTCAAGGTCATAAGAGCATGGAGCAAAAATCCATATCGGGTGTTTCTAAAGAAACTGAAACTTTCCAGGCATGCGCATACCTTCTGGAGTGTGATAACGTGAGTGGATTCCTTCACGTTATCATGCGATGAGAGTTGGATCCCGATTCCCACTGATGAGTTGGTTTACTCTTCGGGTGATCCCGACTAATTCTTCTTTCAGGTTTGGAGGAGAATTTGACGGTACAGTGGGAGGTTTCTTGATTAGATAAAGTGATAACCATTCTGATTTAGGATAGAGTGCACGCAGAGTGTTTCTTTTCTCTCTCTCTTTGGCAGCGACCATTGACCGACCCTAGACTATGACTCAGTGACCAAGTTGACCGAACCTTCTTAAAATACTGGCTTTTGGATTGTCTGAGTTGCATAAGTCATTGTCGCTCCTACTTTTACCCTTTTCTCCAGAACACCTCGTATTACTACGAACATCCACTTCAATTGGATAAATCCATCATATGGTTATATACGAACTCGAAGGAACTTCTTCGAGGATGGATCAAGGTTCAGGAGAAATTGAATTGGTTTATTCAGTTGTCTTTTATCATCACCTTCTCTCAAGTCGTGAGGGCTCCTTGGTTTAGGAGAGTACACCTATTACGCTTATTGGATAGTCTTCTTCCAAACTATAGGTAGGTGCCGAAAGGTAGGGAATGAAGAAAACCAATTAGCCTAAGTAGGGTGTACAGAAGGTAATAAGTAAAGACAAAATAAAGGGATTAGAAAAAGGGCAAAGTAAATTGCGACTGCTATCATTCACGACCAAACCGCGTTGCTCATCGCCACTCCTACTTCACCTTTCCTTTTTCTCCAGTTCAGGAGAAATAGAATAAGGTTTTATTCAGTTGTCTTTTATCATCACCTTCTCTCAGGTTGCGAGTACTCCTAGGATTAGGAGAGTACACCTATTATGCTTACTGGATAGTCTTCTTCCAAACCATAGGCTGGTGCCGAATGGTAGGGAAGGAAGAAAACAATTTAGCCTAACGATGGTGTACAGAAGTTAATGACTAAAGACAAATAAAGGGATTTGGAGATAAGGCAAAGAAATATATGGTTACAGTCATGAATTGGTAATGGAAGAGGCATTACTACGAATACCCGGATACCCCTTCGAAACATTTTCATGTTTCAGTTTCACTATGCATTGTTAAAGGAAAACTGTTTTCCCAATTAGATACTTACTCCAGGGTATGTATTTACCGGTTATGATTCTCACATCCGTATGGTTTTACAGATGATGAGTGGGAGTAAGTTATTGGAAATTAGGTGATCATCCTCATTATATCGGAATTCGTTGTAATTGGTGATATTTGAGGAAATCGCCTGGGTTTTTGCCGGACGACAAGTATTTTGTTTTGAGTATCCGTTGTTGTGCACCAATTTCAAACTGATATATCTGTACATTTATTTTTATAAAGTGAGATATAACTTTTTGAAATTATGTCCGTGACATTTACCTATATCAGTTGACGATTGGGTAAGGAGCATTGAACAGCGGAGTAGTTCTTAACCATAAGTACAGTTTTCAATCTACGATGCACAGGTTTTGAGTTATTCAACTCAGCGGACTTATAGAGAGTATTGTATGTTGTCCAGTGTCCATTAGAACAAAGGGGTTGGTCCTCGTACTATGTTCTGTTTACTTGTGACTTCTCTAGTTTTTAGACAAGTGTTTCGTAGAAATACAAGGTCCAAGTTTTGAGAAGTTATAGGTAAAAGAATAAAGTAGAGAACCAGGTGTTGCTAGTATCTGGATTCTTCAAGGTGATCGAAGATGTAGATACTTGTGATTGGTATTCAGTTGATAGTAATGGTTTTGAGAAACTTGTTTCTCTTTCAGGTTACTCATAATTGGATGCATTCCTAAGTTGAGTAATGCCGATTAGCCTCTTTCCATTAAGTTGATATGCACTGGAGACAGCTTCATGATTTGAATCTGGTTCCAATTAAATAAGTGCCAAAGTTTCTAGATTGGATATAGAATGGTTCATATCTTAACGATGTTAAGGTACGGGGAGTTGTCCGGCTTATGCTTAAAACCAGACTCTGGATAACTCAAGGCACGTTTCTATAATGGCAGTTTGTGGGTTAACCCGGGCTATGACGAGTGTTTACTTTCTACCATCTGGAAGATCAATAGTGATATTATTCTTGACTCGCCACAGTTTTAGTAAAATGGATTTTTTCAGAAAACAGTAGTGGGAGTATGGTAGAACTGGAAGTGATTCCAGAACCTCAAACGATTATGGAAAATTTAATAGAACCTAAAGATTCAATAAGATTTGACATTCCATTAGCCACTCTGCAGATATGGTGGGTAACCTCATACACCCGAGAGGTACTCCGGTAGCCTCAAGGACGGTGACAGGGAGGTTATTGTTAACCCAGACTAGACACTACTGTTGTTCCAGGCTATGAGACCCGGCAGGTGGATGAGTATAGCGTCGTTCTAAACTAACTTTAGAAGTGCACGTATATATTATTCTGCCAGAGGGTTTTTGTGGTCAGTGGGAGCAGCGGAAGAATAGTGGGAAAGTAGCTTATGTCTATTTATAGACTAAAGCAGATATAGCGGAGATAGATCATCTATTTTTGATGTGACGGTCATGACTTTGACTTCATCAGAATAAGGGATGGATCTGTTAAGAAGGTAGTAGGGTGTGATGTCCTGGTATTTGGATGACATACACAAAGTAGGAAGTAAAATTCCTATACTACGATCGGTTATACTTTGGTTGTCACACAGTTGTTTCTCCACACAGGATATGGATATAATATCTGATATTCTGGTTACTAGATCTATGGTTTTAGATCTAGATTTGGGTAGTTTCCCAATCTGGGTACTTAGACAGTATTCTAAAGGTATTTAGAATAGACGACTCCTGGCATGGTGGTGTACCTGCAGGCGATGGAGTCTCCTTCTCTAAAGGTGTCTTACAGACTAAAGGGGAGAGAGATGTGCATGATTGACATATCACTTGCTTAAGCAATTGAGTCAATCGTGAGATGTCAAGTACCACACCAGATGTTGTTTTTGCACTAGATGCAACAAGTTTATATTAATCCAATCCTGCAGAAACATTCGGAAGCAGTTTTAGAACATAAGTGGATGTTCTATGGATTTGATGACGGCAGCCACCTTCGGAGACGATTATCATTCCAGGCTTCCAAGGTGAGATGGATGACAGAGTGATTGTCAGAGTTATAGTTTTCCCTCTGACAAAGGGGCGGTAGTTTGGACAGGTGGTCCAAGAGGATACTTTGGGAGGCATGGTGCAGGATACTGATTAGGTTCAGTTGACAATACAGTCTAAGAATGGATTTGGAGTTCATTTATGAACTAGGTCCCATCAGATATCCAGACATATTCTAAGACAGGTATTACTCAATTCGGGAGATGGCTTTCTCCGCGAACTTGAGATTAAGAGAGACATAGAAAGAAACATCAGGGCGGATCCACTCATTGAGGCTATTTCTCGAACACAAGAGTTTTACAACGAGCTTTGTGAAACTGATTAGTAGAGTAGTTAGGTGTTCGGTATCACATGGGCTATGAGTATGCGACATCGCAATAATTAGCCTTAAGTGCAAGTGGGAGATTGTTGGATATAGTGCCCTCAAAGTAAATTATTGGATCGCAGATTCGTGATTGCAATGATTGAGTAGGACCTATACCGGTAGGACAGTCTTACTCGAGATGATAGTATACTATCTGGTTTGTCTTTATCAACGTGTACAGCCTTTAGGTGACATGATCACTATTACACGTTGATAGAGCCCTTAGGATTCTTGCTTGACTACCAGTAGTATGATGGCGATCATATACGTGAGAGTTGGGTAGTCCATAAGCACATCCTTAAAAGTGGTCCCTAGTCATGGGAGTTTCGAGATAGGGCATCGATACTCCGGAGTAGACTAGTGTATACAGTCGAGACCCCGACGAGGGGCGGCGGCCGGTCTCATAAGCCATTGGTATCAGTTGGATCACCTAAGATGTATACAGGTGTTCATTGGGTTATGAGTGCACCGGACAGGACTCGCCGGGAACATGCTAGTTGGTATTATACCCAGCGTCAGATAGCAGTTCCCTGGTGACATGTGTACAGGTTAGTTCATCGACCTGAGGTCTTCATTTGTCTCGTGTGAGTTCCCACTGTGCTTAGATTACTACCCTACCACAGCTCAAAGGAGTCGTGCCAACAGGTTTTAGTTGAGTACAGTCCCGAGCTATATAGAGGCAGTGAGCGGATCAGCAGGGGATTCGTCTCTCCCGGTATTGGGGGTGAGATCGCGCTGTGTCTAGGAGATCCACTACACCAAGTCCTTGGCCAAGGCAGGTGGGAATTACTGGTAGGTATTCCAGTAGTTTCTCAGGGTGTTTAGGGCTACCCTCCGACACGACTTATACACCTTTTGGGGGTCTGACGTTACCAGCCCCTAGGCCGGATATACGATGCTCATAGACGACCGGACCAGACTGTACGGATATTGTCTCTGATAGGCTCAGTAGGGTTCCAGGATGAGTTCGCTCATCGGTTTCCCTTTTGGTCAGTACATAGGCAGCCGTTACGCACAGCTAGTGCCACTGACGTGCTTGTAGTTAAACCCACTGCCAGGGTACTGACGAGTCATTAGAGTTCCCCACAGATAATTTCCCAAGTTCGGGCAAAACGTTGTAGAGGCCGTATGGTTTTATGGCAGGGTTCGAACATGCACGTGCATTTGTGCATGTGTCATATTTCGGACAGATAATACTGGTGGGCTTTGGTTTAAGCCGGATCCAAGTATTATATTGAGTCAGAATATTTTAGTCTCATCGTATTCGTATTCGGTCGGAATACGGATACAGGTATGCATATACAGGTGAGGGGTATTCTCGTAATCCGTTACAAGAATATTTTAGAAGATGCATTTCTTTTTGGTTAATCATTTTAGTTTAAATGATTAAATGGATTTTGGAAAGTGTGACTCATTGTTGTGACTCATTAATTCTAGAATGTTCACTAATGACTCATGTAATGAGTCATCCAGTGAGTCATTAAAGAATTAATGATGTTTGTTTTGGGTGAGATATTTTAGGGTTGGGTTGGAGATATTTTGAGATGATATTTTCTTTTTTTCTCCAACACAAAACCTTATATATATCACACACAAAATATTTGGACAGCTAAGGGGCAATTTTTAGTGCTTGGTTAATTTTGCTCACTAGAGTTTTCTTGAGCTCACACGCTTCATCTCTTTGCATTTTCTTCAGCCTCCACTCTTACCCTCTCATGTGATGAGAACCAAAGAGTGTAATGAGACAAAGTATTCTACTCTTTCTCTACTTCATCTTGGTCATCACTTTTAGCAGACTTGATGTCCGATTTACCTCGGTATAAAGGCGGGAGCCCGTATAAAGATTCGTTGACGTGGCGCCACCTCGACGAGGAAACAGGAGATCGGAGATGCCGCGAGAAGCGTGGGATGATCGCTAGAGACCTTAGGACACGGATCGATCGGTATAGCCTTTCTACCTCTTTACAGTTTGTTAGTTTAGCGTTAATGGCAAGATCCGGGTTATAGTATGCGATAGCGCCAGTTGTAAAAGTTTTGTTCCGCGTTTGGCCTCAGATTGACTGCCGGGCGCTACCGTAGACTTACATTAAGTCCATCCGGATCTTACTTGCAATTGCTGCATACCATGACTACGAAATCTGGCAAATGGATGTTAAGACCGCCTTTCTAAATGGTGATTTTGAAGAGTGCGTGCACATGATTCAGCCAAAGGGCTTCGTAGACAGTGGGAGCAGCGGAAAGGTGTGCAAGCTGCTTAAATCCATCAATGGGTTGAAGCAGGCATCGCGGAGTTGGAACATATGTTTTGATGTGGTAGTCAAAGAGTTTGACTTCATCAAAAACATAGATGAACCTTGCATATACAAGAAAGTGGTAGAAAGTAAAGTTGTCTTCCTCGTATTATACGTGGGTGACATATTCTTGATAGGAAACGATGTTCCTATGCTGCACTCGGTCAAGTTTTTCTTATCACATAGATTCTCAATGAAAGATCTAGGTGATGACTCCTGCATTTTGGGAATTAAGATCTATAGAGATAGATCTAGAGGGATACTGGGATTGTCCCAATCCAGGTACATTGACACCATACTAAAGAGGTTTAGTATGGAAGAATCCAAGCGTGGAACGTACCCACGATCTCTGGACTCACTCTCTCCAAAGAGATGTCTCCCAAGACTGATTTGGAGAGAGCTCGCATGCAAGGGATACCCTATGCTTCGGCAGTAGGCTCTATCATGTACGCGATGCTATGTACCAGACCCGATGTAGCATACTCATTAAGTGTAGTGAGTAGGTATCATGCAGATCTTGGAGAGAATCACTGGACTGCTGTGAAGAACATTCTCAAGTACTTGAGAAGGACTAAAGAGATGTTCTTGGTGTATTGTAACGGAGAACTCCAGGTGGAGTCCTTTAACGATTCGAGTTTCCAGAGTGATAAGGACGACTCTAAGTCTCACTCGGGATTTGTCTTTACCCTAAATGGAGGGACAGTTTGTTGGAAGAGTTCCAAACAGGAAACTGTGGCAGACTCGACGATGGAGGCTGAATACATCGCTTCCAAAGAGGCTGTCTGGATAAAGAAGTTCATCACTGAACTTGGTGTGGTTCCGTCCATTGAGTATCCAATACCTCTGTATTGTGATAACAATGGAGCTGTGGCTTTGGCCAAGGAACCCAGGTCCCATCAGAAGTCCAGACATATTCTGAGGCGGTATCACCTGATCCGGGAGATAGTTGATCGCTGGGAGATCGAGATTAGGAGAGTTGATACAAAGGACAACACTGCAGATCCACTCACAAAGGCCATTCCTCAGATACAATTTGAGAGACTCTTCGGGATGTTGGGTATGAGATACTACAACAGCTGGCCTTAGTGCAAGTGGGAGATTGTTTGTTATGTATATGCCCTAGAGGCCGTTGTTGTACATGTGATGTATATTATAATGGATGCTTGGATATATATAGAGAGGACTTTCTTGCTCGATATGATAGTATGCTATCTGGTTTCACTTTATCTTAACGTGTTAACAATTACAGTTTTGTGATCACATGTTGATGAAGCCTTTGGGATATGTACTTGACTACTAGGACTATGAGGAGATCATACTAGTGGGGCAAGGGTAGTCAACGAGTACATCCTATAACTGTTCCTAGTCGAGGGTGTATCGAGACAGGGCATCGATACTCCAGAGTAGACTAGCGTACACGCATCTTGACCCATATGATGGGCGATGGATGATCCCATATCCATTGGTGTTGGACATCAAAGATGGTGTACGGGTGCTTAGTGGAGACTGGGTACACTAAACGGACTCACCGAGAACTCCTGGATGGTATTATACCTATCGTCAGATAGCAGTTCTCCGGTGACACTGGTACATGTTAGTCTGTAGACCCGAGATCGTCATAGAGTCTTGTGTGATTCCCACTGTGCTTTGATTTCCACCATACCACGTCCAAGAGGGCGTGCAAAACGGTGGCTTTTGGGTACAGTCCCGAATCACATGGAGGCAATGAGCGATAGGAAGGGTTTCGTCTCTCCCAGTATTGGGAGTTGATGTTGCGCTGTGTTTGATTGGCTATAACTGGAAGTCCCTGGCCAGGGCTGATATGGAGATTTACTGGTAAGAGTTATCAGTAGTTTCTCGACCCGTTATGAGCCTTACATCGACACGACTTATCGGTTACTGGGGTCTGACGTTTACCACCCCTAGACTAGATATGCAACATATCAGACGAAGAGATCGGACTGTACGGGAGTGTTACTGATTGGATTTGCAGGACAATGTACAGTCTTGCTTGTTGATCATCTGATTGCTCAATAAATGGGTGGCTGTTACGTTTAGCTGACCGCTTGCAGTTTGTGGGTGTTTGATATGATCATCACCTGCCACCGGCGTATTGACGATTCTTTAGAGTCCTACACAGAGGTTTCCTGGCTCAGGCAAAACCGAGTAGGAGCACATATGTGATATGTGCTGGACCGAGAATAATACGATATGAGATACCGTATTCTATTCTCGCGATATGAGATATCGGCCGAGTATATTTGATATGGCCGGGTCATCGAATCAAGTGTTGATTCGATGAATTGGTACATGTTATATTAGTCGGTTATATGCAATATAGCCGGATTGTCGGATCAAGAGTTGATTCGATAATTTAATGTATAATTATATATGTGATATATTACATTACATTAACTAATATAAGCTTGCTTTATTGATTCATTTTCTCACTGGATAATACATTGATGTATATGCGATATATGTTAATTGTATTATTTTCTTTTGTTACAAAATATATTGTATATGTGATATATAATATTGTAACAAGTTAGGGTTACAAATGCAACATGGTTGTTAAGTTTAAACAAGTTAGGTTTTGGATTTGGGTTAGCTTTTTCATGAAGCTTTCCTTTTTGTTTTCTAGCTTGATATTTTGTGAAGATATTTTGTTAACCCAACCCAAACCCTTAACTCTAGTTTATTCTCTAAATGAGTTAATGCCTTCATTTATTAACTCATGGTTGTCATTTGTAACCATAACAATAATTCATTATTCATCACAAAAGCTTTCTTCTTCTTCTTCCTCCTTGAAAAAGCTTTCTAGCTTTTTGTGAAGTGATGATTTAAAGTGAGAAAATGAAAAGAAAAGAGAGCAAAATTCCTACTTCATCATCCTCATATATTCTAGCCATTTAGATTAGGGTGTTCACTTCATTAATACTTGATTAGAGAAGTGAGAGATTGAGTTTGAGATTCTTCAAGGTAGATCATCTTCGAAAAGGAAGACTTCTATCAAGTATGGATCATTCGACTTGTGGAGCCTCTCTAGAATCCGGGAGTTCATGGATCGCGGCGAAGGGACTACTACTCGGAGCTTATGAAGCGAAGGAACGGACTACAATGGTTGCAATCCCTCTCTCTTAGATGTAAAGTTGTTTACATGCATGTTAACCTTAATTCTCTAGTTAAGATCTTGGTTAGGGTTTGTTTAGCACCCCAAAATTTTTAAAGTAGCATGATTGATGCTTGCCAAAACCTTCACAAGGTGCTATGGTAACCCTACACATACTCCCATGAATCCAATAAGTAACACTACCATACAGTCTGGTCTCTTCGTCTGATATTTCGCATATCGAGTCTAGGGGTGGTAAACGTCAGACCCCAGTAACTTGATAAGTCATGCCGATGTCAGGCTCATAACGGGCCAAGAAACTACTGATAACACTTACCAGTAAATCTCTGTATCAGCCCTGGCCAGGGACTTCCTGTTATGGCCAATCGAGCACAGCGCAACATCAACCCCTAATATCGGGAGAGACGAAACCCCTCTTATCGCTCATTGTCTCCATGTGACTCGGGACTGTACCCAAAAACCACCGTTTTGCATGCTCTCTTGAACATGGTAAGGTGGAAATCAAAGCACATTGGGAATCACACAAGACTCTATGACGATCTCGGGTCTACAGACTAACTTGTACCAGTGTCACCAAAGAACTGCTATCTGACGATAGGTATAATACCATCTAGGAGTTCTCAGCGAGTCCTGTTCAGTGTACCCATTCTCCACTGAGCACCCGTATACAATCTTTGATGTCAAACACTAATGGATGTGGGATTATCCAACGCCCATCAAATGGGTCAAGAAACATATACGCTAGTCTAATCTGGAATATCGATGCCCCGTCTCGATACACCTACGACTAGGAACATTTAAAGGATGAACTTGTGGACTACCCTGGCCCCACTAGTATGATCTGCATCATAGTCCTGGTAGTCAAGTACATCTTAAGGGCCTTACCAACATGTGAGAGCAAGACATTATCACAATACAAGTTTACATGTTAAGATAAAGAGCAACCGGATAGCATACTATCATGTCGAGCAAGAAAGTCCTCTCTATATATGTCCAAGCATCCATTATAATATTCAATCATGTACAACAATGGCCTCTAGAGCATACATACAACTAACATAATATACATCACATGACATATTCATGACACACTACCTGACTTGTTACTTGGATGTTATTGCTAATGTCAACAATACTAACTTGTTGTCCTGACGGACCTGACTTGTTGTCTGCATAGACAAGAACTGTACATACTTGATCCTTGTTGGCATTAGATTTATATCGTTAATACCTGACTTGAACACAAACCTGGGGGAAAAGGGGAAATCACGAATGTAACCAAAACGTAACTCAAGAGGATATTATTATTGTTTGCCATGGTTCCGGGCATTACGAAATAAATCATTATTTGCCGTGGTTCCGGACGTTACAGAATAAATTATTGTTTGTCGTTTTTTCGGGCGTTACGGAATAAATACTGTTACTGTGGTCACATGGGGAATGAACGGGATATATACTGTTGGGTTACGTTGAGGATTACATTAATTGATTTCAATGAATTTTAGAATACATAACCTAGAAGCACAGACTTTAGAATACACATCACACACCCATACATACACATAGCTCACTATTTATACCTGTGTTTATTATTTATATTCATGTTTAATCATGTCATTATATCCTAGTTATTACTAATCTTTTGATATTATGAAGCGCTGACGTCTGGGTTTTGCATGGCCCGGTTCCTCTGACTTTATCGCAGGCAGATCAAGAGTACTTTAGCCATCAATGTAGGGTTCTTAGGTACAACCACAAGGTTCCACAAGGCATCATACATGCCATATTTAAAAATTTTGTGTGCCAAACAACCCTAACCTAGGATCTAACTAGAGTTTTAGGAGCTAAATTAGAAAGTAAACTAATTTACATCTAAGTGATAACGGAATACAACCTTTGTAAACCGGTCCTTCACTTCAATAGCTCCTTGTAATGGTCCCTTCGCTGCTATCATGGAACTCCCGGACTCTTGCATGGCTTCTCAATGTGAAAAGAACGATCTTGCTTGAAGTCCTCGAGGCCGAAGATGATCTACGTCGAGGAGACACTAACTCAAGCTACTACTTCACTAATTGAGAGATTAGTGAAGCTAACACCCTATACTAAATTGCTAATCTAGTATAGGATGATGAAGTACGAAGTGGGCTCACTTTAGTTTCATTTTTCTTACAATATTTTCTCACTTTGCAAAAAGCTAGTGAGCTTTCTCACAAGGATGAAGAAGATGAAGCAAAAGAAATGAGAATGAACTAATGAAGTGAGAGAAAGAACCATGGGTGAGTTTGTATCATATAGCTAACTCATGTAGAGACATAACCATGACTAAATTATAATGGTTAGGTTAATAAATATCTTAAGTAAAACAAAATTAGTGGACTAAGTCAATGCATCCACAAGCTTCATGCATGTGGCTATTTATCCACTAACTTAGAATTACTTTAAATACTTAAACCCTACATTATAATTAGTATGGTGTAAGTCTCATACACCCATGTAGTGTGTGTCAACAACCATGACACAAAAAAGAACACAATTAATATATATCATATACATATTAAGTGTGCACATGTGAGAAAAAATAAATGCTTAAGTAAGCTAATATTAGTTAATGTAAACTAGTATATCAAATATACAATTATACACTAAATTATCAAATCAACACATGATTTAATAATCCGGCTATATCACATATAACCGACTAATATAATATGTATCAACTTATCGAATCAACACTTGATTCGACAACCCGGCTATATCTCATATAACCGACCGATACAAATATCGTGAGAATAGAATACGGTATCACATACTCGTATTATTCTCGGTCCCGCACATATCACATATGCGCTCCTATTTTATTTTTCCTGAGCCAGTAAAACCTCTATGTAGGACTCTAAAGACTCATCAATACGCCGGCAGTAGGTGATGATCACATCAAGCACCTACAAGCCATCAACGGTACTAGCTGGACGTAACGGCTACCCGGGTATTGAGCGATCAGAAGATCAACAAGCAAGCCCGCCGAGCTCCTGTAAAGCCTGTCAGTAATACTACCGTACAGTCCGGTCTCCTCGTCTGTGTAAGTCCACGTTGCCCACCCCGGTTCTTACGGGGAGGCGGAATAGGTAAACGATTTTTTATACAAGGCAACATGGACTAGAAACAAAGGATCTTTGCTAAACAAAAACCAAGCAAACTAACTACGAGTTTAGCTACTCGGTTAGGAGGTTATACCTTGGTCTTGAACTCCTTCTCTTCTTTCTCCTTGGAGTGGTTTGAACGGCTCCTCCTCGTAGTGTTCCTTTTGCCGAAGAAGGATCCACCCGAAGGCCTCTACCTTGAGCTCCTACCTCAACCTAAAGGTAACTAAAGTGCTTTGCTTGCTAAACCTAGAACCCTTGAATGAGTAGAGAGGAGTTATGGTGGTTTTACCTCAGGAGCTCATGGTTCTCAACACATGAGAGATGAGAGCTTTGAAAGAGAGGAAAAGGATAAGCTAAAACTATGAGAGAGAAAGTGCAAGAAAGAATGAGGATAATTTAGCAACCATGCTCTCATATTTGGAATAATGATAATAATAATAATTAAGAAATTGTGATGGTTAGTTTATGAATGACCATTATCATTTTATTCATTTAATGAATTTGCAAAGAACAAGAAGCATCTTTGAAATGAAATGATGGTGGTCAACTAGTCAACAATGGTCAACCGGTCAACAAAGTCAACAAGTCAACAAAAGTCAAAAGTTCAACTCAACCATGGCATAATAAAACTTAATTAATATTATTAATCATATTTCTCATTCTCATTAGGGTTTAGAAAAAGTCAACGGTCAACAACCCTAATGAGAATCCTCTGCCTCTGCCTCTGTCAACTGTGCATACACACCCGCATCCGTGTTTCGAGGAACACGAAAACAATGAGATAAAACCAATCCCAAAACATATACTAGGATCTGGCTTAAACCAATGCCCGCTAGTAATAACTGCCCGGACAGCAAACGTGCACAAGTGTACGGATGTGAGCGAACCCTGTCGCAAAACCATGCGACCTCTACTCTGTTTTGCCCAAAGGCGAACAGCCCTTTGTGTGGGACTCTAAAGACTCGACACTACACTGGCAGTGGGTTTAACCATAGGCCGGAAGCGGTATTAGCTGTACGTAACGGTCCCCAGGTAGATGCCGATAAGAAGACTGATGAGGTGAACCCATCCGAACTCCTACTGAGCGTGAATATGACAATCTCCGTACAGTCCGGTCTGTTCGTCTGAGAGTATCGCATGTCGGGCCTAGGGGGAGGTAAACGTCAGTCCCCTAATAGCGGTACAAGTTGTGTCGGAGTGTAGCCCAGAACACCCTGAGATAACACTGGAAACGCTACCAGTACATCTTGCTTGCCCTGGCCAAGGACTTTGTGTAATGGCTCTCCTAGACACAGTGCGATATCAACCCCCAATACTGGGATAGACGAATTCTGTCTAACCGTCACTGCCTCCAAGTGCTTCGGGACTGCACCCAACTACTACCTGTTTGCACGACTCATTTGAGCCGTGGTAGGGTAGTAATCTAAGAACAGTGGGAACACACTCGAGGTGAAGTGACAGTGTCAAGTCAACGGACTATGCTGTACTCATGTCACCTGGGAACTGATAACTGACGATAGGTATAATACCAAACCAATAGTTCCTAGTGAGTCCTGTCCAGTGTGCTCGTAACCTAACGAGCACCTTCATACTATCTCCAGTACGACGTACTGCTGGCTGTGGGACAGACCATCTCCCCTCCTGGGATGAGAAGCGTATACACTAGTCTACTCTGGAGTATCGATGCCCTGTAACGATAATCCTATGACTAGGGACCTGTATAAGGATGTGCTTGTAGATTACCCGGCCCCCACTAGTGTGACTGCCATCACAACGCTGGTAATCAAGCAAAGATCCTAAGGGCTCTACTAATGTGTATAGGCGATATGCTAAAAGAAACACATGCACACATTAAAGTAGAAACAAACCAAGTAGCATACTACTATTTCGAGCAAGATTGTCTATACAACTGTGAATATCCCAAGCTTCAATTAAGTAATATACAAACTAGTATGATACAGTAATGGCCTCTAGCGCATATACACTAACAATCTCCCATTTGCACTAAGGCCATGTACTGGCGTATCGCAGACCTATCATCTCGATCAGCCGCTCGAACTGTGTCTGGGGTATGGCCTTCGTGAATGGATCTGCAGTGTTATCTTCCGTAGCAACCCTCTGAACCTCGATCTCCCGGCGATCCACGATCTCCCTGATCAGGTGATACCACTTCAAGATGTGTCTGGACTTCTGATGGGACCTGGGTTCCTTCGCTAAAGCTATAGCCCCGTTGTTGTCATAATACAGAGGTATTGGATCAACAATGGATGGAACCACCTGAAGTTCTGTCAAGAACTTCCTCATCCAGACGGCTTCTTTTGCGGCATCAGATGCAGCGATATATTCCGCTTCCATCGTTGAGTCAGCAACGGTTTCCTGTTTGGAACTCTTCCAACACACCGCCCCTCCATTGAGGGTAAAGACATAACCCGACATGGATTTGGAGTCATCCTTGTCACTCTGGAAGCTGGAGTCAGCAAAGGCCTCCATCTGGAGTTCTTTTCCGCCGTAAATGAAGAACATATCCTTAGTCTTTCTCAGGTACTTCAGAATGTTTTTTACCGCTATCCATTGCTTCTCCCCAGGGTTTGACTGATACCGGCTTACCATACTCAGTGCATAAGCTACATCTGGTCTGGTACACAACATCGCATACATTATAGAGCCTACCGCAGAGGCGTAGGGTATAATAAACATGCGATCCCTTTCCAAATCAGTCTTGGGAGACATCTCTTTGGAGAGGGTGATCCCGTGACAAGCCGGTAAATTACCGCGCTTGGAATCTTCCATACTGAATCTTTTCAGTATGGTGTCGATGTACCTGGACTGTGAAAGTCCTAATATCCTCTTGGACCTATCACGATGGATCCAGATCCCCAGAATGTAAGAGGCATCACCCAAGTCTTTCATGGAGAACCTGTGTGACAAGAACCCTTTGATAGATTATAGCATAGGAATGTCATTTCCTATCAAGAGAATGTCATCCAAGTATAAAACGAGGAATACGACAGTTCGTGCTACAATTTTACTATAAATACATGGTTCATCTGGATTTTTGATAAAACCAAATTCTTTGACCGTCTCATCAAAACAGATGTTCCAACTCCGCGATGCCTGCTTTAGTCCATAAATGGACTTAAGCAACTTGCATACTTTCCCGCTGCTCCCACTCTGAATGAAACCCTCTGGCTGGTCCATATAGACACACTCCTCCAAATTTCCATTTAGAAAAGCGGTCTTTACGTCCATCTGCCAAATCTCATAATCGTGGAAGACAGCAATGGCAAGAAGGATCCGAATGGATTTGAGCATAGCCACCGGAGAAAGGGTTTCGTCATAGTCCAAACCAGGTCTTTAACGAAAACCCTTTGCAACAAGTCTAGCCTTATAGGTTTCAACTTGTCCATCTACACCAATCTTCCTTTTGAAGATCCATTTACAACCTACGGGTTTTACCCCTTCTGGAGCAATGTCCAAAGTCCATACTGTGTTGGTGTACATGGACTCCATCTCGGTCCGCAATGCATCCAGCCATTTTACCGAGTCAGTGCTCTGAATGTCCTGCTGGAAGCTAGTAGGCTCATCATTATCAATGATGCAATCCTCTCTATCCCCGTCTATGAGAAAACCGTAGTATCTCTCGGGCGGATGAGACTGCCTACTACTCCTGCGGAGCGGTGCAGGAATGCCCTGTTCTTTCGAACCATCTGGTTCTTCTAAGCTTTCAGTAATAGCTTGTGGTTCTGGAATTTCTTCCATTTCTATTACGCTCCCACTTATTTCTTTTTTTAAGAACTGATGTTCCAGAAACTGGGCATTACGAGAGATAAAAACCTTTTGTTCTTCTGCGTAATAGAAAAGATACCCCCTGGAGTTCTTTGGTTATCCTACAAACTTGCACTGTACTGAGCATGCCTTGAGTTTATCCGCATGCTGCTTTTTGACAAAAGCTGGACATCCCTAAATCTTCAGATATTGAAGATAAGGTTTCTTCCCACTCCACAACTGATATGGTGTGGTAAGCACAGTCTTAGTTGGAATTCGGTTCAAAAGATATACAACTGATTCTAGTGCATATCTCCAGAAAGAACGCGGTAACTCAGCGTTACTCATCATGGAGCGTACCATATCCAATAGGATTAGGATCCATCTCTCCGATACACCGTTATGTTGTGGAGTGTATGGAGGAGTAAGCTGAGAGAGAATTCCATTCTCTTTTAGGTAATCTAGGAACTCGGCACTCAAGTATTCACTACCTCGATCAGATCTCAGTGTTTTGATACTTTTGCCTGTTTGTTTTTCTACTTCATTCTTGTATTCCTGGAATTTTTCAAAGGCTTCAAATTTATGCTTCATTAAGAAGACATGCCCGAACCTTGAAAAATCATCCGTAAAAGTAATGAAGTAAGAATAACCACTTCGCGCATGTGTAGACATTGGACCGCATACATCGCTGTGTACGAGTTCCAAGAGCTCGCTCGCTCTTACTCCATATCCAGTAAACGGAGTATTTGTCATCTTTCCTTTGAGACATGATTGACAAGTTGCATATGATTGATATTCGAACGGATCCAAATATCCTTCTTTATGTAATTTAGTCAACCTTCTCTCATTGATGTGACCCAGTCTACAATGCCATAAGAAAGCATGATTTATTTCTGGAGACTTTCTTTTGTGTGTATTCTGGACATTGAAAATCTGTGGTTGGTTCAATACGTATATACCGTTGCTTAATGTACCCGACCCAATCAGAACAAGATTAAGGTGAATGTTTACAACATTGCTTACAAATGCAAAATCATAACCTTCTTTAGACATTAAAGATACAGATATGATATTACAAGTCGCACTGGGTACAAAATAACAATCACGTAAAACCAAAACATGTCCATCTGATAATCCCAACTGATAGTCCCCCACGGACTCAGCATCCATGCCAGCTCCGTTTGCAACTCTGAGGGTCATATCACCTGCCTTCAAAACCCTACGCTTTCTTAGTGCCTGTAAATAATTACAGTGTCACGACCCGAAAGAGCACGTGACTGGCCCTTGAACCATATGAAGTCTATAGGACCCCATCTGATCCAAGTAAGCCAAAAGCCCAGAAATCTAAAACCATTTAAAGAATATATAAGGAAAACTGGTTTTAAGAAGTAAAGAAATCATGTTTCAAAAATCAAGTTTTTACATAACTAAGCCGAATATGCATTTAAAAAATGTGTAACCTTTCCTGAAAATTTCGGCAGAGTTTCCTTTGTAAAACTGGCCCCAAACGGGGAACAACAAGAACAATATATATAAAATGATAAAAGGCATCCCCAAGCGGGAGCTAGCTCTTCGTCAATCGACAGTCACAACCACGCAAGTAATAATAATATACAACGTCAAAGGGCGAGGATCAAAACCCAAAAAGAAACTCAAAACTGCCAGAAAACCGTAATACTTCAAGCGCGACTCTAAGGTCGAAATAATACAACACTGTCTTTAAGTCTGAAACAATATACAAGTTTTGGTTGATGGAATTCTAGATACAACGAATAATACATGTACAATGGCGGTTCTGATACAAAAGAACCCACCTACCCAAGCAAGTCACCCATAAGGAAGCATTGTGCCAGAAATGCCGCTATGGAATCTGTACGGCAAAAACCAGCAAGAACTGTGGCACAACGGGGGTGAGTTTCCAACTCGTGAATAGAAAATATCTACAAGCAGAGATCGAATGTATGATCCATCCTAGGTCAATACGATCAGATATATATAACCTCCATATGAATAAGTCTGAAGTATGCTAAACTGGCAATGTAACCTCTAAACATAAGTGTAGTGCCAAGTGCTCGTGCCAGTATCTCAGGTAATAGCATAACATGAATGTGAGGTATGATCAAGGTAATCAAATCTGTATGTACGTGGATCCCGTCCACTCGTCACCCAATGACAAATAACCATCATGCATGTAAATATCATCAGCATATGCATGGGAATATGAGGATATAAGCCACCTGTGTCACTCGCTACACGTCAAAATCATGGAACCGGAGCGTCCAGCATCGACACTCGAAAACATCATGAAAACTGTGCCCAGCATCGGCACGTAAATCCTCATATAATGGGCTCCGTCAGTCCGGATCGGCCCACGGGCTCTGTCTGCGGTATCGGCCCTCGGCCCCGGCAGTATGCCCCTATCCATCTATCGACTGTGGTCAGTATCCTCCGGATAACCGCCAGGTCCAACCAATCACCGATAGGTAGTAGTCCCTCTGCCAGGCTCACCGTCTACTACACAGCGAAACCATTCTCGCCCCGGGGGTACCATACCGGGTCCAGCAGGTACCCGCAATCGGCCCCATCCGCCTCCTCGAATCGGGTTTTCACATGTCGCTCTGAGCACCGAGAAAACACATGGTGGACGCACTGAAATATCATATCAAGGGTAACCGGGTTTTTAAAACAATTTCATATTCTCTTTTGAAATACCCACGGTTCCCAAATCCAGAAATATCATGGAAACAACATATCTCAATGCGTATAATCAGAAAGCATGATGCATGCGACATGTAAAAGAAATATAAGCATATCAGTCTGTCATGCAAGAATCATATCCTGAATGCAACCGTACTACAGTATAGTGACATGGCAATTATCGATGATGAAGTGTGTGAGCCGGCAAACAAGTGTACGTGGAACATACGCATCATCGATAATGGTGCTGGTGTCCTAGCAGCATGACTGTAATATATCAATAAACGCAAGCAATGCAATGCAAATGGCATGAATATGCGGAATAGAGTAATCAACGCAGCCGTAAAGAAACTACCTCAATAAATATATCATGCAGCCTTGCCTTTTGAAATAAGACGAACCGGGCTTTTTGGTAAAGTAAGGGCTACAGTGTTTTAAGAAAAGATGTGTCGTTTTGAAAATATCCGTAGAATCCCTTTTTCCTATCTTTAAAATATCCCCGATTCATCAGTTTTGAAATAGGTAGGACTCGGTCTAGTCTAACGCCTACTATGCGAACTACGGGACCCACTATCAAGTCAATCGGCAGGGGTAAGGAAACCACCTAAATCTGAGTCAATATACATATAATTATACAATGGTCGGTGATCTCGCATCAATAGTATCACGTACGATACAGTATATCATATAACATCCTCGAGTCATGAGTGCGGATCTAACCTCAATATAAAGCTCGTACGGTAAATCGTCGTACGGCACCCCAATAGTTGGGTACGGGTCGCTATCACCTTCATCTCATCACATATCAGGTATCACTACCATCATATCACATAATCTAGGGTATAAATCTAAGTCTAGTACCATCGATACCATCTATATAAATATGAATGCGGGGTAAAACACATGACCAAAGGCCCGCCAAAACCACCATGTCGCATCTCAAATACAAACTCTGTCATATCTCCGAATCTCACGACCTCAAATCAAACTCATCGACTCATCTCAATCTCGTATATGAACACATAGTCCCATACCCATGTGTAGATATACACCCCCAAATACGCACAGATAAATGAAAGAATGCAAGTATATGTGTATGTGTATGTGTGGGTATGCAACCCCTACTCTAGGGTTTCGCACTATACTAAACCAATACATTCTTATCATCAATAATCCATTATTACGATCAATAATCCTAACAACACATAATAATTATATGTGTGTATACGTATTCGTATACATCACCACGGACTGCGGGGGTGCTATACGCCATCCACCCGACTTCTCCCCGTAGATATAAATCTACTCACCTGGTCTTCGCTTGCCGAAATTGATGACGCCATGCTCCTTCGCCTCGGAATCCTTGCGAGGGTACCTAGAATAATAAACAGTCGCAATACGTATTAACGTCAAGGCAGAAAACCGATACATCGCACAGTGTGCTCATAGGTTGGAACCTATGGCCTAAACTTGCAAATCAATCAAACGACCCCTGTTGTCGATGTACGAACATCCGAAAACCAAATATAAATCCAAATATCAAGAAAGTGCATTTTAAAATACGGAAAACATAGCCTAAAACACCCCAAAATGCATCAAGATTTTCCCCAGGTGACAATTAGCCAAAACTGCACATAGGAGGGGTCTATTTTAGTGCAAAAGGAGCCCTGGAACAAAACTGGAACAATTCTACCCTACTCTGGCCGCAAATTGCGGCCAGAATGATTAAATCTGCGGCCATGGGTTTGAATTAATGGCTCGGGTCTTGGTGGTAGCTTCCTAGGTGCCTGCACGAATCACTGTCAGCTCAATTTTATTTTAGGGGTCTCGAGGTGATAACAGATTCCTAAAACCTTCACAGATTTCACAATATCTCCGATATCGGTTTTTTAAATTCGTATTCTGGGTTTCAAATCTCAGGTTTGGGTCTCAATTCCATCACTAGGGTGTTTGTGCAGCCTCCACTAAGCTCAATTTTACACTACAACTCACAATTTCCTCAAACCCTAACCAGGTTTCCTTTAAGTCCACAACACCACCCAATATCGATTCAATTTTAACATAGGGGTATAAGTAATGCAAAATCTAATCTAATGATCCAGAAATTATCTCATTTGGCAACTCATGAATTTTCTTGAGTTGCTCAAAGTCTTCCAAATCCAATCTTGCTAGGTTCAAAGTGTAGCTAGTGAGGTCGGGAGCAAGTTTTGTGAAGTGGGAATGGGGTTTTGGTAAGGAAAATGAGAGGGATCTATGAAGTGAAGGGGAGGGAAATGAGAGGGAGCAGGAGCAGCAGCAGCTCTTCATGAAGAGGGGAGAGAAAAGGAGAAGGAAAAATGATGGGATATGGTTCAAAAAGGTGAAGGTTGACTTGGCCCTTTTCTCTCTCTCATCATGGAACCTTTTCTTTTCTTTTCTTTTCTTCACTAAAACTCTTCTCACATGAATAGTAGAAGCAAAAGAAAAGCCATGGTAAAAATGCACAAGCAACACAAGTGTAGAAAATGATATGTGCACATTTTTGCACAAAAAAGCTAAAAATCCAATTAGCGATTTTTAATCGCGATTAGCACTAAATTAGCATATAACTAATCTTAAAAACTTTAAAATGGCATAATTCCATAAAATACCCTATTTCAGAATTTTCCATAATTTTTCCAACTTTTTATCCATTTATCGATATTTAAGTATACCGAAATATTAAAATATTCACTAAAATAATATTAAAATATAAAAATTCCCAAAAATAGTATTTGATTATTTGGAAATGTTACAATCTACCACACTTAAAGAAATTCGTTCCCCGAATTTAAATTTAAACCCCCAAATACTAAAACATTTCGATACAAATCCAAGTCGTCAGGGCTCCGAAATCATCATTACATAAAACATATCATAGCGCAATGCATGCGCATAAGTTATGAGCAGATAACTCAAAATCAAAACTCCGTCAAGCCTCCCCCAATCATCGGAGTCATGATAAAAACACAAATGTCAAATCAAAACAAAACTAGTATGATGTATATCAAAATTATACATGTATACGTGAAAGCTATATATGTACATAACTAAGATAAATGCATGCAAAAGTATGCGGATACTGTCCTCCGACTAGTCCCGCTCAGTACGAAAACACATAGCAAATATCATCAAAGTGTACCGCTCCATAAGAAATCAATCCCCAAAATATATATATAAAAATATCATGTGCGTCTGGTGCGCGCGGAAATCAAAATCCATATGTGTGCCATACTGGTGCACAAAACTGTAAGTCGATGTACAACACCCCAATACTTGTGGGGAGGCGGAATTTTCAAAAACGAAGTTGTTTAGTGAACAAACATCGACTAACCGCTTGAATCGAAGCTAAACGATAACTAACTTAAAACATAGAGTTTCTATGCTACTATGTTTAGGGATTATACCTAACGTATCGTGTCCTTCGTCTTTGCGAACTCCACCTCCTCCTCGACCTTCTCGAAGTAGTAGACGATCCACCCGAGAGCTTTACTCCAAGCTTAGCCTCTAAACTTGAGGCAACTAAACTTCTCTAAGTGTTAATCAAAGAAGCTAGGTGAAATATAGAGAGGGTTATGGAATAAGTAGTCTAACTAATCCTTGTACTCAACACATGAGAGGGGAGGATTAGGGTTTGAAGAGGGAGAGCTTGAGGAGAGAGAAGGTGAGGATAATAATATGAAGTGAGCATAATGAGTTATGATAATATATATCAAGCATTTCTTTTATCAAGAAAAGAATAAGAAATGAATTTAGCAACCATGCTTGATAATATCTAGTGATGATTCACTCCATGAGTCATTAAGCATTTATCATGCATTAATGACATGGATGAATCATCCATATGACTCACTAATCACATTCATTGCTTATGCCATCTTAACCTCCTTAGTCACCACTTTCTAGAAGCTTCTCGCGCAATTACGAGAACGCCCCTCCTTTCCGCAAAAATACGGAAAAACTTTAGACTGTATAAATCCAATAACCGGATACCAGTAACTGGCTTAAACCAAAGCCGACTGGTAAATACTGTCCGAAAGTCGTACGCGCGTAAACGCACGTATGCGTCCGAACGCTTGTCGTAAAACCATACGACCTCTATATCATTTCGCCTGGAGTAGGGAAACCCTCTGTGTGGGACTCTAGAGACTCGACTACTACGCTGGCAGTGGGTTTAACCACAGACCGCAAGCGGCACTAGCTGTACGTAACGGTCCCCAGGTAGATGTCGATAAGAAGGCCGATGAGGAAACCCATCCGAACTCCTACTGAGTCTGATGTGACAATCTCCATACAGTCCGGTCCGTTCGTCCAAGACTATCGCATATCGGGCCTAGGGGGCGGCAAGCGTCAGTCCCCTAATAGCGGTATAAGTCGTGTCGGAGGGAAGCCCATTACACCCTGAGAAACTACTGGAACCTACCAGCAAATCTCGCTTGCCCTGGCCAGGGACTTTGCGTAATGGCTCTCTGACACAGCGCGATATCAACTCCCAATACCGGGAGAGACGAATCCTTTCTAACCGCCACTGCCTCCAAGTGCTCGGGACTGCACCCAACTGCTACCTGTTTGCACGACTCCTTTGAGCCGTGGTAGGGTAGCAATCTAAGAACAGTGGGACACACTCGAGGCGAAGTAGCAGTGTCAAGTCTGCGGACTATGCTGTACTCATGTCACCTGGGAACTGTTCACTGACGACTGGTATAAAACCAACCAACAGTTCCCTGTGAGTCCTGTCCGGTGTACCCGTAACCTAACGAGCACCTGTATACTATCTCCAGTACGACGTACTGACGGCTGTGGGACAGACCATCTCCCCAACTGGGATGAGAAGCGTACACACTAGTCTACTCCGGAGTATCGATGCTCTGTCTCGATAATCCAACGACTAGGGACCTGAATAAGGATGTGCTTGTAGACTACCCAGCCCCCACTAGTGTGACTGCCATCACAACGCTGGTAGTCAAGCAAGATCCTAAGAGATCTATCAATACGTATACTCACATATTAAGATAGAAAAAACCAAGTAGCATACTACCATGTTTAGCAAGACTGTTATATACATGTGAATATCCCAAGCTTCCATTAAGTAATATACATACTAGTATGATACAGTAATGGCCTTCTAGGGCATAAACACTAACAATCTCCCACTTGCACTAGGGCCATGTACTGGCATATCGAAGACCAATGATCTCGAGTAGCCTCTCGAACTGAATCTGAGGTAGGGCCTTCGTGAATGGATCAGCAATGTTCTCTTCAGAAGCAACTCTCCGAACCTCGATCTCCTGACGATCAATGATCTTCCTGATCAGGTGATACCGCCTCAAGATGTGTCTGGACTTCTGATGGGACCTTGGTTCCTTCGCTAAAGCTATAGCTCCGTTGTTGTCACAATACAGAGGTATTGGATCAACTATGGTAGGAACCACCTGAAGTTCTGTTAGGAACTTCTTCATCCAGACTGCTTCTTTTGCGGCATCGCAAGCAGCTATATACTCCGCTTCCATCGTTGAGTCAGCAACGGTGTCCTGCTTGGAGCTCTTCCAGCACACCGCCCCTCCATTGAGGGTAAAGACATAACCCGACATGGACTTGGAATCGTCCTTATCACTCTGGAAGCCGGAATCAGCAAAGGCCTCCAACCTGAGGTCTTTTCCGCCGTAAACCAAGAACATCTCCTTAGTCCTTCTCAGGTACTTGAGAATGTTCTTTACTGCTATCCAGTGCTTCTCCCCTGGGTCTGACTGATACCGGCTTACCACGCTTAGTACGTAAGCTACATCTGGTCTGGTGCACAACATCGCATACATTATAGAGCCTACCGCAGAAGCGTAGGGTATAATAGACATGCGTTCCCTTTCCAAATCAGTCTTGGGAGACATCTCTTTGGAGAGGGTGATTCCGTGACAAGCCGGTAGATTACCGCGGTTAGAATCTTCCATACTGAATCTTTTCAGTACAGTGTCGATATACCTGGACTGCGAAAGTCACAACATCCTCTTGGATCTATCACGATAGATCCGGATCCCCAGAATGTAAGAGGCATCACCCAGGTCTTTCATGGAGAATCTGTGTGACAAGAATCCTTTGACAGATTGTAGCATAGGAATGTCATTTCCTATCAATAGAATATCATCCACGTACAAGACGAGGAATACAACACTTCTGGCTACAACTTTACTATATATGCACGGTTCATCTGGATTTTTGATAAAGTCATATTCTTTGACTGTCTCATCAAAACAGATGTTCCAACTCCGCGATGCCTTTTTTAGTCCATAAATGGACTTAAGCAGCTTCCATACTTTCCCGCTGCTCCCACTCTGATTGAAACCCTCTGGCTGATCCATATAGACGCACTCTTCTAAATTTCCATTCAGAAAAGCCGTCTTTACGTCCATCTGCCAGATTTCATAATCATGGAAGGCAGCAATAGCAAGAAGGACCCGAATGGATTTGAGCATAGCCACTGGAGAAAAAGTTTTGTCATCGTCCAAACCAGGTCTTTGACGAAAAACCCTTTGCAACAAGTCTAGCCTTATAGGTTTCCACCTGTCCATCTACACCAATCTTTTTCTTGAAGATCCATTTGCATCCTATGGGTTTTACCCCATCTGGAGCAAAGTCCAAAGTCCATACTTTGTTGGTGTACATGGACTCCATTTCGGTCCGCATTGCATCTAGCCATCGTACCGAGTCGCCGCTCTGGATGGCCTGCTGGAAGTCAGTAGGTTCATCATCATCTATGATGCAATCCTCTCTATCCCCATCTATGATAAAACCGTAGTATCTCTCAGGCGGATGAGACGGCCTACTACTCCTGCGGAGGGGTGCGGGAATGTCCTGTTCTTCTTGAACCTCTGGTTCTACCAAACTTTTAGTACCAGCTTGTGGTTCTGGAATTTCTTCCAGTTCTACTGCGCTCCCACTCTTCTGATTTTCTAAAAATTCAGTTTCTAAGAAGTGGGCATGACGAGAAACAAAAACCTTTTGTTCCTCTGCGTAATAGAAATAATATACCTTGGAGTTCTTTGGATATCCCACAAGCTTACACTGTACTGAGCGTGCCTCGAGCTTGTCCGAATGCTGCTTTTTTACAAAAGCTGGACACCCACATGTCCTAAAATGTTTTAGACAGGGTTTCTTCCCACTCCACATCTGATATGGTGTGGTAGGCACAGTCTTGGTTGGAACCTGGTTTAAAAGATATGCCGCTGATTCTAGCGCATAACCCCAGAAAGATCGCGGTAACTCAGCATTACTCATCATGGATCGTACCATATCTAATAGGGTTCGATTCCGTCTCTCCGATACACCATTATGTTGTGGAGTGTATGGAGGAGTAAGCTGAGAGAGAATTCCTTTCTCTTTTAGGTAACCTAGGAATTCGGCACTCAAGTATTCACCACCTCGATCAGATCTAAGTGTCTTGATACTTTTGCCGGTTTGGTTTTCTATTTCATTCTTATACTCTTGGAATTTCTCAAAAGCCTCGGATTTATGTTTAATCAGATAAATGAATCCGTATCTTGAGTAATCATCCGTGAAAGTAATGAAATAGGAAAAACCACCTCTTGCATGTGTAGACATTGGACCACATACATCGCTGTGTATGAGTCCTAAGAGCTCGCTCGCTCTTACTCCTTGTCCAGTAAATGGAGTCTTTGTCATCTTTCCTTTGAGACAAGATTGACAAGTGTCATAAGTTTGATATTCGAACGAGTCCAAATATCCTTCTCTATGCAACTTAGTCAACCTTCTCTCATTGATGTGACCCAGTCTACAATGCCATAAGAAAGCTTTATTTAAATCTGGAGACTTTCTTTTTAGTGTGTTCTGGACATTGAAAATTTGGAGTTGGTTTAAAACATATATACCGTTATTTAATGTACCAGACCCAATCAAACCATGATTAAGGTGGATGTTGACAACATCTCTTACAAACGTGAAATCATAACCTTTATTTGATAACAAGGAAACTGATATGATATTACACGTTAAGCTTGGTACAAAATAACAGTTATGTAAAACCAAAATGTGTCCACTCGTCAATCCTAGGTGATAATCCCCGACGGACGCAGCTCCCACGCTAGCTCCGTTAGCAACCTTTAGGGTCATATCACCTTCCTTCAGCACTCTACGGTTTCTCAGTGCCTGCAATGAATTGCAAATATGAGATCCTGATCCGGTATCCAATACCCAGGAAGTAGAGTTGATCGACAGACAATTCTCAATTACGAACACACCAGAAGTCGAAGCCACAGCTTGCTTCGGTTCCTGGTTCTTGGCGTTCCACGCCTTGCAATCCTTTTTCCAGTGCCCTTTCCTGTAACAATGGAAGCACTCATCCTGGCCAACTACCGGTACTGCAAACTTTTTCTTTCCCTTCCCTCCCACCTTACTTACACCTCCTCTAGGTCTGGGTGCGGCGTTCTTCTTCCTTCCTTTGGCCCTAGCCTTGGACTCGGAAGAAGATGAACCGCCAACAAACATAGCGGGTGTTTCCCTTGCTTTCTGCAAGGTGCCCTCTGCACTCCTTAACATGTTCAAGAGTTCCGGAAGTTTAACTTCTTTTCTTTGAATGTTTAAGTTCAGGATAAACTGGGCGTAGTGGAAGGAAGGGACTGGAGAATAAGGTCTGTATAGAGCTCATTATCCAAAGGCGTCCCAAGGTCTGCGAGCTCTTCTATATAGCCGATCATCTTTAGGACATGTTCTCCTACCGATGATCCGACAGCCAACCTCGCTCGAAACAAGTTCTTTGAGATCTCGTATCTTGCTATACGAGATTGCTCTCCATAAAATTCCTTTGTATGGAGAAATATGGCGTCTAGTTCCATATCCTCGTGCCTCCTCTGATGTTCATTGTTCATTGAGGCAAGTACGATGCACTTGGCTTTCGCGCAATCTAAATCCCAGGTTTTGCAGATTTCCTTATCCGCATTGCTGGATTTGGGACCAGGGACAGCAGGTGCCGTAGCGGTGAGGACGTACCCCAATTTGTCATAGGTCAAAGCCATTTTGACATTCCGCAGTCAATCTTTATAGTTTGGCCCTGTCAGTATATTTTTCTCTAAAAGTAACTTAAGTCCAGTCATTTTCAGGGTCGCTGCAATTAGGAGAGAGAGAAGAAAACTCTTTAGCATGATGCTCTTGCAAGTTTAGAGTGGTTTTTAGTTTATCTAAACTGGATGGCTCCCACTGTTTCTCGAATCCTTCCTCAAACCATAAAAGAAGAATTAGCCAGGACTATTTTCACCATACAATACTTGCTTAACCGTTCAGCCAGGCTAGTGTCGATACTTCGAGGGAGGTTTTCCAACGCTTTCGCGAAGTTCCTTAATTAAATAACCATTTTTCTCTGGGGGCGTAACCCCGCTGACACCTTTCTGGACACCTACTTGGTTTATAGCATTGATCGTTAAGTGACGAATATCCTGATAAGTAGCATATACTCACAGTAGGATCAGGATCCAAATATCATCGTATGATAATGTTGAAGGAATCCTACCAACATTCATCAGACTCCAAATGGTATGCATCTTTTTACAAATTTCAGTTTCTTTAGAAATTCCCGATATTGATTTTTGCCCCATGCTCTTATGATCTTGACTAAGGGCCAACAAATCATAAGTCACATGTCAAGTTATGCCCATCATTATCCTGTTGATTTGAACCCATCCGTATATATTCTTGACTAAGGGCCAAACAAAGTAATACGAGTGTCCCAAACTGTCACGACCCGAAAGAGTACGTGACTGGCCCTTGAACCATATGGAGCCTAGAGTACTCCATCTGATCCAAGTAAGCCAAAAGTCCAGAAATCTAAAACCATTTTAAGAATAAGTAAAGAAACTGGTTTAAAGAAGTGAAGAAATACAGGTTGGAAATCGAGGTTTTTAAATAACTAAGCCGAAGGTACGTTTTGAAAACAATAAAGTCTTTTCTAAAAATTTCGGCAGAGTTTCTTTTGTAAAAATGGCCCCGAATGGGGTAAAACAAGAATAACAATATATATATGCAATGATAAAGGCATCCCCAAACGGGAGCTAGCTCTTCGTCAATCGACGGTCACAACCACACAATGAGATAATAATATACAACGCCAAGTGGCGAGGATCAAATCCAAAGAAAGCTCAAAAGCAACAAGAAAACCGCAATACTACTAAGCGCGACTCTAAGGTCGAATAATACAACACTGTCTCTAAGTCTGAAAGAATATACAAGTTTTGGTTGATGGACAATTTCTAGATACAATGAAATAAAATAAATACAATGGTGGTTCTTGATGCGAAAGAATCCACCTACCAAAAGCAAATCGCCCGCAAGAAGGAAGTGTGCCGGAAATGCCGCAATGAAACCTGTACGGCAAAACCTGCAAGAACTGTGGCACAACGGGGGTGAGTTGCCAACTCGTGAATAGAAACATCTACAAGCAGAAATCGAATGCAAGACATAATCCTAAGTCAACGATCAGTAATATAATCCACAAGAGTACATCTGAAGTAGGGTAAGGTGGCAAGGTAACATCTAAATATGTATGTAGTGCCAGGTACTCAGGTAATAACATGTCATCAGTGTAAGGTATGTCTGCATAAAGTAAATATGATGAAGTATCAATGATATCAATACACATATATTAGCGTCCCATACCACTAATATTTGTGTAAGGGTATATATAACAGAGCCCTCATACCCTGTTATATATACAAATGAAGTATGATAAGTGTAAACCCAGTCTGTATATATATATATGGAACCCGTCCACCTGTCACCCACTGACAATAAGCATCATGTATGCAATGCATATACAATAAATAGAGGGTAGGGGAAATATAATATACCATCTACCATAAAGGCCCCGAGCACATAGGCTCCTCTCCAATCGAGCTCATAGGCTCCGAGAACATAGGCTCCCATCACATCGAGCTCATAGGCTCCGAGCACATAGGCTCCCATCACATCGAGCTCATAGGCTCCCATCACATCGAGCTCATAGGCTCCGAGCACATAGGCTCCCATCCAGAGATCATCATGATAAAATATTAAGTATGCGTATATATATATATATATATATACGCGTCCCATACCACTAATATATATATAATCCAGAATCATCATATGCAATCATATCACAGTGCGAAATCCATGAATCATAATACATGCTATAAGAAACACTAATATGAGCATGAAACTTGTAAAGGCATATACACAAGGAATATGAATCAACAACATATAAGCATGCAATGCAATGCGAGCTGTAGAGTGAATAGTAAATGAACAGTAACGCGGCTTGCCATTTGAAATGAGCAAGACTCGAGAATAGTCAACACCACAGTGAAGAATCTATTTTGCAAACTACATCTAAGTATCCGGTCAATCAGGAGGGGTAGGTGTGGAAACCACCTAAATCTGAGTCAATATCTATATATATATAGATATATAGTCGGTGATCCCGCCTCAATGTCATATCGTAAGATATCCTCGAGTTATGAGTGCGGATCTATCATCAATACCGGCTCGTACGGTAAATCGTCGTACGGCATCCCAATAGCTGGGTAGGGGTCAATATCTCACTATCTCGTCACATAACAGGTATCACTATCATCAGATCATACAGTCTGGGGGTACTACTCTATGTCTAGTAAAAATCGATACCATCAAAGAAATATACATGCGGGGGTAAACACATATCCCAAACCCGTAAGAATCACAAATCATATCCCACCTATGAATCGTACCAAATCACCGATCTCGGGGCACCACGCCCACACCATCGACTCATCTCCAAAGTCATCCCATATCATCAATCATAGTGCAAGAATAAGTGATAAGCAAGGGTGTGTGTATAGGTGTAATTCTATCCTAGGGTTCGCGACTACGAACTACTCTAGTCACTTCTAACCCTACACTATCCATAAACACCTATTATCACAATTAAACTACATATTATTCTATCTACGGACTGCGGGGGTGCTATACGCCATCCACCCGACTTCCCCATGTAGATATAATCTACTCACCTTGCATCATCATTTTCGGACGTCACCATGCATTTGCTTGTCGTCCTGAAGTCCTCATGAGTACCTACACATCAACATATCGTATATGCGCATTAAAAACAAATCCAAGCTAAAACGGCGCATGAAATCCAAACGATACGATAAGGGGGCCTATAGGTGAGAACCTATGGCACGCCTTCAAACCATCAATAAATCCTCTATATCGTCGTATAAACGCCAAATAGTCGAGGCAAAACGAAACACACCAATGCAGAAATGAAAATACGGAATACGGAAACTAAAGTCCAAAACAGCAACTCATGAAATGTGTTCCAGATTTTACCCTAGATCAATTTATACAAATCTATATATACCAGGGGCCTAAACTAACAATGTAGGAGCTACAGAACCAAAACGACCCAAAATGGTGGGACCCAGGCCGCAATTGGCGACCAAAAGGGAGAAATTGGCGGCCGTACGGATGAGTTGGGGCCTAGGGTTTGGGGTGTTGGTTCAATGGTGCCTGCACATCTCACTGTCCACTCAATATCACTTTAGGAGTCTCGGGGTGTTAGCAGATTCAAATTAACCTTCCCAGATTTCACATTTTCCCCGATATCGGTTTCCAAAATCCGTATTATGGTTTCTAGTTTCAGGTTAGGGTCTCAATTCATGCACTAGGGTGTTTACAAGTCCTCTACTGAGCTCAATTTCACATTACAACTCAAGTTTCTCTCAAACCCTAACTAGGTTATCACCAAGTCCATAATATTACACAATATCGATATAATCTTAACTTGGGGTTAAAGGAAATGCTACAATTGAGCTAAGGGTTCAGTAATTACCTTCATTAGCAACTCAAGAATTTTCTTGAGTTGCACCTAGTGGCCAAAATCCACGCTTTCTTGGTCCATTGCGTAGATCTCGAGCTTGTGCATCTTTTTCGTGAAAGGGTTGTTAGGTTTTGAGTTGATTTTTGAGATGAAATGAGGGATTGAAGGTGGAGGAAGGGGGGAAAGGAGCAGCAGCAGCAGGAGCTCAAGATGAGGGAGGGAAAATGAGGAGAAAATGGCTAAGTGTTAGTCAAATGTGCACCCATACCTCTCTCTCACCAACCCCATTCTTTATCCTTTTCTTTTCTTTTTCTCTTTTTCTCTTTCTTTTTCCTTTTAATCCAAACCTTCTCACAAGAATAGTGGTTCCAAATAAGAAATCATGGCAAGAAAATGCACAAGGGTGAGAAAAAGTGATATGTGCAAGTTTTGCACAAAATTGCCAAAAAACCCGATTAGCGATTTTAATCGCGATTAGCACTAAATTAGTGTCAAACTAATCACAAAAACTTAAAAATGTCATAATTCACTAATTTACCCTATTTTAGAATTTTCCAAAATTTTTCCTAATTTTTCTAACATTTTTCCTATTTATTTGCATTTAATCATTAATTTAATCAATAAAATAATATTAAATTATAAAAATTCCCAAAATTAATATTTTATATTTTTGAAAATATTACAATCTACCCCCCTTAAAGAAATTCGGTCCCCGAATTTAAATTTAAACCCCCACTACTAAAACAATCTCAGTAATAATCCATTTGTCGGGGCTCCGAAAAATCAACACATAGAGAATATCATAAAAATATACTGCTCTACTAGAAATCAATCCCCAAAATGCATATATAAGAATATCCTATGCGTCTGGTGCGCAAGGAATCAAAATCCATAAATGTGTCAAACAGAGGTACAAAACAACATCTAGGTGCAACTGGTGTGCACGAAACATCTGTCGTAGGCAACGTGTGTGCCTGACAGAAAAAAAATCAGGTGCATGTGACATGCACGAAGAATCCCGATTTAGTGCATCTGGCGTGCACCAAAATCGTAAATCAAAACACTAAAGGTACATGAAAACCACGCTGGAAGTGCAAATCAAATCACTGCATACGGTAGGCATAAAATCTCAATCAATATCATGAAACTCAGTCATCAAAACTAAATCATGCAAACAGAACGCCCAAAATACCGAAATCCAAAATGACGGATTCGTGATAACCAAATCACAAAATCACAAATCATAAATATCGTCTTCGGTAGTTCCTCCTTCGAGATCGAGAAGGAGTCGGTGCAATCCACTGCTAGCAGCGCAGGATATCTACCTGCCTCTTGCTCACGATCTGGCGTCCTCTGGCTCTCTGGGTCCTTATCTTCTCTGTGGGTTACCAATCTCACAGTCAATCGGCTCATCGGCCCTGTCAGATGTGCTAACGGGGACGATTCCGTTCTGGCACTTCTCTGGTCACCTCTCGGTCAAACCTCACGACCACTCGTAAGGCAGCATATCACTGGCGTCGGCCTCTGGCTCTCTGAAAGCACGTCACACATCTGATCCTGAGTGCAAACATCATTGCAGCAATGTCCTGGAAGGAATCCTGCTCACGGTCTTTTCCGATCTCGCCTATGCCAAACCAAACGGAGGCTGGCTCTCCTGCACAACCTCTTCTCGCTCAAAGACACTTGTATCCTCAGCACAACATTTCCTCGGAAACTGGTCACATCCTAACGTCTCTGTAAGCACATCAGGTCTCTAGTCTCGACGGGAAGCAATGACAGCTCATCAGTGTCTCATACGAACCTCTTGTTCCAGCTGTCTCTATCGTTGTCCACTATGACGTCACGCCAAGCTACTATGCACTGCACTGTTCTCGGCCACGGTCAATCTGAGGTCTCTCACACGGACTCGAAATCGCGTACTCTGTAGCTTCATCATTCTGTAGCAGATGTCAGGCCGAACTGGTCCTTGGGAACACGTCCCAATCATCGGAGAAATACTCATCACTCGTCCGTCCTTGATCAATTCGCAAAGCATCCAGGTAAGTCCCTTTATCCGATCCTGGTCAACTACCTCGTCGACAATGCTGAACTCTGTCATGCTGGGTGTGCGCAAAACGACCACTCCTGGTCTAGGTCTCCTCGTATCGTTCTCCAGAAAGGTCCTGTCGAGGTTCCTTTCTCAAATCTCAATCCTGCCGAAATGCCTGGAAGTCATCATCCAATGCTGAGGCTAAAGCTTATTCCGGAACGGCTGCATACTTATCGCGCTTCTTTCTGGATGATATATCCATATACCACGCCTCGGGGTGCATAACACATCTCTAATGTCAGCGGAGTGGGACGTCATCTCGTCAAAATCTCGTACGAACTCTTTTCTTCACTCTGCGTCAATGTCGATTGATTCGGACTCGTCTCATCGTGGCTACACGAACTGCGCTCCGATGGCTACGCTCGCATCTGGAGTCTCCCAAGCAGTGTCCCATCACGATATCCGAAAGATGTCGAACCATCCGATCGACTCGTCAGATCCTCATAATCCCCCAAGAGCTCACATCTCAGGTACAGTTTAATAATATCGAGTACATGCCACAGCGTCGGTGGTCCAGCCGTAGAATGGCAAACCCAAGCCTCACTAATGGCGCCGCGGAACCGCCGTAAACCCTAAGGTTCAAAGGCTGTCACACGGTCATTAAGTCGAGTTAGGGTTTCATTCTTCTAGAGGGTCCATAGAATCTCCTGCATGTCTTTCCGTATACTTTAAACTTGGAAAATAGGCTCCTGGCATTCGATCGTCTCTATCGACTCTCAAAGAACCTGCATGAAGTCGTCTCTAGCTGGAAACAATCCACCTGATGATCTCGCATCGGGGTAAGAGAACTCACCACATGTCCTAGTCATTCATCCTCGGTGACTAGCAACTCCTATCATCTCTCTAAGAACATGCTCATGCTGCAGTAGCTCCATCCACCTGGGCGATATCTCATCATTTGCAGCAACAACTGGCTCATACGCCTGTATGCCGAACAGTGCCTCTATCCTCCAGGAAAGGCAACGCATAAGCGGTCATCTCTGAATCGGTCCGCTCTAGATCTGAGTAAGACTCTCCACACTAGAAATCTTCAACTCAACTGGGCCCGCTCCGGCGCAAAATCGGACGAATCACCTTCGTCTCTCAAATCGGGTAGACTAGCTATCATCAGTCGCATATCTACCTGAAAGTTCCGGCAATCTCAGCTCGTAAGCTCCGAAAGCAACATCCTGTCAATCTCAGCAACAGCTGGTCCATCTGTCTGCACGGTAGGCGACATCACAATCTCTGAGGTATGCTGTACATCAACAGTCCTCTCTTAACTGGCAGCTCTAACAATGGCCCGATCATCCGGTGCAAGACCAAGCACTCGCCTCCACTAGAGGTCACAATCACCAATACTAACTCGAGATGTTCCCATGTCACCAGAAAACACAATGGTCGGCCCTCGTACCAAACGAGCTCACACCGGCCGTAACCCCAGCAGTAGCCCAAACTGCGCTCAAACATGGTGACAGGAACCTTGATCGAGTATCAAAAGGGGCACATCAATGGCAAGGAAGGAAACAACAGATCCAAAATGGATACATGATCATAGAAAGAAACAGCATAAATGAAGGTATGATCATGAAACTAATAGAATCGGGGATCTCAGATGGATGTATAATCCAGGATATGAAGAGAATCACTGATCTCGAAGAATATGTACATCCTAAGGTTCCTTAAGCGGAGTAGCGTATCGTAAGTATGCCGCGGAACATACCAACGGTACGTCACTCTACTTTAGTCACCTATTCCATCAACCAAGGGTCATCCTAATACGACGAAAGTTCAGGTCTAATACCCCCTCGACCAAGTCTAAGTTCCGTAAGGTCAAGCCTAAGTTCCGTATATGTATATAAACGCCCTAGGCTCCACATAGTCAAACTTAGACTCGAACCAAGGTCAACCTAGCGCTCTGATACCAACTTTGTCACGACCCGAAAGAGCACGTGACTGGCCCTTGAACCATATGGAGCCTAGAGGACTCCATCTGATCCAAGTAAGCCAAAAGCCCAGAAATCTAAAACAATTTTAAGAATAAGTAAAGAAACTGGTTTAAAGAAGTGAAGAAATACAGGTTGGAAATCGAGGTTTTTAAATAACTAAGCCGAAGGTACGTTTTGAAAACAATAAAGTCTTTTCTAAAAATTTCGGCAGAGTTTCTTTTGTAAAAATGGCCCCGAATGGGGTAAAACAAGAATAACAATATATATATGCAATGATAAAGGCATCCCCAAACGGGAGCTAGCTCTTCGTCAATCGACGGTCACAACCACACAATGAGATAATAATATACAACGCCAAGTGGCGAGGATCAAATCCAAAGAAAGCTCAAAAGCAACAAGAAAACCGCAATACTACTAAGCGCGACTCTAAGGTCGAATAATACAACACTGTCTCTAAGTCTGAAAGAATATACAAGTTTTGGTTGATGGACAATTTCTAGATACAATGAAATAAAATAAATACAATGTTGGTTCTTGATGCGAAAGAATCCACCTACCAAAAGCAAATCGCCCGCAAGAAGGAAGTGTGCCGGAAATGCCGCAATGAAACCTGTACGGCAGAACCTGCAAGAACTGTGGCACAACGGGGGTGAGTTGCCAACTCGTGAATAGAAACATCTACAAGCAGAAATCGAATGCAGGACATAATCCTAAGTCAACGATCGGTAATATAATCCACAAGAGTACATCTGAAGTAGGGTAAGGTGGCAAGGTAACATCTAAATATGTATGTAGTGCCAGGTACTCAGGTAATAACATGTCATCAGTGTAAGGTATGTCTGCATAAAGTAAATATGATGAAGTATCAATGATATCAATACACATATATTAGCGTCCCATACCACTAATATTGGTGTAAGGGTATATATAACAGAGCCCTCATACCCTGTTATATATACAAATGAAGTATGATAAGTGTAAACCCAGTCTGTATATATATATGGAACCCGTCCACCTGTCACCCACTGACAATAAGCATCATGTATGCAATGCATATACAATAAATAGGGGGTAAGGGAAATATAATATACCATCTACCATAAAGGCCCCGAGCACATAGGCTCCTCTCCAATCGAGCTCATAGGCTCCGAGCACATAGGCTCCCATCACATCGAGCTCATAGGCTCCGAGCACATAGGCTCCCATCACATCGAGCTCATAGGCTCCGAGCACATAGGCTCCCATCCAGAGATCATCATGATAAAATATTAAGTATGCGTATATATATATATATATATATCAGCGTCCCATACCACTAATATATATATAATCCAGAATCATCATATGCAATCATATCACAGTGCGAAATCCATGAATCATAATACATGCTATAAGAAACACTAATATGAGCATGAAACTTGTAAAGGCATATACACAAGGAATATGAATCAACAACATATAAGCATGCAATGCAATACGAGCTGTAGAGTGAATAGTAAATGAACAGTAACGCGGCTTGCCATTTGAAATGAGCAAGACTCGGGAATAGTCAACACCACAGTGAAGAATCTATTATGCAAACTACATCTAAGTATCCGGTCAATCAGGAGGGGTAGGTGTGGAAACCACCTAAATCTGAGTCAATGTCTATATATATATAGATATATAGTCGGTGATCCCGCCTCAATGTCATATCGTAAGATATCCTCGAGTTATGAGTGCGGATCTATCATCAATACCGGCTCGTACGGTAAATCATCGTACGGCATCCCAATAGCTGGGTAGGGGTCAATATCTCACTATCTCGTCACATAACAGGTATCACTATCATCAGATCATACAGTCTGGGAGTACTACTCTATGTCTAGTACAAATCGATACCATCAAAGAAATATACATGCGGGGGTAAACACATATCCCAAACCCGCAAGAATCACAAATCATATCCCACCTATGAATCGTACCAAATCACCGATCTCAGGGCACCACGCCCACATCATCGACTCATCTCCAAAGTCATCCCATATCATCAATCATAGTGCAAGAATAAGTGATAAGCAAGGGTGTATGTATAGGTGTAATTCTATCCTAGGGTTCGCGACTACGAACTACTCTAGTCACTTCTAACCCTACACTATCCATAAACACCTATTATCATAATTAAACTACATATTATTCTATCTACGGACTGCGGGGGTGCTATACGCCATCCACCCGACTTCCCCATGTAGATATAATCTACTCACCTTGCATCATCATTTTCGGACGTCACCATGCATTTGCTTGTCGTCCCGAAGTCCTCATGAGTACCTACACATCAACATATCGTATATGCGCATTAAAAACAAATCCAAGCTAAAACGGCGCATGAAATCCAAACGATACGATAAGGGGGCCTATAGGTGAGAACCTATGGCACGCCTTCAAACCATCAATAAATCCTCTATATCGTCGTATAAACGCCAAATAGTCGAGGCAAAACGAAACACACCAATGCAGAAATGAAAATACGGAATACGGAAACTAAAGTCCAAAACAGCAACTCATGAAATGTGTTCCAGATTTTACCCTAGATCAATTTATACAAATCTATATATACCAGGGGCCTAAACTAACAATGTAGGAGCTACAGAACCAAAACGACCCAAAATGGTGGGACCCAGGCCGCAATTGGCGGCCAAAAGGGAGAAATTGGCGGCCGTACGGATGAGTTGGGGCCTAGGGTTTGGGGTGTTGGTTCAATGGTGCCTGCACATCTCACTGTCCACTCAATATCACTTTAGGAGTCTCGGGGTGTTAGCAGATTCAAATTAACCTTCCCAGATTTCACATTTTCCCCGATATCGGTTTCCAAAATCCGTATTATGGTTTCTAGTTTCAGGTTAGGGTCTCAATTCATGCACTAGGGTGTTTACAAGTCTTCTACTGAGCTCAATTTCACATTACAACTCAAGTTTCTCTCAAACCCTAACTAGGTTATCACCAAGTCCATAATATCACACAATATCGATATAATCTTAACTTGGGGTTAAAGGAAATGCTACAATTGAGCTAAGGGTTCAGTAATTACCTTCATTAGCAACTCAAGAATTTTCTTGAGTTGCCCCTAGTGGCCAAAATCCACGCTTTCTTGGTCCATTGCGTAGATCTCGAGCTTGTGCATCTTTTTCGTGAAAGGGATGTGAGGTTTTGAGTTGATTTTTGAGATGAAATGAGGGATTGAAGGTGGAGGAAGGGGGGGAAAGGAGCAGCAGCAGCAGGAGCTCAAGATGAGGGAGGGAAAATGAGGAGAAAATGGCTAAGTTTTAGTCAAATGTGCACCCATACCTCTCTCTCACCAACCCCATTCTTTATCCTTTTCTTTTCTTTTTCTCTTTTTCTCTTTCTTTTTCCTTTTAATCCAAACCTTCTCACAAGAATAGTGGTTCCAAATAAGAAATCATGGCAAGAAAATGCACAAGGGTGAGAAAAAGTGATATGTGCAAGTTTTGCACAAAATTGCCAAAAAACCCGATTATCGATTTTAATCGCGATTAGCACTAAATTAGTGTCAAACTAATCACAAAAACTTAAAAATGTCATAATTCACTAATTTACCCTATTTTAGAATTTTCCAAAATTTTTCCTAATTTTTCTAACATTTTTCCTATTTATTTGCATTTAATCATTAATTTAATCAATAAAATAATATTAAATTATAAAAATTCCCAAAATTAATATTTTATATTTTTGAAAATGTTACACAAACCAACTCATCTATCTATGCAACAAATGAATACCCCAGCAGCTACCAATCACTATGTCTTGACTAAGGGCCAAACAAACATAGCTTGAATACTACTGACCATTCATAAGAAATGACGGAGGGCTACGACTGGTTTTGGCGAAACCGTGAACGTAGTGAACTTGATATAACCGAAGGAACCTGATAGCTTTTAAAAGGAGTGGTTAAAGCTCCGCATTTAAAAATATCTGTTTTTAAAATTAACCGAGTGGTTTCTTTTAAATTGTTCCAACGATTAAAACTTTGGTTTGTTTTTCTTTGCATTATAGATAATGCGTCCCATCATTAACCTATCATTGCAGAAAACAACAAAAATACAACGTCCTCTTATGCCATCCGCATTCGCCATGGGGTCCCGTCATTACCCGTTAGGTTACTTAACTAACGACAGAGCGGGGGCTGGGCTAGCGCGGTTGTAAAACATAAGTGACGTCTAAATAGCTATCATATATATAGATATTTTACATTCGTCTGACGCAATGATATTCATTCCAGATCACAGATGAACTTAATTGGATTTGCAAGCAATCCGTGTTTGTTTTGAGCCTGCAACAAAATACGGATTACACAGTTCTGATGAATAGCCATTACCCCACCCACGACCCCTACGGGTGCGGCAAACTACCCGCCCGGCAGTTTGTGAACCCCACCTTAGGTCTGTCCTAGGAGCAAAAACAGTAAAATGAAATAATACAACGGTGGCTACAACCGCAACCTGGATGTGCCCCGCAAAGTAATATTACAACAAATTACATTTACATCAAATGAATTAAATAATAACCCATCACAAAACCCCGGCTAAACATCACAACAGTCCAACACAGTTCATATGCACAAACAGATAAAATCCATTTCAGAAATGTGCAACCCCCTGCCAACTGACATACTAGCAGTTAGGGGAGGTTTACGAACACATTATACAATCACAGATATAATCCAACAGGCAAATACTGTATAATTTCGATCGATTAAACACTTTTAATTTTGCTCCAATACTGCTCTGCATATCTGAAACCTGAGCAAAAATTAAATATTCCAGAAAATACCAAATCACACAGAGGACCCACACAATAAATTTGGGTTCATGACTCACCAACTCGGCGGCGGATCGGTGGGATCCGCCGCGGTTCCGCGGCGCGTTGGCGATTCATGACCCCAAATTTTTTGGGTGTTCTTATACTGTCTTTTCTAGCTCTTTGAACCTCCCTGAAAAATTTTAGGACTTCATTTAAAATTCGACAGAAACTTGTAATTTTGGGTTTCTCCGGCTTCGTTTTTTCCGTTCGAAATTCATACAAATTTGCAAGTAAGTTATTTATTGTTTAGCGAGGCTCTGATACCACTGTAAGTCGATGTACAACACCCCAATACTTGTGGGGAGGCGGAATTTTCAAAAACGAACTTGTTTAGGGAACAAATATCGACTAACCGCTTGAATCGAAGCTAAACGATAACTAACTTAAAACATAGAGTTTCTATGCTACTATGTTTAGGGATTATACCTAACGAATCGTGTCCTTCGACTTTGCGAACTCCACCTCCTCCTCGACCTTCTCGAAGTAGTAGACGATCCACCCGAGAGCTTTACTCCAAGCTTATCCTCTAAACTTGAGGCAACTAAACTTCTCTAAGTGCTAATCAAAGAAGCTAGGTGAAATATAGAGAGGGTTATGGATTAAGTAGTCTAACTAATCCTTGTACTCAACACATGAGAGGGGAGGATTAGGGTTTGAAGAGGGAGAGCTTGAGGAGAGAGAAGGTGAGGATAATAATATGAAGTGAGAATAATGAGTTATGATAATATATATCAAACATTTCTTTTATCAAGAAAAGAATAAGAAATGAATTTAGCAACCATGCTTGATAATATCTAGTGATGATTCACTCCATGAGTCATTAAGCATTTATCATGCATTAATGACATGGATGAATCATCCATATGACTCACTAATCACATTCATTGCTTATGCCACCTTAACCTCCTATGTCACCACCTTCTAGAAGCTTCTCGCGCAATTACGAGAACGCCCCTCCTTTCCGCAAAAATACGGAAAAACTTTAGACTGTATAAATCCAATAACCGGATACCAGTAACTGGCTTAAACCAAAGCCGACTGGTAAAATCTGCCCGAAAGTCGTACGCGCGTAAACGCACGTATGCGTCCGAACCCTTGTCGTAAAACCATACGACCTCTATATCGTTTCTCCTGGAGTAGGGAAACCCTATGTGTGGGACTCTAGAGACTCGACTACTACGCTGGCAGTGGGTTTAACCACAGACCGCAAGCGGCACTAGCTGTACGTAACGGTCCCCAGGTAGATGTCGATGAGAAGGCCGATGAGGAAACCCATCCGAACTCCTACTGAGTCTGATGTGACGATCTCCATACAGTCCGGTCCGTTCGTCCAAGACTATCGCATATCGGGCCTAGGGGGCGGCAAGCGTCAGTCCCCTAATAGCGGTATAAGTCGTGTCGGAGGGAAGCGGATTACACCCTGAGAAACTACTGGAACCTACCAGCAAATCTTGCTTGCCCTCGCCAGGGACTTTGCGTAATGGCTCTCTGACACAGCGCGATATCAACTCCCAATACCGGGAGAGACGAATCCTTTCTAACCACCACTGCCTCCAAGTGTTCGGGACTGCACCCAACTGCTACCTGTTTGCACGACTCCGTTGAGCCGTGGTAGGGTAGCAATCTAAGAACAGTGGGACACACTCGAGGAGAAGTAGCAGTGTCAAGTCTGCGGACTATGCTGTACTCATGTCACCTGGGAACTGTTCACTGACGACTGGTATAAAACCAACCAACAGTTCCCTGTGAGTCCTGTCCGGTGTACCCGTAACCTAACGAGCACCTGTATACTATCTCCAGTACGACGTACTGACGGCTATGGGACAGACCATCTCCCCAACTGGGATGAGAAGCGTACACACTAGTCTACTCCGGAGTATCGTTGCTCTGTCTCGATAATCCAACGACTAGGGACCTGAATAAGGATGTGCTTGTAGACTACCCAGCCCCCACTAGTGTGACTGCCATCACAACGCTGGTAGTCAAGCAAGATCCTAAGAGATCTATCAATACGTATACTCACATATTAAGATAGAAAAAACCAAGTAGCATACTACCATGTTTAGCATGTGAAAATCCCAAGCTTCCATTAAGTAATATACAAACTAGTATGATACAGTAATGGCCTTCTAGGGCATAAACACTAACAATCTCCCACTTGCACTAGGGCCATGTACTGGCATATCGAAGACCAATGATCTCGAGTAGCCTCTCGAACTGAATCTGAGGTAGGGCCTTCGTGAATGGATCAGCAATGTTCTCTTCAGAAGCAACTCTCCGAACCTCGATCTCCTGACGATCAATGATCTCCCTGATCAGGTGATACCGCCTCAAGATGTGTCTGGACTTCTGATGGGACCATGGTTCCTTCGCTAAAGCTATAGCTCCGTTGTTGTCACAATACAGAGGTATTGGATCAACTATGGTAGGAACCACCTGAAGTTCTGTTAGGAACTTCTTCATCCAGACTGCTTCTTTTGCGGCATCGCAAGCAGCTATATACTCCGCTTCCATCGTTGAGTCAGCAACGGTGTCCTGCTTGGAGCTCTTCCAGCACACCGCCCCTCCATTGAGGGTAAAGACATAACCCGACATGGACTTGGAATCGTCCTTATCACTCTGGAAGCCGGAATCAGCAAAGGCCTCCAACCTGAGGTCTTTTCCGCCGTAAACCAAGAACATCTCCTTAGTCCTTCTCAGGTACTTGAGAATGTTCTTTACTGCTATCCAGTGCTTCTCCCTGGGTCTGACTGATACCGGCTTACCACGCTTAGTGCGTAAGCTACATCTGGTCTGGTGCACAACATCGCATACATTATAAAGCCTACCGCAGAAGCGTAGGGTATAATAGACATGCGTTCCCTTTCCAAATCAGTCTTGGGAGACATCTCTTTGGAGAGGGTGATTCCGTGACAAGCCGGTAGATTACCGCGCTTAGAATCTTCCATACTAAATCTTTTCAGTACAGTGTCGATATACCTGGACTGCGAAAGTCCCAACATCCTCTTGGATCTATCACGATAGATCCGGATCCCCAGAATGTAAGAGGCATCACCCAGGTCTTTCATGGAGAATCTGTGTGACAAGAATCCTTTGACAGATTGTAGCATAGGAATGTCATTTCCTATCAATAGAATGTCATCCACTTACAAGACGAGGAATACAACACTTCTGGCTACAACTTTACTATATATGCACGGTTCATCTGGATTTTTGATAAAGTCATATTCTTTGACTGTCTCATCAAAACAGATGTTCCAACTCCGTGATGCCTGTTTTAGTCCATAAATGGACTTAAGCAGCTTGCATACTTTTCCGCTGCTCCCACTCTGATTGAAACCCTCTGGCTGATCCATATAGACGCACTCTTCTAAATTTCCATTCAGAAAAGCCGTCTTTACGTCCATCTGCCAGATTTCATAATCATGGAAGGCAGCAATAGCAAGAAGGACCCGAATGGATTTGAGCATAGCCACTGGAGAAAAAGTTTCGTCATAGTCCAAACCAGGTCTTTGACGAAAAACCCTTTGCAACAAGTCTAGCCTTATAGGTTTCCACCTGTCCATCTACACCAATCTTTTTCTTGAAGATCCATTTGCATCCTATGGGTTTTACCCCATCTGGAGCAAAGTCCAAAGTCCATACTTTGTTGGTGTACATGGACTCCATTTCGGTCCGCATTACATGTAGCCATCGTACCGAGTCGCCGCTCTGGATGGCCTGCTGGAAGTCAGTAGGTTCATCATCATCTATGATGCAATCCTCTCTATCTCCATCTATGAGAAAACCGTAGTATCTCTCAGGCGGATGAGACGGCCTACTACTCCTGCGGAGGGGTGCGGGAATGTCCTGTTCTTCTTGAACCTCTGGTTCTACCAAACTTTCAGTACCAGCTTGTGGTTCTGGAATTTCTTCCAGTTCTACTGCGCTCCCACTCTTCTGATTTTCTAAAAATTCAGTTTCTAAGAAGTGGGCATGACGAGAAACAAAAACCTTTTGTTCCTCTGCGTAATAGAAATAATATCCCTTGGAGTTCTTTGGATATCCCACAAGCTTACACTGTACTGAGCGTGCCTCGAGCTTGTCCGAATGCTGCTTTTTTACAAAAGCTGGACACCCCCATGTCCTAAAATGTTTTAGACAGGGTTTCTTCCCACTCCACATCTGATATGGTGTGGTAGGCACAGTCTTGGTTGGAACCTGGTTTAAAAGATATGCCGCTGATTCTAGCGCATAACCCCAGAAAGATCGCGGTAACTCAGCATTACTCATCATGGATCGTACCATATCTAATAGGGTTCGATTCCGTCTCTCCGATACACCATTATGCTGTGGAGTGTATGGAGGAGTAAGCTGAGAGAGAATTCCTTTCTCTTTTAGGTAACCTAGGAACTCGGCACTCAAGTATTCACCACCTCGATCAGATCTAAGTGTCTTGATACTTTTGCCGGTTTGGTTTTCTATTTCATTCTTATACTCTTGGAATTTCTCAAAAGCCTCGGATTTATGTTTCATCAGATAAATGAATCCGTATCTTGAGTAATCATCCGTGAAAGTAATGAAATAGGAAAAACCACCTCTTGCATGTGTAGACATTGGACCACATACATCGCTGTGTATGAGTCCTAAGAGCTCGCTCGCTCTTACTCCTTGTCCAGTAAATGGAGTCTTTGTCATCTTTCCTTTGAGACAAGATTGACAAGTGTCATAAGTTTGATATTCGAACGAGTCCAAATATCGTTCTCTATGCAACTTAGTCAACCTTCTCTCATTGATGTGACCCAGTCTACAATGCCATAAGAAAGCTTTATTTAAATCTGGAGACTTTCTTTTTAGTGTGTTCTGGACATTGAAAATTTGGAGTTGGTTTAAAACATATATACCGTTATTTAATGTACCGGACCCAATCAAACCATGATTAAGGTGGATGTTGACAATATCTCTTACAAACGTGAAATCATAACCTTTATTTGATAACAAGGAAACTGATATGATATTACACGTTAAGCTTGGTACAAAATAAGAGTTATGTAAAACCAAAATGTGTCCACTCGTCAATCCTAGGTGATAATCCCCGACGGACGCATCTCCCACGCTAGCTCCGTTAGCAACCTTTAGGGTCATATCACCAGGTTAATTTGAACCTACCCATACATACCCTTGACGTAGGCCAAAATGGCAGTACGACTGTCTCAAACCAACGCATCTATCTATGCAACAGATAAATATCCGGCAGCTACCAATCACTATGCCTTGGCGTAGGTCAAAATACATAGCTTGAATACTACCGAATATTTAACTGAAATGATGGAGGGCTACGAATCGTTTTGGAGAAACCGTGAACGTAGTGAACTTGATATAATCGAAGGAACCTGATAGCTTTTAAAAGGAGTTGTTTAAGCTCCGCGTTTAAAAGTTGTTTTGAAAAGAAACCGAGTGGTTTTGAAATTGTTCCAACGATTTTAACTTTGGTTTATTTTCTTGCATTAATTTAATGTGTCCCATCAATTAATCCTACCATTGCAGAAAACAACAAAAATACGACGTACGCTTATTCCATCCGCATTCGCCACGGGGACCCGTCATCACCCGTTAGGTTACTTAACTAACGACAGAGCGGGGGCTGGACTAGCGCGGATGCAAAACATATGCAACGCCTACTAGATATCATATATAGATATATACATTCGTCAGATGCAATGATAGCCATTCCAGATCACAGATGAACACATTGGATATGCTAGGAATCCGTGTTTCGTTCGAGCCTGCAACGAAAGACGGATTACACGGTCGCGATGAATAGCCAAACCCCCCTAGACCCCTACGGGTGCGACAAACTACCCGCTAAGTACCCGAAGTGGAGCAACCTCCCTTATCAACGTGAGTAGGCCACTCGGCACTTCAAAGTACCCGGTAGTTTGTGCACCCCACCTTGGGTCTATCCTAGGAGCAAAAACAGTAAAAGAAATAATATACAATGGCGGCTACAACCTCATCCCGGATGTGCGGCCATAAAAAATAATATTACATCAATTTACATATTACATCAAATGAAAGAAAAAGAAACTCTCATCTCACAAAACCCCGGCTATTCATCCGCGACAATCCAACGAGTTCATATACACAATCCAACAACATTACAGATCACAGATATGCACAACCCCCACTAATCGACGTATAGCGATTAGTTGACGTTCAGTGCATATATCACATCACAGATATAACCAATTAGCTAAAGTCTACAGAACTTCGATCCAAAATACGGATTTGTAACTACCCCAAACAAAACTTTGTTCTCTGGAAATTCTGGGCAGAAACAGAATATTTTAAAAATCACAAAACGTCAAAATAAGAACACTGCAATAAATCCGAGTCGCGACCGAGTTGACTCGGCCACGGATTCGCGGCGAAACGCATGGTTTCGCCGTGCTTCCGCGGCGGTCTGGTCGAGTTGTGGGCTCGTTTTTCTTGTGTGTTCCCAGAAAACCCTGCACGGATTTTTATGATGCGTGGAAATATTTTTAGAGCTGTTTTAAAAATCGGCAGAAACTTGAGGATTGTGACGTGTTTTGCGATTTTTTCTCGGATAGAAATTCTAAATACTTTACTAACACGCTAGTTGTTGTTTAGCTAGGCTCTGATACCACTGTAAGTCCACGTTGCCCACCCCGGTTCTTACGGGATGGCGGAATAGGTAAAAAACGATTTTTTATACAAGGCAACGTGGACTAGAAACAAAGGATCTTTGCTAAACAAAAACCTAGCAAACTAGCTACGAGTTTAGCTACTCGGTTAGGAGGTTATACCTTGGTCTTGAAATCCTTCTCTTCTTGCTCTTTGGAGTGGTTTGAACGGCTCCTCTTCGTAGTCTTCCTGTTGCCGAAGAAGGATCCACCCGAAGGCCTCTACCTTGAGCTCCTACCTCAACCTAGAGCTAACTAAAGTGCTTTGCTTGCTAAACCTAGAACCCTAGAATGAGTAGAGAGGAGTTATGGTGGTTTTACCTCAAGATCTCATGGTTCTCAACACATGAGAGATGAGAGCTTTGAGAGAGAGGAAGATGATGAGCTAAAACTACGAGAGAGAAAGTGCAAGAAAGAATGAGGAAAATTTAGCAACCATGCTCTCATATTTGGAATAATGATAATAATAATAATAATTAAGAAATTGTGATGGTTAGTTTATGAATGACCATTATCATTTCATTCATTTAATGCATTTGCAAAGAACAAGAAGCATCTTTAAAATGAAATGATGATGGTCAACTAGTCAACAATGGTCAACCGGTCAACAAAGTCAACAAATCAACAAAAGTCAAAAGTTCAACTCAACCATGGCACAATAAAACTTAATTAATATTATTAATCATATTTCTCTTTCTCATTAGGGTTTATAAAAAGTCAACGGTCAACAACCCTAATGAGAATCCTCTGCCTCTGCCTCTGTCAACTGTGCATACACACCCGCATCCGTGTTCCGAGGAACACGAATACAATGAGATAAAACCAATCCCAAAACATATACTAGGATCTGGCTTAAACCAAAGCCCCCTAGTAATAACTGCCCGGACAGCAAACGTGCACAAGTGCGCGGATGTGAACGAACCCTGTCGGAAAACCATGCGACCTCTACTCTGTTTTGCCCAAAGGCGAACAGCCCTCTGTGTGGGACTCTAAAGACTCGACACTACGCTGGAAGTGGGTTTAACCACAGGCCGCAAGCGTTACTAGCTGTACGTAACGGTCCCCAGGTAGATGCCGATAAGAAGAATGATGAGGTGAACCCATCCGAACTCCTACTGAGCCTGAATGTGACAATCTCCGTACAGTCCGGTCTGTTCGTCTGAGAGTATCGCATGTCGGGCCTAGGGGGGCGGTAAACGTCATTCCCCTAATAGCGGTACAAGTCGTGTCGGAGTGTAGCCCAGAACACCCTGAGATAACACTGGAAACGCTACCAGTACATCTCGCTTGCCCTGGCCAGGGACTTTGTGTAATGGCTCTCCTAGACACAGTGCGATATCAACCCCCAATACCGGGAGAGACGAATCCTGTCTAACCGTCACTGCCTCCAAGTGCTTCGGGACTGCACCCAACTACTACCTGTTTGCATGACTCATTTGAGCCGTGGTAGGGTAGTAATCTAAGAACAGTGGGAACACACTCAAGGCGAAGTGACAATGTCAAGTCAACGGACTATGCTGTACTCATGTCACCTGGGAACTGATAACTGACAATAGGTATAATACCAAACCAATAGTTTCCAGTGAGTCATGTCTAGTGTACTCGTAACCTAACGAGCACCTGCATACTATCTCCAGTATGACGTACTGATGGCTGTGGGACAGACCATTTCCCATCCTGGGATGAGAAGCGTATACACTAGTCTACTCTGGAGTATCGATGCCCTGTATCGATAGTCCTACAACTAGGGACCTGTATAAGGATGTGTTTGTAGATTACCCAGCCCCCACTAGTGTGACTGCCATCACAACGCTGGTAATCAAGCAAAGATCGTAAGGGCTCCACTAATGTGTATAGGCGATATGCTGAAAGAAACACATGCACACATTAAAGTAGAAACAAACCAAGTAGCATACTACTATTTTGAGCAAGATTGTCTATACAACTGTGAATATCCCAAGCTTCCATTAAGTAATATACAAACTAGTATGATACAGTAATGGCCTCTAGGGCATATACACTAACAGTCTGATATGTCGCATATCCAGTCTAGGGGTGGAAAACGTCAGACCCCATTAACCGATAAGTCATGCCGATATGAGGCTCATAACGGATCGAGAAACTACTGATAACACCTACCAGTAAATATATAAATCAGCCCTGGCCAGGGACTTCCCTGTTATGGCCAATCGAGCACAGCGCAATATCAACCCCCAATACCGGGAGAGACGAAACCCCTCCTATCGCTCATTGCCTCCATGTAACTCGGGACTGTACCCAAAAACCACCATTTTGCAAGTCCTCTTGAATGTGGTAAGGTGGAAATCAAAGCACAGTGGGAATCACACAAGACTCTATGACGATCTCGGGTCTACAGACTAACCTATATCAGTGTCACCAGAGAACTGCTATCTGACGTCAGATATAATACCATTTAGGAGTTCTCGGCGAGTTCGTCCAGTGTACCCAGTCTCCACAGAGCACCCGCATACCATCTCTGATGTCAAACACCAATGGATATGGGATCATCCATCGCCCATCACATGGGTCGAGAAGCGTATACGCTACTCTACTCTGGTATATCGATGCCCCGTCTCGATACACCCACGACTAGGAACTTTAAAGGATGAACTTATATACTACCATGTGTAAGTCGATGTAGTACACCCCAGTACTTATGGGGAGGCGGAATTTACAAAAACTTATCAAGTTTAAACAACGAACATCGACTAACCGCTTGAATCGAAGCTAAACTCTAAAAAACCGTATTCTATGAGTTTCTTTTCATAAAAGATTAGGGATTATACCTAATGAAACCGGTCCTTCTTCTTTACGTCCTCCTTTGTTCTCCTCGGCCTTCTCTAGGTAGTAGACGATCCACCCGAGAGCGAAACTCCAAGCTAAACCTCTAACTTGAGGTAACTAATCAACTTTGATTGCTAATCAAAGATGAGAGGATGATATAGAGTGTGGGTTATGGATTGTTTAGTCTAACTAAACCTTTGATCTCAACACATGAGGATTAAGGTTAGTATCTTGAAGATGAGAGCTTGAGGAGAGAGAATGTGTGATATGATAATGAGAGAAGAGAGAGAGTGTATCATATTATTATGAAGCATTCTTATTTTCAATAAATCAATAAAGGAAATGAATAAGCATGCTTCACAAAATATCTTGTGATGATTCATTAACATGAGTCATTAAGCAATAAATGTGCATTAATGAAGTGAATGAATCACCACTATGACTCACTCTCTTTCCAAAACAAACCTCCTTAGTCACATCTTCTAGAAGCTTCTCGAGTAATTACGAGAACGCCCCTCCGATCCGTAAAAATACGGAAAAACTTTAGACTGTAAAAATCCAATAACCGGATACCAGTAACTGGCTTAAACCAAAGCCGACTGGTAAAAACTGTCCGAAAGTCGTACGCGCGTAAACGCACGTATGCGTCCGAACACTTTGTCGCAAAACCATGCAACCTCTATATCGTTTCGCCTGGAGTAGGAAACTCTCTGTGTGGGACTCTAGAGACTCGACTACTACGCTGGCAGTGGGTTTAACCACAGACCGCAAGCGGCACTAGCTGTACGTAACGGTCCCCAGGTAGTTGTCGATAAGAAGGCCGATGAGTAAACCCATCCGAACTCCTACTGAGTCTGATGTGACAATCTCTATACAGTCCGGTCCGTTCGTCCATGACTATCGCATATCGGGCCTAGGGGGGCGGCAAGCGTCAGTCCCCTAATAGCGGTATAAGTCGTGTCGGAGTGAAGCCCATTACACCCTGAGAAACTGCTGGAACCTACCAGCAAATCTCGCTTGCCCTGGCCAGGGACTTTGCGTAATGGCTCTCTGACACAGCACGATATCTACTCCCAATACCGGGAGGGACGAATCCTGTCTAACCGCCACTGCCTCCAAGTGCTCGGGACTGCACCCAACTGCCACCTGTTTGCACGACTCCTTTGAGCCGTGGTAGGGTAGCAATCTAAGAACAGTGGGACACACTCGAGGCGAAGTAGCAGTGTCAAGTCTGCGGACTACGCTGTACTCATGTCACCTGGGAACTGTTCACTGACGACTGGTATCAAACCAACCAACAGTTCCCTGTGAGTCCTGTCCGGTGTACCCGTAACCTAACGAGCACCTGTATACTATCTCCAGTACGACGTACTGACGGCTGTGGGACAGACCATCTCCCCAACTGGGATGAGAAGCGTACACACTAGTCTACTCCGGAGTATCGATGCTCTGTCTCGATAATCCAACGACCAGGGACCTGAATAAGGATGTGCTTGTAGACTACCCAGCCCCCACTAGTGTGACTGCCATCACAACGCTGGTAGACAAGCAAGATCCTAAGAGCTCTATCAATACGTACACTCACATATTAAGATAGAAAAACCAAGTAGCATACTACCATGTTTAGCAAGACTGTTATATACATGTGAATATCCCAAGCTTCCATTAAGTAATATACAAGCTAGTATGATACAGTAATGGCCTTCTAGGGCATAAACACTAACAATCTCCCACTTGCACTAGGGCCATGTACTGGCATATCGCAGACCAATGATCTCGAGCAGCCTCTCGAACTGAATCTGAGGAAGGGCCTTCGTGAATGGATCAGCAATGTTCTCTTCTGAAGCAACTCTCCGAACCTCGATCTCCTGACGATCAATGATCTCCCTGATCAGGTGATACCGCCTCAAGATGTGTCTGGACTTCTGATGGGACCTTGGTTCCTTCGCTAAAGCTATAGCTCCGTTGTTGTCGCAATACAGAGGTATTGGATCAACTATGGTAGGAACCACCTGAAGTTCTGTTAGGAACTTCTTCATCCAGACTGCTTCTTTTGCGGCATCGCAAGCAGCTATATACTCCGCTTCCATCGTCGAGTCAGCAACGTTGTCCTGCTTGGAGCTCTTCCAGCATACCGCCCCTCCATTGAGGGTAAAGACATAACCCGACATGGACTTGGAATCGTCCTTATCACTCTGGAAGCCGGAATCAGCAAAGGCCTCCAACCTGAGGTCTTTTCCGCCGTAAACCAAGAACATCTCCTTAGTCCTCCTCAGGTACTTGAGAATGTTCTTTACTGCTATCCAGTGTTTCTCCCCTGGGTCTGACTGATACCGGCTTACCACGCTTAGTGCGTAAGCTACATCTGGTCTGGTACACAACATCGCATACATTATAGAGCCTACCGCAGAAGCGTAGGGTATAATAGACATGCGTTCCCTTTCCAAATCAGTCTTGGGAGACATCTCTTTGGAGAGGGTGATTCCGTGACAAGCCGGTAGATTACCGCGCTTAGAATCTTCCATACTGAATCTTTTCAGTATAGTGTCGATATACCTGGACTGCGAAAGTCCCAACATCCTCTTGGATCTATCACGATAGATCCGGATCCCCAGAATGTAAGAGGCATCACCCAGGTCTTTCATGGAGAACCTGTGTGACAAGAATCCTTTGACAGATTGTAGCATAGGAATGTCATTTCCTATCAATAGAATGTCATCCACGTACAAGACGAGGAATACGACACTTCTGGCCACAACTTTACTATATATGCACGGTTCATCTGGATTTTTGATAAAGTCATATTCTTTGACTGTCTCATCAAAACAGATGTTCCAACTCCGCGATGCCTGCTTTAGTCCGTAAATGGACTTAAGCAGCTTGCATACTTTCCCGCTGCTCCCACTCTGATTGAAACCCTCTGGCTGATCCATATAGACGCTCTCTTCTAAATTTCCATTCAGAAAAGCCGTCTTTACGTCCATCTGCCAGATTTCATAATCATGGAAGGCAGCAATAGCAAGAAGGACCCTAATGGATTTGAGCATAGCCACTGGAGAAAAGGTTTCGTCATAGTCCAAACCAGGTCTTTGACGAAAACCCTTTGCAACAAGTCTAGCCTTATAGGTTTCCACCTGTCCATCTACACCAATCTTTTTCTTGAAGATCCATTTGCATCCTATGGGTTTTACCCCATCTGGAGCAAAGTCCAAAGTCCATACTTTGTTGGTGTACATGGACTCCATTTCGGTCCGCATTGCATCTAGCCATCGTACCGAGTCGCCGCTCTGGATGGCCTGCCTGAAGTCAGTAGGTTCATCATCATCTATGATGCAATCCTCTCTATCCCCATCTATGAGAAAACCGTAGTATCTCTCAGGCGGACGAGACGGCCTACTACTCCTGCGGAGGGGTGCGGGAATGTTCTGTTCTTCTTGAACCTCTGGTTCTACCAAACTTTCAGCAGTAGTTTGTGGTTCTGGAATTTCTTCCAGTTCTATTTCGCTCCCACTTATTTCCTTTTCTAAAAACTGATTTTCCAGAAAATGGGCATTACGAGAAACAAAAACCTTTTGTTCCTCTGCGTAATAGAAATAATATCCCTTGGAGTTCTTTAGATATCCCACAAACATACATTTTACTGATCGTGCCTCGAGCTTGTCCACATGCTGCTTTTTAACAAAAGCTGGACATCCCCAAATCTTCATATGCTGAAGATGGGGTTTCTTCCCAGTCCACATCTGATATGGAGTGGTAGGCACAGTCTTGGTAGGAGCTCTGTTCAAAAGATATGCCGCCGATTCTAGCGCATAACCCCAGAAAGATCGCGATAACTCAGTATTACTCATCATGGATCGTACCATATCTAATAGGGTTCGATTCCGTCTCTCCGATACACCGTTGTGCTGTGGAGTGTATGGAGGAGTAAGCTGAGAGAGAATTCCTTTCTCTTTTAGGTAACCTAGGAACTCGGCACTTAAGTATTCTCCACCTCGATCAGATCTTAGTGTCTTAATACTTTTGCCTGTTTGGTTTTCCGCTTCACTCTTGAATTCCAGGAATTTCTCAAAGGCCTCTGATTTATGCTTCATTAAGAAAACATATCCATACCTAGAGAAATCATCTGTAAAAGTAATGAAGTAGGAATAACCACCTCTCGCATGTGTAGACATTGGACCGCATACATCGCTGTGTATGAGTCCTAAGAGCTCGCTCGCTCTTACTCCTTGTCCAGTGAATGGAGTCTTTGTCATCTTTCCTTTGAGACAAGATTGACAAGTGTCATAAGTTTGATATTCGAACGTGTCCAAATATCCTTCTCTATGCAACTTAGTCAACCTTCTCTCATTGATGTGACCCAGTCTACAATGCCATAAGAAAGCTTTATTTAAATCTGGAGACTTTCTTTTTAGTGTGTTCTGGACATTGAAAATTTGGAGTTGGTTTAACACATATATGCCGTTATTTAAAGTACCGGACCCAATCAAACCATGATTAAGGTGGATGTTGACAACATCTCTTACAAACGTGAAATCATAACCTTTATTTGATAACAAGGAAACTGATATGATATTACACGTTAAGCTGGGTACAAAATAACAGTTATGTAAAACCAAAATGTGTCCACTCGTCAATCCTAGGTGATAATCCCCGACGGACGCAGCTCCCACGCTAGCTCCGTTAGCAACCCTGAGGATCATATCACCTTCCTTCAGCACTCTACGGTTTCTCAGTGCCTGCAATGAATTGCAAATATGAGATCCTGACCCGGTATCCAATACCCAGGAAGTAGAGTTGATCGACAGACAATTCTCAATTACAAACACACCTGAAGTCGAAGCCACAGCTTGCTTCGGTTCCTGGTTCTTGGCGTTCCACGCCTTGCAATCCTTCTTCCAGTGCCCTTTCCTGTGACAATGGAAGCACTCATCCAGGCCAACTACCGGTGCTGTAAACTTTTTCTTTCCCTTCTTTCCCACCTTACTAACACCTCCTCTAGGTCTGGGTGCGGCCTTCTTCTTCCTTCCTTTGGCCTTAGCCTTGGACCCTGAAGAAGATGAACCGCCAACAAACATAGCGGGTGTTTCCCTTGCCTTCTGCAAGGTGCCCTCTGCACTCCTTAACATGTTCAGGAGTTCCGCAAGTTCAACTTCTTTTCCTTGAAGATTGAAGTTGAGGATAAACTGGGCGTAGGTGGGAGGAAGGGACTGGAGAACAAGGTCTGTATAGAGCTCATTATCCAAAGTCGTCCCAAGGTCCGCGAGCTCTTCAATATAGCCGATCATCTGTAGGACATGTTCACCTACCGATGACCCGACAGCCAACCTCGCTCGAAATAATTTCTTAGAGGTCTCGTATCTTGCTATACGAGATTGCTCTCCATAAAGTTCCTTTGTATGGAGAAATATGCCATCTAAGGACATATCCTCGTGCCTCCTCTGATGTTCATTGTTCATCGAGGCAAGCACGATGCACTTGGCTCTCGCGCAATCTAAATCCCAGGTTTTGCGGATTTCCTTATCCGCATTGCTGGATTTGGGACCAAGGACAGCAGGTGCTGTAGCGGTGAGGACGTACCCCAGTTTGTCATAGGTCAAAGCCATCTTGACATTCCGCAGCCAATCTTTATAGTTTGGCCCCGTCAGTATATTTTTCTCTAAAAGTAACTTAAGTCCAGTCATTTTCAGGGTCGCTGCAATTAGGAGAGAGAGAAGAAAACTCTTTAGCATGATGCTCTTGCAAGTTTAGAGTGGTTTTTAGTTTATCTAAACTGGATGGCTCCCACTGTTTCTCGAATCCTTCCTCAAACCATAAAAGAAGAATTAGCCAAGACTATTCTCACCGTACAATACTTGCTTAACCGTTCAGCCAGGCCGGTGTCGATACTTCGAGGGAGGTTTTCCAACGCTTTCGCGAAGTTCCTTAATTAAATAACCTCTTTTCTCTGGGGGCGTAACCCCGCTGACACTTTTCTGGACACCTACTAGGTTTATAGCATTGATCGTTAAGCGACGAATATCCTGATAAGTAGCATATACTCACAGTAGGATCGGGATCCAAATATCATCGTATGATAATGTTGAAGGAATCCTACCAACATTCATCAAACTCCAAATGGTATGCATCTCTTTGCAAATTTCAGTTTCTTTAGAAATTCCCGATATAAGTTTTTGCCCCATGCTCTTATGACCTTGGCTTTGGTCAAAATGTCATAAGTCACATGTCAAGTTCTACCCGTCATTATCTTGTCAATTTGAACCCATCCGTATATACCCCTGACTTTGGTCAAATGATAATACGACTGTCCCAAACTAACTCATCTATCTTATGCAACAAATGAAAACCCAGTAGCTACCAAACACTATGCCTTGACTTTGGCCAAAATGCATAGCTTGAATACTACTGAATACCCAAATGAAACGACGGAGGGCTACGACTGGTTTTGGCGAAACCATAAACGTAGTGAACTTGATATAACCGAAGGAACCTGATAGCTTTTAAAAGGAGTGGTTAAATCTCCGCATTTAAAAATATCTGTTTTAAAAATAACCGAGTGGTTTCTTTTAAGTTGTTCCAACGATTTAAACTTTGGTTTGTTTTACTTTGCATTATAGATAATGCGTCCCATCATTAACCTATCATTGCAGAAAACAACGAAAATATAACGTCCTCTTATGCCATCCGCATTCGCCACGGGGTCCCGTCATCACCCGTTAGGTTACTTAACTAACGACAGAGCGGGGGCTGGGCTAGCGCGGGTGTAAAACATAAGTGACGTCTAAATAGCTATAATAAATATAGATATTTTACATTCGTCTGACGCAATGATATTCATTTCAGAACACAGATAAACAATATTGGATTTGCAAGCAATCTGTATTTCTTTTGAGCCTGCAAGAAAAGACAGATTACACAGTTGTGATGAATAGCCGTTTACCCCACCCTCGACCCCTACGGGTACGGCAAACTACCCACCCGGCAGTCTGTGTACCCCACCTCGGGTCAGTCCTAGGAGCAAAAACAGTAAAATGAAATAATACAACGGTGGCTACGACCGCAACCTGGAAGTGCCCCGCGAAAATAATATTACAACAAATTACATTTACAACAAATGAATAAATCAATAACCCTTTGCTAACCCCGGCTATACACCACAACAGTCCAATACAGTTTATATGCACAAACAGATATAACCATTTCAGAAATGTGCAACCCCCTGCCAACCGACATACTAGCAGTTGGGGGAGGTTTACGAACACATCAAACAATCACAGATATAATCCAATACGCAAATACTGTATTTTTCGATCGAATAAACAACTTGAATATTGCTCCAAAATCTGCTCTGTTAAACAGTAACCTGAGCAATAATTAAATATTCCAGAAAACCCCAAATATCACAGGGGACCCACCCATGAAAAATGAGCTCATGACTCGGCAACTCGGCCGCGGAAGCGCGGCGGATCGGTGGGATACGCGGCGCTTCCGCGGCGCTTTAGTCGAATCATGGGTTCGTTTTTCTTGGGTGTTCTCCTGTGGTCATGTCAAGCTCTCTGAACACACCAGAAAAATTTTAGGACTTCATTTCGAGTTCGACAGAAACTTAACAGAACTAGGGTTTTCCGGGTTCGTTTTTTCGTTCGAAATTCGTACAAATTTGCGATTAAGTTATTTAGTGTTTAGCGAGGCTCTGATACCACTGTAAGTCGATGTAGTACACCCCAGTACTTATGGGGAGGCGGAATTTACAAAAACTTATCAAGTTTAAACAACGAACATCGACTAACCGCTTGAATCGAAGCTAAACTCTAAAAAACCGTATTCTATGAGTTTCTTTTCATAAAAGATTAGGGATTATACCTAATGAAACCGGTCCTTCTTCTTTACGTCCTCCTTTGTTCTCCTCGGCCTTCTCTAGGTAGTAGACGATCCACCCGAGAGCGAAACTCCAAGCTAAACCTCTAACTTGAGGTAACTAATCAACTTTGATTGCTAATCAAAGATGAGAGGATGATATAGAGTGTGGGTTATGGATTGTTTAGTCTAACTAAACCTTTGATCTCAACACATGAGGATTAAGGTTAGTATCTTGAAGATGAGAGCTTGAGGAGAGAGAATGTGTGATATGATAATGAGAGAAGAGAGAGAGTGTATCATATTATTATGAAGCATTCTTATTTTCAATAAATCAATAAAGGAAATGAATAAGCATGCTTCACAAAATATCTTGTGATGATTCATTAACATGAGTCATTAAGCAATAAATGTGCATTAATGAAGTGAATGAATCACCACTATGACTCACTCTCTTTCCAAAACAAACCTCCTTAGTCACATCTTCTAGAAGCTTCTCGAGTAATTACGAGAACGCCCCTCCGATCCGTAAAAATACGGAAAAACTTTAGACTGTAAAAATCCAATAACCGGATACCAGTAACTGGCTTAAACCAAAGCCGACTGGTAAAAACTGTCCGAAAGTCGTACGCGCGTAAACGCACGTATGCGTCCGAACACTTTGTCGCAAAACCATGCAACCTCTATATCGTTTCGCCTGGAGTAGGAAACTCTCTGTGTGGGACTCTAGAGACTCGACTACTACGCTGGCAGTGGGTTTAACCACAGACCGCAAGCGGCACTAGCTGTACGTAACGGTCCCCAGGTAGTTGTCGATAAGAAGGCCGATGAGTAAACCCATCCGAACTCCTACTGAGTCTGATGTGACAATCTCTATACAGTCCGGTCCGTTCGTCCATGACTATCGCATATCGGGCCTAGGGGGGCGGCAAGCGTCAGTCCCCTAATAGCGGTATAAGTCGTGTCGGAGTGAAGCCCATTACACCCTGAGAAACTGCTGGAACCTACCAGCAAATCTCGCTTGCCCTGGCCAGGGACTTTGCGTAATGGCTCTCTGACACAGCACGATATCTACTCCCAATACCGGGAGGGACGAATCCTGTCCAACCGCCACTGCCTCCAAGTGCTCGGGACTGCACCCAACTGCCACCTGTTTGCACGACTCCTTTGAGCCGTGGTAGGGTAGCAATCTAAGAACAGTGGGACACACTCGAGGCGAAGTAGCAGTGTCAAGTCTGCGGACTACGCTGTACTCATGTCACCTGGGAACTGTTCACTGACGACTGGTATCAAACCAACCAACAGTTCCCTGTGAGTCCTGTCCGGTGTACCCGTAACCTAACGAGCACCTGTATACTATCTCCAGTACGACGTACTGACGGCTGTGGGACAGACCATCTCCCCAACTGGGATGAGAAGCGTACACACTAGTCTACTCCGGAGTATCGATGCTCTGTCTCGATAATCCAACGACCAGGGACCTGAATAAGGATGTGCTTGTAGACTACCCAGCCCCCACTAGTGTGACTGCCATCACAACGCTGGTAGACAAGCAAGATCCTAAGAGCTCTATCAATACGTACACTCACATATTAAGATAGAAAAACCAAGTAGCATACTACCATGTTTAGCAAGACTGTTATATACATGTGAATATCCCAAGCTTCCATTAAGTAATATACAAGCTAGTATGATACAGTAATGGCCTTCTAGGGCATAAACACTAACACCATGGCCCCAATAGTATGATCTGCATCATAATCTTGATAGTCAAGTACACATCCTAAGGGCTTTACCAAAATGTAACCATAAGACAGTATCAAGAGACAAGTATACATGTTAAGATAAAGAGCAACCAGATAGCATACTATCATGTCGAGCAAGAAAGTCCTCTCTATATATGTCCAAGCTTCCACTATAATATACATCATATGTACAATAATGGCCTCTAGGGCATACATACAACTAACAATCTCCCACTTGCACTAGGGTCAGCTGTTGTAGTATCGCATACCCAACATCCCGAAGAGTCTCTCGAACTGTATCTGGGGAATAGCCTTCGTAAGTAGATCCGCTGTGTTGTTCTTCGTGTCAACTCTCCTGACCTCGATCTCCCGGCGATCAACTACCTCCCGGATCAGGTGATACCGCCTCAGAATATGCCTGGATCGCTGATGGGACCTGGGTTCCTTGGCCAAAGCCACCGCTCCATTGTTATCACAATACAAAGGTATTGGATGCTCAATGGATGGAACCACTCCAAGTTCAGTAATGAACTTCTTGATCCAGACAGCCTTTTTGGCAGCATCGTTGGCAGCGATGTATTCAGCCTCCATCGTCGAGTCTGCCACGGTTTCCTGCTTGGAACTCTTTCAGCATACCGCCCCTCCATTGAGGGTAAAGATAAATCCTGAGTGCGACTTAGAGTCTTCCTTATCACTCTGGAAGCTCAAATCGGTAAAGGACACCACTTGGAGTTTTCCGTTACCATAAACCAAGAGCATCTCTTTAGTCGTTCTCAAGTACTTGAGAATGCTCTTCACAGCTGTCCAGTGACTCTCTCCAGGATCTGCTTGATACCTACTCACTACACTTAGTGAGTGTGCTACATCAGGTCTGGTGCATAGCATCGCGTACATGATAGAGCCTACTGCCGAAGCATAGGGCATCCCTTGCATGCGAGCTCTCTCCAAATCAGTCTTGGGAGACATCTCTTTGGAGAGAGTGAGTCATGAGATCGTGGGTAAAAACCCATGCTTGGATTCTTCCATACTAAATCTCTTTAGTATGGTGTCAATGTACCTGGATTGGGACAATCCCAATATCCGTTTAGATCTATCTCTATAGATCTTAATCCCCAAGATGTAGGAGGCATCCTCTAGATCATTCATTGAGAATCTTTGTGATAAGAAGAGCTTGACCGATTGCAGCATAGGAATGCCATTTCCTATCAAGAGTATGTTATCCATTTACAATACGAGAAAGACAACCTTACTCTCTGCCACCTTCTTGAATATACAAGGTTCATCTACGTTTTTGATGAAATCAAACTCTTTGATAACGACATCAAAACAGATGTTCCAACTCCGCGATACTTGCTTTAACCCGTAGATGGATTTAAGCATCTTGCACACTTTTCTGCTTCTCCCACTGTCTACGAAGCCCTCTGGATGAGTCATGTACACACACCCTTCCAAATCACCATTTAGAAAGTCGGTCTTAACATCCATTTGCCAGATTTCGTAGTCATGGTATGCAGCAATGGCAAGTAGGATCCGGATGGAATTAAGCATAGCCACTGGAGAAAAGGTTTCGTCATAATCCACACCTGGTCTTTGACGAAACCATTTGCAACAAGTCTAGCTTTGAAAGTCTCAACTTTTCCATCTACAACAAGTTTCTTTTTAAAGATCCATTTGCCCCCAATGGGTTTTACCCCTTCAGGAGAAACTTCCAAATTCCATACTTTATTAGTGTACATGGATTCCATCTCAGATCGCATTGCATCCAGCAATTTCACAGAGACTCCACTCGTGATGGCCTGCTCGATGCTAGTCGGGTCATCATCCTCCATGATGCAATCCTCGCTCTCTCCATCAATAAGAAAACCGTTGTAACATTTCAGAAAAATAAAATATTATTTTTTGGAATTTTTATAATTAATAATGAATATAATGAATATTTTAATATTGCAGTATAATTAAATACCGACAAATTGGGAAATGTCTGGAAAACTATAGAAATTACGGAAATGAGGGTGTTTTATGTGATTTAGTCCAACTATGAATTTTTATAATTAATTATATACAATTTTTATGCTAATCGCGATTAAATATCACTAGTCGTGCATTAAGCTTGTTTTGTGCATGTGACATGCACCTCCTATTACACATTGTTACATTTTTCCTACCATGGTTTTTCCTCATTTTGTTCATGCATGGCTTTTAAAAGATAAAGGAAAAGAAAAAGAAAAAGAAAAGGAAAATTTATAAAGAAAAGAGGTATGGGAATGAGAGAGAATAGAGAGAGGTGAGGGGTCAAACATGACCAAGGCTCATTGTTTCCCTCCATTATTTCCTTCACCATTTCTCTTCCTTCTTCAACCATGGCAGCCCCATCTCCCTCCTCCACTACAACCCACAAAACACCCCCAAAACAACATCAAAAGTCCATACCTACTTCATTAAAAACATGCACAAGCTTACTAGATGCATTTTAGACCAAGAAAAATTGAATTTTGAAGACTTGGGGGCAACTCAAGAAAATTCTTGAGTTGCCAAATGAGGTAATTCCTTCGTCATTTGCATTGTATTTGATTCACTTTAGCTTTCATGCAAGTTTAGAAGTGTTTTAGTGTTGTTTTGTGACCTTTGAGAATTTCTAGTAGAGGTTAGGATTTGATTTGAATCTTAAAGTGTAATTGAGGTTTGTAGAGACCAAACAACCCCTGTAGTGATCATATTTTGGATTAAAACCAGAGAATAGAACCCCAAACCCAAACTTAGAAACCCCGATATCAGCAGATTTTATGGAATTTGTGATGTATTTTGGTATCAGCTATCACCCGGGACACCTGAAAAATATTTAGCAAACACAGAGAGATGTGCAGGCAACCTAGAACCTATACCCAAAACCCAGGACCCCAATTCCTTCATGTGGCCAAAGATTTAATCATTATGGCCGCAAATTGCGGCCAAAGCAGGGAATTTTGGGCTCGTTCTTGTTCCAGGGCTTTATCTCCAGTAAATTAGACCCTCCATATGTGCAAAATTGGCTAATTTGACCTAGGGTAAAATCTGGGACCATTTTCTTGAGTTGCTGCATTGTTTTGCGACTTCGTTTTAATTTAGGATTTGGGATTTGATATTGTGTTCCATCGTCTGATGTTTGTACGTCAGTGACGGGGGTTGTTTGGTGATTTTGCAGGCGTAGGCTATAGGTTCTAACCTATAAGCGATTCGCATGCCGTTTTGGTTTTCATGTTCGATTCTTGATACTATATGACGCATTGGAAATTGTAGGTACCACCATGTGGACTTCGAGACAAAGAGGATGAGCATGGCGTCATCGACTCCAGCAAGCGAGGATTGAGGTGAGTAGATATATATCTACGGGGGAAGTCGGGTGGATGGCGTATAGCACCCTCGCAGTTCGTAGTGCAGTATACGAATACGTATACACACACACACACACACACACACACACACATATATATATATATATGTTTATTGTGAGACTAGATTATTATCTAGATAGATTCTATGAGTTCATGGTTAAATTTTAGTGTGTTGGATGATAGTGTCATTAACTAGTTTAGTTGCGAAACCCTAGAATAAGATACACGCACTCATACACACACACACTTGCATACATTTTATTTACTTGTGCGTATATGGGGATATGTGTATGTATGTATATATATATATATACACGCATAGGTATGGGACTATGTACGTATATATATACGTATACATATACTTGGATGATGATGATAGTATATGGTATTTGGAGATGAGTCGATGAGATTGGGCATGATGCCACGAGATCGGTGATATGTTGTGGTTCGTATTATGAGATATGACATGTTGTTATAGCGGGTCCTTAGGCGATGTGTTTTCATACACACGCATACATATATGTAGATGGTATCAGTATGTACTAGACGTAGATCAGTACCCAGCTCATGATATATGATAATAAGGATACCAGATGAATTATGAGATAAATGTGATAATAGACCCGTACCCAGTTTTGGGATGCTGTACGATGGATTTACCGTACGAGCTATATATTAATAATAGATCCGCACTCTTGACTCGAGGATGCCATGTTATATTTTGTATCGTATGCGATACTATTGAGGCGGGATCACCGACTACTATATATATATATCGACTCAGATTTAGGCGGTTTCCTTACCTTTTCGATCAGTCGGTTTCCTTACCTTTTCGATCAGTCGGTTAGTTTAGTCCAGTAGTTTATTTGTAGATGTTAGACTAGACTCGGGTCATACCTATTTCAAAAATAATGAATCATGAGTATTTTTAAAACAAGCCAAGGGATTCTACGGATATTTCAAAGGACGTACCTTTTCTTAAAAACATCGTAGCCCTATTTTCTAAACACTACGATTCATGTTATTTCAAACGTCAAACTGTATGACCCATATATATTAATGTAGATTATTTATGGTTGTGTTTATTATTCAGCTCCTGCATATTCTTGCTGTTCGCATCACATTGCATTCTTATATTGTGTTTTCATAAGCAATTATTGAAATCATGCTGTCAGGACACCAGCACCATTACCGATGATGCGTATGTTCCATGTACACCTGCTTGCTGGCACACATACATCATCATCGGTAATTGCCATGCCATGTACACTGTAGAGAATATTAATTCATTTATATCGCTTGTTAGCTGATAGTTCCGATATATTATTATTGTGATAGCCTAGACATTTCATTTATTTCTGTAATTGTCATGCATAATTATACGTTCATTTTCATGCATTATTATTAGGGCCAGTCCGAATTGCCGGAGCCCAATATTTTAGAGTTCATTGTTTATTTATACTTGAGATTGGGATTTCGGATTTCTATGAGATTTATGGATTTGCAGAAACCGCAAGGATTTTATAAACTTATTATCATTTTAAAAATGAAAGTTACGGTTTTCTCATGATATGATTTGAGAGGTGTCCACCATGAGTTTTCTCGGCACTTGAGCGATATCATACACCCGATTCAAGGAGGCGGAGGAACTGTCTTTGGGTGCATGGTGGACCCGGTGCGGTACCCCTGGGTGAGAAGGTCGCAGATGATGGCGTTGAGCCTGGCAGGGGAACACTACCGACCGGTGACTTCATTGTGACTCGTCGGATATCCGGAGGATACCGATCGGAGTTTGGGCCAGTCCGGATAGCCGAACCCCAGGGGCCAGTCTGGATAGCCAGAGCCCTAGATATTGAGACAACGAGATATATATTTTTGTGTCGATGCTAGACACTGTTTTATGTTGATTTCATTGATGATATCTCGATTTTATATACATAAATCTCACTGAGATATGAAAACAGTTTTCTCATTTACATGTATTCTATTTTCATGCATTCATACCTCGTATTTATGATATGATGCTATCTGAGGCACTATCACGAGCACATGGTATTACACTTATGTATAGATGTTTACCCTTGCCACCTTATCATGCTTCAGACTATATCATTTTGAGGATATTTATATTATGATCGTATTGACCTATGATTGAGTCATACATATGATTTCTGCTCTGTGATGTTTTCTACTCATGAGTTGGCAACTCACCCCCGTTATGCCACAGTTTCTTGCAGGTTTTGCCGTACAGGTTTTCCTTAGCGGCTTTGCTGGCACACTACTTCATTTCGGGTGATTGCTTTGTTAGGTGGGTTCACTCGCATCCTGACCACCATTGTACCTTTATTTATATTTCAGTTGTATCTAGTAAACTCCATCAACCAGACCTGTATATTATTTCATACTTAGAAAACCAGTTGTTGTTATTTCGACCTTAGAGTCACGCTTGTATTATTATGGTTTTCTTGATGATTTGATTTTCCTTTTGAGTTTTGATCCTCGCCTTTGGCGTTGTATATTATATTGCTTGCGTGGTTGTGACCGTCAATTGACGAAGAGCTAGCTCCCGCTTGGGGATGCCTTTATATATATATTTCATGTTGTACCCCTTTTGGGGCCTGTATTTACAAAGGTGACTCTGCCGAAATTTTCGGATAAGACTTGATGTTTTAAAAAGGTTTTACTACGACTTTTCAAGTGATTATATGCAAACCTTAAAACAAGTTTTCCTTCACTTCTTATTTAAAATGGTTTAGATTTCTAGGATTTTGGCTTACTTGAATTAGATGGGGTCCTATAGATTTCATATGATTCAAGTGCCAGTCACGTGCCATTTCGGGTCATGACAAAGTTGGTATCAGAGCGCTAGGTTAACCTTGGTTCGAGTCTATGTTTGACTATCCGGAGCCTAGGGAGTTTGTATATATACGAAATCTAGGCTTGACCTTACGGAACTTAGACTTAGTCGAGGGGGTATTAGACCCGAACTTTCGTCGCGTAGGTTGACCTTGGTTGATGGAGTAGGTGACTTAAGGAGAGTAACGTACCGTGTGTATGTTCTGCGGCATACTTACGATACGCTACTCCGCTTAAGAAACCTTAGGATGTACATTTCCTTGCACAGCATTATATTTATTCCTATGATCTATCCTCATCGATATTGGTTTATGGTTTTGATACCACGATTACACGGGCAGAGAGAGCTACGGCTAGAGTTGCGTCAGCATGAGCTCGTCACGGACGTGGACTGACCAGGGCGTGATTCCAGGGACACACGATTGCATAAATGTATCGTCCTACAGTATTTTCACTCCATGAGCGTTTGATGGATCGTTTTTACGAGATTTCTCGGACGTGCAGATCAGCACCATAGGATCAGGCTACTACTAGAGGCCAGCCAGCATGTGATGACCGCCAATCCACTGATTATTTTGATGATTGAGGCACTGTTCAGCGTGTGGACGAATGAGCCAGTTGCTGCTGCGAATGATTAGATATCGCCCCAGATGTTTGGAGCTATTGACGCACGAGTTCTACTTAGAGATATGATATAAGATCTCTAGTCACCTAAGGAGGAAGGACTAGGACATGTGATTCATTGCTTACCCCGATGTGAGGTCATCAGATTGATTGATTCCAGCTAGAGACGACTTCACGAAGGTACGTTGAGGGTCGATAGAAGACGATCGAATGTCAGAAACCCATTTTTCCAACTTTAAAGTATTCGGAGAAACATGCAAGTAATTCAGTGGACCCTCTAGAAGAATGAAACCCTAACTCGATATAATGACCATGAGAACGCTTTGAAACCTTAGGGTTTGCAGCAGTTCAGCGGTGCCTAATGAGGCTTGGGTTTGCCCTTCTACGGTTGGTCCATAGGTACTGTGGCATGTACTGGAATACTATTAAACTGTACTCAAGATGTTGAGTTCTTGGGGGATTATGGAACTTTAACGAATCGATCGAAGGGTTCGATGTCATTCGGATATCATGTGATGGGATACATTGCTTGGGAGACTCCAGATACGAGTATAGCCGTTAGAGCGCAGTCCATGCATCCACGAAGAGATAAGTCCGAATCAGTCAACATTAGAGAAAAGTGGAGTAAGAGGTCTGTACGAAATTTCGACTAGATGGCGTTCCACCCCGCTGACATCAGAGATGTGATACGCACGTCGAGGCGTTGTAGATGGAAATACCTTCCAGAAGGAGTCGTGATGAGTATGCAGCCGTTTCGGAAAAAGAAACGGATTTAGTAGAAGATGATAACTTCCGGGCAGTTCAGCAGAAAGGAGAATTGGGAGAGACCTCGACAGGACCTTTATGGAATAATACGAGAAGACTTGGACCCAGGATCGGTCATATTACGCACACCCAGTAGGCCAAAGTTCGACATCGTCGACGAGACATGTTATGAGTGACCATGACAGTTGGCCAGAGATCATTAGAGGATGTGCTAGAGCGGGAATGTTTCCGCCATCTTTGATTTCAGTATTTTGGGCGATTTATTTGCATGATTGAGATTTCGTGCACCACAGTTGCACTTGACTTCGGTTTGATGTCATTTGCGATATTGATTTTGATTCCATGCCTATGGTAAGCATGTGATTTGACTTATGCTTTCGGCATAGTTGTCATGCACTGTTAGTATTTTGATTCGATTTTGTGCATACCGATGCCCATGGTTATGAGATTATATACCATGGTATACCTGATTTGGATTTGGATTGAAATGTGTTGTATACCGTCGATTTCAATTGTGATACTCGATATTTGTTTCCATGCACCTTATGCACTTGAGTTGGTTTGCGCAGACTTGACGCGCTTGATGCGATTTTGGTGCACACCGGATGCACTAAATCAAGATTCTTCGTGGATATCAGATGCACCTCATATTGCTGTCAGACACACACCGTGGCCCTTGACAGGTGTTTCGTGCACAGCCGTTGCACTTAGATTTGTTTCTGTGCACATTTATGACACATTTATTGATTTTGATTTCCATGCGCACCAGACGCAGGTGGCATCCTAATATACATTTTGGGATTGATTTCTATTGGAGCAGTACGTTTTATGATATTTACTACTTGGTATAGTAGCTGAGCAGGGCTAGTCCGAGGACAATACCTGAATATATTTTTGCATGCATTGATAGTATCGAAGGGATATCCAAAAGGGAGCTATAGTCTCAGTATTTACCTACGTGTCTGAGATGACACAAGACATTTTACAAAGGGAACCCTTCTAAATGATTTTCAAAAACGGCGGGACGTGTATGTTAAAAAAAAGTATATATATATATATATATATATAGTTATTTTCATACAATACACGTCCGCCACTGTGTCGTGATATGCACATCGCACAACGACTTGAAAGGTTTTGGCATGCATTCCTTCAGATGTTTTGGCGAATTTACCATGATGTTTACATGTATAGTTTTGATGTATATCATGTTGGTTTTCGTATTGGATTTTGACATTGGTGTCTTCACCATAACTCCGATGATTGCGGAATGTTTGACGGAGTTTTGATTTGGTTTATATACATGTTTTTCATGCGCATGCATTGCACTACGATGTGTCTTATGTATTTATGATTTCGGAGCCCGGTCGACTTGACCTTTTTACTGAAATGTTTTAGTAATTGAGGGGTTTAAATTTAAATTCGAGGACCGAATTTCTTTAAGGGGGAAGACTGTAACATTTCAGAAAAATAAAATATTATTTTTGGGAATTTTTATAATTAATAATGAATATTATGAATATTTTAATATTGTGGTATAATTAAATACCGGCAAATTGGGAAATATCTGGAAAACTATAGAAATTATGGAAATGTGGGTGTTTTATGTGATTTAGGCCAACTATGAATTTTTATAATTAATTATATACAATTTTAATGCTAATCGCGATTAAATGTCACTAATCGTGCATTAAGCTTATTTTGTGCATGTGACATGCACCATGTCCTATTTCACATTGTTACATTTTTCCTACCATGGTTTTTCCTTATTATGTTAATGCATGGCTTTTAAAAGATAAAGGAAAAGAAGAAGAAAATGAAAAGGAAAATTGATAAAGAAAAGAGGTATGGGCATGAGAGAGAAGAGAGAGAGAGGTGAGGGGTCAAACCTGACCAAGGCTCATTGTTTCCCTCTATTATTTCCTTCACCATTTCTCCTCCTTCTTCAACCATGGCAGCCCCATCTCCCTCCTCCACTACAACCCTCAAAACACCCCCAAAACAACATCAAAAGTCCATCCCCACTTCATTAAAAACATGCACAAGCTCACTAGATGCACTTTGGACCAAGAAAAATTGAAATTTGAAGACTTGGGGCAACTCAAGAAAATTCTTGAGTTGCCAAATGAGGTAATTCCTTCGTCATTTGCATTGTTTTTGATTCACTTTAGCTTTCATGCAAGTTTAGAAATGTTTTAGTGTTGTTTTGTGAACTTTGAGAATTTCTAGAAGAGGTTAGGGTTTGATTTGAATCTTAAAGTGTAATTGAGGTTTGTAGAGACCACACAACCCCTGTAGTGATCGTATTTTGGATTAAAACCAGAGAATAGAACTCCAAACCCAAACATAGAAAGCCCGACATCGACAGATTTTATTGAATTTGTGATGTGTTTTGGTATTTGCTATCTCCCGGGACACCTGAAAAATATTTAGCAAACACAGATAGATGTGCAGGCAACCTAGAACCTATACCCAAAACCCAGAACCCCAATTCCTTCATGTGGCCGCAGATTTAATCTTTCTGGCCGCAATTACCGCAGATTTAATCTTTCTGGCCGCAAATTGCGGCCAGAGCAGGGAATTTTGGGCTCGTTCTTGTTCCAGGGCTTTATCTCCAGTAAATTAGACCCTCCATATGTGCAAAATTGGCTAATTTGACCTAGGGTAAAATCTGGGACCATTTTCTAGATTTGCTGCATTGTTTTGCGACTTCGTTTTAATTTGGGATTTGGTATTTGATATTGTGTTCCGTCGTCTGATGTTTGTACGTCAGCGACGGGGGTTGTTTGGTGGTTTTGCAGGCGTAGGCTATAGGTTCTAATCTATAAGCGATTCGCAAGCCGTTTTGGTTTTCATGTTCGATTCTTGATACTATATGACGCATTGGAAATTGTAGGTACCCTCATATGGACTTCGAGACGACGAGGATGAGCATGGCGTAATCGACTCCAGCAAGCGAGGATCAAGGTGAGTATGTCACACCCCACCTCCATTACAGAGAGTATTGTCCGCTCTGACCGAAACAGCACGGTTTTTTCCTTTGTGGCGAACCGGACCCGACCAGGGGCCACTTCCCAGGAGGTCACCCATCCTAGACCTTCCCTGGCTTAAGCACGCTTAACTACGAGTTCTCAAGCTCCTGTAGTGCTGGTTCACTTAAAAGGCGCCTCTGTATTAAAGAGTGGTATTATTCCATTTATAGTACAGATCTGCCCTCTTTCGGAATGTTTTCCGAAGAGTCCCCATTGTTCTATAGTGGGTCCCACGGACTCAAGTGGTGGCCCCTACGGATTCAAGAGGTGGCCCCCGCCCACTTAACACGACACTTGGCGTGGCATTTTGTTCCGTGTGGCACTTTGCTCCGTGAGCAAGAACCGGGTCCCGACATTCTCCTCACCTTTGAACAACGGTTCGTCCTCGAACCACAGACCTAACTAATAAGGGACCAGCTCTGATACCATTATGTCACGCCACACCCCCAATACAGAGAGTATTGTCCACTCTGGCCGAAACCGCACGGTTTTGTCCTTCGGGACGAACCGGACCCGTCCAGGGGAAACTTCCCTGGCCCGAGCACGCTTAACTACGGAGTTCTCAAGCTCCTGTAGTGCCGGTTCACTTAAAAGGCGCCTCTGTATTGAAGAGTGGTACCATTCCATTTATAGTACAGATCTGCCCTCTTTTGGAATGTATTCCGAAGAGTCCCCATTGTTCTACAGTGGGCCACACGGACTCAAGCGGTGGACCCTACGGATTCAAGAGGTGGCCCCTGCCCACTTAACACGACACTTGGCTTGGCACTTTGCTCCGTGAGCAAGAACCGGGTCCCGACAGAGTAGATATATATCTACGGGGAAGTCGGGTGGATGGCGTATAGCACCCCCGCAGTTCGTAGTGTAGTATATATATATATATATATGTTTATTGTGAGACTAGATGATTATCTAGATAGGCTCTTTCATGGTTAAATTTTAATGTGTTGGATGATAGTGTCATTAACTAGTTTAGTTGTGAAGCCCTAGAATAAGATACATGCACTCACACACACACACACTTGCATACATTTTATGTACTTGTGCGTATATATATATATATATATATATACACACACATATAAATACGTATACATATACTTGGATGATGAGGATAGTACATGGTATTTGGTGATGAGTCGATGAGATTAGGCATGGTGCAACTAGATTGGTGATATGTTGTGGTTCGTATTCTGAGATACGACATGTTGTTATAGCGGGTCCTTAGGCGATGTGTTTTCATACACACGCATACATATATGTAGATGGTATTAGTATCTACTAGACGTAGATCAGCACCCAACTCATGATATATGATAATAAGGATACCAGATGAATTATGAGATAAATGTGATATTAGACCCGTACCCAATTTTGGGATGCCGTACGATGGATTTACCGTACGAGCTATATATTGATAATAGATCCGCACTCTTGACTCGAGAATGTCATGTTATATTTTGTATCGTATGTGATACTATTGAGGTGGGATCACCGACTACTATATATTTATATATATATCGACTCAGATTTAGGCGGTTTCCTTACCTTTTCGATCAGTCTGTTAGTTTAGTCCAGTAGTTTATTTGTAGATGTTAGACTAGACTCGGGTCATACCTATTTCAAAACTAATGAATTGTGACTATTTTTAAAACAGGCAAAGGGATTCTACGGATATTTCAAAGGACGTACATTTTCTTAAAAACATCGTAGCCCTATTTTCTAAACACCACGATTCATGTTATTTCAAACGGCAAACTGTATGACCCATATATATAAATGTAGATTATTTATGGTTGTGTTTATTATTCAGCTCCCGCATATTCTTGTTGTTCGCATCGCATTGTATGCTTATATTGTGTTTTCATATGCTATTATTGAAATCATGCTGTCAGGACACCAGCACCATTACCGATGATGCGTATGTTCCAAGTACACCTGCTTGTCGGCACACACACATCATCATCGGTAATTGCCATGCCATGTATACTATAGAGAATATTAATTCATTGATATCGCTTGTTAGCTGATAGTTCCGATATATTATTATTGTGATAGCCTAAACATTTCATTTATTTCTGTGGTTTTCATGCATAATTATATGCTCATTTTCATGCATTATTATTAGGGCCAGTCCGGATTGCCGGAGCCCAATATTTTAGAGTTCATTGTTTATTTATACTTGAGATTGGGATTTCGGATTTCCATGAGATTTATGAATTTAGAGAAACCGCAAGATTTTATAAACTTATTATCATTAATAAAATTAAAGTTGCGGTTTTCTCATGATATGATTTGAGAGGTGTCCACCATGAGTTTTCTCGGCTCTTGAGCGATATCATACTCCCAATTTGAGGAGGAAGAGGAACCGTCTGTGGGTGCATGGTGGACCCGATGCGGTACCCCAGGGCGAGAAGGTCGCAGATGATGACATTGAGCCTGGCAGAGGAACACTACCGACCGGTGACTTCATTGTGACTCGTCGGATATGTTAGTTATATGTATGCCCTATAGTCCATTACTGTACATACGTTGTATATTTTAGCGGATGCTTGGACATATATAGGGAGGACTTTCTTACTCGACATGATAGTTGTTAGTTATATGTATGCCCTAGAGGCCATTACTGTACATAGGATGTATATTGTAGTGGATGCTGGGACATATATAGGGAGGACTTTCTTGCTCGACATGATAGTATGCTATCTGGTTACTCTTTACCTTAACGTGTATACTGATTGTCTCTATGTTACATGTTGGTAAAGCCCTTAGAATGTGTACTTGACTATCTGGACTATGATGCGGATCATACCAGTGGGGACATGGTAGTCTATAAGTGCATCCTTCAAGGTCCCTAGTCGTGGGTGTATCGAGATGGGGCATCGATATACCAGAGTAGACTAGCGTATACCTTCTCGACCCATACAGATGGGCGATGGATGATCCCATATCCATTGGTGTTTGACATCAGAGATGATATACGGGTGCTCAGTAGAGACTGGGTACACTGGACGGACTCGCTGAGAACTCCCAGATGGTATTATACCTCACGTCAGATGGCAGTTCTCTGGTGACACTGGTACAGGTTAGTCTGTAGACCCGAGATCGTCATAGAGTCTTGTGTGATTCCCACTGTGCTTTGATTTCCACCTTACCACGTCCAAGAGGGCGTGCAAAACGGTGGTTTTTAGGTACAGTCCCGAATCACATGGAGGCAATGAGCGATAGGAGGGGATTCGTCTCTCCCGGTATAGGGAGTTGATGTTGCCCTGTGTTCGATTGGCTATAACCGGAAATCCCTGGCCAGGGTTGCTGAGATTTACTGGTAAGTGTTATCAGTAGTTTCTCGAACTGTTATAGACCAAATATCGACACGACTTATCGAGCTATTGGGGTCTGACGTTTACCAACCCTAGGCGAGATATGCGACATATCAGACGAACAGACCGGACTGTACGGTAAGTGTTACTGGTCGGATTCACAGGAGTATGAGCGGGCTTGCTCGTCGATCTTCTGATCGTTCAATACCCGGGTGGCCTTTACGTTTAGCAGACCGCTTGCAGCTTGTGGGTGTTTGATATGATCATCATCTGCTGCCGGCGTATTGACGAGTCTTTAGAGTCCTACACAGAGGTTTCCTGGCTCCAGCGAAACGAAATAGGAGCGCATATGAGATATGTGCGGGACCGAGAATAATGCGTGTATGTGATACCGTATTCTATTCTCGCGATGAATGTATCGACTGGTTATATGCGATATAACCTAGTTATCGAATCAAGGATTGATTCGATAAGCCGATACATTGGATATTAGTCGGTTGTATGCGATATGACCGGATCGTTAAATCAAGTGTTGATTTAATTATTTAATGCATAATTATATATTTGCTATATTACTTTGCATTAACTAGTATTGGTTCACTTTAATTGGTTTTTCTTACTTGTATGTGCACATTGTATATGTGATATATTTTTGTGCACAAGTTTGTATCATGTTTGATGATACTTGCTCACTTGGGTTTGTGTAAAGAATAAACCATGGTTAAGTTAATGATTAGGGTTTTCTTTTTCTTACTTATTTATTTATTTATTTTGAAAATATAAGAAATTAAATGGTTGCTAGTTTTGTTTTTCTTTGAAGCTTCTTGAAGCTTTGACCTTAGTGACCATTTTGTCTCATGCTTAACCCTAACCATTTCACTTAACCATGATTCATTCTCTACACTTAACCATGGTTTGAATATGATAAGTATTCATTTTCTTTTCCATTTTTAATTAACTAATGAGAATACTTATCATCTTCTTCATCTTCTTCTTCTTCTTTCTTCAAGAAGAAGCTTGCCTCCATCAATGGCAACTTGAGAAAATGAGTAAGAAATCCAATTCTAAAGTGAACCCACTTCCTATTTCTTCATCTTCTACCTCTTGCCAAGTAGTATAGGGTGTTTTCTTCACAAGTTTCATGACTTGGTGAAGTGGGAGCTTGATCTAGTGATGCCTCGACGTAGATCATCTTCGGCATCGTAGTCGACGACCTAGCCCGCCCATTTCTCCGATGAAGCCGATGCTAGAGTCATGGATTTCGATTTGGACAGCAAGGAGACTTCATCATGAAGCTATTGAGGTGGAGAACCGGATCTACAAAGGTTGTATTTCCGTTCACTTAGTTAAATAGTTAACTAGTTGCATCTTTCGCCTAAAATTCTAGCCAACGATCCGTATTAGGGTTTCTCGGCACTTGTAATTTTTTGAAATTGGCATGGTTGATGCCTTGTGAGACCTCTTGAGAGTGCCTAGGAACCCTACAGTGGTATCAGAGCCTGGCTAGAGCCTTAGGCGATGCGTAGACGGAGTTAGAAGTCCGATCGAACCGAAACCCAAACCCAAATATGCTCTCTGTACATTTTCTGAAATCGTGGTTTTTTGAGAATTAAAAATATGCAGAAATATCAGCAGGAATATCTAAGAGTTAGTGTAAATTTCGATGCCCTAATTCCATCAAGGCGCCGCGGTTTCGCGGCACGAGCATGGCTCGTGCGGCGGTTCCGCGGCCTATTTGTCGTTTTATGCGTTGAAGTTTGCACAGTAACTCCTTCTTAACAGTGCTGGTTTTCCTGGGAATTTTTAATATTTATTCAAGAGTTGAATTTTCTGGGTTGTATTAGGGACTCGGTGTATCGATCGGATTGTCTAATTTTGTCAGTGTGTGTTTTTCCGGGTAATTTTAGAATATGTTAGAAAGTTCGACCGGATATAAATACCCACTTTTTCCCCTGCCGGGAAATTTTCAATTGTTGGACTTTTCCGTAGTTTAACGACGTTCTAAGTAGTGCAAGTAATGCGATGGTCCCTCTAGAAGACAACAAATCTTAACTCGATTATGTGACCGTCTTGAACTGCCCTTTGAACCTTCGGGTTTGGGGCAGTACGGCGTGCCACATGTGAGGCGTTGGCTTGACCCTTCTACGGCTGGACCGTTGGTACTGAGGCACGAACTGAATGTTGTTAGATTTATTTCATGTGTTGAGCTGTATCGGGAAAACTTGGGTGTTCGATTGTTCGATCGGAAAGTTTAACATTTTCTATTTATCTGGAATGTGATAAAATAATTGGAATTCACAACTAGTTATGAGATAACTGATATGAATGTTATAAACACAGCAGTTTAGTCTCACTTGATCGGTTGCCACGGAATTTTGATGTGATCAAAAGTCCGTCGCAATCACGTAGCGTACACGGATACTCGCCGGGAAAACTTAATAGACAGCCTCACCCCATAGCCCCGACCAAGTGACTGTAGGAGAACCCCGTCGCCGAAAGTATCCGTCCGGGTGCTCGCGGCAGCGGTGTTCCGCCTTGGTGCACTTCGTCGACGGTATCAGGGGTGCGGCCGCCTACTAAAGTTTGCGACGAGCATTCGATCAGGATGTCGGGAATCTTGCTGAATTGCCCGAGTTGATATTGAAAAGAGTTTTCGATAATGAGACTAAAATGCGGGGTTTATAATTGTTAGTCATGCGATGTCTAAGTATTTCATTTGGCTAGGCATGCGATGTCTAAAGAGATTGCGGATTCCAACTGTTGTAGTTTTACACTTTCTTTTCTGTGACCGTAAGTGTAATATGTGATATCGCCGGTTTCGTTGCTATATGTCAACGACAATTGGGATGCGCATATTTACTTACGTTGATGACATGTGATGTTATGTGTTGCTGGATATGTTATATTGGATCGTCGTGTTTGAATAGCCGGGGTTTTTTATGTGAGATGAGTGTTTTTCATTTTCATTCATGTAAAAACTTGTATGTAATATTCTTTTATTGGGGCACTTCCAGGTAGCGGAAGTTGTCACCGTTTGTATATTATTTACTTTTCCGCACTAGGATAGACCCAAGGAGAAGGGCACAAGTAACCGGGTTCTGGAGTCCAGTGGGAGACCAACTCGAGGAGTCGGGTTCGGGTCTCCTAACTCTAGAATTGGTAGGGTTGCTTGCCGCTCTCGTAGGGGTCTAGGGGTGTGGGTTTGGCTATTCATCACGACCGTGGAATCCGTGTTTTATACCGGCTCGTATTGAAAACACGGACGTCCTAGTATATCCAATATTTCATATGATTCTTCTGCTGCGATATCTGTGATGTGATCATGTGATATATTCTGTGATGGATACTGTATATTGTATATATGATATATTATATAGATGTTACTTATGTTTTACACCCGTGCTAGCCCTGCCCTGCTCTGCCGTTAGTTACCTAACCTAACGGTGCACGAGAGGACATCGAGGCGAATGCGGATGGCATAAGTGTACGTCGTATTTATCTGTGATGTTTAGGTGCTTAAGAGATGGGACTTCATTAATGAGATTAATGAAAGAAAAGAAACCTAAAATGTTGTGGAATCGAATTTTCAAAAAAAGGTAGCTACAGTTCTTGTTTTGCATCGCGGTGTTCCTTGTAGAACATCCTGCACTTTATTCGATAAGGAAAGGACCGAGATCCCTTCACCGGGAGTGACTCCTTTAGCAATAACTGGCAGATGCTACAACTCTTGGTTTGTTTTTTTTGATTGCTTCTATAGTTTCTGCTTTGCACAGTGATATATATGATATATCCCGCACCTCATTCGACGAGGAAAGGACCGACGATCCCTTCACCGGGAGTGACTTCTTTAGCAAAACTAGAAAAGCCTCAAAAGCACTCCATTTCAAAATCATTTGATTCTACAACGATATCAAGTTCATTACGCAATAGGTTTTCAGAAAAACCTGTCGTAGCCCTCCGTCATTTCAGATAAGTAGTAGTTAGTATTCGTGCTGCGTTTGTTGGCCTTTGTCAAGGCGTAGTGTGCGGTAGCTAACTGGTGCTTATCTGCTTATGCATATGATGCAGATTGGGTTAGGGTAGTCGTGCGACCTTGTTGGCCTTTGTCAAGGGCCGTGCGGGTGGGTTTAATTCAATCAGGAAATGACGGGTTGAACTTGACTAGCATCCTATGATTTGTTGGCCTTTGTCAAGGTCATAGGAGGTTAGGGGCAAAATATTATCGGGAATTTCAAGTGTTGAAATTTGCAATGAGATTGCATACCTTCTATGAGATAGTTGGATCCCGATACCCACTGCGAGTAATTGTTACTCCTGGGAGAGTTTTACACATTACAATTAGCCGATCTAGTAGGTGTCTAGAAAGGTGTCAACGGGGTTACGCCTCTGGGAAAACGAGGTTTACATTAATTAGGTTCGTGCGAAAGCACGGGGGACCTCCCTCAAAGTATCGACACTGGCCTGGCTGAAAGATTGGTGAACTTGTAGCGTGTAATTAATCCCGGCTAGTCTTTCCTTTTAGGGTTTGAAGGAAGATTTGATAAAAAGCAGTGGGAGCCATCCTGATTAGATAAAATAATAACCAATCTATTCTTGCAAGAGCGCACGTTGAGTGTTTTCTTATCTCTCTCTCCAGGTAGCGACCATATCACGCCTTAATCAAGATAATAATACGGATTGTTGACCGAACCCGCTTGTTATACTGAGCTGGGGAACGTTGGTCCTGCTCCAACTTATAATTGTTATAAGACAGAGCAGGAAATTGGGGAATACCAGATTTCCCGTGCCGCCCAAACGAAGAGAGTGCATGCTGATGCATCATCTTCGGGTGTGTTCATTATACAGAACTGTTTCTCAATGTCCTTTACATCCTGGATATATGATACCGGATCAGGATCCCGCATATGTAATATGTTACATGGGCTACAGATAGGTAAAGAACTGAGAACGGGTGATAAGTTTCATGAGGCAGAAAACGGGGCAAGTGGTGCAGCCAAGTCTGTCGGTCACTGTCACCCTGTATTTTCAATACATTGATTCTGAACGAATGTTATTAGATACCGAACCTGATATACAAAATCATATCAGTTTCTTTATTAGTAAAGAAATGATAAAATTTTGTATTGTTGGATAATGTTTTGAACATTTCCTATATCAAAAGTTGATCGGTTCAGGCACGTTATCTAAAAGCATTGATGTTCTAAATCAAACTACAGTTCATAGTATACGGAACACACACAAGAGGAAGAGTTCAGAAATGAACGAATCCTACTTGAGGCATTGTAGACTAGGTCATATCAATGTGACCCGACTGGCTGAAGTTACATTTCGATGCATATTTAAATTAGTTTCAATTTACATCTTGTGAAACTTGCCTGTCATGTCACAAAGACATAATGACACCAGCTCTGTTTATTGGAAACAGAGAAAGAGTTAGTGAACTCTTGGGATGATACATGTTGATGTATGTAGGTCTCCTGTCTACACATACCATGACCGGTCCTTTGTACTTCATTACATTCTCTGATGATCTCTCAAGATTCAGTCATATGTTCCTGTTGAAACATGAGTCCGAACCTTTTGAGATATTCACAGAATATAAGTTAGAAGTAGAGAACCAAAATACGGGTATAAGTATTATGTCCTATGATGAGATCAGGGAGGAGAATACTTGTGCATGGAATTCCTGAACTATTCTAAAGGAGAATGAGATTCTCTCTCAGCATTACTCCTCCGTATACACCATAGCACGATGGTATATCGGGGCGGAGCAATCACACTCTATATGATATAGTGCGCTCTATGATGAGTACTACTGAGTTACCTATTTCCTTTTGGGAGTTATGCACTTATAAAGTTGCATACCTATTGAAAAGGGTTCCGATCAAGTCAGTTGCCTACCATTTCATATGTGATATGGAAAGGGAAGAACCCATCTCTTAAGATAGTTAAGATTTGGGATTGTCCGGCCTATGTCTAAAAGCAAAATCCGGACAAGCTCCAGGCAAGGTCTGTAATGTAGAACTGGAAAGGTTCCAGCTATACAAACTACAGCTGATGATTTGACAGAACCAAAGGATTCAGTAGATCCCAATGAACCTCAGCCTCTCCGCCGATCTAGTAGGGTTCCTCACCCACGTGAGAGTTACTACGGTTTCTCTATGACAGTGGGAGCGAGGATTGCGTCATGAGATGTTGACCCAACTAGTTTCGAGCTGGCCATCAAGAGTGAGACTCTGTAAGAATAGCTGGATGCTTAGCGGTCTGAGATGGAATCCTTATACACCAACAAAGTATGGACTTTAGTTGCTATTTCTGAAGGGTTAAATCCCCATCAGGAGCAAGTATATCTTGAGAAGATTACTTGGTGTAGATGGAAAAGTTGAGACTTTCAAAGCTAGACTTGTTAAAAGTTTGCATCATTTACCAGTCGTGGATTATGATGAAACCTTTTTCAAGTAGCTATGCTTAAGTCCATCCAGATCCTACTTGCCACGGCTACATACCATGACTACGATATCTGGCGGTTGGGTGTCATGACTGCTTTTCTAAATGATGTTTTAGAAGAGTGTGTCTATAAATACACAGCCAGAGGGCCTCGTAGACAGTGGGAGCAGCGGAAACGTGTGCAAGATGTTTTATATGATAAAGCAGGCATCGCGGAGTTGGAACGTCTGTTTTGATGTGTTAGTCAAAGAGTTTGACATCATCAAAATGGTAGATGAACCTTGTATATACAAAAAGATAGTAGGGAGTATGGTAGTGATCCTCGTAGAGTACGTGGATGACATACTCTTGATAGGGAAGGAGTTTCCTATGCTACGCTCGGTCAATCTCCGCTTATCACAAGGATTCTCCAGATAGGATCAAAGTGATACCTCCTCTATCCTGAGCTTTCATCTATAAGATAGATGTTATTTGGGTGTTAGTATACTCACTAGTTGTAGTGAGATGGTATCAATCGATCCTGAGGAGAATCACTGGAAAGGTTCCAGGGTGATAAAGACGACTGAATGTCAGTCACAGGCATTGTCTTTACCCTCAACAAAGGGACTGTATGTTGGAAGAGTTCCAAGCTAGATACCGTGGCATACTAGACGATAAAGGCTGGATACATCGTTGCTTAAGATGCTACCAAAAAGGAAGTCTGGGTGTATATTTGTTCATGAGATGAACTTAGTTCCTCCCATTGTGTGACAATGGAGTTGTGGCTTTTGCCAAGGAACACCCGTCCCATCAGTGATCCAGACATATTCTAAGGCAGTATCACCTGATCATGGAGATGGCTGATCTCCAAGGTGATCGAGGTTGGGAGAGTAGACTCAGAGGACAACACAGCGGATCCACTCACGAAGGCCTATTCCCAGAGAGAGATTTTTTATGGGATAGTTGAGTATGAGATACTACAACCACTGCTACAGATGGCCCTAGTGCAAGTGGGAGATTGTTAGTTATATGTATGCCCTAGAGGCCATTACTGTACATAGGATGTATATTGTAGTGGATGCTGGGACATATATAAGGAGGACTTTCTTGCTCGACATGATAGTATGCTATCTGGTTACTCTTTACCTTAACGTGTATACTGATTGTCTCTCTGTTACATGTTGGTAAAGCCCTTAGGATGTGTACTTGACTATCTGGACTATGATGCGGATCATACCAGTGGGGACATGGTAGTCTATAAGTACATCCTTCAAGGTCCCTAGTCGTGGGTGTATCGAGATGGGGCATCGATATACCAGAGTAGACTAGCGTATACCTTCTCGACCCATACAGATGGGCGATGGATGATCCCATATCCATTGGTGTTTGACATCAGAGATGATATACGGGTGCTCAGTAGAGACTGGGTACACTGGACGGACTCGCCGAGAACTCCCAAATGGTATTATACCTCACGTCAGATGGCAGTTCTCTGGTGACACTGGTACAGGTTAGTCTGTTGACCCGAGATCGTCATAGAGTCTTGTGTGATTCCCACTGTGCTTTGATTTCCACCTTACCACGTTCAAGAGGGCGTGCAAAACGGTGGTTTTTGGGTACAGTCCCGAATCACATGGAGGCAATGAGCGATAGGAGGGGATTCGTCTCTCCCGGTATAGGGAGTTGATGTTGCGCTGTGTTCGACTAGCAATAACCGGAAATCCCTGGCCAGGGTTGCTGAGATTTAGTGGTAAGTGTTATCAGTAGTTTCTCGAACTGTTATATACCTCATATCGACATGACTTATCGAGCTATTGGGGTCTGACGTTTACCACCCCTAGGCGAGATATGCGACATATCAGACGAACAGACCGGACTGTACGGTAAGTGTTACTGGTCGGATTCACAGGAGTATGAGCGGGCTTGCTCGTCGATCTTCTGATCGTTCAATACCCGGGTGGCCATTACGTTTAGCAGACCGCTTGCGGCTTGTGGGTGTTTGATATAATCATCATCTGCTGCCGACGTATTGACGAGTCTTTAGAGTCCTACACAGAGGTTTCCTGGCTCAAGCGAAACGAAATAGGAGCGCATATGAGATATGTGCGGGACAGAGAATAATGCGTGTATGTGATACCGTATTCCATTCTCGCGATGAATGTATCGACTGGTTATATGCGATATAATCTAGTTATCGAATCAAGGATTGATTCGATAAGCCGATACATTGGATATTAGTCGGTTGTATGCGATATGACCGGATCGTTAAATCAAGTGTTGATTTAATGATTTAATGCATAATTATATATTTGATATATTACTTTGCATTAACTAGTATTGGTTCACTTTAATTGGTTTTTCTCACTCTTATGTGCACATTGTATATGTGATATATTTTTGTGCACAAGTTTGTATCATGTTTGATGATACTTGCTCACTTGGGTTTGTGTAAAGAATAAACCATGGTTAAGTTAATGATTAGGGTTTTCTTTTTCTTACTTATTTATTTATTTATTTTGAAAATATAAGAAATGAAATGGTTGCTAGTTTTGTTTTTCTTTGAAGCTTCTTGAAGTTTTGACCTTAGCGACCATTTTGTCTCATGCTTAACCCTAACCATTCCACTTAACCATGATTCATTCTCTACACTTAACCATGGTTTGAATATGATAAGTATTCATTTTCTTTTCCATTTTTAATTAACTAATGAGAATACTTATCATCTTCTTCATCTTCTTCTTTCTTCAAGAAGACGCTTGCCTCCATCAATGGCAACTTGAGAAAATGAGTAAGAAATCCAATTCTAAAGTGAACCCACTTCCTATTTCTTCATCCTCTACCTCTTGCCAAGTAGTATAGGGTGTTTTCTTCACAAGTTTCATGACTTGGTGAAGTGGGAGCTTGATCTAGTGATGCCTCGACGTAGATCATCTTCGGCATCGTAGTCGACGACCTAGCCCGCCCATTTCTCCGATGAAGCCGATGCTAGAGTCATGGATTTCGATTTGGACAGTAAGGAGACTTCATCATGGAGCTTTGGAGGTGGAGAACTGGATCTACAAAGGTTGTATTTCCGTTCACTTAGTTAAATAGTTAACTAGTTGCATCTTTCGCCTAAAATTCTAGCCAACGATCCGTATTAGGGTTTCTCGGCACTTGTAATTTTTTGAAATTGGCATGGTTGATGCCTTGTGAGACCTCTTGAGAGTGCCTAGGAACCCTACAGATAGTATGCTATCTGGTTACTCTTTATCTTAACATGTACTCTGCTTGTCTCTATGTCATATGTTGATAAAGCTCTTAGGATGAGTACTTGACTACCAGGACTATGATGCAGATCATACTAGTGGGGACAAAGTAGTCGCCAAGTACATCCTTCAAATGTTCCTAGTCGTGGGAGTACCGAGACAGGGCATCGATACTCCAGTGTAGATTAGCGTATGCGCTTCTTGACCCATATGATGGGCGATGGATGATCCCATAACCATTGGTATTTGACATCAGAGAAGGTATACAGGTGCTCAGTAGAGACTGGGTACACTGGACGGACTCACTGAGAACTCCCAAATGGTATTATACCTCACGTCAGATGGCAGTTCTCTGGTGACACTGGTACATGTTAGTCTGTAGACCCGAGATCGTCATAGAGTCTTGTGTGATTCCCACTGTACTTTGATTTCCATCATACCACGTCCAAGAGGGCGTGCAAAAAGGTGGCTTTTGGGTACAGTTCCGAATCACATGGAGGCAATGAGCGATAGGAAGGGTTTCGTCTCTCCCGGTATAGGGAGTCGATGTTGCGTTGTGTTCGATTGGCTATAACTGGAAATCCCTGGCCAGGGTTGCTGAGATTTACTGGTAAGTGTTATCAGTAGTTTCTCGAACTGTTATGGACCTTATATCGACATGACGTATCAAGCTACTGGGGTCTGACGTTTACCACCCCTAGGTGAGATATGCGACATATCAGACGAAGAGACCGGACTGTACGGGAGTGTTACTGGTTGGATTCATGGGAGAATGTACATGCTTGCTTGTTGATCTTCTGATTGCTCGATACCTGGGTGGCTGTTACGTTTAGCTGACCGCTTGCAGCTTGTGGTATTTGATATGATCATCACCTACTGCCGGCGTATTGACGATTCTTTAGAGTCCTACACAAAGGTTTCCTGGCTCAGGCAAAACGGAGTAGGATCACATATGTGATATGTGCAGGAACGAGAATGATACGTGTATGCGATACCGTATTAGATTCTAGCGATATGAGATATCGGCCGGGTATATGTGATATAGCCGGGTCATCGGATCAAGTGTTGATTCGATGAAATGATACAGATTATATTAGTCGGTTATTTGTGAAATAGCCGGATTATCTGATCAAGTGTTGATTCGATAATGTATAATTATATATATTTGATATATTAAATTACATTAACTAATATAAGCTCACTTAAAGATTCTTTTTACTCACTCCGGTAATACATTGATATATATGTGATATATGTTAATCGTGTTATTTTATTTTGTTACAATAAATATTGTATATGCGATATATAATATTGTAACAAGTTAAGGTTACAAATGCAACATGTTTTGTGGAGTTTAAACATGGTTAGGGTTTGGATTAGGGTTAAGCTTTCTTGAAGCTTTTAGAAGCTTTGCTTTTGTTTTTAAGCAAAGATATTTCTTAAACATATGTATAATCATACCTCATATTTATGATATGTTGCTATATGAGGCACTGTCACGAGCATATGGTATTACAATTATATATAGATGTTTACCCTTGCCACCTTATCATGCTTTAAACTATATCATTTTGAGGATATTTATATTATGATCGTATTGACCAAGGATTGAGTCATACTTACGATTTCTGCTCGTTGATGTTTTCTACTCACGAGTTGGCAACTCACCCTCGTTGTGCCACAGTTTTTTGTAGGTTTTACCCTACAGGTTTCGTTATGGCTTTGCTGGCACACTGCTTCCATTCCGGATGATTGCTTTGGTAGGCGGGTTCACTTGTTTCGTGACCACCATTATACTTTATTTTATTCATTGTATCTAGTAAACTCCATCAACTAGATATGTATATTTTATAGACTTAGATGACCTGTGATGTTTATTCTTTCGACCTTAGAGTCGCACGTTGTATTATTATGGTTTCATTAATGTTTTGAGTTTCCTTTTGGGTTTTGATCCTCTCCCTTCGGCGTTGTATATTATATTGCTTGCGTGGTTGTGACCGTCGATTGACGAAGAGCTAGCTCCCTCTTGGGGATGCCTTTTATCATTCATGTATATATTATTCATGTTGTACCCCGTTCGGGGCTTGTATTTACAAAGGAAACTCTGCCGAAATTTTCAGAAAAGACTTGATGTTTTGAAAACGCATAATTCGGCTTATGCTATTAAAACCACTTTCTTTAAAACGAGTTTTCCATCATTTTTTTAATTTAAAATGGTTTTAGATTTCTGGGCTTTTGGCTTACTTGAATCAGATGAAGTCTTATAGACTTTCATATGATTCATGTGCCAGTCACGTGCCATTTCGGATCGTGACAAAGTTGGTATCACAGCGCTAGGTTAATCTTGGTTCGAGTCTATATTTGACTATGCGGAGCCTAGGGCGTTTATTTATATACGAAATCTAGGCTTGACCTTACGGAACATAGACTTAGTCGAGGGGGTATTAGACCCGAACTTTCGTCGCGTAGGTTGACCTTGGTTGATGGAGTATGTGACTTAAGGAGAGTGACGTACCGTGTGTATGTTCCGCGGCATACATACGATACCCTACTCCGCTTAAGAAGCCTTAGGTTGTACATTTCCTTGCACAACATTATATTCATTCCGATGATCTATCCTCATCAATATTGGTTTATGGTTTTGCTGCCACGATTGCACGGGCAGAGAGAGAGAGAGAGCTACAGCTAGAGTTGCGTCGGCATGAGCTTGTCACGGATGAGGACTTACCAGGGCAAGATTCCAGGGACATACGATTTGCATAGATGCGTCGTTTTATTGTGTTTTCGCGCCATGAGCGTTGATGGATCGCTTTTACGAAGATTTCTCGGACGTGCAGATCAGCACCAGAGGATTGAGCCACTGATAGAGGATAGCCAAAATGTGATGACCATTGATGTATCGCTTATTCATGATGATTGAGGCACTGTTTAGCGTGCAGACGAATGAGCCAGTTGTTGCTGGGAACGACGAGATATCGCCCCAGATGTTATAGCTATTGCTATACGAGTTGTACTTAGAGATATGATGGAAGGTCGCTAGTCACCCGAGGAAGAATGACTAGGACATGTGGTTCGTTCGCTTACCCCGTTGCGAGGTCATCAGATTGATTGATTCCAGCTTGAGAAGACTCCACGCATGTACGTTGAGAGTCGATAGAGACGATCGAATGTCAGAAAACCCATTTTCTAAGTTTTAAGTGTTCGGAAAGACATGAAAGTAATTCTATGGACCCTCTAGAAGAATGAAACCCTAACTCGACATAATGACCATGAGAACGACTTTAAACCTTAGGGTTTGCGGCAGTTCAGCGGTGCCATTTATAAGGCTTGGGTTTGCCCTTCTACGGTTGGTCCATAAGTGCTGTGGCATGTACTCGATATTATTAAACTATACCCAAGATGTTGAGCTCTTGGGGGATTATTAGGTTTTGACGAATTGATCGAATGGTTCGACATCTTTCGGATATCATGTGATGGGATGCATTACTTGGGAGACTCCAGATACGAGTAAAGCCGTTGGAGCACAATCCATGCAGCCACGAAGACACGAGTCCGAAGCAGTCGACATTAGAGGAAAGTGGAGTAAGAGGTTCGTGCGAGATCTTGATGAGATGACATTCCACTCCGCCAACATCAGAGATTTGATACGCATGGAGAGGCGTTGTATATGGATTTATCTTCCAGAAGGAGTCGCTATGAGTATGCAGCCGTTCCGGAACCAGAAATTGATATAGTAAAGGGTGATAACCACCGAACAGTACGGCAGAAATGAGATTTGGGAGAGACTTCGACATGACCTTTCTGGAATATTATACGAGAAGACTTGGACCCAGGAGTGGTCATATTACGCACACCCAGCAGGCCAGAGTTCAGCATCATCGACGAGACATGTTATGAGTGACTATGACAGTTGGCCAGAGATCTTTAGTGGATGTGTTTGAGCGGGAGTATTCCGCCATACTTGATTTCGGTATTTTGGGCGATCTATTCACATGATTGAGTTTTGATGACTGAGTTTCATGATATTTGTTTTCATGCACTATGGCTGCACCTACTGGGTATTTATATTTTGTGCATTGTTATTTCACTTGAGATATGCTTTATACACCATTGTGGTGATTTATGATTTATGCACAGTATCGCAGTTGATATCATTTCTGCCTTGGCTGAACATGTTTATGATTTCATGGATTTCATACAGTTGGGTTGATTTTGTGCATATGGTACGCACACGATTTGGTTTTTGCACTCGGTATAGTTCACATATGCTTGCAGTGCATTGTTACGTATTTTGTGCACCACAGTTGCACCTGACTTCGTTTTGATGTCATTCGAGACATTGATTTTGATTTCATGCCTGATATTTGGATGATGCGTTTGCATGATTGAGATTTTGTGCACCACAGTTGCACTTGACTTCGGTTTGACGTCATTTGAGGTATTGATTTAGATTTCATGCCTATGGCATGCATATGATTTGATTTGTGCTTTCAACATAACTTCATGCACCTTTAGTATTTTGATTCGACCTTGTGCACGCAGATGCACATGGTTGTGAGATTATATACCATGGTATACCTGATTGGATTGAGATTTGTTGTATACCGTCGATTTTGATTGTGATACACGATATGTGTTTTGTGCACCTTGTGCACCTGTTGGATTCTGGCGCACATTTGATGCGCTTGGATTGGATTTTGCGCATGCCCGGCGCTTGTTATTGGATTTCATGATTTCGTGCATGTTGGATGCACATGATTTAGATTTTATTCGTGCATGATGGATGTACCTGATTTGGATTTTCGCGCATGTTGGGCGCATAATATGATATGCAATTTTGGCGCACACCAAATGTACTAAATCGGGATTCTTGTGCATATCAGATGCATATGATATTGCTGTCAGGCACACCGTTGCCTTTGACAGGTGTTTCGTGAACACCCATTGCACTTAGATGTTGTTTTTGTGCACATGTATGGCACATTCATGGGTTTTGATTTCCGTGCGCACCAGACGCACGCGGCATTCTTATGCACATTTTGGGATTGATTTCTTACGGAGTAGTACCTTTTTATGATATTTACTATTTGTTTTCGTACTGAGCATGACTAGTCATAGGACAATACCTGTATATACTTTGCATTCATTGATAGCTATCGAAGGGATTTCCAAAAAGGGAGTTATAGTCTCAGTATTTACTTACGTGTCTGAGATGACACGAAACGTTTAAACAAGGAAACCCTTCTAAATTGTTTTCAAAATGGCGGGAAGTGCATTTTAAACAAAGGATATATATATACATATAGTTATTTTCTTACATTAGACGTCCGCCACTGTGCCGTGATACGCACATCGCACAGCGATTTTAAAAAGGTTTGACATGCATTTCCTTCAGATGTTTACATGTATAGTTTTGATGTTCACATGTATGGTTTGGTGTATATCATGTTGGTTTCATTTTGGGCTTTGACATTGATGTCTTCGCCATGACTCCGATGATTGCGGGATGCTTGACGGAGTTTTTGTTAGTGTATATGCCCTAGAGGCCATTACTGTATCATACTAGTTTGTATATTACTTGATGGAAGCTTGGGATATTCACCTTGGATTGACAATCTTGCTCAAAATAGTATTATGCTACTTGGTTTGTTTCTGCTTTAATGTGTGCATGTGTTTCTTATAGCATATCGCCTTTACACATTAGTAGAGCCCTCAGGATCTTTGCTTGATTACCATCGTTGTGATGGCAGTCGCACTCGTGGGGGTTAGGTAATCCACAAGCACATCCTTATGCAGGTCCCTAGTCGTAGGACTATCGAGACAGGGCATCGATACTCTGGAGTAGACTAGCGTATGCGCTTCTCATCCCAGCTTGGGAGACGGTCTGTCCCACAGCCGTCAGTACGTCGTACCTGAGATAATATGCGGGTGCTCGTTAGGTTACGAGTACACTGGACAGGACTCGTCAGGAACTGTTGGTTGGTATTATACCTATCGTCGGTTATCAGTTCCCAGGTGACATGAGTACAGCTTAGTCCGTTGACTTGACACTGTCACTTCGCCTCGAGTGTGTTCCCATTGTTTTTTGATTACTACCCTACCACGGCTCAAAGGAGTCGTGCAAACAGGTAGTTTTTGGGTGCAGTCCCGAAGCACTTGGAGGCAGTGACGGTTAGACAGGATTCGTCTCTCCCGGTATTGGGGGTTGATATCGCGCTATGTCTAGGAGAGCCATTACACAAAGTCCCTGGCCAGGGCAAGCGAGATAGACTGGTAGGTTTCCAGTGTTATCTTAGGGAGTTTTGGGCTACACTCCGACACGACTTGTACCGCTAGTAGGGGACTGACGTTTACCGTCCGCTAGGCCCGCCATGCGATGTTCTTAGACGAACAGACCGGACTGTACGGAGACTGTCACATTCAGGCTCAGTAGGAGTTTAGATGGGTTTACCTCGTCAGTCTTCTTATCGACATCTACCTGGGGACCGTTACGTACAGCTAGTGCCGGTTGAGGTCTGTGGTTAAACCCACTGCCAGCGTAGTGTCGAGTCTTTTGAGTCCCACACAGAGGGTTATTCGCCTTTAGGCAAAATGAGTAGAGGTCGCATGGTTTTGCGATGGGGTTCGTTCACATCCGCGCACTTGTGCACGTTTGGTGTCCGGACAGCTTATACTAGCGGGCTTTGGTTTAAGCCGGATCCTAGTATATGATTTGGGATTGGTTTTATCTCTTTGTATTCATGTTCCTCGGAACACGGATACGGGTGTGTAAGCACAGTTGACTGATGCAGAGGCAGAGGAATTTCATTAGGGTTGATGACCATTGTCATTTTCTTAACCCTAATGTTTATGTGTGAAATATGATTTATTAATATTAGTTAATTATAATTGTGTTATGGTTAGGGTTGTTGACCATTTGACTATGCTTGACTTGTTGACCTAGGTTGATAAGTTGACCATCATCATTTCACCTGAAAGATGTTCTTTGATCCTTGCAAAAGTATTTAATGTGAAATGATAATGGTCATTTCATGATTAACCATCACAATTATCTTTAGCTAATTATTTATTTATCATAATTCACATATATCTGAGAAGGTTGGTTTATTCTTCTCATTCTATCATTCTCATTCTCTCTCCTCCTCTTCCTCTCTCTCAAAGCTCTCCCCTCTCATGAGTTGAGAACCATTGAGCTTGAGATAAAATATTCTAATTTACTCTCTACTCTTTCTAAGGTTCTAGGTTTAGCACACCAAGCACCTTAGTTGCTTAGTTTGAGGTTAGAGCCAAAGGTAGAGGCCCTCGGGTGGATCTTTCTTCGGCAAGAGAAGGTGACGAGGAGAACTCGTTCTTTCCACTCCAACGAGCAAGAAGAGAAGGACTTCAAGACTTAGGTATAACCCCCTTTCCGAGTAGCTAACTCTTTTAGCATGGTAGTTAGTTTTTGTTTAGCAAAGATCCCTCCTTTAGCATAGTCCATATTTCCTAGTGTTGTAAAAATCCGATTTTTCATAACGTTTCCGCCTTCCCGCAAGCACCGGGGTGGGAAACGTGGACTTACAATGGTATCAGAGCCTAGCTAAACACAAACTAACCAGTTAGCAAAGTATCTAGAACTTCGATCGGAAAAAAATCGCAAAACACTTTTCAAAAACCCTAAGTTTCTGCCGAATTTTATTTCTGCTTTAAAAATAATAAATCATACACTAAAAATCGGCTCAGGGTTTTTACAGAACACCCAAGAAAAATGAACCAGTGAGTCGACCAACTCACCACGGAACCGCGGCAAGAGCATGCTCTTGCCGCGGATCCGCAGCCGAGTTGACTCGGCCGTGGGTCGTTTTCCCTGCAGTGTTCTTCTGTTGCTGTTTTGGGATTTTAGGATGGTTTGTTTCTGCCCAGATTTTCCAGAGAACTAGTTAGTTTTTGGGGTGGTCACAAATCCGTATTTTGATCAAACTTCTTTACACTTTGGCTAATGGGTTATATTTGTGATGTGATATATGTATTGAACGTCTGCTAATCGCTATACGACGATTATTGAGGGTTATACATATCTGTGATCTGTAATGTTGATGGTTTGTGTATATGAATTCGTTGGATTGTCGCGGATGAATAGCCGGGGGTTGTGAGATGAGAGTTTTCTTATTCTTTCAATTCTTGTAATATGTAATTTGATGTAATATTATTTATATGGCCGCACAACCGGGATGAGGTTGTAGCCGTCATTGTATAATTTCTTTTACTGTTTTTGCTCCTAGGATAGACCCAAGGTGGGGTGCACAAACTACCGGGTATCTCGAAGTGCCGAGTGGCCTACTCACGGTGTTGAGGGAGGTTGCTTCGCTTCGGGTACTTGGCGGGTAGTTTGCCGCACCCTTAGGGGTCTAGGGTGGGGTTTGGCTATTCATCGCGACCGTGTAATCCGTTCTTCGTTACAGGCTCGTACGGAGTGTGGATTCCTAGTATATCCAATGTGTTCATCTGTGATCTGGAATGGCTATCATTGCATGTGACGAATGTTTATATATATCTATATGATATCTATTTAGACGTTGCTTATGTTTTGCATCCGCGCTAGTCCAGCCCCCGCTCTGTCGTTAGTTAAGTAACCTAACGGGTGATGACGGGACCCCCATGGCGAATGCGGATGGCATAAGCGTACGTCATATTTTCGTTGTTTTCTGCAATGGTAGGTTTAATTGATGGGACGCATTAAAATTAATGCAAGAAAAAAATAAACCAAGTAAAAGTCGTTGGAACACTTTCAAAACCACTCGGTTCTTTTCAAAACCAAATTTTAAATGCGGAGCTTGAACCACTCCTTTTGAAAGCTATCTCGTTCCTTCGATTATATCAAGTTCACTAAGTTCACGGTTTCTCCAAAACCATTCGTAGCCCTCCGTCGTTTCACATGAATGGTTAATACGTATTCAAGCTATGTATGTTGGCCAAAGTCAAGGCATAGTGATTGGTAGCTATTGGATATTCATGTGCAGCATAGATAGATGTGTTTGTTTGGGACAGTCGTACTGCCATGTTGGCCAAAGTCAAGGGTAGGTACGGGTGGGTTCAAATTAACCTGCAGAATGACGGGTAGAACTTGACGTATGACTTATGATATTTTGGCCAAGGTCAAGGTCATAAGAGCATGGGGCAAAAAAAAATCCACATCGGGAGTTTCAAAAGAAACTGAAACTTGCTAGCGCTGCATACCATTTGGAGTGTGATGATTCTGGTAGGATTCCTTCAGTTTTGTCACGCGATGATATTTGGGTCCCGATCCTACTGTGAGTATATGCTACTCCTCCGGAACTTTCTCACTTAACGATCAATGCTATAAACCAAGTAGGTGTCTAGAAAGGTATTAGCGGGGCTGCGCCCACAGGGAAAAGATGTTACTTAATTAAGGAACTTCGCGAAAGCGTTGGAAAACCTCCCTCGAAGTACCGACACTAGCCTGGCTGAACGGTTAAGCAAGAATTGTACGGTGAGATTGATCCCGACTAATTCTTCCTTTATGGTTTGAGGAGGGATTCGAGAGACAGTGGGAGCCATCCTATTTAGACAAATTAAAAACCACTCTAAACTTGCAAGAGCATCATGCTAAAGTGTTTCTTCTCTCTCTCCTAATTGCAGCGACCAAATATCATGACTGGACTTAAGTTACCTCTAGATAAAAACATACTGACAGGGCCAAACTACAAAAATTAGCTCAGGAATGTCAAAATGGCAATCACTTATGACAAGTTAGGGTATCTCTTCACCACCAAAGCTCCCCCTGTCCCAGGTCCCAAAACCAGCGTCGCGGATAGGGAAATTCGTATGACCTGGGAAATTGACTGCGCGAAGGCCAAGTGCCTCGTGCTTTCCTCTATGGACAATGAACATCAGAGGAGGCACGAGAATATGGACCTCGAATCCATATTTCTACATACAAAATAACTGTATGGAGAGAAATCCCGTATCGCCAGATACGAAGTGTCGAAAAAGCTGTTTTTGGCGAGATTGGCCGTCGGATCATCCGTAGCGGAACACGTGCTTAAGATGATTGGTTACATAGAGGAGCTCGTGGACCTTGGGACCACGTTGGAGAATGAGCTCTATACGGACTTAATTCTCCAGTCCCTTCCTTCCACTTACGCCCAGTTTATCCTGAACTTCAACTTGCAAGAAAAGGAGGTTGAACTTTCAGAGCTCCTCAACATGATGAGGACTGCAGAGAGCACCCTACAGAAAGGTAGGGAAACATCCAATTTGTTTGTAGGAGGATCATCCTCTTCTATGTCCAAGGCGAAAGCCAAGGGAAAGAAGAAGAAAACCCCCGCCAAACCAAGGGGCGGTGTTAGTAAAGTGGATACGAGGGGAAAGGCAAAAGCAACAAAGGTAGCGGGGAAGCTTGTGGATAAGGAAGAGTGCTTTTACTGTCTCAAGAGTGGACACTGGAAGAAAGATTGCAGGGCTTGGAAGGCCAGAACACAGGATCTGAAGCAAGTTGCGACTTCAACTTCAGGTGTGTATGTTATTGAAAACTGTCCATCAATAAACTCTACTTCCTAGGTATTGGATACCGGGTCAGGATCTCATATCTGTAATTCTTTTCAGGCATTGAGAAAGCGTAGGTTTTTGAAGGCAGGTGATATGACCCTCAAAGTTGCAAATGGAGCTAGCATGGATGCTGAGGCCGTGGGGGACTATCACCTGGGAATGTCAGATGGACATGTTTTGGTTTTACGTAATTGCTTTTTTGTACCCAATGCAACTTGTAATATCATTTCTGTATCTTTAGTATCTAAAGAAGGTTATGAATTTGCGATTGTAAGTAATGTTGAAAACATTCACCTTAATCAAGTTCTGATTGGGCCAGGTACATTAAGCAATGGTATATACGTATTAAACCAACCACAGATTTTCAATGTCCAGAATACACACAAAAAAAAGTCTCCGGAAACAAATCAAGCTTTCTTATGGCATTGTAGACTGGGTTACATCAATGAGAGAAGCTTGACGAAGTTACATACAGAAGGATATTTGGATCCGTTCGAATATCAATCATATGCAACTTGTCAATCCTGTCTCAAAGGAAAGATGATAAAGACTCCGTTCACTGGACACGGAGTAAGAGCGAGCGAGCTCTTGGGACTCGTACACAGCGACGTGTGCGGTCCAATGTCTATGCATGCATGAAGCGGTTATTCTTACTTCATTACTTTTACGGATGACTTTTCAAGGTACAGATATGTCTTCTTAATGAAACATAAATCCGAAGCCTTTGGAAAATTCCAGGAATATAAGAATGAAGTAGAAAAACAAACATGAAAAAGTATCAAGACGCTGAGATCTGATCGAGGTGGTGAATACTTGAGTGCCGAGTTCCTGGATTACTTAAAAGAGAATGGAATTCTCTCTCAGCTTACTCCTCCATACACTCCGCAACATAACGGTGTATCAGAGAGACGGAACCGAACCCTATTGGATATGGTACTGTCCATGATGAGTAACGCTGAGTTACCGCGATCATTATGGGGATATGCACTAGAATCAGCTGCATACCTTTTGAATCGAGTTCCAACTAAGACTGTGCCTACTACACCATATCAGATGTGGTGTGGGAAGAGACCCTATCATAATCACATTAAGACATGGGGATGTCCATCTTTTGTCAAAAAGCAGCATGCAGACAAACTCGAGGCACGCTCAGTACAGTGCAAGTTTGTGGGATATCCAAAGAACTCCAAGGGATATTTCTTCTATTGCGAAGAGGAACAAAAGGTTGTTGTTTCTCGGCATGCCCACTTCTTGGAAACTCAGTTTTTGGAGAATCAGATAAGTGGGAGCGCAATAGAACTGGAAGAAATTCCAGAAGCACGAGCTATTACTGAAAGCTTAGTCGAACCAGAGGGTTCGAAAGATCAGGACATTCCTGTGCTGCTCCGCAGAAGTTGTAGGCAGTCTCATCCGCCCGAGAGATTCTACGGTTTTCTCATAGACGGGGATAGAGAGGATTGCATCATTGATAGTGATGAGCCGACTAGCTTCCAGCAGGCCATTCAGAGCGTTGACTCGGTAAAATGGCTGGATGCAATGCGGACCGAAATGGAGTCCATGTACACCAACAAAGTATGGACGTTGGACGTTTCTCCAGATGGGGTAAAACCAGTAGGATGCAAGTGGATCTTCAAAAGGAAGATTGGTGTAGATGGACAGGTTGAGACCTATAAAGCTAGACTTGTTGCAAAGGGTTTCCGTCAAAGACCTGGCTTGGACTATGACGAAACCTTTTCTCCAGTGGCTATGCTGAAATCCATTCGGATCCTTCTTGCCATTGCTGCCTTCCACGATTATGAGATCTGGCAGATGGACGTAAAGACCGCTTTTCTAAATAGAAATTTATAGGAGTGTGTCTATATGGACCAGCCAGAGGGTTTCATTTGTAAGTCCATATTGCGACCCCCGGTGCTTACGGGGAGGCGGAAACGGTATAAAAAACAAATTTTTATCGCAAGAGGCAACATGGACTAAACAAGGTCGGGATCGTGTCTAAACTAAACTAGCAAACTTGCTAAAGAGATTTAGCTACTCGGATGAAGATGGTTATACCTAGCTTGTCTTGAACTCCTTCTCTTCAAGGTCCGGTGGTGGTCCGATGGCTCCTTCTCGTCGTCTCCGTACGCCGAAGATAGATCCACTTGAAAGCTCCAACCTTTAGCTCCTTCTTCGTTCTTTGAAGAAACTAGTTCACTTGGTTTGCTAAACCTAGTGAACTAGAATGAGTAGAGTAGAAATAGAATGGGATTTTTTCTATGGTTCTTGATTCTCAACACATGAGAGATATGAACCATAGAGTCAAGAGAGGGAGCAAGAGGATGAGAGTGAGAGCAAAGTGAAGAGCTCAAGAACAAGAGAGAGAATGAGCAAGAAAGAATGAGGCTCTCTTTTGTCTCTCACCCTCTCATAATCCAAAGTAATCATAACTCATCATATCAAAAAAGTCTTATGTGTGATGGTTGAAGCAACCATAATCTTATCATGTCATGCACTCATTTTATTCAAATGAGCAAGCAAGTAAAAGTCTTTGGCATGAAATGATAACCATGGTTATCATGATGGTCAACTAGTCAAGCCTAGTCAACCGGTCAACAAAGTCAACAAGTCAACAAAAGTCAACAAGTCAACAAAGTCAACAAAAGTCAACAACCAAGTCACCATAATACTTAATTAATATAATAGTTAATCACATATCATATTCTCATTAGGGTTGAGCAAAAAGTCAAAAAGTCAACGGTCAACTGTCAACAACCCTAATGAGAATCCGCTGTCTGTGCCTCCCTGTCAACTGTGCATACACACCCGCATCCGCGTTCCGAGGAACACGAATGCAAACTGGATAAATCCAATCCCATAAGGTACACTAGGATCTGGCTTAAACCAAAGCCCGCTAGTGTAAACTGTCCGGACACTGTACGTGCACAAGTGCACGGATGTGACCGAACCCTGTCGCAAAACCATGCGACCTGTCGCAATACCATGCGACCTCTACTCTTTTGCCTAAAGGCGAAAAGCTTTCTGTGTGGGACTCTAAAGACTCGACACTACGCTGGCAGTGGGTTTAACCACAGACCGCAAGCGGCACTAGCTGTGCGTAACGGTCCCCAGGTAATGCCGACAAGAAGACCGACGAGGCGAAACCCATCTGAACTCCTACTGAGCCTGAGTGTGACATTCTCCGTACAGTCCGGTCTGTTCGTCTGATACATCGCATGGCGGGCCTAGGGGGCGGTAAACGTCAGTCCCCCAATAGCGGTACAAGTCGTGCCGGAGCGAAGCCCAAAACACCCTGAGATAACACTGGAAACCTACCAGTATATCTCGTTTGCCCTGGCCAAGGACTACTCGTGTAATGGCTCTCCTAGACACAGCGCGATGTCAACCCCAAATACCGGGAGAGACGAATCCTGTCTAACCGTCACTGCCTCTAAGTGCTTCGGGACTGCACCCAACCACCACCTGTTTGCACGACTCCTTTGAGCCGTGGTAGGGTAGTGATCAAAGTACAGTGGGAACACACCCGAGGCGAAGTGACAGTGTCAAGTCAGCGGACTAAGCTGTACTCATGTCACCTGGGAATTGATAACTGACGATAGGTATAATACCAACTGGTCAGTTCCCGACGAGTCCTGTCCAGTGTACCCGTAACCTAACGGGCACCCGCATACTATCTCAAGTACGACGTACTGACGGCTGTGGGACAGACCGTCTCCCACACTGGGATGAGAAGCGCATGCGCTGGTCTACTCCGGAGTATCGATACCCTGTCTCGATAGTCCTGCGACCAGGGACCTGCATAAGGATGTGCTTCTAGATTACCCAGCCCCACTAGTGTGACGGCCATCACATCGCTGGTAATCAAGCAAAGATCCTAAAGGCTCCACTAATGTGTATAAGCAATATACAAAGATAAACACATGTACACATTGAAGTAGAAATAAACCAAGTAGCATACTACTATTTTGAGCAAGATTGTACATACAAGGTGAATATCCCAAGCTTCCATTAAGTAATATACATACTAGTATGATACAGTAATGGCCTCTAGGGCATATACACTAACAATCTCCCACTTGCACTAAGGCCATGTACTGGCGTATCGAAGACCTATCATCTCGATCAGCCGCTCGAACTGAGTCTGGGGTAGGGCCTTGGTGAATGGATCTGCAGTGTTGTCTTCTGAAGCGACTCTCCGAACCTCGATCTCCTGGCGATCCACGATCTCCCTGATCAGGTGATACCGCCTCAAGATGTTCCTGGATCTCTGATGGGACCTGGGTTCCTTTGCTAAAGCTATAGCCCCGTTGTTGTCGCAATACAGAGGTATTGGATCAACAATGGACGGAACCACCTGAAGTTCTTTCAAGAACTTCCTTATCCAGACAGCTTCTTTTGCGGCATCAGATGCAGCGATGTATTCCGCTTCCATCGTCGAGTCTGCAACGGTTTCTTGTTTGGAGCTCTTCCAACACACCGCCCCTCCATTGAGGGTGAAGACAAAACCCGACATGGACTTGGAATCATCCTTGTCACTCTGGAAGCTGGAGTCAGCAAAGGCCTTGATCTGGAGGTCCTTTCCGCCATACACCAAGAACATCTCCTTAGTCCTTCTCAGGTACTTGAGAATGTTCTTTACTGCTATCCAATGTTTCTTCCCAGGGTTTGACTGATACCGGCTTACCACACTCAGTGCATAAGCTACATCCGGTCTGGTACACAACATCGCATACATAATAGAGCCTACCGCAGAAGCGTAGGGTATAATAGACATGCGATCCCTCTCCAAATCAGTCTTGGGAGACATCTCTTTAGAGAGGGTGATCCCGTGACAAGCCGGTAGGTTACCGCGCTTGGAATCTTCCATACTGAATCTCTTCAGTATGGTGTCGATGTACCTGGACTGTGAAAGTCCTAATATCCTCTTGGATCTGTCACGATAGATCCGGATACCCAGAATGTACGAGGCATCACCCAGGTCTTTCATGGAGAACCTGTGTGACAAGAACCCCTTGACAGATTGTAGCATAGGAATGTCATTTCCTATTAAGAGAATGTCATCCACGTATAAAACGAGGAATACTACAGTTCTCGCTACAAATCTACTATAGATGCATGGTTCATCTGGATTTTTGATAAAGCCAAATTCCTTGACTGTCTCATCAAAGCAGATGTTCCAACTCCGCGATGCCAGCTTTAGTCCATAGATGGACTTAAGCAACTTGCATACCTTTCCGCTGCTCCCACTCTGAATGAAACCTTCTGGCTGGTCCATATAGACACACTCCTCTAAATTTCCATTTAGAAAAGCTGTCTTTACGTCCATTTGCCAAATCTCATAATCGTGGAAGGCAGCAATGGCAAGAAGGATCCGAATGGATTTCAGCATGGCTACTGGAGAGAAGGTTTCGTCATAGTCCAAGCCAGGTCTTTGACGGAAACCCTTTGCTACCAGCCTAGCTTTATAGGTCTCAACCTGTCCATCTATACCAATCTTCCTTTTGAAGATCCACTTGCATCCTACGGGTTTTACCCCATCTGGTGCAATGTCCAACGTCCATACCTTGTTGGTGTACATGGACTCCATTTCGGTCCGCATTGCATCCAGCCATTTTACCGAGTCAACGCTCTGAACGGCCTGCTGGAAGCTAGTAGGCTCATCATAATCTATGATGCAATCCTCTCTATCCCCGTCTATGAGAAAACCGCAGTATCTCTCGGGCGGATGAGACTGCCTACTACTCCTGCGGAGCGGCGTAGGAATGTCCTGTTCTGTTGAACCCTCTGGTTCCACTAACCTTTCAGTAATAGTCTGTGGTTCTGGAATTTCTTCCAGTTCTATTGCGCTCCCACTAATTTCCTTTTCTAAGAACTGGTGTTCTAGAAAGTGGGCATTACGAGAAACAAGGACTTTTTGTTCCTCTGCGTAGTAGAAAAGATACCCCCTGGTGTTCTTTGGGTATCCCACAAACTTGCACAGTACTGAGCGTGCCTCGAGCTTGTCCGCATGCTGCTTTTTGACAAAAGCCGGACATCCCCAGATCTTCAGATATTGAAGATAGAGTTTCTTCCCACTCCACATTTCATATGGTGTGGTAGGCACAGTTTTAGTCGGAACTCGGTTCAAAAGGTACGCAGCTGATTCTAGCGCATACCCCCAGAATGATCGCGGCAACTCAGCGTTACTCATCATGGACCGCACCATATCCAATAGGGTGCGGTTTCGTCTCTCCGATACACCGTTATGTTGCGGGGTGTATGGAGGAGTAAGCTAAGAGAGAATTCCGTTCTCTTTTAAATAGTCCAGGAACTCGGCACTTAAGTATTCTCCATCTCGATCCGATCTTAGAATCTTAATACTTTTGCCGGTCTGTTTCTCTACTTCATTCTTATACTCCTGGAATTTTCCAAAGGCCTCGGACTTATGTTTCATTAAGAAGACATAACCGTACCTTAAGAAGTCATCCGTAAAAGTAATGAAGTAAGAATGTCCGCTTCGGGCATGTGTAGACATTGGACCGCACACGTCACTGTGTACGAGTCCCAAGAGCTCGCTCGCTCTTACTCCATGTCCAGTAAACGGAGTCTTTGTCATCTTTCCTTTGAGACAGGATTGACAAGTGGCATACGACTGATATTCGAACGCATTCAAATACCCTTCTGTATGTAACTTCGTCAACCTTCTCTCATTGATGTGACCCAATCTACAATGCCATAAGAAAGTCTGGTTTATTTCTGGAGACTTTCTTTTGTGTGTATTCTGGACATTAAAAATCTGTGGTTGGTTCAATACGTATATACCATTACTCAATGTACCTGACCCAATCAGAACTTGATTAAGGTGAATGTTTACAACATTACTTACAAACGCAAATTCATAACCTTCTTTAGAAACTAAAGATACAGAAATGATATTACAAGTTGCGTTGGGTACAAAAAAGCAATTACGCAAAACCAAAAGATGTCCATCTGACATTCCCAGGTGATAGTCCCCCACGGCTTTAGCATCCATGCTAGCTTCGTTCGCAACTCTGAGGGTCATGTCACCTTCCTTCAAAACCCTACGGTTTCTCAACGCCTGCAAAGAATTACAGATATGAGATCCTGATCCGGTATCCAATACCCAGGAAGTAGAGTTTATTGAAAGACAGTTTTCAATAACATACACACCTGAAGCTGAAGCTGCAACCTGCTTCAATTCCTGTGTCCTGGCTTTCCAAGCCCTGCAATCATTCTTCCAGTGTCCTTTCTTATGACAATAGAAGCAGTCTTCCTTATCCACAAGCTTCCCCGCTATCTTTGTTGCTTTACCTTTTCCCTTCGTATCCACTTTACTTACACCGCCCCTTGGTTTGGCGGGGGCCTTCTTCTTCTTTCCCTTGGCTTTCGCCTTGGACCTAGAAGAAGATGATCCTCCTACAAACAAAGTGGATGTATCCCTACCTTTCTGTAGGGTGCCCTCTGCGCTCCTCAGCATGTTGAGGAGCTCTGAAAGTTCTACCTCCTTTTCTTGTAGGTTGAAGTTCAGTATAAACTGGGCGTAAGTGGAAGGAAGGGACTGGAGAACTATATCCGTATATAGCTCACTCTCCAATGTGATCCCTAGGTCAGCCAGCTCCTCAATGAAGCCGATCATCTTTAGCACGTGCTCGGCTACTGATGATTCGGCGGCCATTCTTGTCGAGAATAACTTTTTCGACGCTTCGTATCTTGCGATACGAGATTGCTCTCCATACAGTTCTTTTGTATGGAGCAATATGGATTCCATGTCCATATTCTCATGCCTCCTCTGATGTTCGTTGTCCATCGAGGCAAGCAGGAGGCACTTGGCCTTCGCGCTATCAATCTCCCAAGTCTTGCGGATTTCCTTATCCGCGACACTGGAAGTTGGACCAGGGACAGGGGGAGCTTTGGTGGTAAGAAGATACCCCAGCTTGTCATAAGTGATTGCTATCTTGACATTCCTGAGCCAATCTTTGTAGTTTGGCCCTGTCAGTTTGTTTTTATCTAGGAGTAACTTAAGTCCAGTCATGTTGATTGGTCGCTGCAATTTGGAGAGAAGAGGAAAACACTCAGCATGATGCTCTTGCAAGTTTAGAGTGGTTTTTAGTTTGTCTAAACAGGATGGCTCCCACTGTTTCTCGAATCCCTCCTCAAACCATAAAGGAAGAATTAGTCAGGATCAATCCCACCGTACAATACTTGCTTAACCGTTCGGCCAGGCTGGTGTCGGTACTTCGAGGGAGGTTTTCCAACGCTTTCGCGAAGTTCCTTAATTAGAGAACCTCTTTTCCCTGGGGGCGTAGCCCCGCTAACACCTTTCTAGGCACCTACTAGGTTTATAGCATTGATCGTTAAGCGAGAAATTTCCCGAGGAGTAGCATATACTCACAGTAGGATCGGGATCCAAATATCATCGCGTGACGAAACTGAAGGAATCCTACCAGAATCATCACACTCCAAATGGTATGCAAATCTAGCAAGTTTCAGTACTTATGAAACTCCCGATGTGGATTTTTGCCCCATGCTCTTATGACCTTGGCGTGAGGTCAAAATGTCATAAGTCACATGTCAAGTTCGTCCCATCATTATCCAGGTTAATTTGAATCCACCCGTACATACCCTTGACGTAGGCCAAAATGGCAGTACGACTGTCTCAAACCAACGCATTCTATCTATGCAACAGAAAAATATCCGGCAGCTACCAATCACTATGCCTTGGCGTGAGGTCAAAATACATAGCTTGAATACTACCGAATATTTAACTGAAATGATGGAGGGCTACGGATGGTTTTGGCAAAACCGTGAACGTAGTGAACTTGATTTAGTCGATGGAACGAGATAGCTTTTAAATGGAGTGGCTCAAACTCCGTATTTTAAAAGTTTGTTTTGAAAAGAACCGAGTGGTTTTTCGAAAGTGTTTCAACGACTTTAACTTGGTTTATTATCTTGCATTAGTTCTTTTAATGCGTGATATTCTTGCATTAGTTCTTTTAATGCGTCCCATCATTTAATCCTACCATTGCAGAAAACAACCAAAATATGACGTACGCTTATGCCATTCGCATTCGCCACTGGGCCCCGTCATTACCCGTTAGGTTACTTAACTAACGACAGAGCGGGGGCTGGGCTAGCGCGTCTGTAAAACATAAGCAACGCCTAAATAATATCATATATAGATATACTGCAATGATAAACATTTCAGATCACAGATAAATACATTGGATATACTAGGAATCTGTAATTTGTACGAGCCTGTAACAAAAACAGATTACACGGTCGCGGTGAATAGCCAATACCCCACCCAAGACCCCTACGGGTGCGGCAAACTACCCGCCAAGTACCCGAAGCGTAGCAACCTCCCTCATCTCCATGAGTAGGCCACTCGACACTTCGGCATACCCGGTAGTTTGTGCACCCCTCCATGGGTCTATCCTAGGAGCAAAAACAGTAAAAAGAATTATACAATGACGGCTACAACCCCGACCCGGTTGTGCGGCCATACAAATAATTATTACATCAATTTACAAATTTACATGAATTGCAAGAAAAGAAAACTCTCGTCTCACAACCCCCGGCTATTCACCCGCGACAATCCAACATATTTATATACACATTCCAGCACATTACAGATCATGTATAACCCCGACTAATCGACTTATAGCGATTAGCCGACGTTCAATACATGCAAACATCACAGATATAACCATCATAGTCAAAGTGTAGTGAAGTTCGGAAAAAAAAAATACGAAATTATAGGCCCCCAAAAGTAAACTTCTGTTCTGGAAAATCTGGGCACATATAATATATCTTAAAAATCCTGAAACCAACACAGAGAAACACTGCACAAAAATGATCACACGAAGAGCCTAAAGGGCGGCGGATCCGCGGCCATGACAGTAGCTGGGGCCGCGGATCCGCGGCTACTTCATTGATTCATGCCATCGTTTTTTGTGGGTGTTCTTAGAAAACCCTGAGCCGAATTTAGGTATATAAAGTTTTTCATTTTGAGCCAAAAAAATTTCAACAGAAACTCAGTTTTTGAAAAAGTTTGGTTTTTGGATTTTTTTCGGTTCCGAACTTCGTTACACTTCACTACCAAGCTAGTTTAAGTTTAGTTAGGCTCTGATACCACTGTAAGTCCATATTGCGACCCCCGGTGCTTACGGGGAGGCGGAAACGGTATAAAAAACAAATTTTTATCGCAAGAGGCAACATGGACTAAACAAGGTCGGGATCGTGTCTAAACTAAACTAGCAAACTTGCTAAAGAGATTTAGCTACTCGGATGAAGATGGTTATACCTAGCTTGTCTTGAACTCCTTCTCTTCAAGGTCCGGTGGTGGTCCGATGGCTCCTTCTCGTCGTCTCCGTACGCCGAAGATAGATCCACTTGAAAGCTCCAACCTTTAGCTCCTTCTTCGTTCTTTGAAGAAACTAGTTCACTTGGTTTGCTAAACCTAGTGAACTAGAATGAGTAGAGTAGAAATAGAATGGGATTTTATCTATGGTTCTTGATTCTCAACACATGAGAGATATGAACCATAGAGTCAAGAGAGGGAGCAAGAGGATGAGAGTGAGAGCAAAGTGAAGAGCTCAAGAACAAGAGAGAGAATGAGCAAGAAAGAATGAGGCTCTCTTTTGTCTCTCACCCTCTCATAATCCAAAGTAATCATAACTCATCATATCAAAAAAGTCTTATGTGTGATGGTTGAAGCAACCATAACCTTATCATGTCATGCACTCATTTTACTCAAATGAGCAAGCAAGTAAAAGTCTTTGGCATGAAATGATAACCATGGTTATCATGATGGTCAACTAGTCAAGCCTAGTCAACCGGTCAACAAAGTCAACAAGTCAACAAAAGTCAACAAGTCAACAAAGTCAACAAAAGTCAACAACCAAGTCACCATAATACTTAATTAATATAATAGTTAATCACATATCATATTCTCATTAGGGTTGAGCAAAAAGTCAAAAAGTCAACGGTCAACTGTCAACAACCCTAATGAGAATCCGCTGTCTGTGCCTCCCTGTCAACTGTGCATACACACCCGCATCCGCGTTCCGAGGAACACGAATGCAAACTGGATAAATCCAATCCCATAAGGTACACTAGGATCTGGCTTAAACCAAAGTCCGCTAGTGTAAACTGTCCGGACACTGTACGTGCACAAGTGCACGGATGTGACCGAACCCTGTCGCAAAACCATGCGACCTGTCGCAATACCATGCGACCTCTACTCTTTTGCCTAAAGGCGAAAAGCTTTCTGTATGGGACTCTAAAGACTCGACACTACGCTGGCAGTGGGTTTAACCACAGACCGCAAGCGGCACTAGCTGTGCGTAACGGTCCCCAGGTAATGCCGACAAGAAGACCGACGAGGCGAAACCCATCTGAACTCCTACTGAGCCTGAGTGTGACATTCTCCGTACAGTCCGGTCTGTTCGTCTGATACATCGCATAGCGGGCCTAGGGGGCGGTAAACGTCAGTCCCCCAATAGCGGTACAAGTCGTGCCGGAGCGAAGCCCAAAACACCCTGAGATAACACTGGAAACCTACCAGTATATCTCGTTTGCCCTGGCCAAGGACTACTCGTGTAATGGCTCTCCTAGACACAGCGCGATGTCAACCCCCAATACCGGGAGAGACGAATCCTGTCTAACCGTCACTGCCTCCAAGTGCTTCGGGACTGCACCCAACCACCACCTGTTTGCACGACTCCTTTGAGCCGTGGTAGGGTAGTGATCAAAGTACAGTGGGAACACACCCGAGGCGAAGTGACAGTGTCAAGTCAGCGGACTAAGCTGTACTCATGTCACCTGGGAACTGATAACTGACGATAGGTATAATACCAACTGGTCAGTTCCCGACGAGTCCTGTCCAGTGTACCCGTAACCTAACGGGCACCCGCATACTATCTCAAGTACGACGTACTGACGGCTGTGGGACAGACCGTCTCCCACACTGGGATGAGAAGCGCATGCGCTGGTCTACTCCGGAGTATCGATGCCCTGTCTCGATAGTCCTGCGACCAGGGACCTGCATAAGGATGTGCTTCTAGATTACCCAGCCCCACTAGTGTGACGGCCATCACATCGCTGGTAATCAAGCAAAGATCCTAAGGGCTCCACTAATGTGTATAAGCAATATACAAAGATAAACACATGTACACATTGAAGTAGAAATAAACCAAGTAGCATACTACTATTTTGAGCAAGATTGTATATACAAGATGAATATCCCAAGCTTCCATTAAGTAATATACATACTAGTATGATACAGTAATGGCATCTAGGGCATATACACTAACATCATTCAGAGTGGGAGCAACGGAAAGGTGTGCAAGTTGCTTAAGTCCATCTATGGACTAAAGCAGGCATCGCGGAGTTGGAACATCTGTTTTGATCAGACGGTCAAAGAATTTGGGTTTATCAAAAATCCAGATGAACCATGCATCTATAGTAGATTTGTAGCAAAAATTGTAGTATTCCTCGTTTTATACATGGATGACATTCTTTTGATAGGAAATAATATTCCTATGCTTCAATCTGTCAAAGGGTTCTTGTCACACAGGTTCTCCATGAAATACCTGGTGATGCCTCTTACATTCTGGGGATCCGGATCTATCGTGACAGATCGAAGAGGATATTAGGACTTTCACAGTCCAGGTACATCGACACCAAACTGAAAAGATTCACTATGGAAGATTCCAAGCGCGGTAATCTACCGGCTTGTCACGGGATCACCCTTGATTAGTCGAAAATATTGCATATTTTAGCCGGCAATTTCCTCATCATTTGCATTCATATTTCACATATTAGCAAAACTGTCGCAAAATATCAGATTGCATGTATTAGACTCTAAAACCGACACTATAAAGGAAATTGACTGCATTTCATGTCATCGCATAATCCCTATATTGTGCAACACTTGTTTTGAGAAATTGTGCAGGAAAATCCAGAAGAAAAGCCAAAAATTTACATGGTACCGATCAAACTTTACGCCAACTCAATGATTTCAGTTCTGGTACCAATTCAAAAGGCAAAACAAAAATCAACATATCAAAGAAAGGCCCAAGTATCAAACCAAGACCACACCAGAAGAACCAAGCCACAAGGACCCTATATGGCCGCGGAACCGCGGCCGGAGCCTGCTTGTGCCGCGGTTCCGCGGCGGCCTTGCCACTTCAGCCATCCAATTTTGCTGCATAATGTTTCTCTCAGGGCCTACAGTTCATAAAGACACTCCAAGTTCTAGAAGACTCCAGAGGTTTCTGCCAGATCAGCAAACTAGGGTTTCTAATGCTTAATTAATCCTAGCTTAAAACCTAAGCTAGCTCCTAACCAACTCTTTCTAGAAACTCCTCAACAAACTTTTGGAGGGAATTGGAATTTCAAACCTAGACCTAGGCTTTGGGAAATCTATAAATAGAATCCTAAACCTAGGGTTAAGATATATACTTGATACTTGGATCCATTATCCAAGACTTAGATACTTCTTCATTTTACCCCCTTCATCTTCTTCTTCCACAAGTCTAGTGAGAGGACTTGTGTGAAACCCTAACCCTAATTCCAATCAAAAGCCAAGATCCCGAGTACCCATCGAGCAAGAAGCCTTGCAACCTTTTATGAACCGAGCCGATCTTCAACAGAGCAAGTGGTCCAAGCCGATCCGCGACTCACGAAGCCGATCGAAGCCAAGTCGACAATTTAGTTCTTCCTCTTGTAGTTCTTGAGCGACTGTAATCAAATTGTTGATATAAATAAAAGGTGATATTCTTTTATCTTGTTTTCTTTAAATTCTTGCATCATGATTCAATTTAAAGTTCTAGTTGTAATTCTTGTTGTGATGCTTGAGTAATACTCCGCTCGTCGAGGAGTCGAGACGATCAATAGAATGATGATGTAACATATCTTAAATCGATTCTTGAATCCTACGAGTTTTGTAAACCCTAGAAAGTTCAAGAATAGACGACCCAATTCCTTGCGATGCTTTCTTGATTGATATCGCTCGAGATTGGGGAGTTACGATCGTTTCTTGAAATTGCTAGAGACTAGAATGTGAATGAAATCAACGAAAGAACAAGGGTTGAATGATGAAACCCTAGTTTCATCAAGAAAGCCCTAACTCTCATCGATCATCATCGATCTAGTATCAATCCTTCGAAGGACAAAAACACGAAATCTTGAGATTACATCACGTCTATAGATCCGATCGATTCCTACGAGCCTCATTTAGATTCTTGACATTTGGTTGGAAATATCATCGAAACCCTGATTCTCGATTGTTTATCATTTTCTTGATTCTTGATTAGAATTGTGACACTTGAACATTTGATAAAATCTTGAATCATGTTTTGTTTTCTTTTCGATTAACTTTTCAATTCAAACAAAGCAAATATAAAAACGAATCACACAATCCCTGTGGACGATCCGCACTCGCTTACGATCTACAACTGACACCGTAATTGATTGCGGTCAAATATAATTCTTTGATTGTGAACTTTATTCAATTTTCTAATTACCGACACAAAGAGACTCTTATCGATCAAATGAAACCGTTATCGGGAATCATTTGAGTTGATTTACTTACTCAGTCTCGAATTTTACGAACAATCAAATGGTGCCGAAATCGGGGACTATTTGAATTGATACACTTTTTACATATACACATCAAGAATTCGATTCAATCAAATGGCGCCGTTGCCGGGGATTACGTGCTAATTCGTTTCATATTAAAGTTTGATTTGAAAGATTTATTCCATTGTTATTTTGAGATCAAAATTCGTGCAAGCCCTAAACAATTTGTTGTGTTTCATTGCAAGGAGATCTGGAGCTTGCTGGAAATTGTAAATTTTTTTTGGAATATACCAGAGAGCTGAGGGAGTCTATAGAAGCTCCCTGAAAAATTTTGGTTGGGTGATCTCATCACGAGACCGCGGAAGCGCGGCATAAAGGCCCAATTGCGGCGGAAACGCGGCAGGCTTGGGGGATCTCTGCAAAATTTTTGCTTCAGGTACTTTCTTACCTTCTCATCTCTCCTCTTTTTAGCTCCCACTAATACTTTGCTGCAGGATTCTTTGCAAATAATCGCTGCTCGCAAATTGCGAAATTAAATTTGTGCGTGATTTTGTTTCTTGGTTGTTTGCATTATAAATACGGATATTAAGGGGCACGGCCAAATCCAAATTAGATGGGGATTTCATTACCCTTCCTAGGCCCTGAAAACAACAAAACTTGCATCCTCATTGACCCACATTAACTAAAAGAAATCTAGAGATGACTCTAAGGACTGTCGCGCTCACTTAGGACAGAAGAAGGCCGGGGATAATTCATTGCTTATCCGCGTTTTCTTGTGGTGCCTAAGCAAGTGTGTCGAAGGCAAGTGGTTATTAATTAGGCCCACTACTTACGTAGTGGAGTACCTTCCTACTTACCTGGCACTTACCTGGCCACAGGGGAACAAAGAGGCAGTGGAGGATTCTATTCCGCGACTTGTCTTTTGGCAGTTAGGAGCGGTCTGGAGCCGGACCTAGGTGACCACTAGATTCTAGGGTTTGTGTGCTGCATTTGTTGTGTCGCATCATTTTTTTAAAAATCCGTCCCTTTTTCAAAGCAAACACCGCATTCATTCATTTACCCCTAACTATAAGTCAACGCTGCCACTTGTACTAACCCTTTTTAGTACAAGATAGGCTGGACACGGGATTCTAGTGCCCGTTTTGTCCGCGTACCCTTTATCGACTCCGAAGTCGATATTTCTCCATTTACCTTTTCTTTACCCACTACCACACCCACTTCGATGGATCCGACTCCATCAAACTTCTTTAACCCTAATCTGCCGCCGTCCGTTGGTGCGCAGAATCCACCCCGCATCTCTCTCCAGGAGAGGTGCTATCCACTTCGAGGTCCTCTTTCGACCTGCTGATCCACACCACCAGCCAATGGGGATAACTTTGAGATTAAACCCCAGTATATCAATCTTTTACCCAAATTCCACGGACTCGAGACTGAGGACGCTTACGTTTTCATTACCAAATTTGAAAACGTATGCGCAATGATGGGTACGTCACAACTTTCAGTGGATGCGATGCGTCTACGACTTCTTCCATTTACATTGTGCGATATAGCCGAGAAGTGGCTATATAACACTACCGCACATTCTATTACGAATTGGGAAGAATTCGTCACTGCATTCCTTAAGAAATTTTACCCAATCAAAAAGACAGCTCGAATTCGTAGCGAACTGAATCAATTTGCCCAGCTCCCTACCGAACCATTCTCTAAATGTTTTGAACGTTTCAAGGATCTATTGGTTCAGTGTCCTCATCACGGCATCCCGAGATGGGAGCTTTGCCGAATCATTTATGAGGGCATTAATCCAAACACTAAACAGAGCCTTGAAAACATGTGTCAAGATACTTTTATGACTAAGGATGATGGGGAAGCTTGGAAGTATTTAGAAGAGTTCGCTGAAAAATCACTACAGTGGAAGAGTGGAACCCAACCATTGAATAGGGGTGGCGTACACCAAATAGATGTGTCCATAGGTGTTCGAGCTGAGATGGCAGCAATGCAAAAGAAGCTCGACGCTATAGAACACAAATTTTCTGCAGCCTCCCTAAACCCAATGTCGCTCCCCAAAACTGTTTGTGGGTGCTGTTCTGATCCGTCTCATTTAACAGAAGAATGTCCATTAAACTCTGCGTTTCAAGGTCACGAGCATTCTAATGCCGCATTTCAACGACCTAGAAACGTTCCATATTCTTCCACGTACAATCAAGGTTGGAGGAATCACCCGAATTTCGCTTTGAACCAAAACCAATCTCAAAACACGGTTCCAAACACGAATAATTTTCAAAGGGCTCTTCCTCCACCACAACAGCAACCCTTTCAACTCACTCAGCACCCCTATCAGTCACAAAATTTCCAAAACCAGGGCAACAATCCTGCACAGTCTAATCCTATGCAGTCGTCCTGTTCTGACGAATTCTCTCAATTCACTCAAACCATGAAATCACTTTTATCAAATTTCATAGAGGTTTCGACTGAGGTTAGATCTTCCGTCAGTGAGATAAAGAAAAACTCAGCATCTCAAGCTGAAAGTATCAGATCGGTGGAAGCCGAAATCGCACGCCTAAAAGCCGAAATGAGTGCGAGAGAAAAAGGGAAACTTCCCTCTCAACCCCTACAGAATCCTGGGCATTACAATGTAAATGCCATCACAACGTTGAGATCGGGAAGAGTGCTGAACAATCATGTCGGGGAAGGTATTGATAATACTGAAAATCATATCAACACCCCGGCTGAGACCTTTCCACACACACACACTTCTCCTTCTGACCCTTCTTCTTCTACCACACCACTTTCTCGCGAGCCTATTCTCCATTTCCCATTAGGCTCGACACCTTCTCCCAACCCTTATAGTTCTCCACAGACGGTCCCCACACCTCTTTTGGGACCTCGTCTACCCCCTCTTCCTTCTCCTATGATGGACCCAGCGCTTATTGCGAAAGCTCCTTACCCGAATCGGTTAAGGGTTAATAGAACGAGTCCTCATATGGAGAAAATTTTGGAAATGTTCAAACAGGTTAACATCAATATCCCTCTCCTAAATGCAATTCAACTAGTCCCTGCATATGCGAAAATTCTTAAGGACTTGTGCACTAGGAAGAGGAAGACCCAAGTGCCGAAGAAGGTCTTTATGGCTAATAATATCAGCACTGCTTTTGTTCCCCAACTACCAAAGAAACGAAAGGACCCAGGATGTCCTACAATATCGATTTCTATTGGGGGTAAAAACATAAATCGTGATCTTTTAGACCTTGGCGCAAGTGTTAACCTACTCCCTTATTCTGTATATGAGCAACTAGGGATTGGAGAGCTGAAACCTGCTCACTGCACTCTCCAGATGGCAGACCGATCTATCACCAAACCAAGGGGTGAATTAGAGGATGTGTTGATAAAGGTCGGGGAATTTGTTTTCCCTGTAGACTTCAATGTGTAAGTCCACGTTGCCCACCCCGGTGCTTGCGGGGAGGCGGAAAACGGAATAAAAATCGGATTTTTATGAGTTTAGGCAACATGGACTATACCTTGAAGGATCTTTGCTAAACAAAAACAAGCTAAAGCTAACTAGAAACTAGCTAGGTGCTAGAAAGGTTATACCTTGGGCTTTATGTCCTTCTCTCCTTGCTCCTTGGAGTGGTGGAAGGAGGTCACCTTGGTCGTCTTCTCACGTCGAAGAAAGATCCACCCGAAAGCCACAACCTTTGGCTTCAACTCCAAGCTAGAAGTAACTAGGGTGCAAGAAGTGCTAATTCTTGAACCCTAGATGAGAGTAAAGATTATCTAGAAAGGGTTTTTCTCAAGCTCAAGTGTTTCTCAACACATGAGAGGGGAGAGCTTGAGGGAGAGGATGAACAAGAGAGAGAAAGTGAATAATAGAATGAGAATAATATGAACCATTCTCACTTATATGTGTATATTATTTTAATTAGATAATTAGCTAGATAATTTTCATGGTTAATCATGACATGACCATTATCATTTCATATTTAATGCTAATTGCAAGGATTAAAAAGCATCTTTTATATGGAATGATGATGGTCAATATGTCAACAAGGGTCAATAAGTCAAGATAGTCAAAAGGTCAACAACCATAACCATGCACAATTATATTAAGCTAATATCAATTAACCATAATACACACATAAGCATTAGGGTTAATAAAAATGACAATAGTCATTAACCCTAATCAAAGTCCTCTCCCTCTGTCTCAAGCAACTGTGCATACGCACCCGCATTCGTGATCCGAGGAACACGAATACAAAGAGAAAAACCAATACCAAATCATATACTAGGATCCGGCTTAAACCAAAGCCCGCTAGTATAAACTGTCCGGACAGCAAACGTGCACAAGTGCGCGGATGTGAACGAACCCTGTCCCAAAACCATGCGACCTCTACTCATTTTGCCTAAAGGCGAATAGCTCTCTGTGTGGGACTCTACAAACTCGACACTACGCTGGCAGTGGGTTTAACCACAGACCGCAAGCGGCACTAGTTGTACGTAACGGTCCCCAGGTAGAAGTCGATAAGAAGACTGACGAGGTGAACCCCATCTGAACTCCTACTGAGCCTGTATGTGACAATCTCCGTACAGTCCGGTCTGTTCGTCTGATACATCGCATGGCGGGCCTAGGGGGCGGTGAACGTCAGTCCCCTAATAGCGGTACAAGTCGTGTCGGAGTGTAGCCCAGAACACCCTAAGATAACACTGGAAACCTACCAGTATATCTCGCTTGCCCTAGCCAGGGACTACTCGTGTAATGGCTTTCCTGGACACAGCGCGATGTCAACCCCCAATACCGGGGGAGACGAATCCTGTTTAACCGTCACTGCCTCCAAGTGCTTCGGGACAGCACCCAAAAACTACCTGTTTGCACGACTCCTTTGAGCCGTGGTAGGGTAGTAATCAAAGTGCAGTGGGAACACACTCGAGGCGAAGTGACAGTGTCAAGTCAACGGACTAAGCTGTACTCATCTCACCTGGGAACTGTTAACTGACGATAGGTATAATACCAACCAACAGTTCCCGACGAGTCCTGTCCAGTGTACTCGTAACCTAACGAGCACCCGCATACTATCTCAAGTACAACGTACTGACGGCTGTGGGACAGACCGTCTCCCATACTGGGATGAGAAGCGCATACGCTAGTCTACTCCGGAGTATCGATGCCCTGTCTCGATAGTCCAACGACTAGGGACCTGTATAAGGATGTGCTTATAGATCACCCAGCTCCCACGAGTGTGAGCGCCATCACAACGCTGGTAATCAAGCAAAGATCCTAAGGGCTCTACTAATATGTATATCAGCAATATGCTAAAAGAAACACATGCACATATTAAAGCAGAGACAAACCAAGTAGCATACTACCATTTCGAGCAAGATTGTATATACAACTGTGAATATCCCAAGCTTCCATCAAGTAATATACAAACTAGTATGATACAGTAATGGCCTCTAGGGCATATATACTAAAAATCTCCCACTTGCACTAAGGCCATGTACTGGCGTATCGAAGACCTATCATCTCGATCAGCCGCTCGAACTGAGTCTGGGACAAGGCCTTGGTGAATGGATCTGCTGTGTTATCTTCTGAAGCAACCCTCCGAACCTCGATCTCCTGGCGATCTACGATCTCCCTGATCAGGTGATACCGCCTTAAGATGTGTCTGGATTTCTGATGGGACCTGGGTTCCTTCGCTAAAGCTATAGCCCCGTTGTTGTCGCAATACAGAGGTATTGGGTCAACAATGGACGGAACCACCTGAAGTTCTTTCAAGAACTTCCTCATCCAGACAGCTTCTTTTGCAGCATCCGATGCAGCTATGTATTCCGCTTCCATAGTCGAGTCGGCAACGGTTTCCTGTTTGGAGCTCTTCCAACACACCGCCCCTCCATTGAGGGTAAAGACAAAACCCGACATGGACATGGAATCATCCTTGTCACTCTGGAAGCTGGAGTCAGCAAAGGCCTCAATCTGGAGGTCTTTTCCGCCATACACCAAGAACATCTCCTTAGTCCTTCTCAGGTACTTGAGAATATTCTTTACTGCTATCCAATGTTTCTCCCCAGGGTTTGACTGATACCTGCTTACCACACTCAGTGCATAAGCCACATCCGGTCTGTTACACAACATCGCATACATTATAGAGCCTACCGCAGAAGCGTAGGGTATAATAGACATGCGATCCCTCTCCAAATAAGTCTTGGGAGACATCTCTTTGGAGAGGGTGATCCCGTGACAAGCCGGTAGATTACCGCGCTTGGAATCTTCCATACTGAATCTCTTCAGTATGGTGTCGATGTACCTGGACTGTGAAAGTCCTAATATCCTCTTGGATCTGTCACGGTAGATCCGGATACCCAGAATGTATGAGGCATCACCCAGGTCTTTCATGGAGAACCTGTGTGACAAGAACCCCTTGACAGATTGTAGCATAGGAATATCATTTCCTATTAAGAGAATGTCATCCACGTATAAAACGAGAAATACGACAGTTCTCGCTACAAATCTACAATAGATGCATGGTTCATCTGGATTTTTGATAAAGCCAAATTCCTTGACCGTCTCATCAAAACAGATGTTCCAACTCCGCGATGCCTGCTTTAGTCTGTAAATGGACTTAAGCAACTTGCACACCTTTCTGCTGCTCCCACTCTGAATGAAACCCTCTGGCTGATCCATATAGACACACTCCTCTAAATGTCCATTTAGAAAACCTGTCTTTATGTCCATCTGCCAAATCTCATAATCGTGGAAGGCAGCAAAGGCAAGAAGGATCCGAATGGATTTCAGCATAGCTACTGGAGAAAAGGTTTCGTCATAGACCAAACCAGGTCGCTGACGAAAACCCTTTGCTACCAGTCTAGCTTTATAGGTCTCAACCTGTCCATCTACACCAATCTTCCTTTTGAATATCCACTTGCATCCTACGGGTTTTACCCCATCTGGAGCAATGTCCAACGTCCATACTTTGTTGGTGTACATGGACTCCATTTCGGTCTGCATTGCATCCAGCCATTTTACCGAGTCGACGCTCTGAATGGCTTGCTGGAAGCTAGTAGGCTCATCACAATCTATGATGCAATCCTCTCTATCCCCGTCAATGAGAAAACCGTAGTATCTCTCGGGCGGATGAGACTGCCTACTACTCCTGCGGAGTGGCGTGGGAATGTCCTGATCTTTTGAACCCTCTGGTTCTACTAAGCTTTCAGTAATAGCTTGTGGTTCTGGAATTTCTTCCAGTTCTATTGTGCTCCCACTTAATTCTTTTTCTATGAACTGGTGTTCTAGAAAGTGGGCATGGCGAGAAACAAGGACTTTTTGTTCCTCTTCGCAATAGAAGTAATATCCCTTGGAGCTCTTTGGATATCCCACAAACTTGCACTGTACTGAGCGTGCCTCGAGCTTGTCCGCATGCTGCTTTTTTACAAAAGCTGGACATCCCCATGTCTTAATGTGATTAAGATAGGGTCTCTTCCTACACCACATCTGATATGGTGTAGTAGGCACAGTCTTAGTTGGAACTCGGTTCAAAAGGTATGCAGCTGATTCTAGCGCATATCCCGAGAACGATCGCGGCAACTCAGCGTTACTCATCATGGACCATACCATATCCAATAGGGTTCGGTTCCGTCTCTCCGATACACCATTATGTTGCGGAGTGTATGGAGGAGTAAGCTGAGAGAGAATTCCATTCTCTTTTAAGTAACCCAGGAACTCGGCACTCAAGTATTCACCACCTCGATCAGATCTCAGTGTCTTTATACTTTTTCCTGTTTGTTTTTCTACTTCATTCTTATATTCCTGGAATTTTTCAAAAGCCTCGGATTTATGTTTCATTAAGAAGACATAACCGTACCTTGAAAAGTCATCCGTAAAAGTAATGAAGTAAGAATAACCGCTTCGCGCATGTGTAGACATTTGTAGCGTCTTGAAAAGTCGTTTTGGTGTTTTCCTGAAATTCGGTGAAAATTCGGTATTTTCCCGAAAACCGTCTTTCTCGATATTTTGCAGTTTAGGGCTAATTATACTTAAAGTGGATAGATAGTTACTTGTTTTTAGTAGCTAATGAGTTTAATATGAAATTTTGGTCATTTAAAATTTTTTCCCTATTTTTCATTTTTTAATATTATTTTAAGCCGGTAAGAAAATACATTAAATAAGCGATAAATACAAATTTTTCCGGGCTAATTTTAATCTCTAAAATTATGATAATTATATTCTAGTGATAACATGAATTTTTAGTAATTTATTTTGATTTTTAACCAATTTTTATAAATTGAAACGAAATTATTGAATTTTGGGCTAAAACTTGCAATTTTTGAGTTGTAGGGGGCCTTTTTGCATAAAATTTCTTTTGTAAAACCCCTCTATCTTTTTTCTCAACCCTAGGACAGCCCAAACCTTGGCCAAGACCAGAAATTTCTGGGCTCTTTCTTTGGTTGCCTTCTTGTGTGAAATTGGAGTTGTTTTTGGATTTATTTTAAATATATTGAATAAAGTATGATACATTGACCTTGGAACTTGACCCTTGACCTTCCCACTCACCCCACACCCTCCCCCATACCTCCTACCTGGCCGAAACCTGCACCCCTCTTCCTCATCTCTTTTCTTTGCATTTTTCTTCATTTTCCTTCAAGAAAATACATTAAAATCCATGAATTAATTCCAAAAATCCAAAGAAAATCCTTATGCTATCATTATCCTTAGCCATTCTTGCTTGAATCTTGGAGCTAGGAAGCCATTCTTTGGAGCAAACTTTCTTGCTTGATCTATTGATCAAGAGGTATAATTTCTATCTTGTTAAATTCTTTGTTTAAGTGTTTATGTCTTATGGTTTAGTGTTAATTTAGTGTAGTTTTATCTAGTTTTCTTAGATTTTTGTTAGAAAATTCTAACTAGGGTTTGAAAGCCATAAATAGTTAAATTAAGTTATTTTATAGTTAATCTAGTTGTTAATGACTAATCTATATAGTTACCTTGTTGATATAGTTTTCAATTTTGCTAAATTAGTTAATTTTAGAAGGGTGGAATTGTTGTTTTGAAATTTCAAGAGAGGGTTATGTATGGAAAGTGTTATTTGAAGCTTGATTAGTGAGTTGATTAAACCTAATTTGTGTTGATTAAACCTAAATTGCTATCTAGTGTTTTGCTAACCTTAAGCTAAGTGGTTAATTTGCTTATTAGGCTAAATTATAGTGTTAAAGTAAGGATTTCTTATATAGTTTGAGTTATGTTTGCTATTTATAAAAATCAAGAGAAGGTTTTGTTATGTAAATTAGGTTTTTTAAGCTTAGTTAATGGTTTAGAATTGGTGTATTGGCTAACTTTTTGGTTAGTTTGGAATGTTGGCGTTGGGTGGTGTTGACTTTGTCGCTATATTGTCGATGTTTGCATCAAATTGCAATTTCTGCTTACTAGATTTTTATAGAAGTTATGTGATGAGTTAATTGTGGCATCTTGATGATTGTGTTGGCTTGTCCTACGACTTTTAGGATGCGTGAGTGCGGTTTTTGGGTAGTCGGGTTTTAGTTTCGCCGGGCGACCCAAATCGGCGTTTTTGGCAGTTTTTGCGATTTTCGCGTGTGTCCGCGCACTTTGTGCACGTTGTACCCAGTTAGCGAACTTTAGTAGTTTCGTTGGGGTTTTACGTCGTTCTTGATACGTAACCTTATGTTTGGTATTGATGTAAATTCCAGGTTCGGTCGCGGAGACGTCAGACGCGGCGCGAAAGGGAAAGGCAGTGATTGGACACAGCTAGCCAGGGATCCCGGTGAGTAGATTTAACATCTACGGGGGGACGATCGTCTGGATGGCGCAAGTCGCCCGATAGATTTAGTAAACTGGAAAATAGTAAATTGGATAATCACTTGTGACATTAGAATAATAATACGGGCATGATAATTGCTGCAATTAGATCGATAGGTTATACCCATATACGCAAACTCAATTGTAGGACACATGCACCATTACCAGGTTTTTATATGCAGCACGAGCACTATTCATGTTTACACACACACCCTGGTAATTGCCATGCCACCACACTAGATAACCTTTAAATTAAACCTTTTACTAATTGATACTTAAATTGTGTTATTTCCTTAAAATGAAACCCTAGGATTGCTATTCATGTGCATGTACTTCATCATATTCATTGTTCATGCTTAATACATTAATCACACATCGCAACTTGATTATTGATATCATACGCATTCATTAGCATTGATATATGCACTTATGAGGATTTCTTGAGATTTTATGATATTGCTGGATTTCGGGGGAAAGCCGCAAAATTTCCAAACTTGTGATATTTTTAAAACATGTAAATTGCGGTTTTCTAGTGATGTAAGTGTCGTCCACCATGAGTTTGCTGTGGCTTTGGAAATCCGTGTCGAGGAGTGGAGGAACCGGCACGGGTACATGGTGGGCCCGGTAAGGTACCCCGGGGCAAGAGGAATGTGGTGATGACGTTGAGCCTGGCAGGGGACGGATTACCTACCGGTGACTGTTTGGGACGGCGGATATCCAGAGGATACCGACCGTGGCCGCTAGATGATGAGATATTGATATTTGAGATGGGTCAGCCGGACGGCTGAGGCCAGAGATACATTATGAGATTTGAGACAGCTTTTGGGGTGTCGTTGCTGGACACCGATTTTCGTCGATTCATTGACATTTGCTGGCATTCTAAAAGAGTTTCAAAAAACAAAAAGAGATAAGATATTTTTATATATAAACCTATTGAGACCTCCGATATTCATGTTGCATACATATTAGTACACTGATGTTATATACACACCTGCTAGTGCATCCAGTCATACCTGTATTTTAGATGCTAGGATGCTTGTGTGCATGCATACGATAGCCTTTGTAGATGTTATTTATTACTCACGAGTTGGCAACTCACCCCCGTTGTGCCACAGCCTTTTGCAGGTCCGCTCCGTCAGTTCAGTAGCGGCGGGCGCACTTGTCTTTTGTCTCTTTTGCCTGAGCTCGAGATTTGCTCATAGGTGGGTTATGTTATTTTTTTGTACCACCTTGTATATTCTTGTATCTAGTATACTCCATCTACTGTTCTACCAGATATTTGTATATTGACCTAGAGATGAGACTGTGAGGTTTGTGGATTTTATACTGTATTTGGGGTCGAGCTCACTTGAGCCGACATGCTACCTTTTTCATGCTTTATTATGCTTGTTGTCATTTACATTGCGTGGGATTTGTGACCGCCGTATGGCGAAGAGCTAGCTCCCGCTTGGGGATGCCCTATTTTGTGGATTCATGTATATATTTTGTTGTACCCATTTTTGGGGGTCAGTATTTACAAAGGAGACTCTGCCGAAATTTTCGGGAAAATTTGTATTGTTTTTAAAAAGTGTTTTACATGACTTATTTGATAACTCGCTTTCAATTGATTGGGTTTTCTTCACTCTTTTGCTTCATCGGTTTTGTTTTCTGGGCTTTGGCTTACTTGTTTTACGGACGCCTTTAGACGTTTCGTAAACTTAAGTGCCAGTCACGTTCCGTACCCTGCGGGTCGTGACAAAGTTGGTATCAGAGCGATAGGTTTTACCTTTGTGAGTGTAGGATGACCCTTGGTAGATGGAGTAAGTGACTTAAGCAGGGTAACGTAGCGTGCGTATGTCCGCGGCATACTTACGATACGGTACTCCGCCTACGTGACTTTAGGATATACTTGCTTGAGAAATTCCTTCTTCAATTCCGTGTATCCTATGATCCTATTGCACTGTTCTTACTATCCGTTTTCCTGTAACAGCCACTATGCCGCCGAAGGCTACGAGGGCACAGAGGGCTGCCGCCAGAGACGAGATTCGAGCTGGCTCGTCCGAGACTAGGACTGAGCAGGGTGGTATGCCTACGCCGCTGGGACAGACCGATCCACCTTCCCCAGGCCGTATGGATAGGCTCGAGACCGGTATGGAGGAGTTGCGACAGATGATGGGAGGCATGCAGGAGCTGCGTCAGATGGTAGGATCCCTAGTTGCAGCCAGTCGTACACCGAGGCCGGATGACGTACCTACTACATCACAGACGACCATGATACCTGCTCCTACTACCACCACCGTGGCCATTCCGGTTTCACTACAGGATTTCATGAGGCTGAGACCTCCAGTATTCACCGGCACCGAGGCAGCGGAGGACCCACAGACGTTCCTTGACAGTTTAGCCAGGATCTGCCGTTCGCTGAGATGTTCGGATGATCGATGGGTAGAGCTTGCGAGTTTCCGACTAGAGGGTCTCGCGCAGACATGGTGGGAGTCAGTCTTGAGAGGTCGAGCTGCAGATCTGCCGCCTATGACTTGGGCCGAGTTTACAGCGGTCTTTCTAGCCCGTTTCCTTCCAGAGAGCGTTCGTGACGCCAGAGCTCGCAGTTTCGAGGCCTTAGTCAAGACACCTGGGATGACGGTGTCTGAGTATGACATCCAGTTTACACAGTTGTCCCGATATGCTCAGTATTTGGTAGATACCGAGGAGAAGATGGTGAAGAGGTTCGTACAGGGACTTGATGCCCAGCTATATCTTGCCATTGGCGCCCAGCGCTACGACACTTATTCAGCTGCTAGGGATACGGCATTGCGGATGGAGGCACGCATATCACAGACTTCGGTCGTTTCTGGGCCGAAGAGGATGCGCACCGATGTACCACCTCAGAGGCAGCGCGCCAGATTCTTTCCGAGAGATAGGCCTGGCAGAGGATTTGGGCGGGGACAGTTATATGGTTCTTATTCCCAGGGGCAGCAGCCGTCGCCAGGATGTTTTGGGTGCGGGAGTTTGCACCATCTTGTCAGAGACTGCCCGGTGAGACGACAGGCAGCAGCGACAGTTCCGCACGTGACCCTACCACCATCACCACCCCCTCCTCAGAGAGCCCTACTTCCTACCCCAGGCGATGCTCCACGCCAGTTAGGTGCACCGAGAGGCCGAGGACGTGGCGGTCCTGTTCAGAGAGGACGAGGAGGCAGAGGCCGAGGTCGAGGTCAGCCCGCTATCGGTGGAGGACAGGCCCGAGTTTTTGCTTTGACACCGCAGGATGCGCAGGCATCCAATGCCGTCGTGACAGGTACCTTGCCAGTTTATTCTTTCGACGCACGGGTATTATTCGACCCAGGTTCCACACATTCGTACGTCTCTACACACTTTGCACCGATGTTGGGCCGTGAGTCGTCGTCGTTAGACCAGCCGCTTGTTGTTGTTACTCCGGTAGGCGAGTCGTTTGTCGCTCGGTTTGTATTTCGTTTGTGTTCCGTTCGTATCGGGGAGAGGGATTCATCAGTTGATTTGATACTCCTCGATATGTTGGACTTTGATGTGCTTCTGGGCATGGATTGGCTAGCCACTTGTTATGCTTCGGTGGACTGCCGTGAGAAGGCAGTCAGATTTAGCTTTCCGGGAGAGCCAGTCCTTGTTATTCAGGGAGACCGCAGTGTCGCCCTTCCCAGCTTAATTTCTTCTCTTCGCGCTGGTCAGCTCTTGCGGAAGGGATGTCAGGGATTCTTAGCGTTTGTTTGTGATACTCGAGCTACAGAGGTTCCGTTGGACCAGGTCCCGGTAGTTTGTGAGTTCCCTGATGTTTTCCCTGATGAGCTACCTGGGCTACCGCCTGAGCGCGATGTTGAGTTCTGCATTGATTTGATTCCCGGTTCGGGGCCTATTTCTATACCGCCTTATCGGATGGCCCCTGCAGAGCTTCGAGAGCTGAAGGATCAGTTGCAGGATTTGTTAGATAAGGGGCTTATTCGACCGAGTGTTTCTCCGTGGGGTGCTCCGGTCCTGTTTGTCAAGAAGAAGGATGGAAGTTTGCGCTTGTGTATCGACTACCGCCAGCTGAACAAAGTTACCATTCGGAACAAATATCCGTTGCCGCGCATTGATGATTTGTTCGACCAGCTTCAGGGTGCGGGGTATTTTTCGAGGATCGACTTGCGATCAGGATACCATCAGCTGCGAGTCCGACAGGAGGATATACCGAGGACAGCTTTCCGTACACGCTATGGCCACTACGAGTTTTTGGTGATGTCGTTCGGACTCACCAACGCCCCAGCAGCATTTATGGATTTGATGAACCGTACATTCAGGCCGTATCTTGACTTGTTCATCATCGTGTTTATCGACGATATCTTGGTGTACTCCCGGAGCAGAGAGGAGCACGAGCAGCACTTGCGGATTACGTTACAGACTCTGAGGGAGCATCAGCTGTTCGCGAAGTTCTCCAAGTGTGCTTTCTGGCTGGACAGCGTCGGATTCTTGGGTCACGTGGTTACGAGAGACGGCATTTGTGTGGACCCGAAGAAGATTGAGGCTGTTCAGCAGTGGCCCCGACCTACATCGGTTACTAAGATCCGTAGTTTTCTAGGCTTGGCGGGCTACTACAGGCGTTTTGTTCAGGACTTCTCCCGTATAGCTGCACCGTTGACCAGTTTGACCCGGAAGGGAGTTCCTTTCGTTTGGACAGAGGAGTGCGAGCGCAGTTTTCAGCAGCTGCGGACATGTTTGACTACGGCGCCGGTATTATCTCTACCTTCGGGATCAGGCGGATTTGTTGTCTACTGTGATGCTTCGCGAGTGGGATTAGGATGCGTTTTGATGCAGCATGGCCGGGTGATCGCTTATGCTTCTCGGCAGTTGAAGAAGCATGAACAGAACTACCCCACTCATGATTTGGAGATGGCTGCAGTGGTCTTTGCACTGAAGATTTGGCGACATTACCTTTACGGCGAGTCATGTCAGATATTCACCGATCACAAGAGCTTAAAGTACATATTTCAGCAGCGAGACCTGAACCTCAGACAGCGTCGTTGGATGGAGTTGGTGAAAGACTACGACTGCGAGATCTTATATCACCCCGGCAAGGCGAATGTGGTGGCAGATGCGTTGAGTAGGAGGCCCGGGGGTAGTCTATCCTTTTTGCGCGCAGTGCAGAGGCAGTCGTCAGCAGATTGGCAGACGTTATGCGACAGCCGAGTTGAGTTCGAGTTCACTCAGACAGGGGGACAGCTCGCGCATGTTCGTGCACGCCCACAGTTGCTTGACCGTATATATGAGGCACAGCGTAGTGACGACCGTTGCTCAGAGATCATGGCACAGATGGGACAGGGCAGATTTTTCGAGTTCATGGTTGACGATCAGGGGATTTTACGATATGGATCTAGACTGTGCGTACCAGATGCTGATGGATTACGGCGCGACATTCTCGAGGAGGCACACCGATCAGTGTATAGTGTCCACCCCGGTTCCACCAAGATGTACCATGATATGAGAGAGACCTACTGGTGGGACGGGATGAAGAGGGACATTGCGGAGTTCGTTTCGAGATGCCTGACTTGTCAGCAAGTCAAGGCCGAGCACCAGAGGCCCGCAGGAGAGCTACAGCCGTTACCCATTCCAGAGTGGAAATGGGAGCAGATTTCGATGGACTTCGTTGTGGGTCTACCCAGGACCAGTCGAGGGTACGACTCCATCTGGGTGATCGTGGACAGATTGACGAAAGCGGCTCACTTCCTTCCAGTGAAGACGACTTTCAGCTTCGCTCAGTATGCTCAGCTCTATATTGACGAGATCGTGCGACTACATGGCGTACCGACTTGTATCGTGTTAGATCGAGGCACTCAGTTCACCAGCCGACTTTGGCAGAGACTTCAGGAGGCTTTGGGCACTCGTTTGAGCTTCAGCACAGCGTTTCATCCGCAGACAGATGGACAGTCAGAGCGGACCATTCAGACCCTCGAGGACATGCTCAGAGCGTGCGTTTTAGACTTTGGTGGTAGCTGGGATCGTCATTTGCCTCTAGTGGAGTTCTCCTACAACAATAGCTTCCAGGATACTATTCAGATGGCACCTTTCGAGGCATTGTATGGGAGGAGATGCAGATCGCCCGTTTGTTGGACAGAGCTCAGCGAGAGCAGTATTTTGGGGCCGCAGCTTGTTGAGGAGACGACAGCGAAGATACAGTTGATCCGAGACCGGATGAGAGCGGCTCAGAGCAGGCAAAAATCCTATGCAGACAGGCGCCGTCGCAGTTTAGAGTTCGCAGTTGGCGACCATGTTTTTCTGAAGGTCTCACCGATGAAGGGCGTGATGCGTTTTGGGCGAAAGGGGAAGCTTAGCCCTAGATTCGTAGGTCCCTTCGAGATCCTCGAGCGTGTCGGCGCTGTTGCATATCGTTTGCTCTTCCACCCAGCTTTCCCGATGTTCACCCCGTTTTTCATGTTTCGATGCTCCGCAAGTACCTTCACGATCCTTCGCATGCGATTCAGCACCCGACAGTCCAGCTAGAGCGCGACCTTTCCTTTGCAGAGCAGCCGGTGGCCATCCTGGATCGGCAGGTGAAGAAGTTGAGGTCGAAGATTATACCAACCGTCAAGGTCCTTTGGCGTAGCCCGAGCAGCGAGGAGGTTACCTGGGAGACCGAGGGCGAGATGAGGAAGAAATATCCCCATCTCTTTGAAGGTACGCGTAGCTATATTTTTAAATTCGGGGACCGAATTTCTTTAAGGGGGGAAGATTGTAGCGTCTTGAAAAGTCGTTTTGGTGTTTTCCTGAAATTCGGTGAAAATTCGGTATTTTCCCGAAAACCGTCTTTCTCGATATTTTGCAGTTTAGGGCTAATTATACTTAAAGTGGATAGATAATTACTTGTTTTTAGTAGCTAATGAGTTTAATATGAAATTTTGGTCATTTAAAAATTTTTCCCTATTTTTCATTTTTTAATATTATTTTAAGCCGGTAAGAAAATACATTAAATAAGCGATAAATACAAATTTTTCCGGGCTAATTTTAATCTCTAAAATTATGATAATTATATTCTAGTGATAACATGAATTTTTAGTAATTTATTTTGATTTTTAACCAATTTTTATAAATTGAAACGAAATTATTGAATTTTGGGCTAAAACTTGCAATTTTTGAGTTGTAGGGGGCCTTTTTGCATAAAATTTCTTTTGTAAAACCCCTCTATCTTTTTTCTCAACCCTAGGACAGCCCAAACCTTGGCCAAGACCAGAAATTTCTGGGCTCTTTCTTTGGTTGCCTTCTTGTGTGAAATTGGAGTTGTTTTTGGATTTATTTTAAATATATTGAATAAAGTATGATACATTGACCTTGGAACTTGACCCTTGACCTTCCCACTCACCCCACACCCTCCCCCATACCTCCTACCTGGCCGAAACCTGCACCCCTCTTCCTCATCTCTTTTCTTTGCATTTTTCTTCATTTTCCTTCAAGAAAATACATTAAAATCCATGAATTAATTCCAAAAATCCAAAGAAAATCCTTATGCTATCATTATCCTTAGCCATTCTTGCTTGAATCTTGGAGCTAGGAAGCCATTCTTTGGAGCAAACTTTCTTGCTTGATCTATTGATCAAGAGGTATAATTTCTATCTTGTTAAATTCTTTGTTTAAGTGTTTATGTCTTATGGTTTAGTGTTAATTTAGTGTAGTTTTATCTAGTTTTCTTAGATTTTTGTTAGAAAATTCTAACTAGGGTTTGAAAGCCATAAATAGTTAAATTAAGTTATTTTATAGTTAATCTAGTTGTTAATGACTAATCTATATAGTTACCTTGTTGATATAGTTTTCAATTTTGCTAAATTAGTTAATTTTAGAAGGGTGGAATTGTTGTTTTGAAATTTCAAGAGAGGGTTATGTATGGAAAGTGTTATTTGAAGCTTGATTAGTGAGTTGATTAAACCTAATTTGTGTTGATTAAACCTAAATTGCTATCTAGTGTTTTGCTAACCTTAAGCTAAGTGGTTAATTTGCTTATTAGGCTAAATTATAGTGTTAAAGTAAGGATTTCTTATATAGTTTGAGTTATGTTTGCTATTTATAAAAATCAAGAGAAGGTTTTGTTATGTAAATTAGGTTTTTTAAGCTTAGTTAATGGTTTAGAATTGGTGTATTGGCTAACTTTTTGGTTAGTTTGGAATGTTGGCGTTGGGTGGTGTTGACTTTGTCGCTATATTGTCGATGTTTGCATCAAATTGCAATTTCTGCTTACTAGATTTTTATAGAAGTTATGTGATGAGTTAATTGTGGCATCTTGATGATTGTGTTGGCTTGTCCTACGACTTTTAGGATGCGTGAGTGCGGTTTTTGGGTAGTCGGGTTTTAGTTTCGCCGGGCGACCCAAATCGGCGTTTTTGGCAGTTTTTGCGATTTTCGCGTGTGTCCGCGCACTTTGTGCACGTTGTACCCAGTTAGCGAACTTTAGTAGTTTCGTTGGGGTTTTGCGTCGTTCTTGATACGTAACCTTATGTTTGGTATTGATGTAAATTCCAGGTTCGGTCGCGGAGACGTCAGACGCGGCGCGAAAGGGAAAGACAGTGATTGGACACAGCTAGCCAGGGATCCCGGTGAGTAGATTTAACATCTACGGGGGGACGATCGTCTGGATGGCGCAAGTCGCCCGATAGATTTAGTAAACTGGAAAATAGTAAATTGGATAATCACTTGTGACATTAGAATAATAATACGGGCATGATAATTGCTGCAATTAGATCGATAGGTTATACCCATATACGCAAACTCAATTGTAGGACACATGCACCATTACCAGGTTTTTATATGCAGCACGAGCACTATTCATGTTTACACACACACCCTGGTAATTGCCATGCCACCACACTAGATAACCTTTAAATTAAACCTTTTACTAATTGATACTTAAATTGTGTTATTTCCTTAAAATGAAACCCTAGGATTGCTATTCATGTGCATGTACTTCATCATATTCATTGTTCATGCTTAATACATTAATCACACATCGCAACTTGATTATTGATATCATACGCATTCATTAGCATTGATATATGCACTTATGAGGATTTCTTGAGATTTTATGATATTGCTGGATTTCGGGGGAAAGCCGCAAAATTTCCAAACTTGTGATATTTTTAAAACATGTAAATTGCGGTTTTCTAGTGATGTAAGTGTCGTCCACCATGAGTTTGCTGTGGCTTTGGAAATCCGTGTCGAGGAGTGGAGGAACCGGCACGGGTACATGGTGGGCCCGGTAAGGTACCCCGGGGCAAGAGGAATGTGGTGATGACGTTGAGCCTGGCAGGGGACGGATTACCTACCGGTGACTGTTTGGGACGGCGGATATCCAGAGGATACCGACCGTGGCCGCTAGATGATGAGATATTGATATTTGAGATGGGTCAGCCGGACGGCTGAGGCCAGAGATACATTATGAGATTTGAGACAGCTTTTGGGGTGTCGTTGCTGGACACCGATTTTCGTCGATTCATTGACATTTGCTGGCATTCTAAAAGAGTTTCAAAAAACAAAAAGAGATAAGATATTTTTATATATAAACCTATTGAGACCTCCGATATTCATGTTGCATACATATTAGTACACTGATGTTATATACACACCTGCTAGTGCATCCAGTCATACCTGTATTTTAGATGCTAGGATGCTTGTGTGCATGCATACGATAGCCTTTGTAGATGTTATTTATTACTCACGAGTTGGCAACTCACCCCCGTTGTGCCACAGCCTTTTGCAGGTCCGCTCCGTCAGTTCAGTAGCGGCGGGCGCACTTGTCTTTTGTCTCTTTTGCCTGAGCTCGACATTTGCTCATAGGTGGGTTATGTTATTTTTTTGTACCACCTTGTATATTCTTGTATCTAGTATACTCCATCTACTGTTCTACCAGATATTTGTATATTGACCTAGAGATGAGACTGTGAGGTTTGTGGATTTTATACTGTATTTGGGGTCGAGCTCACTTGAGCCGACATGCTACCTTTTTCATGCTTTATTATGCTTTATTATGCTTGTTGTCATTTACATTGCGTGGGATTTGTGACCGCCGTATGGCGAAGAGCTAGCTCCCGCTTGGGGATGCCCTATTTTGTGGATTCATGTATATATTTTGTTGTACCCATTTTTGGGTGTCAGTATTTACAAAGGAGACTCTGCCGAAATTTTCGGGAAAATTTGTATTGTTTTTAAAAAGTGTTTTACATGACTTATTTGATAACTCGCTTTCAATTGATTGGGTTTTCTTCACTCTTTTGCTTCATCGGTTTTGTTTTCTGGGCTTTGGCTTACTTGTTTTACGGACGCCTTTAGACGTTTCGTAAACTTAAGTGCCAGTCACGTTCCGTACCCTGCGGGTCGTGACAACATTGGACCGCCCACGTCGCTGTGTACGAGTCCCAAGAGCTCGCTCGCTCTTTCTCCGTGTCCAGTAAACGGAGTCTTTGTCATCTTTCCTTTGAGACAGGATTGACAAGTTGCATACGATTGATATTCGAACGGATCCAAATATCCATCTGTGTGTAACTTAGTCAACCTTCTCTTATTGATGTGACCCAGTCTACAATGCCATAAGAAAGTTTTATTGATTTCTGGAGACTTTCTTTTGTGTGTATTCTGGACATTGAAAATCTGTGGTTGGTTTAATACGTATATACCGTTGTTCAATGTACCTGACCCAATCAAAACTTGATTAAGGTGAATGTTCACTACATTACTTACAAATGCAATTTCATAACCTTCTTTAGATAATAAAGATACAGAAATGATATTACAGGTTGCATTTGGTACATAATAACAACTATGTAAAACCAAAAAATGTCCATCCGACAATCCCAGGTGATAGTCCCCCACGGCCTCAGCATCCATGCTAGCACCGTTTGCAACTCTGAGGGTCATGTCACCTGCCTTCAAAACTCTACGCTTTCTCAACGCCTGCAAAGAATTACAGATATGAGATCCTGATCCGGTATCCAATACCCAGGAAGTAGAGTTTATTGATAGACAGTTTTCAATAACATACACACCTGAAGCTGAAGCTGCAACTCGCTTCAAATCCTGTGTTCTGGCCTTCCAAGCCTTGCAATCCTGTTTCCAGTGACCACTTTTATGACAATAGAAGCATTCTTTCTTCCCCACCAGTTTTCCCGCTATCTTTGTTGCTTTTCCTTTTCCCTTCGTATCCACTTTACCGACACCGCCTCTTGGTTTGGCGGGGGCTTTCTTCTTCTTACCCTTGGCTTTCGCCCTGGATCTAGAAGAGAAAGATCTTCCTACAAACAAAGTGGATGTCTCCCTACCTTTCTGTAGGGTGCCCTCAGCACTCCTCAACATGTTCAGAAGTTCGGAAAGTTCTACCTCCTTTCCTTGCATGTTGAAGTTAAGAATAAACAGGGCGTAAGTGGAAGGAAGGGACTGGAGAATCAAATCAGTATAGAGTTCATTCTCCAACGTGGTCCCAAGGTCCGCGAGCTCCTCTATGTAGCCAATCATCTTAAGCACGTGTTCCGCTACCGATGATCCGACGGCCAATCTTGCCGAAAATAGCTTCTTCGACACTTCGTATCTTGCGATACGAGACTGCTCTCCATACAGTTCTTTTGTATGAAGAAATATGGACTCTAAGTCCATATTCTCGTGCCACCTCTGATGTTTGTTGTCCATCGAGGCTAGTACGAGGCATTTGGCCTTCGCACAATCTATCTCCCATGTCTTACGGATTTCCTTATCCGCGACGCTGGAGGTGGGACCTGGGACAGGGGGAGCTTTGGTGGTAAGGACATACCCCAACTTGTCATAAGTGATTGCCATCTTGACATTCCTGAGCCAATCTTTGTAGTTTGGCCCTGTCAATATGTTTTTATCTAGTAATAACTTAAGTCTTGTCATGTTGAATGGTCGCTGCAATTAGGAGAGAGAAAAGAAACACTTTAGCATGATGCTCTTGCAAGTTTAGAGTGGTTTTTAATTTGTCTAAACTGGATGGCTCCCATTGTCTCTCGAATCCCTTCTCAAACCGTAAAGAAAGGATTAGTCAGGATCAATCCCACCGTACAATTCTTGCATAACCGTTCAGCCAGGCCAGTGTCGGTACTTCGAGGGAGGTTTTCCAACGCTTTCGCGAAGTTCCTTAATTAAGTAACCTCTTTTCCCTATGGGCGTAGCCCCGCTAACACCTTTCTAGACACCTACTAGGTTTATAGCATTGATCGTTAAGTGAGAGTTTTCCCGAGGAGTAGCATATACTCACAGTAGGATCGGGCTCCAAATATCATCGCGTGATAAGACCGAAGGAATCCTACCAGAATTATCACACTCCAAATGGTATGCAGCGCTAGCAAGTTTCAGTACTTATGAAACTCCCGATGTGGATTTTTGCCCCATGCTCTTATGACCTTGACTTTGGCCAAAATATCATAAGTCACATGTCAAGTTCTACCCGTCATTCTCCTGGTTAATTTGGACCCACCCGTACTTACCCTTGACTTTGGCCAAAATGGCAGCACGACTGTCCCAAACCAACTCATCTATCTATGCTACACATGAATACCCAATAGCTACCAATCACTATGCCTTGACTTTGGCCAAAATACATAGCTTGAATACTTTTTGACCATTCATGTGGAATGACGGAGGGCTACGAATGGTTTTGGCGAAACCGTGAACTTAGTGAACTTGATCTAATCGATGGAACGAGATAGCTTTTAAAAGGAGTGGTTCAAGCACCGCGTTTAAAAGTTTAGTTTTGAAAAGAACCGAGTGGTTTTCAAAGTGTTCCAATCGACTTTTGCTTGGTTTATTTTCTTGCATTAGTTCTTTTAATGCGTCCCATCATTTAATCCTACCATTATAGAAAACAACCAAAATATGACGTACGCCTATGCCATTCGCATTCGCCACGGGGCCCCGTCATCACCCGTTAGGTTACTTAACTAACGACAGAGCGGGGGCTGGGCTAGCGCGGCTGTAAAACATAAGCAACGCCTAAATATTTATCATATATAAATATATAGCAATGATAGACATTACAGATCACAGATGAATACATTGGATATACTAGGAATCCGCAATACGTTCGAGCCTGCAACGAAAAGCGGATTACACGGTCGCGGTGAATAGCTAATACCCCACCCAAGACCCCTACGGATGCGGCAAACTACCCGCCAAGTACCCGAAGCGAAGCAACCTCCCTCAACACCATGAGTAGGCCACTCGGCACTTCGAGATACCCGGTAGTTTGTGCACCCCCTCCATGGGTCTATCCTAGGAGCAAAAACAGTAAAAAGAATTATACAATGACGGCTACAACCCCGACCCGGTTGTGCGGCCATACAAATAATAATATTACATCAATTTACATATTACAATGAATGAAAGAAAAGCAACACTCATCTCACATCCACCCCAACTATTCACCTACGACAATCCAACCCATTCATAGACACATACCATCATCAATCACAGATCACAGATATGTATAACCCCGACTAATCGACATATAGCGATTAGCCGACGTTCAATACATGCAAACATCACAGATATAACCTTTTAGTCAAAGTGTATTGAAGTTCAAAAAAAAAATACGGATTTATAGGCCCCCAAAAACAAACTTCTATTCTGGAAAATCTGGGCACATACAAACCATCTTAAAAATCCTAAAACCAAGTCAGAAATACACTGCACCAAAATCGACCCAGAGATGCGCCTAGATGGCCGCGGTTGCGCGGCAATAGCTTGCTATTGCCGCGAAACCGCGGCGCTTTGGTCGAGTTACTGGATCGTTTTTGGTGACTTTCTTCACAAAACCCTGAGATGATTTTTGGTGTATGATTTATTTTGTTTTGACCAGAAAAATTTTTTACAGAAACTTAGGGTTTTGAAAACTCGGTTTTTCGATTTTTCCGATTCGAACTTCGATACACTCTACTACCTAGCTAGTTTATGTTTAGTTAGGCTCTGATACCACTGTAAGTCCACGTTGCCCACCCCGGTGCTTACGGGGAGGCGGAAAACGGAATAAAAATCGGATTTTTATGAGCTTAGGCAACATGGACTATACCTTGAAGGATCTTTGCTAAACAAAAACAAGCTAAAGCTAACTAGAAACTAGCTAAGTGCTAGAAAGATTATACCTTAGGCTTTATGTCCTTCTCTCCTTGCTCCTTGGAGTGGTGGAAGGAGGTCACCTTGGTCGTCTTCTCACGTCGAAGAAAGATCCACCCGAAAGCCTCAACCTTTGGCTTCAACTCCAAGCTAGAAGTAACTAGGGTGCAAGAAGTGCTAATCCTTGAAACCTAGATGAGAGTAAAGATTATCTAGAAAGGGTTTTTCTCAAGCTCAAGTGTTTCTCAACACATGAGAGGGGAGAGCTTGAGGGAGAGGATGAACAAGAGACAGAAAGTGAATAATAGAATGAGAATAATATGAACCATTCTCACTTATATGTGTATATTATTTTAATTAGATAATTAGCTAGATAATTGTCATGGTTAATCATGACATGACCATTATCATTTCATATTTAATGCTAATTGCAAGGATCAAAAAGCATCTTTTATATGGAATGATGATGGTCAATATGTCAACAAGGGTCAACAAGTCAAGATAGTCAAAAGGTCAACAACCATAACCATGCACAATTATATTAAGCTAATATCAATTAACCATAATACACACATAAGCATTAGGGTTAATAAAAATGACAATAGTCATTAAGCCTAATCAAAGTCCTCTCCCTCTGTCTCAAGCAACTGTGCATACGCACCCGCATTCGTGATCCGAGGAACACGAATACAAAGAGAAAAACCAATCCTAAATCATATACTAGGATCCGGCTTAAACCAAAGCCCTCTAGTATAAACTGTCCGGACAGCAAACGTGCACAAGTGCGCGGATGTGAACGAACCCTGTCGCAAAACCATGCGACCTCTACTCATTTTGCCCAAAGGCGAATAGCTCTCTGTGTGGGATTCTAAAGACTCGACACTACGTTGGCAGTGGGTTTAACCGCAGACCGCAAGCGGCACTAGCTGTACGTAACGGTCCCCAGGTAGATGTCGATAAGAAGACTGACGAGGTGAACCCCATCTGAACTCCTACTGAGCCTGTATGTGACAATCTCCGTACAGTCCGGTCTGTTCGTCTGATACATCGCATGGCGGGCCTAGGGGGATGGTGAACGTCAGTCCCCTAATAGCGGTACAAGTCGTGTCGGAGTGTAGCCCAGAACACCCTGAGATAACACTGGAAACCTACCAGTATATCTCGCTTGCCCTGGCCAGGGACTACTCGTGTAATGGCTCTCCTAGACACAGCGCGATGTCAACCCCCAATACCGGGAGAGACGAATCCTGTCTAACCGTCACTGCCTCCAAGTGCTTCGGGACAGCACCCAAAAACTACCTGTTTGCACGACTCCTTTGAGCCGTGGTAGGGTAGTAATCAAAGTGCAGTGGGAACACACTCGAGGCGAAGTGACAGTGTCAAGTCAACGGACTAAGCTGTACTCATGTCACCTGGGAACTGTTAACTGACGATAGGTATAATACCAACCAACAGTTCCCGACGAGTCCTGTCCAGTGTACTCGTAACCTAACGAGCACCCGCATACTATCTCAAGTACGACGTACTGACGGCTGTGGGACAGACCGTCTCCCACACTGGGATGAAAAGCGCATACGCTAGTCTACTCCGGAGTATCGATGCCCTGTCTCGATAGTCCAACGACTAGGGACCTGTATAAGGATGTGCTTATAGATCACCCAGCTCCCACGAGTGTGAGCGCCATCACAACGCTGGTAATTAAGCAAAGATCCTAAGGGCTCTACTAATATGTATATCAGCAATATGCTAAAAGAAACATATGCACATATTAAAGCAGAGACAAACCAAGTAGCATACTACCATTTCGAGCAAGATTGTATATACAACTGTGAATATCCCAAGCTTCCATCAAGTAATATACAAACTAGTATGATACAGTAATGGCCTCTAGGGCATATACACTAACACATTGTACTCGACACACATCCTGTAGCAAACCTCCGGGGCCAAATCCGGTGATTCTAGGTCGTCCTTTCCTTGCCACTTCCAACGCTGTTATAAACTGTAGAAACGGTTCAATGAACGTATCATTTGGAAATATGACCATTGAACTAAATATCTCCAAAGTTGGAAGTCTGCCATCAGAACCCTCTGCTCATATTTTAGATTTGTGCTCTGTCCATGAGATCGCTCCCGATAGTTGTGGAGCTGAGGAACTTTGCTTTACTGATCTCGATGACATTACCACATCTCTGTTTGACTTTACACAAGATCTTAGTGAGGACACTTTTTCTACACTTGAGTCCTACACTTTTGACTTTTCTCCACCCGAGTCTGTATCTTTCACAGGCTCTGAGCTTCTTTGTAAATCCAAAAATCACTCAATGATCCCTCCTTCTATCATTTCTCCGCCCGAATTAGATCTCAAAATTTTACCGTCTCATCTTAAATATGCTTATTTAGGTGAGAAGGAATCTTTACCGGTTATAATTTCCGCTTCTCTAGCATTAGAGCAAGAGAATGCACTTTTATCGGTTTTGAGATCTAACAAAGAGGCGTTTGGTTGGAGTATGGCGGACATCAAAGGGATTAGTCCCTTGATAGTTGAACATCATATACATATGATGGATGATTCCAGACCAACCCGAGAACCACAGAGACGGTTGAATCCCGTCATGAAGGAAGCGGTCATCAAAGAGATCGTCAAATGCTTAGATAATGGTATTATATACCCCATCTACGATAGCCAATGGGTGAGTCCTATACATGTCGTTCCTAAGAAATCCGGCATCACTGTTATAACCAATAAGGCGAATGAGTTGATTCAGACACGCGCCCAAACTGGGTGGCTTGTATGTATCGATTATAGAAAACTCAACGCTGCCGCGAGGAAAGACCACTTTCCTCTACCATTCATTGATCAAATGCTGGAACGCTTAGCGGGACGAGAGTATTATTGTTTTATGAACGGATACTCAGGCTATAATCAGGTCCCCATCGCCAAAAAGGATCAAGATAAAACCACTTTTACTTGTCCTTTTGGTACCTTTGCTTACAGTCGCATGCCCTTTGGGTTATGCAATGCTCCCGCTACCTTTCAGCGGTGTATGATGGGGATATTCTCTGATATGGTAGAGAATTTTCTGGAGATCTTTATGGATGACTTCTCGATTTTTGGAGACTCTTTTTCCGATTGCCTAGCGTATCTTGACGCTGTTCTTACTCGTTGCAAAGAGAAGAACTTAACTTTGAACTGGGAAAAATGCCATTTTATGGTCCAAGAAGGAATTGTTCTTGGACATGTCATTTCACAGAAAGGCATTGATGTTGACAGAGCTAAGATAGATGTCAATCAAAACCTCCCTCATCCCAAAAGCGTCAAAGATGTTCGCTCTTTCCTTAGCCATGCGGGCTTTTATAGAAGATTCATTAAGGATTTTAGCAAAATTGCTAGACCTTTAACTTTTCTCCTGGCCAAGGATACGACCTTCCATTTTGACTCGGACTGCGAGACAGCTTTCGACTCACTTAAACACTCACTCACTTCAGCCCCCGTTTTATCATCACCAAACTGGGACTATCCTTTTGAGCTAATGTGTGACGGATCCGACTTTGCAGTAGGTGCAGTCTTAGGACGGCACATCGAAAAGATTCCACACGTGATTTACTATGCAAGTAAGACCCTGAATGATGCGCAAATCAATTATACAACCACGGAAAAAGAACTTTTAGCTGTTGTATTTGCATTAGAAAAATTCAGGCCTTACTTAATTGGCTCATCTATAGTTGTGTATACTGACCATTCCGCTTTAAAACATCTTCTGGCGAAGAAAGATGCAAAAGGTCGACTAATACGTTGGATCCTACTGTTATAAGAATTCGATCTTGTTATCAAAGATAAGAAAGGATGTGAAAACGTAGTAGCTGACCATCTTTCACGCATCTCTTCTTCCCCTGTGACCCTACCGATCAATGAATCGTTTCCTGACGAGCAACTCTTGAGCGTATCCAATGAACCATGGTTCAGGGATATTGTGAACTATCATGCCACGGGACTGATACCCAGCGATTGGTCAAAACAGGACAAATACCGTTTTCTATCCCAAGTAAAACACTTTTACTGGGATGAACCCTATTTGTTTAAATATTGTCCTGATCAGATCATTCGCCGGTGTGTCCCGAATGAAGAGTTCAAGAATGTTCTTTCTTTTTGTCATGATCAGGGCTGTGGGGGTCACTTCGGTCCTAGAAAGACAGCGGAGAAGGTTTTGCAATGTGGATTTTATTGGCCGACCTTATTCAAGGACGCATTTGACCATTGCAAAACCTGTACACAATGTCAGTATACGGGTAGAATCTCCCAAAGGAATGAAATACCTCAGCAACCCATCTTGGTTGTTGAAATATTTGATGTTTGGGGCATAGATTTTATGGGTCCTTTTCCCAACTCCTTTGGGAATTTGTACATACTGCTGGCGGTTGATTATGTCTCAAAGTGGGTAGAAGTCATTCCATGTCGCACTAATGACAAGAAAGTTGTCATTAAGTTCTTGAAAGAGATTATCTTCTCGCGATTTGGACACCGACGCGCTATTATTAGCGATAATGGGACACATTTCTGCAACAGGTCTTTCGAAACTCTGATGCGAAAATACTCAATCAACCACCGACTTTCTACACCCTATCACCCCCAAACAAGCGGGCAGGCTGAAATCTCAAATAGACAAATCAAAGTTATCCTGGAGAAAACTGTTGCTAAAAATAGAAAAGACTGGTCGACCAAACTGACGGATGCCCTTTGGGCATTCCGAACTGCATATAAGACTGACCTAGGAATGTCTCCATATAGGATAGTGTTTGGAAAAGCATGTCATTTACCTGTCGAGATAGAGCATAAAGCATTGTGGGCTATTAAAGAAATAAATTTTGATCTAAACCTTGCTTGCAACTTTCGGTAGCTGCAACTTAATGAGCTAAGCGAACTCCGCGATGATGCTTATGATAACGCTGTAATCACAAAGAATAGGACTAAGGTTTTTCACGATAAAAATATTTTGAGGAAAACATTTTCACCTGGTCAACAAGTCCTTCTTTATGATTCATGATTACACCTTCACGCGGGTAAGCTCCGATCTCGATGGAAGGGACCTTTTGTTGTGCGGTCTGTATACCCGCAAGGGGCAGTAGAAGTAGAAAATGTTAAAAACGGCACCGTTTTCAAAGTGAATGGACATAGACTAAAGCCGTATTTTTCCACTGACCCCACGGAGGAGCTCTTGTTCTTACAAAAGCCAGTTTATTTGGATTAAAATTCCTCCGTCTTACCTTCATGTCCTGCATATCACTGCATCATCTTTTTGAATGAAGGTGAGTGAGAAGAATATGTTTGGGGGAAGTTCTTCACTTATATATTTTGCCCCCACTAATAATTCCTCCCAGATTTACAGGTTTTGTAGATATAACAGTTGGAAACAGATTGTAAACGATTTCGGATTGTGTATGTTGGAATTGTAAAGAAATCACAACCAAAAATTATTTGACCGCAATCAACTACGGTGTCGGATGTAGATTGTTAATGAGTGCGGATCGTCCACAGGGAAAGTGTAATCGTTCGTCTTTTGAATTAGATGAGTCAAAACTTTAGAGAAAAGAAAACAAAACAATTCATGATTTATATTTGAAGTTCAAGAATTAGAAAAACATAGATCTAATAACAAGAAAAGATAGAATCAAGAATTGATAGTTTGATGATTTTTCCAAACTAAATCTCAAGAATCGAAATGAGGCTAGTAGGAATCGATCGGATCTATAGACGTGATGTAATCTTACAATTACGTATTCTTATCCTTCGATGAATTGATACTAGATCGATGATGATCGACGAGAATTAGGGTTTTCTTGTGAAACTAGGGTTTCATCTTATCCCTTGTTCATTCATCGATATCATTCATATTCTAGCCTCTAGTAAATTCAAGAAACGATCGTAGATCCCTAATTTCGAGCGATCACAATCAAGAAAGCATCGCAACGAAACTAGGTCATCGATTCTTGAACTTGCTAGGGTTTACAAAACTCGTAGGACTTAAAAATCGTATTAAGATTTGTTACATCATCATTCTACAATCGTCTCGACTCCATTACGAGCGGAGTTTCACTCAAACATCACAACAAGAACAACAATTACAAATTGAGATCTAATCATGATGCAAGAATTAAAAGAAAGCAAGATAAAAGAATTTCACCTTTTATTTATATCGACAATTTTATTACATTCGCTCAAGAACTACAAGAGGAAGAACTTGATCGTCGATTTGGCTTCGCTCGTCTCCGTGGGTCGCGGATCGGCTTGGATCACTTGCCCGATTGAAGATCGGCTCGGCTCCTAAAAGGTTGAAGGCTTCTCGCTTGATTGGTACTCAAGATCTTGGATTTGGAGTGGAATTAGGGTTAGGGTTTCGCACAAGCCTTGTCACGAGACTTGTGGAAGATAATGGTGTAGAATGAACCAATGATTATTGATTAGCCTTTAACCCTAGGTCTAGGTTCCTATTTATAGACATCTAAACCCTAGATCTAGGATTTCAAATTCTAAGTTTCCCTCCTAAAGTTTGTTGATGAAATTCAAATTTCCCTCCAAAAGTTAGTTAGGAGAGAAGCTTCTAGATGTGATTAGTTAGGAAGGAGCTTCTAGAAGAGGATTAGTTAGGAGCTTAATTAAGATTAGCCTTGCTTAATCTTCTTTGCTGATCTGGCAGTAGCTTCTGGAGAATTATGGAATTTGACGTGTCACAATGAGGTGTGGGCCCTGGGATGAGAATTGTACACTGACGTGGCAAAAGAGCGGCGGATCCGCGGCTCAAGCAAGCTCCTGCCGCGGATCCGCGGCTACTTCTGGGCTTTGGGCTTTGATATTTCTGGTACAGTCTTGGGATGATTGTTGGGCCTTCTTTTGATGTATTGATTTGTATTTCTCCATCTTAATTTCTACCAGATCTGAAATGATTTAGTTGGCGTATTTTTGATCAGCTCTTTTGCTTTTCTTCCGTATTTCCTGCACAGACTCAAGACAAGTGTTGCGCAAATACAGAAATGATGTGATGCCATGAAATGCGGTTAATTTCCCTTAAAGTGTCGGTTTAAAAGTCTAATACATGAAATCTGGTATTTTACGACTGATTTGCTAATATGTGAAATATGAATACCGAACACTTCTAAATGTGTGCAAGAGATGGGAAAATTGCCGTGTTAAAAATACATTATTTTCGACTGATCAAATACCCCCAAACTTAATTTCGATCGTCTCGAGCGAATGTTTTATTAAAAGGAGAAGGAGAAAATAAAGAAAGAGAAAAACTAACTAGCACACTCTCGTAGGCAACACGATTGCACTGAGTACGTGCAACAAGCCTTTAAACCTCTAGGTGTCCCTAGTAGGAGGAGTGTTGTCTCCTGAGGGTTTTCAGCGAAATGCACCCACAAAATCCAATAATAAAAGGAAGATCATGAATATTACATTTAAAGAAAAGAATCGTAAAAGAAAGACTTTGAAAATTAGGGTTTCCAACTAAGCTAGCTTTTCGGTTGTCATGAGCCCTATCTTAATGGTCATGAAAAGATGTCAGAAATCATGTCCTCCCTCAATAAAACATCGTCTTATTTTACATTCCTATCTTTATTCCAAACATCGATCATATAACCCTGCGTGTGTGTAAAGGACATCCCTACACCCGGAGAATTCAATTCAAGCTATCATACTCTTGCCCATCAGCCTCAGTACTTTTTGATAAATGAGATTGCTCACACACTTTCATGCGACCGTTAATACTTCTTGAGGTACTAACCGACCGATTACTCCTGTGCTTGCTAACTTGGTGTATTTTCCTCGTCTTGCACCACCTCAGGCATAGCAGTGACTCCCAGACCAGTTGGCCTTAGGGCACTAGGTGAAAAAGAACCCTTGCTATATATTTTTTTATTGCCCTTGGTGATAACAAAACCAGTGTCCATTTTTCTCACCACTTTATATTTTTTTCATACATCGGCTTTAAGACAAGAGCATTTCAAGGTATCCTCTACTATCCCAGGCTTTAAGATGTGTGTAAGTGCGAATAGCAGGGTATCAACGTTCAAAATGTTTGGCTTCTAGAATAGAAACTATTTTTCAGACTTATTTTTATCCTCAGATTAGTGACGTCTTTCATCTTACTAACCCTTGGGACAACGGCTCATAACTACTTATTACTAGTTTGTATAAGAAAACTTCTAATTTTCTTAGTTTTCTTAAATTTTTCTAATCTCATGGATGTAATTTTTCACTATCTAAACTTTTATTATCTTATTTATGTACAAAAATATTTTTATAGTTTTGAAAATTTTTAAATTTTTATAGGTTTTCAAAAAAATGTTTTGTGCTTATGCAAAGTGATATGCAAATGATGCGAAAATAAGCACAAACCTCCCCCAAACTTGTTTTCAACAGTGTCCTCACTGTTGCCATCCGCTAAATCTCGAAAAACCTGTAAGCTTGGGAGGAATTTATTAGTGGGGGCAAAATTTTTAAGTGAAGACCCTCCCCCAAACTTATTTTTGGCTCAACATTTTGTAAAAATTTTCTTTTCAAGAGCCAGATAATGTACCCCCCAAACTTGAGTTATGCAATGTTAAGCTTTGAAAATCACATGAGGGGGTCAAAAATCAGTGGTCGATGCCAAGCTTTGCAAAGACCAAATGTTAACACCAACCATTTAAAAAATTTATCAATGCAGTGCTCTGGTTGGTGGAAGAAGAAGTGGGGAAAGGTTAAGTGGTGGAATAGAATGTGGGTGCGTCTCATTTTGGAGAGACGATGCAGTGAAAGTGATGGATTACTCGCATTCTTTTTACAGTTCAGAAAAAGGGGTGGTGGTTCAATTTCATTGATTGGGACATGATTCATCTCAACACCCGTGTCATTCAAAAATGCGAGTTCATCAGCGAAGATCTCCTCAAAAGTTTCATCTATACCCCGGTGAATAATGTCATCACAAAGTGCGGGGTGATCTTCAGACTCTAAGAACAGTTCATGATCCGTGTCAATTGTTGACCCGGACATCTCGGTGGAAGAGTCCGTATGTGTATGATGCATAGTTGGGTCAAACAATAACGCATGAAAAGAGTCAAGATCAATAACAGGAGGATCATCAAATTCACTGCTGTCGACATCCATTAAGTCGACAGAACATACCTGAGCAGTAGGTTCGGAGGGTACACTTCCCAACTTGTAAATGTTCAGTTCTATTGACCTATTCCCAAAAGATAGGGTCATAGAACCATTACGACAGTTGATGATAGAATTGGAAGTGGCCAAAAAGGGGCGACCTAAAATCACCGGAATTTGATTCCGTGGGTTCGCTACAGGTTGTGTATCAATTACAATAAAATCTACCGGGAATATAAATTCTCCGATTTTTATTAACACATCATCCAGTTCACCCCTAGGTTTGGTGATAGATCGGTCAGCCATCTGGAGAGTGCAATTGGTTGGCTTCAACTCTCCGATTCCTAATTGCTCATAAACAGAATATGGAAGCAAGTTAACACTAGCGCCAAGGTCTAATAGAGCACGGTTGATGTGTTTTTCCCCAATAGAAACGGAAATAGTAGGATATCCTGGATCCTTACGTTTCCTCGGTAATTGTTGGGGGAAAGCCGTGTCTATTGTTTTTTCCATAAAAATCTTCTTGGGCACTAGATTCTTCCTCTTCCTAGTGCACAAGTTCTTAAGAGTTTTCGCATAGGACGGAACTTGTTGGATGGCATCTAGGAGAGGGATGTTGGTGTTTACTTGCTTAAAAATGTTCATAATCTTCTCCATATGTGGACTCGGTGTGTTAGCCCTTGACCGATTCGGATAAGGTGCTTTAGCAATAAGCGCTGGGTCCATCATAGGAGAAGGAAGTGTGCGTGGAACCGATCCCAAAATAGAAGTGGGGATCGTCCGTGGAGGGGTAAAAGAGGTGGGCTGAAGTGGCGAGCCTTTTGGGAAATGAAGAATAGGCTCAGAAGAAGATGGTGGGGTAGAAGAACTGGGGTCAGAACTAGAAGTGTGTGTGTAAGGAAAGGTCTCAGCCGGGGTGTTATTGATTGATTTATCAGTATCATCAAACTCTTCCCCAACGTGAGTGTCAAGCACTCTTCCAGATCTCAACGTGATCTCATCCACATGATGTGAATAGCCAGGATTGGGTAAAGGTTGAGCTGGAAGTTTCCCTTTCTCTCTTGCACGCATTTCGGCTTTTAGTTGTGCAATTTGTTCTTCCATCGATTTGATGTTCTCATTTTGAGAGATAATGATCTTCATTACATTCTCAACGGAAGATTGCAAACTTGCCGTCCCTTGGATGGATTGTTTCATGAAAGTATCCAAGGTTTGTGCTAGTGCAGAGGTATTATCTGTACCGGTCAATTGCAAAAAAATTTCATGTGGTGCAAAATTGTTGGCCGGATTTTGGAAGTTTTGTGCTTGGAAGGGGTGCTGACTCAATTGAAGTGGTGGCTGCTGTTGTGGTGAAGAAACCCTTTGGAAATGATTCGTGTTTGGAACCGTGTTTTGAAATTGTGATTGGTTCCAAGCAAAATTAGGGTGATTCCTCCAACCCTGATCATATGTGGAGGAAGATGGATCATTTCTAGGTCTTTGAAATGAGGCATTGGTAAGCTCATGACCTTGAAACGGACATTCTTCCGTCAAGTGAGACGGATCAGAACAGCAGCCACATACAGTTTTGGAGAGTGACATTTGATTTAGGGTGGCGGCTAAAAATTTATTTTCCATAGTCTCGAGTTTCTTGTGTATAGCTGCAATGTCAGCTCTAACTCCTATGGAAATATCATTGCCATCCCTAGACGATTGACTCACACCCTCCCACTGTAAAGATTTTTCAGCGAAATTTTATAGAAAGTTCCAGGCTTCCCCATCATCTTTGGTCATAAAATTGCCTTGACACATGGATTGAAGGGTCTGTCTTGTGTAAGGAGTAATGCCCTCATATATGATTCGGCACAGATCCCATCTCGGGATGCCGTGATGAGGACATTGGACTAACAGATCCTTGAAGCGGTCAAGACATTTTGAAAATGTTTCATTTCGAAGCTAGGTGAATTGATAGATTTCGCTACGGACTCGAGCTGTCTTTTGATGTGGGTAGAATTTCTTAAGGAATGCTTTGACGAACTCGTCCCAATTTGAAATGGAATGTGCGGTAGTGTTATATAGCCACTTCTCGGCTAAATCGCACAAGGTGAATGGGAGAAGACGAAGACGTAAAGCATCCACAGAAAGCTGTGAAGTACCCATCATTGCGCATACATTTTCAAATTTCGTGATAAACACGTATGCGTCTTCAGACTCGAGACCGTGAAATTTTGGTAGAAGGTTGATGTATTGGGGTTTTATTTGAAAATTTTCCCCGTTTGCTGGTGCAATGGAAAGACAGGTGGAAAGTGGACTTCGTGTTGGATAGCACCTCTCTTGGAGAGAGATGCGAGGTGGATTCTGCGCACCAACGGACGGCGGCAGAGTAGTGGAAAAGAAGTTCGATGGAGGTGGATCCATCGATGTGGGTGTGGTGGTGGGTAAAGAAAGGGTAAATGTAGAAATACCGACTTTTGGGTCGATGAGGGAAACGCGGACTAACAGGCACTAGAAACCCGTGTCCAGCCTATCTTGCACTAAAAAGGGTTAGTACAAGTGGCAGCGTGAATTTATAATTAGGGGAATGAATGAATGTGATTGGTGTTTGTTTTGAAAAAGATACGGATTTTTGAAAAATATGATGTAACAAAACAAATGCAACACACAAAAACCCTAGAATCTAGTGGTCACCTAGGTCAAACTCTAGACCGCTCCTAACTGCCAAAAGACAAGTCGCGGGATAGAATCCTCCACTGCCTCTTTGTTCCCCTGTGGCCGGATAAGTGTCAGGTAAGTAGGAAGGTACTCCACTACGTAAGTAGTGGGCCTAATTAATAACCACTAGCCTTAGACACACTCGCCTTAGGCACCACAGGAAAACGCGGATAAGCAATGAATTACCCACGGCCCTCTTTTGTCCTAATTGAGCGCGACGGTCCTTAGAGTCATCTCTAGATATTTTTTTAATTAATGAGGGTAAATGCGGATGAAAGTTTTGCGATTTTCGGGGCCTAGGAAGGGTAATGAACTCCCCACCTAATTTGAATTTGGTCGTGCCCCTTAAATTCCGTATTAATATGCAAACAACCAAAAGAATCAAAACACGCACAAATTTTATTTTGCTTTTGCGGCGCAGCGATTATTTGCAAAGAAACCTGCAAGAAATTGTCAATTGGAGCAGACAGAGGAGAAGATAAGAAAGATAGAAAGTTACAGAGGAATTTTGGTGCAGTGAAGCCTCAAGACCACCGCGGTTCCGCCGCAATAGCTGCTTAATGCCGCGCTTCCGCCGCGGTATGAACAGTACTGTGCACAAAAATTATACAGAGAGCTCCTGTCTACTCCCTGAGTCCTCTGGAAATTTTAGAAAATTTTTTCCACAGCTCCAATGATTCCAGATTTTCTCGCAACAAATCACAACACACGTATTAGGGTTTGTACGAGTTTAGATCTAAAAATTATGATGGAATAAATTGTTCAACTCAAGTTTCAAAATACGAACTATTAGCGCACTTTCCCCGGCAACGGCGCCATTTGATTGTAAACGATTTCGGATTGTGTATGTTGGAATTGTAAAGAAATCACAACCAAAAATTATTTGACCGCAATCAACTACGGTGTCGGATGTAGATTGTTAATGAGTGCGGATTGTCCACAGGGAAAGTGTAATCGTTCGTCTTTTGAATTAGATGAGTCAAAACTTTAAAGAAAAGAAAACAAAACAATTCATGATTTATATTTGAAGTTCAAGAATTAAAAAAACATAGATCTAATAACAAGAAAAGATAGAATCAAGAATTGATAGTTTGATGATTTTTCCAAACCAAATCTCAAGAATCGAAATGAGGCTCGTAGGAATCGATCGGATCTATAGACGTGATGTAATCTTACAATTACGTATTCTTATCCTTCGATGAATTGATACTAGATCGATGATGATCGACGAGAATTAGGGTTTTCTTATGAAACTAGGGTTTCATCTTATGCCTTGTTCATTCATCGATATCATTCATATTCTAGCCTCTAGTAAATTCAATAAACGATCGTAGATCCCTAATTTCGAGCGATCACAATCAAGAAAGCATCGCAACGAAACTAGGTCATCGATTCTTGAACTTGCTAGGGTTTACAAAACTCGTAGGACTTAAAAATCGTATTAAGATTTGTTACATCATCATTCTACAATCGTCTCGACTCCTTTACGAGCGGAGTTTCACTCAAACATCACAACAAGAACAACAATTACAAATTGAGATCTAATCATGATGCAAGAATTAAAAGAAAGCAAGATAAAAGAATTTCACCTTTTATTTATATCGACAATTTTATTACATTCGCTCAAGAACTACAAGAGGAAGAACTTGATCGTCGATTTGGCTTCGCTCGTCTCCGTGGGTCGCGGATCGGCTTAGATCACTTGCCCGATTGAAGATCGGCTCGGCTCCTAAAAGGTTGAAGGCTTCTCGCTTGATTGGTACTCAAGATCTTGGATTTGGAGTGGAATTAGGGTTAGGGTTTCGCACAAGCCTTGTCACGAGACTTGTGGAAGATAATGGTGTAGAATGAACCAATGATTATTGTTTAGCCTTTAACCCTAGGTCTAGGTTCCTATTTATAGACATCTAAACCCTAGATCTAGGATTTCAAATTCTAAGTTTCCCTCCTAATGTTTGTTGAAGAAATTCAAATTTCCCTCCAAAAGTTAGTTAGGGGAGAAGCTTCTAGATGTGATTAGTTAGGAAGGAGCTTCTAGAAGAGGATTAGTTAGGAGCTTAATTAAGATTAGCCTTGCTTAATCTTCTTTGCTGATCTGGCAGTAGCTTCTGGAGAATTATGGAATTTGACGTGTCACAATGAGGTGTGGGCCCTGGGATGAGAATTGTACACTGAAAATTAGTTGATGACGTGGCAAAAGAGCGGCGGATCCACGGCTCCAGCAAGCTCCTGCCGCGGATCCGCGGCTACTTCTGGGCTTTGGGCTTTGATATTTCTGGTACAGTCTTGGGATGATTGTTGGGCCTTCTTTTGATGTATTGATTTGTATTTTTCCATCTTAATTTCTACCAGATCTGAAATGATTTAGTTGGCGTATTTTTGATCAGCTCTTTTGCTTTTCTTCCGTATTTCCTGCACAGACTCAAGACAAGTGTTGCGCAAATACAGAAATGATGCGATGCCATGAAATGCGGTTAATTTCCATTAAAGTGTCGGTTTAAAAGTCTAATACATGAAATCTGGTATTTTACGACTGATTTGCTAATATGTGAAATATGAATACCGAACACTTCTAATTGTGTGCAAGAGATGGGGAAATTGCCGTGTTAAAAATACATTATTTTCGACTGATCAGCAACAGTGAGGACACTGTTGAAAACAAGTTTGGGGGAGGTTTGCGCTTATTTTTGCATCATTTGCATATCATTTGCATAAGCACAAAACATTTCTTTTAAAAATATATAAAAATTTAAAAATTTTCAAAACCCATAAAAATTTAAAAATTTTCAAGTATAAATATAATTTTAATATTTACACATTTTTTGTACATAAATAAGATAATGAAAGTTTAGATAGTGAAAAATTACATCCATGAGATTTGAAAAATTTAAGAAAACCAAGAAAATTAGAAGTTTTCTTATACGAACTGGTAATAAGTAGTTATGAGCCGTTGTCCCAAGGGTTAGTAAGATGAAGGACGTCACTAATCTGAGGATAAAACTAAGTCTGAAAAATAGTTTCTATTCTAGAAGCCAAACATTTTGAACGTTGCTACCCTGCTATTCGCACTTACACACGTCTTAAAGCCTGGGATAGTAGAGGATACCATGAAATGCTCTTGTCTTAAAGCCAAAAGTATGAAGGAAATAAAAAAAAAGTGAATAAAAAATATAAAGTGGTGAGAAAAATGGACACTGGTTTTGTTATCACCGAGGGCAATAAAAAATATATAGCGAGGGTGCTTCTTCACCTAGTGCCCTAAGGCCAACTGGTCTGGGAGTCACTGCTATGCCTGAGGTGGTGCAAGACGAGGAAAATACACCAAGTAAGCAAGCACAGGAGTAATCGGTCGGTTAGTATCTCAAGAAGTATTAACGGTCGCATGAAAGTGTGTCAGCAATCTCATCTAAATATTCATTAATTAAAAAGTACTGAGGCTGATGGGCAAGAGTATGATAGCTTGAATTGAATTCTCCGGGTGTAGGGATGTCCTTTACACACACACAGGGTTATATGATCTATGTCTGGAAGAAAGATAGGAATGAAAAATAAGACGATGTTTTATTGAGAGAGGCCGTGATTTCTAACATCTTTTCATGACCATTAAGATAGGGCTCATGACAACCGAAAAGCTAGCTTAGTTGGAAACCCTAATTTTCAAGGCTTTTCTTTTACAATTCTTTTCTTTAAATGTAATATTCATGATCTTTCTTCTATTATTGGATTTTGTGGGTGCAATCCGCTGAAAACCCTCAGGAGACAACACTCCTCCTACTAGGGACACCTAGAGGTTTAAAGGCTTGTTGCACGTGCTCAGTGCAATCGTGTTGTCTACGAAAGTGTGCTAGTTAGTTTTTCTCTTTCTTTGTTTTCTCCTTTTCTTTTTAATAAAACAGTTCGCTCGAGACGATCGAAATTAAGTTTGGGGGAATTTGATTAGTCGAAAATATTGCATATTTTAGCCGGCAATTTCCTCATCATTTGGATTCATATAGAAGTGTTCGGCATTCATATTTCACATATTAGCAAAACTGTCGCAAAATATCAGATTGCATGTATTAGACTCTAAAACCGACACTATAAAGGAAATTGACTGCATTTCATGGCATCGCATCATCCCTATATTGTGCAACACTTGTTTTGAGAAATTGTGCAGGAAAATCCAGAAGAAAGGCCAAAAATTTACATGGTACCGATCAAACTTTACGCCAACTCAATGATTTCTGTTCTGGTACCAATTCAAAAGGCAAAACAAAAATAAACATATCAAAGAAAGGCCCAAGTATCAAACCAAGACCACACCAGAAGAACCAAGCCACAAGGACCCTATATGGCCGCGGAACCGCGGCCGGAGCCTGCTTGTGCCGCGGTTCCGCGGCGGCCTTGCCACTTCAGCCATCCAATTTTGCTGCATAATGTTTCTCTCAGGGCCTACAGTTCATAAAGACACTCCAAGTTCTAGAAGACTCCAGAGGTTTCTGCCAGATCGGCAAACTAGGGTTTCTAATGCTTAATTAATCCTAGCTTAAAACCTAAGCTAGCTCCTAACAAACGCTTTCTAGAAACTCCTCAACAAACTTTTGGAGAGAATTGGAATTTCAAACCTAGACCTAGGTTTTGGGAAGTCTATAAATAGAAGCCTAAACCTAGGGTTAAGATATATACTTGATACTTGGATCCATTATCCAAGACATAGATACTTCTTCATTTTACCCCCTTCATCTTCTTCTTCCACAAGTCTAGTGAGAGGACTTGTGTGAAACCCTAACCCTAATTCCAATCAAAAGCCATGATCCCGAGTACCCATCAAGCAAGAAGCCTTGCAACCTTTTATGAGCCGAGCCGATCTTCAACAGAGCAAGTGGTCCAAGCCGATCCGCGACTCACGAAGCCGAGCGAAGCCAAGTCGACAATTTAGTTCTTCCTCTTATAGTTCTTGAGCGACTGTAATCAAATTGTTGATATAAATAAAAGGTGATATTCTTTTATCTTGTTTTCTTTAAATTCTTGCATCATGATTCAATCTAAAGTTCTAGTTGTAATTCTTGTTGTGATGCTAGAGTAATACTCCGCTCGTCGAGGAGTCGAGACGATCAATAGAATGATGATGTAACATATCTTAAATCGATTCTTGAATCCTACGAGTTTTGTAAACCCTAGCAAGTTCAAGAATCGACGACCCAATTTGTTGCGATTCTTTCTTGATTGATATCGCTCGAGATTGGGGAGTTACGATCGTTTCTTGAAATTGCTAGAGGCTAGAATGTGAATGAAATCAACGAAAGAACAAGGGTTAAATGATGAAACCCTAGTTTCATCAAGAAAGCCCTAACTCTCGTCGATCATCATCGATCTAGTATCAATCCTTCGAAGGACAAAAACACGAAATCTTGAGATTACATCACGTCTATAGATCCGATCGATTCCTACGAGCCTCATTTAGATTCTTGACATTTGGTTGGAAATATCATCGAAACCCTGATTCTCGATTGTTTATCATTTTCTTGATTCTTCATTAGAATTGTGACACTTGAACATTTGATAAAATCTTGAATCATGTTTTGTTTTCTTTTCGATTAACTTTTCAATTCAAACAAAGCAAATATAAAAACGAATCGCACAATCCCTGTGGACGATCCGCACTCGCTTACGATCTACAACTGACACCGTAATTGATTGCGGTCAAATATAATTCTTTGATTGTGAACTTTATTCAATTTTCTAATTACCGACACAAAGAGACTCTTATCGATCAAATGAAACCGTTATCGGGAATCATTTGAGTTGATTTACTTACTCAGTCTCGAATTTTACGAACAATCAAATGGTGCCGAAATCGGGGACTATTTGAATTGATACACTTTTTACATATACACATCAAGAATTTCTCATCAATCAACCCTCTCCAAAGAGATGTCTCCCAAGACTGATTTGGAAAGGGATCGCATGTCGATTATACCCTACGCTTCTGCGGTAGGCTCAATAATGTATGAGATGTTGTGCACCAGACCAGATGTAGCTTATGCACTGAGTGTGGTAAGCCGGTATCAGTCAAACCCTAGGGAGAAACACTGGATAGCGGTAAAGAACATTCTCAAGTACCTAAGAAGAACTAAGGAGATGTTCTTGGTGTATGGCGAAAAAGACCTCCAGATCGAGGCCTTTGCTGACTCCAGCTTCCAGAGTGACAAGGATGATTCCAAGTCCATGCCGGGTTATGTCTTTACCCTCTATGGAGGGGTGGTGTGTTGGAAGAGTTCCAAACAGGAAACCGTTGCAGACTCGACGATGGAAGCGGAATATATCGCTGCTGTAGATGCCGCAAAAGAAGCCGTCTGGATAAGGAAGTTCTTGACAGAACTTCAGGTGGTTCCGTCCATTGTTGGTCCAGTAACTCTGTATTGCGACAACAACGGGGCTATAGCTTTAGCGAAGGAACCCAGGTCCCATCAGAAGTCCAGACACATCTTGAGGCGGTATCACCTGATCAGGGAGATCGTGGGACGCCAGGAGATCGAGGTTCAGAGAGTTTCTATGGAACATAACACTGCTGATCCATTCACGAAGGCCTTAACCCAGACTTAGTTCGAGCGGCTAATCAAGATGATAGGTCTTCGATACGCCAGTACATGGCTTTAGTGCAAGTGGGAGATTGTTAGTGTATATGCCCTAGAGGCCATTACTGTATCATACTAGTTTGTAAATTACTTGATGGAAGCTTGGGATATTCACCTTGGATTGGCGATCTTGCTCAAAATAGTAGTATGCTACTTGGTTTGTTTCTGCTTTAATGTGTGCATATGTTTCTTATAGCATATCGCCTTTACACATTAGTAGAGCCCTTAGGGTCTTTGCTTGATTACCAGCGTTGTGATGGCAGTCACACTCGTGGGGGCTGGGTAATCCACAAGCACATCCTTATGCAGGTCCCTAGTCGTAGGACTATCGAGACAGGGCATCGATACTCCGGAGTAGACTAGCGTATGCGCTTCTCATCCCAGCTTGGGAGACGGTCTGTCCCACAGCCGTCAGTACGTCGTACCTGAGATAATATGCGGGTGCTCGTTAGGTTACGAGTACACTGGACAGGACTCGTCCGGAACTGTTGGTTGGTATTATACCTATCGTCAGTTATCAGTTCCCAGGTGACATGAGTACAGCTTAGTCCGTTGACTTGACACTGTCACTTCGCCTCGAGTGTGTTCCCACTGTTCTTTGATCACTACCCTACCACGGCTCAAAGGAGTCGTGCAAACATGTAGTTTTTGGGTGCAGTCCCGAAGCACTTAGAGGCGGTGATGGTTAGACAGGATTCGTCTCTCCCGGTATTGGGGGTTGATATCGCGCTATGTCTAGGAGAGTCATTACACAAAGTCCCTGGCCAGGGCAAGCGAGATAGACTGGTAGGTTTCCAGTGTTATCTCAGGGTCTTCTGGGCTACACTCCGACATGACTTGTACCGCTAGTAGGGGACTGACGTTTACCGTCCCCTAGGCCCGCCATGCGATGTTCTTAGACAAACAGACCAGACTGTACGGAGACTGTCACATTCAGGCTTAGTAGGAGTTCAGATGGGTTTACCTCGTCAGTCTTCTTATCGGCATCTACCTAGGGACCGTTACGTACAGCTAGTGCCGCTTGCGGTCTGTGGTTAAACCCACTGCCAGCGTAGTGTCGAGTCTTTAGAGTCCCACACAGAGGGTTATTCGCCTTTAGGCAAAATGAGTAGAGGTCGCATGGTTTTGCGACGGGGTTCGTTCACATCCGCGCACTTGTGCACGTTTGGTGCCCGGACAGCTTATACTAGTGGGCTTTGGTTTAAGCCGGATCCTAGTATATGATTTAGGATTGGTTTTATCTCTTTGTATTCGTGTTCCTCGGAACACGGATACAGGTGTGTATGCACAGTTGACTGAGGCAGAGGTAGTGGACTTTCATTAGGGTTGATGACCATTGTCATTTTCTTAACCCTAATGTTTATGTGTGAAATATGATTTATTAATATTAGTTAATTATAATTGTGTTATGGTTAGGGTTGTTGACCATTTGACTATGCTTGACTTGTTGACCTATGTTGACAAGTTGACCATCATCAATTCACATGAAAGATGCTTTTTGATCCTTGCAAAAGTATTTAATGTGAAATGATAATGGTCATTTCATGATTAACCATCACAATTATCTTTAGCTAATTATTTGTTTATCATAATTCACATATATGTGAGAAGGTTGGTTTATTCTTCTCATTCTATCATTCTTATTCTCTCTCCTCCTCTTCCTCTCTCTCAAAGCTCTCCCCTCTCATGAGTTGAGAACCATTGAGCTTGAGATAAAACATTCTAATTTACTCTCTACTCTTTCTAAGGTTCTAAGTTTAGCACACCAAGCACCTTAGTTACTTCTAGTTTGAGGTTGGAGCCAAAGGTAGAGGCCCTCGGGTGGATCTTTCTTCGGCAAGAGAAGGCGACGAGGAGAACCCGTTCTTTCCACTCCAAGGAGCAAGAAGAGAAGGACTTCAAGGCTTAGGTATAACCCCCTTTCCGAGTAGATAACTCTTTTAGCATGGTAGTTAGTTTTTGTTTAGCAAAGATCCCTCCTTTAGCATAGTCCATGTTGCCTAGTGTTGTAAAAATCCGATTTTTCATAACGTTTCCGCCTCCCGCAAGCACCGGGGTGGGTAATGTGGACTTACAGTTTTGATTTTGAGTTATCTGCTCTTTGTTCATGCGTATGTATTGCGCTACGATGCGTTTTATGTATTGATGATTTCGGAGCCACGACGACTTTGACTTTTTACTGAAATTTTTTAGTATTTGAGGGGTTCAATTTAAATTCGGCTACCGAATTTCTTTAAGTGGGAAAGACTGTACCATTTCAGAAAAATAAAATATTATTTTTGGGAATTTTTATAATTAAATAACAAATATAATGAATATTTTAATATTTCGGTATAATTAAATACCGATAAATTGGGAAAAAATTGGAAAATTATAGAAATTTCTGAAATGAGGGTGCTTTGTGTGATTTATATAAATTATGAAATTTCATGATTTATTATACACTATTTTAATGCTAATCGCGATTAAATATCGCTAATCGTGCATTAAACGTGTTTTGTGCACATGACATGCACATGTCATTTTTAGCACTTGTTACATTTTTATCAAGGCCTTCTCTTTTTTTTTGTAGCATGGTTGTTGTTTTAATTGAGAAGGGAAAAGAACAGAAAAGAAAAGGAAAAGGAAAACAATAAAAAAATGAGGCATGGGCAAGTGAGAGAGAGAGAGGGGTGAGGGGTCTTCCATTGACCAAGATCATTTGTTTCATTCTCATCTTCATCCTTCTCTCTTGTCCTCCTTCATGGCAGCACTCTCTCTTCCCTCTTATTCAAAACCCCCATAACATCACCAAAAACTACTCCAAAGTCCATCCCCACTTCATTAACATATGCACAAGCTCACAAGGTACACTTTGGACCAAGAAAGTTTGCATTTTGGAGACTTGGGGCAACTCAAGAAATTTCTTGAGTTGCCAATTGAGGTAATTTCCGCACCATTAGAGTAGTGTTTCATTCACTTTAGCATTCATGTTAGTTTAGAAGTGAATTAGTGTTGATTTGTGGACTTTGAAAATTTCAAGTTAGGCTTAGGGTTTGAATTGAATTCAAAAGTGTAATTGAGGTTAGTTGTGACCTTAAACCCCTGTAGGGAATGCATATTGGACTGGAACCATAGAGTAAACCCCAAACCCCAGAATTTAGAAACCCCGATATCGGGAAATTGTGAGAATTGTGAGATTGTTTTGACATCTTCTATAACCCGGAGCCTCTGAAAAATATTTAGCAAATACAGAGACACAAGCAGGCAACCTAGAACCTATACCCAAAACCCTGGACCCTAACCCCCAATCCAAGCCGTAGATTTCATGATTTGGGCCGCAAATTACGGCCTTGGTACTTCCAAATTGGTTAGTGCTTGGTCCAGGGCTTTATCTTCAATAAAATAGACCCTCCTTGTTTGCAAAATTGGCTAATTTCACCTAGGGTAAAATCTGGGACCATTTTCTTGAGTTGCTGCTTTGTTTTGCGATTTCGTTTTAACTTGATTTTGGTATTTGATATTGTATTCCGCCGTGTGGTGTTTGATCGCAAACGACTAGGGTTATTGGTTGTGTTTTGCATGCAAGATAATAGGTTTTGACCTATGAACGTTACACGTGCCGATTTGGTTTTTGTGCGCGATTTCTATTTACAATGTCATGTGATACACATGTAGGTACCCTCGAGTGGACTCGGAGCATCAAGGATGGGCGTGGCGACATCGACTCCGGCAAGCGAAGATTAGGTGAGTAGATATATATCTACGGGGGAAGTCGGGTGGATGGAGTATAACACTCCCGCAGTTCGTAGTATAGCTTATATATATATATATATATATATATATATATATATGGTTATATATGTGTTTTATGTTATGTGGATGATTATCAAGATATGATTTTGTGTTCATGGTTTAGTTTAGGTAGTTAGAAGTAACTTAGTTTAGCTTCTTAGTCGCGAACCCTAGAATAAGGTTTACACCCACACGCGCACACACACTTGCATACTTTTATTTACCTGTGTGTATATAGGGATATGTATATATATATACACACATAGGTATGGGACTATGTGTGTGTGTGTATACATGGATTATGAGGATAGTACATGATATTTGGAGATGAGTCGATGGGATTGGGCTTGATGCCATGAGATCGGTGATATGACGTGGTTCGTATTATGAGATATGACACGATGTTTAGCGGGTCCTTTAGGCGTGGTGTTTTCATACACACGCATGCACATACATAGATGGTATCAGATTGTACTAGACATAGATCAGTACCCCTGGATCATGATATATGATAAAGAGAATACTAGATGAATAATGAGATAAATGTGATATTGACCCGTACCCAGATTTGGGATGCCGTACGATGGATTTACCGTAAGAGCTATATTGATGTTTGATCCGCACTCTTGACTCGAGGATGTCATATTATATAGGATATCGTATTGGATACTATTGAGGTGGGATCACCGACTATTATATATATACGTATCGACTCAGATTTAGGTGGTTTCCTTACCTTTTGATTAGACCTGAAGTTTACTTGTAGACTTGTTATTTATGTTATTGCATATTCATTATTTTTGTGATTATTATTCAGCTCCCGCATATTATTGATGTTCGCATCGCAATGCATGCTTATATTATGTTTTCATATGTTAGTATTGAAATCATGCTGTTAGGACACCAACACCATTACCGATGATGCGTATGTTCCACATACACTTACTTGCCAGCTCACACACATCATCATCGGTAATTGCCATGTCACGTACACTTTAAAGAACATTATTTCATTGACATAGCTTGTTAGCTGATAGTTTCGACATGGTATTAGCGTACTTGCTTTTATGTGCTAGTTTTGATATTTCATTTATTACTTGCTATTTCATGCATATTATTGTTCACTGTCATGCATTATTATTTAGGGCCAGTCCGGATTTGCCGGAGCCCAATAATTTTAAATTCATTGTTATTTATTCTCGAGATTTGGGTTTCCATGAGATTTATGGATTTGGAGAAACCGCAATATTTTATAAAACTGATTATCATTTTAAAATGAAAGTTGCATTTTTCTCATGATATAATTTGAGATATGTCCACCATGAGTTTTCTCGTCTCTTGAGCGATATCATACACCCACTTCGAGGAGGAGTAGTAACCGTCTGTGGGTGCATGGTGGACCCGGTGCGGTACCCCGGGGAATGAAGATCGCAGTTGATCGGCGTTGAGCCTGTGACAGGGGAGCATTGCTGACCGGTGATTGTATTGTGACTCGTCGGATATCCGGAGGATACCGATCGGAGTTGGGCCAGTCCGGATAGCCGGAGCACAGGGGCCAGTCCGGATAGCCGGAGCCCCAGATATTGATATTGAGGTATTGAGACTTTATGATAAGGGCCAGTCCGTATAGCCGGAGCCCGAGATATTTGGATATTGGAATTTATGTTTTGTGTCGATACTAGACACTGATTTATTTTGATTTATTGATGATACCTCATTTTAAATTACAGAAATCTCTCTAAAACAAGAAAACAGTTTCTCATTTATATGTATTCTGTTTTCATGCATTCATACCTCTTATTATGATATATTACTACCTGAGGCACTGACACGAGTACATGGGATTACACTTATGTATAGATGTTTACCTTTTCCACCTTTTCATGCTTCAGACCTTATCATATTGAGGTTATATATATTATTGATCGTATTGACCTAGGATTGAGTGATATATATGATTTCTGCTCGGTGATGTTTTCTACTCACGAGTTGGAAACTCACCCCCGTTGTGCCACAGTTTTTTGTAGGTTTTGCCGTAGAAGTTTCGTTATGACTTTGCTAGCACACTGCTTCCATTCCGGATGATTGCTTTGGTAGGTGGGTTCACTTGTATCGTGACCACCATTGTACTTCATTTTATTCATTGTATCTAGTAAACTCCATCAACCAGATATGTATATTTTATAGACTTAGATGACCTGTGATGTTTATTCTTTTGACCTTAGAGTCGTGCGTTGTATTATTATGGTTTCATTAATGTTTTGAGTTTCCTTTTAAGTTATGATCCTCGCCCTTCGGCGTTGTATATTATATTGCTTGCGTGGTTGTGACCGTCGATTAACGAAGAGCTAGCTCCCGCTTGGGGATGCCTTTTATCATTCAAGTATATATTATTCATGTTGTACCCCGTTCGGGGCTTGTATTTACAAAGGAAACTATGCCGAAATTTTCAGAAAAGACTTGATGTTTTAAAAACACATAATTCGGCTTATGCTTTTAAAACCACTTTCTTTAAAATGAGTTTTCCATCATTTTTTTATTTAAAATGGTTTTAGATTTCTGGGATTTTGGCTTACTTGAATCAGATGAAGTCCTATAGACCTTCATATGATTCATGTGCCAGTCACGTGCCATTTCGGGTCGTGACAAAGTTGGTATCAGAGCGCTAGGTTAATCTTGGTTCGAGTTTATGTTTGACTATGCGGAGCCTAGGGCGTTTACATATATACGGAATCTAGGCTTGACCTTACGGAACATAGACTTAGTCGAGGGGGTATTAGACCCGAACTTTCGTCGCGTAGGTTGACCTTGGTTGATGGAGTAGGTGACTTAAGGAGAGTGACGTACCGTATGTATGTTCCGCGACATACTTACGATACGCTACTCCGCTTAAGAAGCCTTAGGATATACATTTCCTTGCACAGTATTATATTCATTCCTATGATCTATCCTCATCAATATTGGTTTATGGTTTTGCTGCCACGATTGCACGGGCAGAGAGAGAGAGAGAGAGCTACAGCTAGAGTTGCGTCAGCAGGAGCTCGTCACGGATGAGGACTGACCAGGGCATGATTCCAGGGACATACGATTTGCATAGATGCATCGTTTTATTATGTTTTCGCGCCATGAGCGTTGGTGGATCACTTTTACGAAGATTTCTCGGACGTGCAGATCAGCACCAGAGGATTGAGCCACTGATAGAGGACAGCCAGAATGTGATAACCATTGATGTATCGCTTATTCATGATGATTGAGGCACTGTTTAGCGTGCAGACAAATGAGCCAGTTGTTGCTGCGAACGACAAGATATCGCCCCAGATGTTGGAGGTATTGTTGTACGAGTTGTACTTAGAGATATGATGGAAGGTCGCTAGTCACCCGAGGATGAATGACTAGGACATGTGGTTCATTCGTTACCCCGATGCGAGGTCATCAGATTGATTGATTCCAGCTTGAGAAGACTCCATGCAGGTACGTTGAGAGTCGATAGTGACTATCGAATGTCAGAAAACTTATTTTCTAAGTTTAAAGTATTCGGAAAGACATGCAAGTAATTCTATGGACCCTCTAGAAGAATGAAACCCTAAATCGACATAATGACCATGAGAACGCCTTTAAACCTTAGGGTTTGCGGTAGTTCAGCGGTGCCATTAATAAGGCTTGGGTTTGCCCTTCTACGGTTGGTCCATAGGTGCTGTGTCATGTACTTGATATTATTAAACTGTACCCAAGATGTCGAGCTCTTGGGGGATTATGGGGTTTTGACGAATAGATCGAATGGTTCGACGTCTTTCGGATATCTTGTAATGGGATGCATTACTTGGGAGACTCCAGATACGAGTATAGCCGTTAGAGCACAGTCCATGCAGCCACGAAGAGACGAGTCCGAAGCAGTCAACATTAGAGGAAAGTGGAGTAAGAGGTTCGTGCGAGATCTTGATGAGATGACGTTCCACTCCGCCGACATCAGAGATGTGATACGCATGCAGAGGCGTTGTATATGGATTTATCTTCCAGAAAGAGTCGCTATGAGTATGCAGCCATTCCAGAACCAGAAATTGATATAGTAAAGGATGATAACCTCCAGACAGTGCGGCAGAAACGAGATTAGGGAGAGACTTCGACATGACCTTTCTGGAATATTATACGAGAAGACTTGGACCCAGGAGTGGTCATATTACGCACACCCAGCAGGCCAGAGTTCGGCATCATCGACGAGACATGTTATGGGTGACCATGACAGTTGGCCAGAGATCTTTAGAGGATGTGTTTGAGTGGGACTATTCCGCCATACTTGATTTCGGTATTTGGGCGATCTATTCGCATGATTGAGTTTTGATGACTGAGTTTCATGATATTTATTTTCGTGCACCATGGCTGCACCTACTGGGTATTTATATTTTATGCATAGTTATTGCACTTGAGATATGCTTTATACACCGTTGCGGTGATTTATGATTTATGGACAGTATCACACTTTATATCATTTGTGCCTTGGCTGCACATGTTTATGATTTCATGGATTTCATACAGTTGGGTTGATTTTGTGCATATGGTATGCACACGATTTGGTTTTTGCACTTGGTATAGTTCACATATGCTTGCAGTGCATTGTTACGTATTTTGTGCACCACAGTTGCACCTTACTTCGTTTTGATGTCATTCGAGACATTGATTTTGATTTCATGCCTGATATTTGGATGATGCGTTTGCATGATTGAGATTTTGTGCACCACAGTTGCACTTGACTTCAGTTTGACGTCATTTGAGGTATTGATTTAGATTCCATGCCTATGGCATGCATATGATTTGATTTGTGCTTTCAACAAAACTTCATGCACCTTTAGTATTTTGATTCGACCTTGTGCACGCAGATGCACATGGTTGTGAGATTATATACCACGGTATCCCTGATTGGATTGAGATTTATTGTATACCGTCGATTTTGATTGTGATACACGATATGTGTTTTGTGCACCTTGTGCACCTGTTGGATTCTGGCGCACATTTGATGCGCTTGGATTGGATTTTGCGCATGTCCGGTGCTTGTTATTGGATTTCTTGATTTCGTGCATGTTTGATGCACATGATTTAGATTTCGTGCATGATGGATGCACCTGATTTGGATTTTCGCGCATGTTGGGCGCATGATATGAGATGCGATTTTGGTGCACACCAGATGCACTAAATCGGGATTCTTGTCCATATCAAATGCATCTCATATTGCTGTCAGGCACACCGTTGCCTCTGACAGGTGTTTCGTGCACACCTGTTGCACTTAGATGTTGTTTCTGTGCACATGTATGGCACATTCATGGGTTTTGATTTCCGTGCGCACCAGACGCACGCGGCATTCTTATGCACATTTTGGGATTGATTTCTTACGGAGAAGTACGTTTTTATGATATTTACTATTTGTTTTCGTACTGAGCAGGACTAGTCAGAGGACGGTACCTGAATATACTTTGCATGCATTGATAGCTATCGAAGAGATTTCCAAAAAGGGAGTTATAGTATCAGTATTTACCCACGTGTCTGAGATAACACGAAACGTTTAAACAAGGAAACCCTTCTAAATTGTTTTTAAAAGGGCGGGACGTGCATTTTAAACAAAGGATATTTATACATATAATTATTTTCTTACATTATACGTCCGCCACTGTGCCATGATATGCACATCGCACAGCGATTTTAAAAAGGTTTGGCATGCATTTCCTTCAGATGTTTACATGTATAGTTTTGATGTTCACATGTATGGTTTGGTGTATATCATGTTGGTTTCGTTTTGGGCTTTGATATTGATGTCTTCGCCATGACTCCGATGATTGCGGGATGCTTGATGGAGTTTTTATTTTGAGTTATCTGCTCATTGTTCATGCGAATGCATTGCGCTACGATGCGTTTTTTTTATTGATGATTTCGGAGCCACGACGACTTGGACTTTTTACTGAATTTTTTTAGTATTTGAGGGGTTAAAATTAAATTCGGGTACTGAATTTCTTTAAGGGGGGAAGACTGTAACATTTCAGAAAAATAAAATATTATTTTTGGGAATTTTTATAATTAAATAACAAATATAATGAATATTTTAATATTTCGGTATAATTATATACCGATAAATTGGGAAAAATTTGGAAAATTATAGAAATTTCTGAAATGAGGGTGCTTTATGTGATTTATACAAATTATGAAATTTTATGATTTATTATACACTATTTTAATGCTAATCGCGATTAAATATCGCTAATCGTGCATTAAACGTGTTTTGTGCACATGACATGCATATGTCATTTTTAGCACTTGTTACATTTTTATCATGGCCTTCTCTTTTTTTTATAGCATGGTTGTTGTTTTAATTAAGAAGGGAAAACAAAAGAAAAGAAAAGAAAAGAAAAGGAAAAGGAAAACAATAAAAAAAATGAGGCATGGGCAAGTGAGAGAGAGAGAGAGGTGAGGGGTCTTCCATTGACCAAGACCATTTGTTTCATTCTTATCTTCATCCTTCTCTCTTGTCCTCCCCCATGGCAGCACTCTCTCCTCCCTCTTCTTTAAAACCCTGATAACATCACCAAAAACTACTCCAAAGTCCATCCCCACTTCATTAAACACATGCATAAGCTCACAAGCTACACTTTGGACCAAGAAAGTTTGCATTTTGGAGACTTGGGGCAACTCAAGAAATTTCTTGAGTTGCCAATTGAGGTAATTCCTGCACCATTAGAGTAGTGTTTCATTCACTTTAGCATTCATGTTAGTTTAGAAGTGAATTAGTGTTGATTTGTTGACTTTGAAAATTTCAAGTTAGGGTTAGGGTTTGAATTGAATCCAAAAGTGTAATTGAGATTAGTTGTGAACTTAAACCCCTGTAGGGAATGTATATTGGACTTGAACCATAGAGTAAACCCCAAACCGCAGAATTTAGAAACCCCGATATCGGGAAATTGTGAGAATTGTGAGGTTGTTTTGACATCTGCTATAACCCGGAGCCTCTGAAAAATATTTAGCAAATACAGAGACACAAGCAGGCAACCTAGAACCTATACCCAAAACCTTGGTCCCTAACCCCCAATCCAAGACGCAAATTTAATGATTTGGGCCACAAATTATGGACTTGGTACTTCTAAATTGGTTCGTGCTTGGTCCGGGGCTTTAACTTCAGTAAAATAGACCTTCCATGTGTGCAAAATTGGCTAATTTCACCTAGGGTAAAATCTGGGACCATTTTCTTGAGTTGCTGCGTTGTTTTGCGATTTAGTTTTAACTTGATTTTGGTATTTGATATTCTATTTCGTCGTGTGGTTTTGAACGCCAACGACTAGGGTTATTGGTTGTGTTTTGCATGCGAGACTATAGGTTTTGACCTATGAACGTTACGCGTGCCGATTTGGTTTTTGTACGCGATTTCTATTTACAATGTCATGTGATACACATGTAGGTACCCTCGAGTGGACTCGGAGAATCAAGGATGGGCATAGCGACATCGACTCCGTCCAGCGAAGATCAGGTGAGTAGATATATATGTACGGGGGAAGTCGGGTGGATGGCGTATAGCACTCCCGCAGTTCGTAGTATAGCTTATATATATATATATATATATATGGTTATATATGTTTTTTATGTTACGTGGATGATTATCAAGATATGATTTTGTGTTCATGGTTTAGTTTAGGGTAGTTAGAAGTAACTTAGTTTAGCTTCTTAGTCGCGAACCATAAAATAAGGTTTACACCCACACGCGCACACACACTAGCATACTTTTATTTACCTGTGCGTATATAGGGATATGTGTATGTGTGTGTGTGTGTGTGTGTGTACACATACACACACATGGTTATGGGACTATGCATATATATACATACACACACACATATACATATACATGGATTATGAGGATAGTACATGATATTTGGAGATGAGTCGATGAGATTGGGCTGGATGCCATGAGATCGGTGATATAACGTGGTTCGTATTATGAGATACGACACGATGTTTAGCGGGTCCTTTAGGCGTGGTGTTTTCATACACACGCATGCACATACATAGATGGTATCAGATTGTACTAGACGTAGATCAGTACCCCAGTTCATGATATATAATAAAGAGGATACTAGATGAATAATGAGATAAATGTGATATTGACCCGTACCCAGATTTGGGATGCCGTACGATGGATTTACCGTACGAGCTATATTGATGTTTGATCCATACTCTTGACATGTTTGATCCATACTCTTGACTCGAGGATGTCATATTATATAGGGTATCGTATGGGATACTATTGAGGCAGAATCACCGACTATTATATATATACGTATCGACTCAGATTTAGGTGGTTCCCTTACCCTTTGATTAGACCTTTAGTTTACTTGTGGACTTGTTATTTATGTTATTGCATATTCATTATTGTTGTGATTATTATTCAGCTCCCGCATATTATTGTTGTTGCATGCTTATATTGCGTTTTCATATGTTAGTATTGAAATCAGGCTGTTAGGACACCAGTACCATTACCGATGATGCGTATGTTCCACATACACTTACTTGCCGGCTCACACACATCATCATCGGTAATTTCCATGTCACGTACACTGTAAAGAATATTATTTCATTGACATAGCTTGTTAGCTGATAGTTTCAACATGGTATTAGCGTACTTGCTTTTATGTGCTAGTTTTGACATTGCATTTATTACTTGCTATTTCATGTATATTATTGTTCACTGTCATGCATTATTATTTAGGGCCAGTACGGATTTGCCGGAGCCGAATACTTTTAAATTCATTGTTATTTATTCTCGAGATTTGGGTTTCCATGAGATTTATGGATTTGGAGAAACCGCAAGATTTTATAAAACCGATTATCATTTTAAAATGAAAGTTGCAGTTTTCTCATGATATGATTTGAGATATGTCCACCATGAGTTTTCTCGTCTCTTGAGTGATATCATACACCCAATTCGAGGAGGAGTAGGAACCGTCTGTGGGTGCATGGTGGACCCAGTGCGGTACCCCGGGGCAAGAAGATCGTAGTTGATCGGCATTGAGCATGTGACAGGGGAGCATTGCTGACCGGTGATTGTATTGTGACTCGTCGGATATCAGGAGGACACCGATCGGAGTTGGGCCAGTCCGGATAGCCGGAGCCGAGGGGCCAGTCCGGATAGCCGGAGCCCCAGATATTGATATTGAGGTATTGAGACTTTATGATATGGGCCAGTCCGGATAGCCGGAGCCCGAGATATTTGGATATTGGGATTTATGTTTTGTGTCGATGCTCAATGTTCCAAGTCGTGGGAATATCGAGACGGGGCATCGATATTCCAGAGTAGACTATCATATATCTTCTCGACCCATGTTATGGGCGATGGATGATCCCATATCCATTGGTGTTTGACATCAGATATGGTATACGGGTGCTTAGTGGAGACTGGGTACACTTAACGGACTCGCCGAGATCTCCTAGATGGTATTATACCTCATGTCAGATTGCAGTTTTCTTGTGACACTGGTACAGGTTAGTCTGTCGACCCGAGATCGTCATAGAGTCTTGTGTGTCTTCCACTGTTCTTTGATTTCCACCCTACCATGGCTCTACTGAGTCGTGCAAACAGGTGGTTTTTGGGTACAGTCCCGAGTCACATGGAGGTAATGAGCGATAGGAGGGGATTCGTCTCTCCCGGTATTGGGGGTTGATGTTGCGCTATGCTCGATTGGCCATAACTGGAAATCCCTGGCCAGGGTAGATGTGATTTACTGGTAAGTGTTATCAGTAGTTTCACGCCCGTTATAGACCTTACATCGGAATGATTTATCAAGCTATTGGGGTCTGACGTTTACCACCCCTAGACGAGATATGCGACATATCAGATAAAGAGACCGGACTGTACGGTAGTATTACTGATTGGATTCGCAAGAGTGTGAGCAGTCTTGCTTGTTGATTTTCTGATCGCTCAATACCCAGATGGCCGTTACGTTTAGCGTGCCTCTTGCAGCTTGTGGGTGTTTGATATGATCATCACCTACTGCTGCAATATTGACGAGTCTTTAGAGTCCAACACAGAGGTTTCCTGGCTCAGGGAAAACGAAGTAGGAGCACATATGAGATATGTGCGGGGAGATTTGTAACATTTGTGTAAAATAAGATATTATTTTTTGGAATTTTTATAATTAAATAATAAATATTATGAATATTTTTATAATGCGGTATATTTATATACCAATAAATTGGAAAATATTTGGAAAATTATAGAAATTACTGAAATGAGGATGTTTTATATGATTTAAGAAAATTATAATTCTTTATGATTAATTTTATTCTATTTTAATGCTAATCGCGATTAAATATCACTAATCATGGATTAAGTTTGATTTGTGCACATGACATGCATCAAGTCATTTTTCACATTGTTACATTTTCTAACATGGCTTTTCTTCATTTTCAAGCATGCTTTGGGTTTTTATGAGAAGTGAAAAGAAAAGAATAGAAAACAAAAGAAAAGAAAAGAAAAGAAAAATGATAAAAAAAAATGAAGTATGGGCAAGAGAGAGAGAGAGAGAGGGTGAGGGGTAAGCCTTAGTCTTGGCCATTTCCCTCTTCATTATTTCTTCATCTTTCTCCTCTCCTCCTTCACCATGTCAGACCTCTTCATTCCCTCCTCTAAATCCTCACAAACCAACCCCAAAACAACATAAAAAAAACTCCATCTCCACTTCAGAAAAAACATGCACAAGCTCTCTACAAGCACTTTGGACCAAGAAAAATCAGATTTTGAGCAGTTAGGGCAACTCAAGAAAATTCTTCAGTTGCAAAATGAGGTAATTTCATCACCATTAGCATAGTATTTCATTCACATTAGTGTCCATGCATGTTTAGAAGTGATTAAGTGATGTTTAGCGAGGTTTGAAAATTTCAAGTTAGGGTTTTGGGGAATTATTGAATTCAAAGGTGTAATTGAGGTTAGTAGAGACCTTATAACCCCTCTAGTGTTAGTTTCATGGACTGAAATCATAGAATCAAACACAAGAAATGAACTTAGAATCCCCGATATCGCATTTTGTAGAAATTGTGAAGGGAGATTGATATCTGATAACACCCGGGGACACTAGGAATTATTTTTGCAAACACCGTGAGTCATGCAGGAACCCAGGAAGCTACCATAGAGACCCGAGCCCAAACCCCCTAACTTAGGATGCAATTTTAATCTTCTTGGCCGCAAATTGCAGCCAGGCTGGGGCAGAATGCCTCCATGTTTGGTCCAGGGCTTTTATTTCAGTAAACTAGAACCTTCCTATATGCAAAATTTGCTAATTTCACCTAGGGTAAAATCTGGAGCAAGTTTTCAAGTTTCTAATTTCATTTTGCTGCTTTGAATGAATTAGAATTTGGTATTTGTGTTTTATCTCGGTTGATTCACGTTTATACGTCAATCGTCGAGAGTTGTTGGTTATTCGTGCATGCTTAGACCATAGGTTTTAACCTATGTACGTTTCGTGTATCGTATTAGTTTTTGTTCGCGATTTCAGTTTACGATTCTATATGTGATATGTAGGTACACCCACATGGATTTCGAGACGACGAGGAGAGCATAGCGTCATCGACTCCAGCAAGCGAGGATCTGAGTAGATATATATCAACGTGGGATGTCGGGTGAATGGTGTATAGCACCCCCGCAGTTTCGTATTATAGAACGCAAATGCGTTATTATAAATATATATATATATACTTATGTGGTTATGAGATATGCATACTTGGAAAGAAATGATTATGTGACTTTGGGTTAGTTTAGTGTAAGTAGAAATAACTTAGTTTAGCTTCTTAGTCGTGAAACCTTAGAGTTAAAATTTGCATACACGCGCACACACGCACACACACTTGCATACTTTTTATATTATTTGTGCGTATATGGGGATATGTGTATATATATATATACGCATAGGTATGGGACTATATATATATATATACGTATACATATACATCGGTGATGTGATATGATTCGTATTATAAGATACGACATGATGTTATAGCGGGTCCCTAGGCGATGTGTTGTCATACACATGCATATACATATGTAGATAGTATCGGTATGTACTAGACTTAGATCAGTACCCCCAGTTCACGACATGTGATGAAAGGATACAAGATGAATATTGAGATAAATGTGATATTCGACCCGTACCCAGATTTGGGATGCCGTACGATGGATTTACCGTACGAGCTATATATTGATGATAGATCCCCACTCTTGACTCGAGGATTTCATATTATATATTGTATCGTATGTGATACTATGGAGGCGGGATCACCGACTATTATATTTATATATATCGACTCAGATTTAGGTGGTTTCCTTACCTTTTCGATTAGTCTGTTAGTTCAGTCATGTAGTTTATTTGTAGATGTTAGACTAGACTCGAGTCATACCTATTTCAAAACTAACGAATCGTGAGTATTTTAAAGACAGGCCAAGGGATTCTACGGATATATCAAAGGACGTACCTTTTCTTAAAAATACCGTAGCCCTATTTTCAAAACACCACGATTCGTATTATTTCAAATGGCAAAACGGTATGACACATATATAGTAATGTAGATTCTTTATTGTTGCGTTATTATTCATGTTCCACATATTATTGCTGCATTTACTATTCATTTTCCATTTATTCTGCTGTTCGCATTGCATTACATGTCTATATGTATTTTCGTGAGTAATGATGAAACCTGTTGTTATGACACCAGCACCATTACCGATGACGTGTAAGCTCCACGTACACTTGCTTGCCGGCTCACACACTTCTTCATCAGTAATTGCTATGTCACGTACACTTTAGAGAACATTACTTTATTGACATAGCTTGCTAGCTGATAGTTCCTATATGTTATTGTTTTCATTTGCTAGTTTAGACATTGCATTTAATACTATGATTTTCATGTTTATTTATATGTTCATTCGCCATGACATTTTGGGCCAGTCCGGATTGCCGGAGCCCAGTGTTCATTATTTATTTACATTGTGATTTATGATTTTGGATTTCCATGAGATTTCTAGATTTAGAGAAACCACAAAGATTTTATAAACTGATTATCATTTTTAAAGATAAAATTGCGGTTTCCTCGTGATATGATTTGAGATATGTCCACCATGAGTTTTCTCGGCGCTTGAGAGATATCATACACCCGATTCGAGAAGGCGGAAGAACCATCTGTGGGTGCATGGTGGACCCGGTGCGGTACCCCGGGGCGAGAAGGTCGCAGATGATGGCGTTGAGCCTGTGACAGGGGAGCACTGCTGACCGGTGATTTTATTTGTGACTCGACGGATATCCGGAGGATACCGATCGGAGTTCAGGCCAGTCCTGATAGCCGGAGCCTGAGGTTTTGAGATTTGATGATATGGGCCAGTACGGATAGCCGGAGCCCTAGATATTGAGATTCGAGGTTACAGACCAGTCCGGATTGCTGGAGCCTGAGATATTGAGATATTAGGATTCATGTTTTGTGTCGATACTTGACACTGATTTCATGTTCATTTCATTGATGATACCTCGATTTATAAATATACAGAAATCTTACTAAATAAAAAAAACGGTTGTCGCATTCATGATGCATTCTATTTTCATTATATTGCATTCATACCTCATATTTATGATACGTTGCTACCTGAGGCACTGACACGGGCACTTGGTATTACACTTTTGTATAGATGTTTACCCTTGCTACCTTATCATGCTTCAGGCTTTATCATATTAAGGATATATATTACTAATCGTATTGACCTTGGATTGAGTCATACATGCGATTTCTGCTCTGAGATGTTTTCTACTCACGAGTTGGCAACTCACCCCCGTTGTGCCACAGTTTCCTGCAGGTTTTGCCGTACAAGTTTCCTTGGCGGCTTTGCTGGAACATTACTTCTTTCCGGGCGATTGATTTGGTAGGCGGGTTCACTTGCATCGTGACCACCCTTGTATTTATTTATACTCAGTTGTATCTAGTAACTCTATCAACCAGACTTGTATATTTATTAACCTTAGAATACCAGTTGTATATTCTTTCGACCTTAGAGTCGCGCGTTGTATTATTATGGGTTTTCTTGATGATATTGAGTTTCCTTTTGAGTTTTGATCCTCGCCCTTCAGCGTTGTATATTATATTGCTTGCATGGTTGTGACCGCCAATTGGCGAAGAGCTGGCTCCCGCTTGGGGATGCCTTTTATATATTTCATGTGTTGTACCCTTTTAGGGCCAATATTTACAAAGGAAACTCTGCCGAAATTTTCAGAAAAGACTTGAGATTTTAAAAATGCATACTTCGGCTTAGGTTATTAAAACCACTTGCTTGAAAATAAGTTTTCTTCACTTTTTCCTTAAAATGCTTTAGATTTCTGGGATTTTTCGCTTACTTGAATTAGATGGGGTCCTATAGACTTCATATGATTTGAGTGCCAGTCACGTGCCATTTCGGGTTATGACAAAGTTAGTATCAGAGCGCTATGTTAACCTTGGTTCGAGTTTATGTTTGACTAAGCGGAGTCTAGGGTTTTTATGTATTCGGAACCTAGGCTTGACCTTACGGAACTTAGACTTGGTCGAGGGGGTATTAGACCCGAACTTTCGTCGCGTAGGCTGACCTTGTTTGATGGAGTAAGTGACTTAAGGAGAGTGACGTACCGTGTGTATGTTCCGCGGCATACTTACGATACGCTACTCCGCTTAAGAAAGCTTAGGATGTACATTTCCTTGCAAAGTATTATATTCATTCATATGATCTATCCTCATTGATATCGGTTTATGGTTTTGTTGCCACGATTACACGGGCAGAGAGAGCTACGGCTAGAGTTGTGTCAGCACGAGCTCGTCACGGACGAGGACTGACTAGGGCATGATTCCAGGACACACGATTGTATATATGTATCATCCTATTGTGTTTTCGCACCATGGGCGTTTGATGGATCGCTTTTACAAGACTTCTCGGACGTGCAAATCAACACCAGAGGATTGGGCCACTGATAGAGGCCATCCAGAATGTGATGACCGTCGATGCACCGATTATTTGATGATTGAGGCACTGTTCAGCGTGCGGACAAATGAGCCAGTTGTTGCTGCGAATATCAAGATATCGCCCCAGATGTTTGAAGCTAATGCCGCACGAGTTATACTTAGAGATATGATAGAAGATCGCTATTCATCCAGGGAGGAATGACTAGGACATGTGATTCGTTGCCAACCCCGATGCGAGGTCATCAGATTGATTGATTCTAGCTAGAGACGACTTCACGCAGGTACGTTGAGAGTCAATAGAAGACGATCAAATGTCAGAAACCCATTTTTCCAAGTTTAAAGTATTCGGAAAAACATGCAAGTATTTCCGTGGACCCTCTAGAAGAATAAAACCCTAACTTGATAATGACCATGAGAACCCTTTGAAACCTTAGGGTTTGCAGCAGTTCAGCGGTGCCATTAATGAGGCTTGGGTTTGCCCTTCTACGGCTGGTCCATAGGTACTATGGCATGTACTGGAATACTATTAAACTGTACTCAAGATGTTGAGCTCTTGGGGGATTATGGAACTTTGACGAGTCGATCGGAAGGTTCGACGTCATTCGGATATCATGTGATGGGATACATTGCTTGGGAGACTCTAGATACGAGTATGGCCATTGGAGCACAATCCATGTAGCCATGAAGAGACGAGTCCAAATCAGTCGACTTTATAGAAAAGTGGAGTAAGAGGTTCGTACGAGATCTGGATAAGATGACGTTCCACTCCGCTGACATCAGAGATGTGATACACATGCATAAGCGTTGTACATGGATATATCTTTCAGAAGGAGTCGCGATGAGTATGCAGCCGTTCCGGAACAAGAAATAGATTTAGTAAAGAATATAACTTCCGGGCAGTTCGGCAGAAACGAGATTTGGGAGAGACTTCGACAGAACCTTTTTGGAATACAATACGAGAAGACTTGGACCAGGATCGGTCTTATTACGCACACCCAGTAGGATAGAGTTCGGCATCGTCGACGAGACATGTTATGAGTGACCATGACAGTTGGCCAGAGATCTTTAGAGGATGTGCTAGAGCGGGACTGTTTCCGCTATCTTTGATTTCAGTATTTTGGGCGATTTATTTGCATGATTGTGATTTTATGCACCACAGTTGCACTCGACTTCGGTTTGATGTCATTCGAGATGTTGATTTTGATTTCATACCTATGGTATGTATGTGATTTGACTTGTGCTATCGGCATAGTTTTCATGCACTTTTAGTATTTTTGATTTGATTTTGTGCACGCTGATGCACATGGTTATGAGATTATATACCATGGTATACCTGATTTAGATTGAGATGTGCTGTATACCGTCGATTTCGATTGTGATACTCGATATTTGTTTTCGTACACCTTGTGCACTTGACTTGGATTCTTGCGCATGCTTGACGCGCTTGATGCGATTTTGGTGCATGCCAGATGCACTAAATCGGGATTCTTCGTGCATATCAGATGCACCTGATGTTGCTGTCAGGCACACCCGTTGCACTTAGATTTTGTTTCTGTGCACATGTATGGCACATTCATGGATTTTTTTTCCGTGCGCACCAGACGCACGTCTTATATACATTTTGGGATTGATTTCCTTTTAGCAGTATGTTTTTATGATATTTACTATTTGGTATAGTAGCTGAGCAGGACTAGTCAGAGGACAGTACCTGAATATATTTTTGCATGCATTGGTAGTTATCGAAGGGATTTCCAAAAGGGAGCTATAGTCTCAGTATTTATCTACGTGTCCGAGATGACATGAAACATTTTATAAAGGAAACCCTTCTAAATTATTTTCAAAATGCCGAGACGTGTATGTTAAACAAAGGGTGTATATATATACATAGTTACTTTCTTATAAATAAACGTCCGCTACTTGTGCTGTGATGCGCACATTGCACAGTGATTGGAAAAGAGTTTAGCATGCAATTCTTTCAGATGTTTTAATGATGTTTATATGTATGGATTTATATATATCATGTTGGTTTTCGTATTGGATTTTGACAGTGGTGTCTTCACCATAACTCCGATGATTGCGGGATGCTTGACGGAGTTTTGATTTTGGATTATATACTCATTTTTCATGCGCATGCATTGCACTACGATATGTTTGTATATTTATGATTTTGGAGCCCGGACGACTTGATCATTTTACTGAAATGTTTTAGTATTTGAGGGGTTTAAATTTAAATTCGGGGACCGAATTTCTTTAAGGGAGAAGACTGTAACATTTCAGAAAAATAAGATATTATTTTTCGGAATTTTTATAATTAAATAATAAATATTATGAATATTTTTATAATGCGGTATATTTATATACCAATAAATTGGAAAATATTTGGAAAATTATAGAAATTACTGAAATGAGGATGTTTTATATGATTTAAGCAAATTATAATTCTTTATGATTAATTTTATTCTAGTTTAATGCTAATCGCGATTAAATATCACTAATCGTGCATTAAGCTTGATTTGTGCACATGATATACACCAAGTCATTTTTCACATTGTTACATTTTCTAACATGGCTTTTCATCATTTTCAAGCATGCTTTGGGTTTTTATGAGAAGTGAAAAGAAAAGAATAGAAAACAAAAGAAAAGAAAAGAAAAATGATAAAAAAATGAAGTATGGGCAAGAGAGAGAGAGGGGGTGAGGGGTCAACCTTAGTCTTGGCCATTTCCCTCTTCATTATTTCTTCATCTTTCTCCTCTCCTCCTTCAGCATGGCAGCCCTCTTCATTCCCTCCTCTAAATCCCCACAAACCAACCCCAAAACAACATAAAAAAAAACTCCATCTCCACTTCACAAAAAATATGCATAAGCTTCTTACAAGCACTTTGGACCAAGAAAAATCGGATTTTGAGCACTTGGAGCAACTCAAGAAAATTCTTGAGTTGCCAAATGAGGTAATTTCATCATCATTAGTATAGTATTTCATTCACATTAGTGTCCATGCATGTTTAGAAGTGATTAAGTGATGTTAGCGATGTTTGAAATTTTCAAGTTAGGGTTTTGGGAATTATTGAATTCAAAGGTGCAATTGAGGTTAGTAGAGACCTTATAACCCCTCTAGTGTTAGTTTCATGGACTGAAACCATAGAATCAACCCCAAGACATGAACTTAGAATCCCCGATATCGCATTTTGTAGAAATTGTGAAGGGAGATTGATATCTGCTAACACCCGGGGACACTAGGAATTATTTTGCAAACACTGTGAGTCATGCAGGCACCCAGGAAGCTACCACGGAGACCCGAGCCCAAACCCCCTAACTTAGGCTGCAATTTTAATCTTCCTGGCCGCAAATTGCGGCCAGGCTGGGGCAGAATGCCTCCATCTTTGGTCCAGGGCTTTTATTTCAGTAAACTAGACCCTTCCTATATGCAAAATTTGCTAATTTCACCTAGGGTAAAATCTGGAGCAAGTTTTCAAGTTTTTGATTTCGTTTTGCGGCTTTGAATGAATTGGAATTTGGTATTTGTGTTTTATCTCGGTCGATTCACGTTTATACGTCAATCGTCAAGAGTTGTTGGTTATTCATGCATGCTTAGACCATAGGTTTTAACCTATGTACGTTTCGTGTATCAATTTGGTTTTCGTTCGCGATTTCAGTTTACGATACTATGTGTGATATGTAGGTACCCCCACATAGATTTCGAGATGACGAGGAGAGCGTAGCCTCATCGACTCCGGCAAGCGAGGATCAAGGTGAGTTGATATATATCTACGGGGGATGTCGGGTGGATTGCGTATAGCCCCCCCGCAGTTTCATAGTATAGAACGCGTATGCATTATGATATATATATATATATATAAATATATGTATATATATGTGTGTGTGTGTGTATATATGTGTGTGTATGTATATGTATATATATATGTATATGTATATGTATATGTATATATATATATGTATATGTATATGTATATATATGTATATGTCTATCTATATATGTGTGTGTGTGTGTGTGTGTGTATACACACACACACACTTATGTGGTTATGGGATATGCATACTTAGCAAGAAATGATTATGTGACTTTAGGTTAGTTTAGTGTAAGTAGAATTAACTTAGTTTAGTTTCTTAGTCGCGAAACCCTAGAATTTAGATTTTGCATACACACGCGCGCGCACACACACTTGCATATATTTTATATTATTTTTGCGTATATGGGGATATGTATATATATAAACGCATAGGTATGGGACTATATATATATATATATATATATATGTACGTATACATATACATGGATGATGAGGATAGTATATGATATATGGAGATGAGTCGATGAGATTACACATGATCCCACGAGATCGGTGATGTGATATGGTTCGTATTATGAGATACAACATGGTGTTATAGCGGGTCCCTAAGCAATGTGTTGTCATACACACGCATATATATATATGTAGATGGTATAAGTATGTACTAGAATTAGATTAGTACCCCCAGTTCACGACATGTGATGATAAGGATACCAGATGAATAATGAGATAAATGAGATATTCGACCCATACCCAGATTTGGGATGCCGTACGATGGATTTACCGTACGAGCTATATGTTGATGATAGATCCTCACTCTTGACTCGAGAATGTCATATTATATATTGTATCGTATGTAATACTACGGAGGCGGGATTACCGACCGTTATATTTATATATATCGACTCAAATTTAGGTGGTTTCCTTACCTTTTCGATTAGTCCGTTAGTTTAGTCCTGTAGTTTATTTGTAGATGTTAGACTAGACTCGAGTCATACCTATTTCAAAACCAACGAATCGTGACTATTTTAAAGACAGGCCAAGGGATTCTACGGATATTTCAAAGGACGTGCCTTTTCTTAAAAACACCGTAGCCCTATTTTCAAAACACCACGATTCGTATTATATCAAATAGAAAAACGGTATGACACATATATAGTAATGTAGATTCTTTATTGTTGCGTTATTATTCATGTTCCGCATATTATTGCTGCATTTACTATTCATTTGCCATTTATTCTGCTGTTCGCATTGCATTGCATGTCTATATGTATTTTCGTTAGTAATGATGAAACCTGTTGTTAGGACACCAGCACCATTACTGATGACGTGTAAGCTCCACGTACACTTGCTTGCCGGCTCACACACTTCTTCATCGGTAATTGCTATGTCACGTACACTTTAGAGAACACTACTTTATTGACATAGCTTGCTAGCCGATAGTTCCTATATGTTATTGTTTTCATTTGCTAATTTAGACATTGCATTTATTACTGTGATTTTCATGTTTATTTATATGTTCATTCGCCATGACATTTTGGGCCAGTCCGGATTTCCGGAGCCCAGTGTTCATTATTTATTTACATCGTGATTTATGATTTTGGATTTCCATGAGATTTCTGGATTTAGAGAAACCGCAATGATTTTATAAACTGATTATCATTTTTAAAGATAAAATTGCGGTTTCCTCATGATATGATTTGAGATATGTCCACCATGAGTTTTCTTGGCTCCTAAGCGATATCATACACCCGATTCGAGGAGGAGGAGGAACCGTCTGTGGGTGCATGGTGGACCCGGTGCGGTACCCCAGGGAGAGAAGGTCGCAGATGATGGCGTTGAGCCTATGAAAGGGGAGCACTACTGAACGGTGATTTTATTTGTGACTCGACGGATATCCGGAGGATACCGATCGGAGTACAGGCCAGTCCTGATAGCCGGAGCCTGAGATTTTGAGATTTGATGATATGGGACAGTCCGGATAGCAGGAGCCCTAGATATTGAGATTTGAGTTTATATGCCAGTCCGGATTGCCGGAGCCTGAGATATTGAGATATTGGGATTCATGTTTTGTGTCAATGCTTGACACTGATTTCATGTTGATTTCATTGATGATACCTCGATTTATAAATATACAGAAATCTCACTAATTAAAGAAAACAGGTGTCACATACATGAACATTCTGTTTTCATTATATTGCATTCATACCTCATATTTATAATACGTTGCTACCTGAGGCACTAACACGAGCACTTTGTATTACACTTATGTATAGAAGTTTACCCTTGCCACCTTATCAAACTTCAGGCTTTATCATATTGAGGATATATATTACTGATCGTATTGACCTTGGATTGAGTCATACATGTGATTTCTGCTCTGTGATGTTTTCTACTCACGAGTTGGCAACTCACCCCCGTTGTGCCACAGTTTCTTGCAGGTTTTGCCGTACAGGTTCCTTACCGACTTTGCTGGCACATTACTTCTTTCCGGGCGATTGCTTTGGTAGGTGGGTTCACTTGTATCGTGACCACCCTTGTATTTATTTATACTCAGTTGTATCTAGTAACTCCATCAACCAGACTTGTATATTCATTAACCTTAGAAGACCAGTTGTATATTCTTTCGACCTTAGAGTCGCGCGTTGTATTATTATGGGTTTTCTTGATGATATTGAGTTTCCTTTTGAGTTTTGATCCTCGTCCTTCGGCGTTGTATATTATATTGCTTGCGTGGTTATGACTGCCAATTGGCGAAGAGCTAGCTCCCGCTTGGGGATGCCTTTTATATATTTCATGTGTTGTACCCTTTTGGGGCCAATATTTACAGAGGAAACTCTGCCAAAATTTTCAGAAAAGACTTGAGATTTTAAAAATGCATACTTCGGCTTAGGTTATTAAAACCACTTGCTTGAAAATAAGTTTTCTTCACTTTTTCCTTAAAATGCTTTAGATTTCTGGGATTTTTGGCTTACTTGAATTAGATGGGGTCCTATAGACTTCATATGATTCGAGTGCTAGTCACGTGCCATTTCGGGTCGTGACAAGATTAATACGCGTATGAGATACCGTAATCTATTCTCGCGATTTGTGTCTTTGGTCGGTTATAAGCGATATAGTCGGGTTATCGGATCAAGTGTTGATTCGATAAAATGATACACATGATATTAGTCGGTTATATGAGATATAGCCGGATTTTTAAATCAAGTGTTGATTTAATAATCTAATGTATATTTATATATTTAATATATTAATTTATATTAACTAGTATTAGCTCACTTAAGATTTCTTTTCTCACTTGATTGTGCATTGGTATATATGTGATATATATTAGTGTACATCATTTTGTGTCACGATAAATGATATATGCAAACATGGGTGTGTATATGACTTACACCATAATTAAGATAATGGTAAGGATTTTATTTATTTTAGTAATTCAAAATTAGTGGTATTATGTCATGCTTAGAAGCTTGGAGAAGTTTAAAGCATCTTTGACTTAGTCCACTAATCTTGTCTCATTTAAGATATTTATTAACCAAACCATTATCTTAAACCATGGTTATGTCTCTACAATGGTTAGTGTATGACACTAACTCACCCATGGTTGCTATTCTCACCTCATTAGTTTTCAATTCTCTCATCTTGATTATCCATCTTCTTCTTCCTCATGAAAGCTTACTAGCTTTCTAAAATGGTGAGAAAATATTGTGAGAAAATAAAATCTAAAGTGAGCCCATTTCCTATTTCATCATCCTCTACTACTTGCCATTTAGTTTAGGGCGTTCTCTTCACAAAGTTCACCACCTAGTGAAGAGATAGCTTGGGTTTGAGTCTGCTCGACGTAGATCATCTTCGGCCTCGAAGACTTCGAGCAAGGTTGTTCATTTCTCCAAGGGAACCCATACTAGAGTTCAGGAGATCTTCACATAGAGCGAAGGGACTACTACACAGACCTTTAGAAGTGAAGGACCGGTCTACAAAGGTTGTATTCCTCATTCACTTTCTATGTACAGTTGTTTACGTTCTAGTTTAGCTCCTAAAACTCTAGTTAGATCCTAGGTTAGGTTGTTTGGCACACTAGAAATTTAAAATACTGCATGTTAGATGCCTTGTGAAACCTTGTGGTCATTCCAAATAACCCAACAGTGGTATCAGAGCCATGCTAGAGCATTAGGAGTTGTCTAGGCGAAGTTAGAAGTTCGAACGAACTTCGAAAACCCGATCTTTCCCATTCTCTGGGAATTTTTTAAAAAGTTGGAATTTTTCACATTAAATTTTTTCATAAAACTATGCAGGTAAAACTATGGACCCTCTAGAAGAACGACACCCTAACTCGACAACATGACCGTGGAACCACGGCCAAACCATGGGTTTGGCAGCGGTTCCACGGCGCTATGTGTGAGGCTTGGGCCGAGCCTTCTACGGTTGGTCTGTAGCTACTGGGGCATGCTTCTGAGTATTTTTGATACTGCTCAAGTGTTGAGCTTTCTGGGAAATTTTGGGAATTTGTTGATTCGATCGAAATGTTTAACATTTCCTAGCTATCTGTGATTGTGATACAATACATGGAATCCACAATATTTGAATTTTATAAATCTAGCAATTTAGTCTCATTTGATCGGTTGCCACAGAATTTTGATGTGATCAAAATTCCGTCGCAATCACGTAGCATACGCGGATACTCGCCGGGTAACCCTAATAGATATCCACACCCCAATGCCCCGACCAAGTGACTATAGGAGAACTCCGTTCCCAAAAGCATCTGTCTGGGTGCTCGCGGCCATGGTGTTCCGCCTAAGTGCACTTCGTCGACGGTATCTAGGGTGCGTCCGTCTACTAAAGTTTCCGACGAGCATTCGATCAGGATGTAGGGAATCTTGTTGAATTGCCCGACTTCTTATTGGAAAGTGTTTTCAATATCGAGACTAAAATGTGGGGTTTATAATTGTTAGGCATGAGATGTCTAAGGAATTCATATTCTTAGGCATGAAATCTAAAATATGTGATATTTTGGGTTTAAGATGTCTAAGGTGGTTGCGGATTCCAAATGTTGTAGTTTTCATTTTCTTTTCTGCAACCGTAAGTGTAATATGTGGTGTATCGCCGGTTTCGTTGCTATACGTCAACGACAATTGGGATACGCATATTTACTTAGGTTGATGACATTTGATGTTATGTGTTGCTATAATATGTTATATTGGATCGTCGTGTTTTAAATAGCCCGGGTTTTTTTTTATGTGAGGTGAGAGTTTTTCATTTTCATTCATGTAAAAAAAACTTGTATGTAATATTCTTTTATTGGGGTACTTCCGGGTTGAGGAAGAGGTCACCGTTGATGTATATTTACTTTTCCGCATTAGGATAGACCTAAGGAGGGAAGCACAAGTAACTGGGTTCTAGAGTCCAATGGGAGACCATCTCGAGACGTCGAGTTCGGGTCTCCTAACTCTAGAATTGGTAGGGTTGCTTTCCGCTCTCGTAGGGGTCTTGGGATGTGGGTTTGGCTATTCATCACGACCGTGGAATCCGTGTTTTATACAAGCTTGAAATAAAACCCGAAAATCCTAGTATATCCAATATTTCATATGTTGTCTTCTGCTGCTGATATTCTGTGATGTGATCACTTTATATTTTGAAATGGATACATTATATAATATATATGATATTTTATAGACATTGCTTATGTTTTTTACCCATGCTAGCCCTGCCCCGCCCTGCCGTTAGTTACCTAACCTAACGGAGCATGACAAGACTTGGTGGCGAATGCGGATGGAATAAGCGTACGTCGTATTTATCTGTGATGCTTAGGTAACTTAAATGATGGGACATTCATTAATGAGATTAATGAAGGAAAATAAAGCTAAAGATGTTGTGGAATCGAATTTTCAAAAATAGGTAGCTCTAGTTGTTGCTTTGCATAGCGGTATTCCTTGTAGAATATCCTGCACCTCATTCGATGTGGAAAGAGCCGAGATCCCTTCACCTGGAGTGACGTCTTTAGCAATAACTACAAATGCTACAACCCTCTGTTTTGTCTTTTGATTGCTTTTCTAGTTCCTGCTTTGCATAGTAATATTATGAATATCCTGCACCTCATTCGACGAGGAAAGAGACGAGATCCCTTCACCGGGAGTGATCTCTTTAGCGAAACTAGCAAAAGCCTAAAAAACACTCCATTTTAAACCTTTTGATTCTGGAACGATATCAAGTTCAAAGAGTTAAAGGTTTTTCTTAAAAACCATCCGCAACCCTCCGTCATTTTAGGAAGTAGAGTACTTAGTATTCGTACTGCGTTTGTCGACCATAGCCAAGGCGTAGTGTACGGTAGCTAAGTGATGTCTTCCTACACAGCATATGATGCGATTAATTAGGACAGTCATGTGACTTTATTGACCTTAGCCAAGGGTCAGGTGGGTGTGTCTAATTAATCACGAAATGACGGGTAGAACTTGACTAGTGCTTATGATTTGATGACCATAGCCAAGGTCATAAGTGCTCGGGGTAAAAACCTTTATCGGGAGTTTCAAGTGTTGAAATTTGCAATGAGATTGCATACCTTCTATGAGATAGTTGGATCCTAATACCCACTGTGAGTAATTGTTACTCCTAGAAGAGTTTTGCACTTTACAATTAAGCTGATCAAGTAGGTGTCAACGGGGTTATGCCCCTGGGAAAACGAGGTTTATTTTAATTAGGTATGTGTGAAAGCATAGGGAACCTCCTTCAAAGTACCGGCACTGGCCTGGCTGAAAGATTGGCGAACTTATAGGGTGTGATTAATCCCGGCTAGTCTTTCCTTTTAAGGTTTGAAGGATGATTTGATAAAAACAGTGGAAGCCATCCTGATTAGATAAAATATATAACTAATCTAATCTTGCAAGAGCGTACGCAGAGTGTTTTCTTCTCTCTCTCTCTCCAGCTAGCGACCATGTCACGCCTTAATCAAGATAATAATATGGATGTATTGACCGAACCCGCTTATTATACTGAGCTGGGGAACGTTGGTCCCGCTCCAACTTAATTGTTATAAGACCGACCAGGAAATAGGGGAATACCAGGATTCCCATGTCGCCTAAACGAAGAAAGTGTATGCTGATGCATCTTCTTCGGGTGTGTTCGTTATAAAGAACTATTTCTCAGTATCCTCTACGTCCTGGGTATTTGATACCGGATCAGGATCCCGCATATGTAATTTGTTTCATGGGCCGCAGATAGGTAGAGAACTGAGAATAGGGTGATATGTCTCTAAGTATAGAGATTGGTGCAAATGTTGCAGCCAAATTAGTTGGCAAGTATCACCTTGTATTACTAAATACATTAATTCTGAACTAATATTATTAGATACCGAAACTGATATGCAACATTATATCAGTCTCTTTATTTACTAAAGAAGGATATAATTTTGTATTGTTGGATAATGTTTTGAATATTTCCTATATCAAAAGTTGATCAGTTCAGGAACGTTATTTATAGAATATACGTTCTAAATCAAACAAATGTTCTCAATGTACAGAACACACATAAGAGGAAGAATTTAGAAATGAACGAATCCTTCTTGTGACATTGTAGACTAGGTCATATTATTGCGACCCGACTAGATAAGTTATATTAAGATGCATATTTAAATCAATTTGAATTTACATCTTGTGAAACATGCTAGTCATGTCACAAAGATAAGATGACCATAGGTCCGTTTACTTAAAACAAAGAAAGAGTTAGTGAACTCTTAGGACTGATACATGATGATGTATGTGGTCCCCTGTCTACACATGCTAGGATTGGTTCTTTGTACTTCATTATATTCATTGATGATCTCTCAAGATTCGGACATGTGTTCTTGTTGAAACACAAGCCTGAAGCTTTTGAGAAATTCAATGAATATAAATCCCAAGTAAAGAACCAAAACGAGTATAAGTATTATGTCCTTTGATGTGATAAGGGAGGAGAATACTTGAGCATGGAATTCCTGGATTATTCAAAAAGAGAATGAGATTCTCTTTCAGCATTACTTCTCCGTATACACCACAGCACAATGGTGTATCGGGGCGGAGCAATAGCACCCTATTTGATATGGTGCGCTCTATGATAAGTTTTGTTCAGTTACATATTTTCCTTTTGGGGTTATGCGCTTGAGGAAGCAGTATACCTATTGAATTAGGTTCCAATCAAATCAGTGACTACCACTCCATATAAGATATGGTATGGGAAGAGCCCATCTCTTAAGCAAGTTAAGATTTGGGTTGTCCGGCTTATGCTTGAAAGAAAAATCCGGACAAGCTCGAGGCAAGGTCAGTTCTGTGGAAGTTTGTTGGATATCCCAAGCATTAGCAAAGGAATATCTTCTACCACACCAAGGAACAAAAGGTGTTTTATTTCTCGGCATGCCACCTTTTTGGGAAAAGGAATTTTTTATGAAAGAAATTTATGCTCATGAGGTAGAACTGGAAGGAGTTCCAGCTATACAAACAACAGCTGATGATTTGGTAGAACCGAAGAATTCAATAGTTCCCGACGAACCTCAGCCTCTCCGCCGATCTGGTAGGGTTACTCATCCGCCTGAGAGATACTACGGTTTTCTTGATGACAGTGGGAGCGAGGATTGCATCATGAGATGATGACCCAACTAGTTTCGAGCAGGCCATCAAGAGTGGGGACTCTATAAGAATGAATGGATGCTAAGCGATCTGAGATGGAATCTATGTACACCAACAAAGTATGGACTTTAGTTGCTATATCTGAAGGGTTAAAACCCCATCAGGAGCAAGTATATCTTGAGAAGATTACTTGGAGTAGATGGAAAATTTGAGACTTTCAAAGCTAGGCTTGTTGCAAAAGGTTCTTGTCATCGACCAGGTGTGGATTATGATGAAACCTTTTATCCAATAGCTATGCTTATGTCCATCCGGATCCTACTTGCTATTGCTACATACCATGACTACGATATCTGGTGGTTGGGTGTCATGACTGCTTTTCTAAATAATGATTTAGAAGAGAGCGTATGTAAGTACACAGCCAGAGAGCTTCGTAGACAGTGGGAGAAGCAGAAAACGTGCGCAAGTTGCTTTATACATTAAAGCAGGTATCGCGGAGTTGGAACATCTGTTTTGATGCGGTAGTCAAAGTGTTTGACTTCATCAAAATGGTAGATGAACCTTGTAAATAAAAAAAAGGTTGTAGAGAGTATGGTGGTTATTCTCGTATTGCACGTGGATGGCATACTCTTGATAGGGAAGGTGTTTCCTATGCTATACTCGGTCAATCTCTTTTTATCACATTGATTCTCCATATAGGATCAAGGTAATACCTCCTAAATCCTGAGTTTTGGATCTATGAGATAGATCTAAATGGATGTTAGGAATCTCACTAGGTGTAGTGAGATGGTATCAATCGATCCTGGGGAGAATCACTGGATAGTTTCCAGGGTGGTAAGGATGACTGAATGTCAGTCACAGGCATTGTCTTTAACCTCAATAGATGGACGGTATGTTGGAAGAGTTCCATGCTAGTTACAGGGGCAAACAAGACGATAAAGGCTGAATATATCGCTATCAACGATGCTACCAAAGAGGCAGTCCGGGTGTATATTTGTTCATAAGATGAACTAGGTTCCCACCATTGTATGACAATGGAGGTGTGGCTTTGGCCAAAGAACCCCGGTCCCAACAGTGACCCAGACATATTCTAAGATGGTATCACCTTATCATGGAGATGGTTGATCAATAAGAGATCGAGGTTAGGAGAGTAGACTCAGAGGTTAACACGGCGGATCCACTCACTGAGGCCTTTCCTGCGAGAGACTTTTGTAGGACGTTGGGTATGCTATACTGCAACAACTGGCCTTAGTACAAGTGGTAGATTGTTAGTTGTATGTATGCCCTAGAGGCCATTATTGTACATGAGATATATATTATAGTGGATGCTGGGACATATATAGGGAGGGCTTTCTTGCCTGACATGATAGTACGCTATCTGGTTGCTCTTTATCTTAACATGTATACTTACTGTCTCTCTGTTACATGTTGATAAAGCCATTAGGATGTGTACTTGACTTCCAGGATTATGATGCAGCTCATACTAGTGGGGCCTGGGTAGTCCATGAGTTCATCCTTCAATGTTCCTAGTCGTGGGAATATCGATACGGGGCATCGATATTCCAGAGTAGACTAGCGTATATCTTCTCGACCCATGTGATGGGCGATGGATGATCCCATATCCATTGGTGTTTGACATTAGAGATGGTATACGAGTGCTCAGCGGAGACTGGGTACACTTAACGGAGTTGCCGAGAACTCCTAGATGGTATTATACCTCACGTCAGATAGCAGTTCTCTGGTGACACTGGTACAGATTAGTCTGTCGACCCGAGATCGTCATAGAGACTTGTGTGACTCCCACTGTTCTTTGATTTCCACCCTACCATGGATCTATTGAGTCGTGCAAGCAGGTGGTTTTTAGGTACAATCTCGAGTCACATGGAGGCAATGAGCGATAGGAGGGGATTCGTCTCTCTCGGTATTGGGGGTTGATGTTGCGCTATGCTCGATTGGCTATAACTGGAAATCCCTAGCCAGAGTTGATGTGATTTACTGGTAAGTGTTATCAGTAGTTTCACGCCTGTTATGGACCTTACATCAGCATGACTTATCAAGATATTGGGGTCTGACGTTTACCACCCCTAGGCGAGATATGCGACATATCAGACGAAGAGACCACACTGTACGGTAGTGTTACTGATTGGATTCGCAGGAGTGTGAGCAGTCTTGCTTGTTGATTTTCTGATCGCTCAATACCCGGGTGGCCGTTACGTTTAGCGCGCCTCTTGTGGTTTGTGGGTGTTTGATATGATCATCACATACTGCCGGAGTATTGACGAGTCTTTAGAGTCCTACACAGAGGTTTCCTGGCTCAAGTGAAACGAAGTAGGAGCACATATAAGATATGTGCGGAACCGAGATTAATTCGCATATGAGATACTGTATTCTATTCTCACAATTTGTGTCATCGGTCGGTTATATGCGATATAGTCGGGTTATTGAATCAAGTGTTGATTCGATAAAATGATACACATGATATTAGTCGGTTATATGAGATATAGTCGGATTATTAAATCAAGTGGTTATTTAATAATCTAATGTATAATTATATATTTGATATATTAATTTACATTAACTAGTATTAGCTCATTTAAGATTTCTTTTCTCACTTGATTGTGCATTAATATATATGTGATATATATTAGTGTACATCATTTTGTGTCATCATATATGATACATGCAAACATGGGTGTATGTGTGACTTACACCATAATTAGGATAATGGTAAGGATTTTATTTATTTTAGTAATTCAAAATTAGTGGTATTATGTCATGCTTAGAAGTTTGGAGAAGCTTAAAGCATCTTTGACTTAGTCCACTAATCATGTCTCATTTAAGATATTTATTAACCAAACCATTATCTTAAACCATGGTTATGTCTCTACAATGATTAGTGTATGACACTAACTCACCCATAGTTGTTATTCTCACCTCATTAGTTTTCAATTCTCTCATCTTGATTATTCATCTTCATCCTCATAAAAGCTTACTAGCTTTCTAAAATGGTGAGAAAATATTGTAAGAAAATAAAATCTAAAGTGAGCCCATTTCCTATTTCATCATCTTCTACTACTTGCCATTTAGTTTAGGGTGTTCTTTTCATAAAGTTCATCACCTAATGAAGAGGTAGCTTGGGTTTGAGTCTCCTCGATGTAGATCATCTTCTGCCTCGAAGACTTCGAGAAAGGTTGTTCATTTCTCCAAGGGAACCCATACTAGAGTTGAGGAGATCTTCACATGGAACGAAGAGACTACTACACAGAGCTTTAGATGTGAAGGAACGATCTACAAAGGTTGTATTCCTCATTCACTTTCTATGTAAAGTTGTTTGCATTCTAGTTTAGCTCTTAAAACTCTAGTTAGATCCTAGGTTAGGTTGTTTGGCACACTAGAAATTTAAAATACGGCATGTTAGATGCCTTGTGAAACCTTGTGGTCATGCCAAATAACCCAACATTTTCTTTCCCGTTTTCTTCCGCAGAGCGTCAGGGATGCTCGAGCATGCAGTTTCAAGTCGTTATGCCAGACTCCGAAGATGACGGTGGCTGTGTACGATGTGGAGTTTACCGAGCTGTCTGTGTATGCTCTGTATTTCATAGCTACTGAGGAGATGCGGGTAAAGAGGTTCGTTCGAGGCCTGCTTACCCAGTTGTTCCTCGCTATCAGCATTCAGCATTGTGACATGTATGCAGCAGCGGTGGACGCAGCCCTTTTGGTTGAGGAGCGTCTTTCCGAGACGTCGGTTGTTCCGGAACCGAAGAGGTTTCGTACTGGTGTTTCAGCACGGAGACAGACGTTTTGACGCCGTGATAGATTCCGTTCAGGTATTGGGGGTAGTGGAGGTTCGGGACAAGGCCAGTTATTTAGCTCTTATCCCCAGGAGGGTCAGCAGTTTTCATCTGGATGTTTCCGGTGAGGGAGTTTGTGTCATTGCGTTCGAGATTGTACTAAGCCATGTGAGGGCGAGGCAGCTGTACCACATGTTACCCTACCACCTTCTCCACCTCAGAAGGCGTTGCCTCTTATGCTTGTTGTTGCGCCGCGTCAGACTCATGTTCAGAGAGGTCGTGGTTGCGGTGGTTTTGTTCCGAGGGGACGGGGTGGCAGAGGCGGAGGTCATCCAGTCGCCAGTAGAGGGCAGGCTCCGGTGTTTTCCTTGACTCATCAGGACGCGTAGGTGTCCAATGTTTTGGTTTCAGGTACTCTTTCTGTATGTTCTTTTGATGCATATGTTTTGCTTGATCCGGGATCTATGCATACGTATGTTTTCACGCACTTCGTGCCAAGGTTAGGCCGAGAGTCGTGTTTGCTAGATCAGCCGCTTATCGCGACTACTCCTGTTGGTGAGTCGTTTGTTGCACGACACGTGTTTCGGTCATGTGCCGTTCGTATAGGAGATAGAGATTTGTTCGTCGACTTGATCCTTTTTGAGATGTTGGACTTCGGCGTTCTCTTGGGCATGGACTGGTTAGCTACTTGCTACGTGTCCGTGGACTACCACGAGAAGACAGTTAGGTTTTGTTTTCCTGGCGAGTCAGTTCTTGTTGTGTAGGGGCACCGTGGTGCCGCCCCTCACAGTTTGATTTCAGCCCTTTGCGCTAGTCGGCTTTTGAGGAGAGGTTATCGGGGATTCTTGGCTTTCATTCATGATACTGGAGCCACGGTAGAGTCATTGGACCGGGTTCTTATCGTGCGATAGTTTCCCAACGTTTTTCCCGTTGAGTTACTTGGTTTGCCGCCAGAGCGCGATATTGAGTTTTGCATTGATCTGATTCTTAGCACGGGGCCTATTTTTATACCGCCTTACCGGATGGCTCCGGCGGAGCTTAGAGAGCTTAAAGATCAATTGCAAGGGTTGCTTGATAGGGGACTTGTGCGTCCGAGTGTTTCGCCTTGGGGAGCTCCTATTCTGTTCGTCAAGAAGAAGGACGACAGTTTGAGGTTGTGTATGGATTATCGTCAATTGAACCGAGTTTACGGTGCGGAATATGTATCCTTTACCTCATATTGGCGATTTTTTTTATCAGCTCCAGACTGCGAAACATTTTTCTAAGATTGATTTACGATCGGGTTATCATCAGTTGCGGGTTCGGAATGATGACATTCTGAAGACTGCTTTTCGTACACGCTACGGGCATTATGAGTTTTTGGTGATGTCGTTCAGACTTACCAATGCGCCCGCAGCGTTCATGGATCTGATGCACCGGATTTTCAGGCCGTTCCTTGACCAGTTTATTATTGTGTTTATTGATGACATTCTGGTGTACTCTAGGAGTCGAGAGGAGCATGAGCAGCACTTGAGGATTGCTTTGCAGACATTGAGAGAGCACCAGCTGTATGCTAAATTCTCAAAGTGCACATTTTGGCTTGATAGTGTTGACTTCCTGGGTCATGTGGTGACGGGATATGGTATTCTTATGGACCCGAGGAAGATCGATGTTGTACAGCTTTGGCTCAGACCTGTATCCATGACAGAGGTCCACAGCTTTTTAGGCTTAGCCGGTTATTACCGCCAATTCGTATAGGATTTCTCGAGTATCGCTGCACCGCTGATCGGACTGACCCGGAAGGGGGTTCCTTTTCTTTGGACTGATGCATGCGAGCAGAGTTTTCTGCAGTTGAAGACTCGGTTGACGACTGCACCAGTTCTATCTTTGCCTTCTTGATCGGAAGGCTTTGTTGTTTACTGTGATGCTTCTCGAGTGGGGCTCGTTTGTGTACTGATACAGCATTATATGGTGATTGCTTATGCTTCTAGGCAGCTGAAGACACACGAGCAGAATTATCCCACTCACGATCTGGAGATGGCCGCGGTGGTCTTTGCGCTGATGATTTGGAGACACTACTTGTACGGGGAGTCATGTCAGACTTTCATGGACCACAAGAGCTTGAAGCACATCTTCCAGCAGCAGGATCTGAATTTAAGACAGCGCCGTTGGATGGAGCTTGTAAAGGATTATGATTGTGAGATCCTTTATCACCCGGGCAAGGCGAATGTGGTAGCTGATGCTTTGAGTCATAGGCCCGTGGGTAGCTTGTCCCAGTTGAGCGCAGTTCAGCTACAGTCTTCTGCAGATTGGCAGATCTTGTGCGACAGTAGAGTACAGTTTGAGTTCACTTTCACTGGAGGACATCTTGCTCGCGTCCGCGCCCGTCCACTTCTACTTGATCGTATCCGTGAGGCGCAGCCCAGAGTTGCCTGTTTGTCGCAGATTTTTGAGCTTGTTCGGTAGGGTACAAATTCGGAGTTTATGATTGATGACCAGGGTGTGCTGTGTTACAGGACTCGCTTGTCTGTAACAGATACTGATGGGTTGAGACACGAGATCCTAGAGCAGGCACATCTGTGAGCCTTTGGTATTCATCCAGGTTCCACCAAGATATACCGTGACTTGAGAGACATTTACTGGTGGGAAGGGATGAAGAGTTATATTTCAGACTTTGTTTCGAGGTGCCTGACTTGTCAGCAAGTCAAGGCTGAGCATCAGAGACCGGCTGGAGAGTTGCAGCCTTTACCCATTCCGGAATGGAAATGGGAGCAAATTTCCATGGACTTCATTGTGGGTCTACCCAGAGCCAGTCGAGGGTATGACTCCATTTGGGTAATTGTTGACCAGTTGACGAAAGCGGCTCACTTCCTTCCAGTGACGACCACTTTCGGTTATGCTCAGTATGCTCAGTTGTACATAAATGAGATTGTGTGTTTGCACGGCATTCCCACATGCATCGTATCCGACAGGGGCACCCAGTTTACTAGCCGTCTTTGGCAGAAGCTTCAGGAAGCTTGAGGTACCCGGTTGAGTTTTAGCACCGCTTTCCATCCGCAAACCGATGGTCAGTCGGAGCGGACTATACATATTCTGGAGGATATGCTTCGTGCGGGTGTGCTTGATTTTGGTGGCAGTTGGGACCATCACTTTTCGTTGATGGAGATCTCCTACAACAACAGCTTTTAGGAGACTATTCAGATGGCACCTTTTGAGGATTTGTATGGTAGAAAGTGTCGATCGCCAGTCTGTTGGACCGAACTCAGTGAGAGTAAGGTTTTGGGACCCCAGCTAGTTCAGGAGACCACGGAGAAGATCCAGCTGATTCAGGACAGGATGAGAGCATCCCAGTGCAGACAGAAGTCTTATGCCGACCGTCGTCGTCGCAGACTTGAGTTCGTAGTGGGGGATCATGTATTCCTGCGGATTTCTCTGATTAAGGAGTGATGAGATTTGGGAAGAAAGGGAAGCTCAGTCCAAGATTTGTGGGTCCTTTCGAGATCCTTGAGTGAGTTGGTGCCATTGCCTATCGTTTAGCACTTCCGCCCAGTTTTCCAGATGTTCACCCAGTTTTCCATGTGTCGATAATTCGCAGATACCTTCATGATCCTTCTCACATGATTCAGCACCAGACCGTTCAGCTTGAGCGTGATCTTTCGTTCATCGAGCAGCTGGTAGTTATATTGGATCAGCACGTGAAGAAACTTCGGTCAAAGGTCTTGTCATCTATGAAGGTTCTTTGGTGTGTCCCTAATAGTGAAGAGATCACTTGGGAGGCCGAGAGCGAGATGCGGAAGAAATTCCCTTATCTCTTCGAAATTACGTGTAATTAAAATTTTAAATTCGGGGACCGAATTTCTTTAAAGGGGAAGATTGTAACATTTTAGAAATCGTTATGCGAATTTTTCCGTTAATAGGTAAAATAAACTGTGTTTTCCGTTAAAACCCAGAAGTGATCATGTTTTAGTATAGACTTAACTGCACCTAGTTTAATTAGGAAATTGCTAGTTTGCAGTTTTTAGTTGTCACTTGAAAATTTTAGTTCACTTAAATAATTTTCCTTAATTAAAATATTATATTAAGCTTTTAATTATGCACTTAATTAATGGTAATTACAAATTTGATTCGGTTAATTATGCTAATGTGAATCTATGCTAACTTAATCACAAGATTAAGCATTAAACCTTCTTTGCAAAATATCTTGAAAATATCTAGATATTTGTTGGAATTAAAGAAAATTTTAATTATAGAATTAAAAGGTTGCATGATGGAAGGTGCATTAATTAAGCTTTAATGATGTTTTTAGACTAGAATTTTCCACACAACTCCACAACTTCCACCTCCTACTAGGTTTGGCCGAGCCCCTCCCTTGCTGCCCTCTCTTTTCCCTCACCCCATTTCCACTTCTTGAAGCTCAAATAATTCATCAAAAATCATCAAATAATCCCAAAAATTCTAAAACAAATCCATACCCATTATTCTTTAGCCCTAATCAAGCTTGGATCTTCATGAAAGTTATCATTTTGGAGGCTAATTTGGAAGTTTAGTTGCAAGTTTGTGAATCTATGTGAGGTATAAAATCCTAACCCTAAGATTTAGTGTTATTTATATACCTTAATCTAGTTATTAGATGTTTAAATATATATTTAATTAGCATGTTTAGAAATTCATGAAAGAGTTGTGAAGATCAAATTAGGGTTTTGATTGTTTGAAATGGTTAATCGAGAAGTTTAGACTTGGAAAAGTTAACCTAGTTGTGAGATTTTTAAATGATATTTTTCCTAATTATCTAATTAAGCTTAATTGAAAACTAACTTTTACTAAATCTTATATGGGTGAGATTAAAATTGTAGTAACGGTTTGTGTGACTTAATTAAGCTACTATGTGATGATTGTGATTGCTAGATTTGTTGAAATTTCTAGACTTGAGCTAAAATGATTAAAAGTTGCTTACTAGGTTTTCGGTTAAATTAGGCATGGGTTTAAATTGACGTTGTGATGTTATATATATTATCTTCCATGATATATATTGTGTTGTGAATGCGCGATAGGTACGATCGAGGTCTAGGCTTGGTGGTTGTGTAGTTTAACGTTCCTAGCTAGGGTTGTGCCGATGTCGTACGCGTTTTGTGCACTATGTGCACAGTATGTATATCTTGTGGACGTTATCCTTGCGTTTCTTTGTCTTTGTGTTGGTGCAGGATATTTAGCCTTATGTGTTGTGTTTGTGAAATTTTAGGATCGCAAGCAGAGACTTCGGACGCTGCGAAGAATGGGAAGCAGGTGGTCGGATTTTCTTAGCTCGAGATCATCGGTGAGTAGATTTAACATCTACGGGGAAATCGCCCGTATGGCGTTATGCGTCAGGGCTGGATATGATATTATAACTGCATGTTTATACGCGTATTAGTTGATTGCACATGAGCATCATTGCATATTATTACCTGTTGTGCCTTGACTTGGTACCTATTGGACACTGCACCATTACTGACGGCTCATGTTGCACGAGCACTAAATTGTATGCTACACCCACACCGTTGGAAATTGCCATGATACGTCCAACACATATATTGCTATAGTTACGTATACCCCTATGTGATATTGTATTGTCATTGACATTGAGACGTTGATTATTGTGCTTTTGCGCATATGAAATATAGCATACATGCATACTTACATGCTTACACATATACCTTGCTATAGCTACATGTTCACTTTATATGATGTTGCGTTGGATTTGGATAATTGGGAACCGCGTGATATATTTAATGACTTGATGCATTTAAATAGCGGATTTTCCCTTGATATGCTCATATTGTTGTTCTATGTTGCATACATCATATTACATGGATTTACGCATTGAGATGTGGATTTCATGTGATTTTCTGGATTTGAGAACCATGGGGATATTTCAAGAAATGTGTATTGTTTTGAAAACCCAATTTCTCCTAATATATGGATTGCGAGTGTCAAGGGTGGACACTCAGGTTCCGTGGATTGCAAGTGTTGGGTTGGACACTCAGATTCCGTGCGATGTATGGATATGTGGATTGCAAGTGTCGAGGTTGGACACTCAGGTTCCGTGGATTGCGAGTGTCGGGTTGGACACTCAGGTTCTGTGAGATGTACAGATACGATATGTGGATTTACGTGTCGATGTTGGACACGAGTATTTCATGATATTTTCGAGTGTCGATGTTGGGCACTCAGGTTCCATGAGATTTACAGGATATGTGGGCCAGTCCTGGTGACGGCGCCTGAGGATTTTGGGATTTGGGGTGTCGTTGATAGACACCAGGTTTTTCCATGCTGATGATTTGTGCATGAGGTTTATTATTTATCCCACACTCGGGATTTATTTGATATGCATTTGATTCATGTAGATATAGTACCCTGGTGGTGTACCTTGATAATGATAGTTGCATATTCATATTGCCATACTTATGCTATCAGATTACATGTGATAGATTATCGCTGTTAGTGCATACTTGCGATTACAGTATGATGTTATTTACTATTCACGAGTTGGCAACTCACCCCAGTTGTGCTACATTGTTTTGCAGGATTTACCCTCAGAGTAGTCGCGGCAGGGCTTCTTATTATCTCTACTTTTGCGGCTACCGCTACGGTTGGTTGTGAGGCCTTTTCCTATAGGTGGGTTTGCGGTTATCCGATAATGTTTATTATTTATCTTTTATATCTAGTACTCTCCATCTACCACTTCATGTATTTGACTTAGAGACGATTTGTGAGGATCGATGTTGTATTATTTTATGATTCGGGGTGCTGTGCTCGTGGGAGCCGGCCTTGTTATGAAGTTTTACCACCTTATGCTGTTTTCATTTATATTTCTTCTCTACGGTGTCGTATATATGCTTGTGGTAGTTGTTTCCGCCGTTGGGCGTGATTTGCTCCTGTTTGGGTTGCTTTATTTATATTCTATGTTGTACCCGTTTTCGGGGATAGTTTTTACAAAGGAGTTGCTGCCGAAATTTTTAAGAAAGTAAACTTAAGTTAAAGATTTTTACTTAAGATTTCCGAAGGTTTTTAACTATGTTTTCTCTAATTATCCCTTTTTGTGGTGGTTTAGATTTCTAGGTTTCGGGTTACTTAAATTGCGTACGCCTGTTGACGTCACGTGGTTTAAGTGCCGGTCATATGCCTAAATTTTGGTAGTGACAGTGTGTGTGTGTGTGTGTGTGTAGTTTATATTAGGTTATAAATATATATTATAGTTTAATACTACTAAAGATAATATCAAACTACACTCTGTCTCCACCAAAATCTCACAAAAATATATTTTGGAAAAATAATACATATATGTAACCTTTTAAACCATAATACAAGAATATTATTTAAATATATCATACCCCTTATTTAAGATTTTAAAAAGATTTAAATATGTTTGAATCTAAGAAATATTTGGTATCCAGATTCTATTAGATTTAAGCGTAATAGATAAAATTCAAAATAAAATATGGGAAGCTTAATCATATGATGGAAGTTAACAAATATAAATTATGCTTAACGTGTGGCTACCAGAAGATATAAGCATATGATTTACATATTATATATATACATATATATTATACTAGACTCACATGGATTTAGTATACCAATAAATATTAATAAATTATAACCATAATTGGTTTCACACATGCGGGTCGGGTCGGGTCGGATCGGATAACCATTTCTACTATTCAAATCAATCGCAATCCAAATAAATAAATAAATATAAAGTAAGATTTAAAATACCGATTAGTGCCATATGAACGTGCTAGAATGTTACATGTGTAATTGATAAGAACATCCATAAATGTCCCTAGTCGTGGGTGTATCGAGACAGGGCATCAATACTCCGGAGACCGGTGTATACGTTTCTAGACCCCGACGAGGGGCGATGGTTGGTCCCGCAGCCATTGGTCTTTTGGAACCTATGATCGTTTTCAGGTGCTCACTGGGGGTGGGTACACTGGACGGACTCGCTAAGAACTGGCTAGATTGTATTATACCGATCGTCAGATAGCAGTTCTCTGGTGACATGAGTGCAGATATTCTGTGGACCTGAGATCGTCATTTTTCACGTATGAGTTCCCACTGTGCTTTGATTACTACCCTACCACGGCTCTACTGAGTCATGCAAACAGGTCTTAGTTGGGTACAGTCCCGAGATACATGGAAGCAGTGAACGATTGTCGGGGATTCGTCTCTCCCAGTATAAGGAGTCGATGCCGCGTTGTGTTCGGTTGGCCAACACCATATGTTCCTGGCCTTGGAGGTTTGAGAAATGCTGATAGGTAGATCAGTAGATTCTCGGATGGTCTAGAGCCACATCGGCACGACTTGTCAGGTTATCAGGGGTCTGATGTTTTCCACCCTTTAGACCCGGCATGCAATATTCATAGACGAACAGAACGGACTGTACGGAGATTATCACGGATAGGCTCAGTAGGAGTTCGGATGAGTTTGCCCGTCGGCCTTCTTTTCGATAGGTACCTGGGTAGCAGTTATGTACAGCTACATAAACCCAATGCTAGCGTACTGTCGAGTATTTAGAGTCACACACAGAGGGTTTCCCTGGTTCAGGCGAACCGATATAGAAGCCGTATGGTTTTACGTGTAGGATTTCGATCATATATGTATACTAGCTACACGGATTTTGTTCGGACGGATAATACTAGCGGCTTACGATTAAGCCGCATTCTAGTATTATACTATTGGATTATTTTATCTCTCGGTATTCGTATTTTTTGTAGTACGAATTCGGGTATGTATATATAGTGGGGTATTCTAGTAATTTCACTAGAATGCTTCTAGAAGAAGACACCTCATTTTGTTTTAAATCTATTTATTTAAATAGATGATGAGGTGGAAGGATGAGGTGTATTAAAGCTTGGTTGCATTATTTCTATTGGAAATAATATATGCTTGATATTTTTTCAAGACTTAGCCATTCCTCACAAGTTGCTTCATTCTACACTTAGCTTTCTTTTTCCTCCTTTGCTCTCTTCTTCTTCCTCAAACCCTAATACTCTCATGTGTTGAGAAACCAAGCGTTATTGAGATAAATTAATCAAATTAACACTCTACATCTTCTAGAATATCTAGATTAGCAAACTAGGTACTTTAGTTACCTCAAGTTTGAGGTTGGAGCTTGAACTATAGACTTTCGGGTGGATCGTCATCGTCGTGAGGAGGCCGACGACCAAGCTTGATCCCGATGGGCAAGGAGCTCAAAAAGAGGGAAAGAAGACCCGAAGTACTTGGTTAATATAGGTATAATCACTTTCACAGTAGATTAATACCTTTGCAAGTTTTGTTATTTAGGGCTTATGGTAGATCTTGGGATTAGTCGGTGTTGCGGTCTTTAAAAAAAATTTGAAAATTCTGCCTCTCTACGAACCCAGTAGAGTATGCGACACCCCCTAACAACTTCAAGTTGTTGAAGTTGAAACTAGAACCAGTGGCTTTCGCGTGGATCATCTTCGACGGAGCTGATCAGAGATCTTGTGCGATCCGTAGCGTCTCAGAGCTTAGCCGGAGTCCAATATTCAACCATTGGAGCACATGAAGATGTTTCAAAGGTTGTATCTTGTTAACTAGTTCTCTTTTGTTTTGCAAACTTTGGTGTCTATGGTTGTTATCTTGGTTAGGATGCTTATGCTCTCTAGTTTTTTTTTGTTTTTCACTTCCGCTGCTGTCACGCCCCGAAAAGTACGGAACGTGACTGGCACTTAAATTACGAAACGTCTCGAGGCGAACGTAATATAAGTAAGCCAAAACCCAGAAATCAAAACCAAATAGAGCAGTAGAGTGAAGGAAAACCAAGATTAATTGAAAGCGATTTAAATCAAATACGTCACATCAAGCTTTTTAAAAGCAACATCTTTTTCCGAGAATTTCGGCAGAGTCTCCTTTGTGAATACTAGCCCCAAACGGGTACAAAACAGGAATATATGCACAATATGAAATAAGGCATCCCCGAGCGGGAGCTAGCTCTTCGCCCAAGGTGGACTCAAAATCACACGCAATATAAATCATCACTGTGCAAAATAAGCATAAAAGGCATAAGTAATAAAGCATCATGTCAGCTCAAGTGAGCTCGACCCAGAGATACAACATATAAATACACAAATCTCACTATCTCGTCTCTAAGTCGCTAATACAATAATACATATGGTATATACGGTAGATGGAGTACACTAGATACAATAATGATACAAGGTGGTAACAAAATAACCCCGCAACCCACCTACGAACAATGCTGCGAGTCAAGCAAAAAGAGCAAGAGAGAAGGTGCGCCCGCCGCTACTATGCGGACGGGTCGAACCTGAAAACACTGTAGCACGATGGGGGTGCGTTGCCAACTCGTGAGTAATAAGTAACATCTAATAAGGTTATTGTAACCATGTACACAATGATGTCACAACCTACAAATACTAATATGATGCGATGTAATAACATGTATGCAACATGAATGCAATATCAATATGAGATTTGAATATAATTAACATGGGAAATCTGTATTCTTTCCATATTAAACTTCTGTAAATTAGCTTTAGTTTCATCAATGAAATCAATATAAATCTTTTTCATGCATCGACACCAAATATGAATATCTCAATTATCCAGGGATCCGGCAATACGGACTGGTCCAAAATATCTGATCTAGGGCTCCGGCAAATCCGGACCAGCTCATATCATCAAAACTCAAGACTACGTCGGTATCCTCCGGATATCCGCCGCGTCACAAATAACCGGTCGGTAGTGCACCCCTGCAAGGCTCAATGCCATCATCTGCGACCATCTTGCCCCGGGGTACCGCACCGGGTCCACCATGCACCCGCAGACGATTCCTCCTCCTCCTCGAATCGGGTGTGTGATACCGCTCAAGCACCGAGAAATCTCATGGTGGACGATATATACACATGATATCATGAGAAAACCGCAACTTACATTTTTAAAATGATGATACGTTTCTTAAATCCTTGCGGTTTCTCCAAATCCATAAATCTCATAAATACAGAAATCCTCGAGAAGAATCATAATACATTAACATGTAGGAATTGATGAATGTCTATGATATCAACAATATGCAATGCGATGCGGAACTAGAAAACCATGGATGAACAATGATGCAATAAAATATGTGCAAATAACTAGCAATCCTACGTATCTATCCTGATGAATTAAATAAATCAAATGCAGGTTTATTAAACATAAATGGTGCAAGATATAAGATTCGGATTTAACAAGTTATAAAGTGTTTGTGGCATAGCAATTACCAAGGCGTGTGTGTCCAAATGAATAGTGCTCATGCAGCATAAACCAAAGGTAATGGTGCGAGTGTCCTGGGAGGTACTATCACAATACACACACACACACACACACACACACACACACACATATATATGATAAATGATGCAATGCAACGGGATGAATAACTCGGAACTACACATAAGTGTAAGTACTAAACAAATTTCTAACTATTGGGCGTCTTGCGCCTGTTCATATCATAATTTTGCATTATTATATTCCCCATTCTTAGTCATTTTACAAATAAACAGATGCTTTTGACCCATGTCTACTACATAGTTGCAGGTTACAGGTTCTCGGAACAAAAAAAGTGAAAAAGATGAAAAGACGATACAAAAGTGAGACTACGACAAACAAATGGTAGAATCTTGATCAAGCCTACAGTTTGGAGATTAAACGAAGATCAATAAACAAGTATAAAGGTAGCGCAAGTTTCAAGACTTCGACATGAAGCGAACGGTAAAGTCCACTACATTATTCACTGTGGAGATATGGAAGAGAACTAGAAGACATTCTGAAGAACCAACTAAGGAAAACAGAAGAAAATGGCAACAGACAGAAGACCAGAAAAATTAAGCTAACAAGACCTCAACATGGCCGCGGATCCACGGCCAAACTTGGGTTTTGGTCGCTGTTCCGCGGCCATAAAGAGACCGTGTCGGTGCAATCTCGTGTCGGTGTGGCGGTGCGTTGACTAGTTTTCTTAGGGGTAAAATTGTAAAAGCAGATGTGTGTTGCTTGTAACCCTAGGGTTTCTATGTTCTATAAATAGAAATCCTAAACCTCTCTATGGGGTATGCCTCTTTTTATCAAATAAAATTCAGAATTTCTGTCATGTTTTGAGAGCATCAATAAAGTAAGTAGATTTATTTTTATTGCCCTAGTTCTTAGTTTTTATTTCTTCCTTAGTATAGATTTATTATCTGCCCTAGTTTAAATTTATTATCTGCCCTATTTTAAATTAGATTAGAACTTTTTATTAATCTGCCGTAGTTAGATAGTTAATCTTTTTAAATCGAAAACTTATAAAAATGTCTTTCAAAAATCCCCTAACGAGTGAGTAGTTCCTCACTTGTTAGGGTTAGGAATAGGAAAGGCTTGAGAGATGAAAATCGCTTACCCCTTTCTTGCCCATCACATATTAATTAATAGGACTCCATTCATTCATACACACACCGCTCCCTACGGCACCCTACCCATGAGGTAACGGTGACACCGTAGTTTAAAAGCCCGTTTGTGCATGTTTTCCATGGAGGTTAAGGTAATAATTAAGAAAGGACGAACAAGGACCTAGAGGAAGAAACATCGTTTCCTCCCATCGTCCTAATCCCCTTTATTAATTGTTACTATAACACCTAATGAGATCTAAATTAGGGCATTGAAAGCGGTGGGAAATCTTTAATTTCCAAACTTAACCTAAACCTAACCATAGCAAGATTCTAAATCCTAGTCTAAATCAACTTAGTTTTTAGTGATAAACATCCAAACACCGTTTGGAATTAACTCGTTAGAACAATTAGGAAATACACAACATCCCTGTGGACCGACCCGTACTCACCGGCTAGCTACCAAGTGACGCTGTTCTTGATTACAGTAAAAAAAATATTTTGATCACAACATCTAGCACGCATAACAATCAAATGGCGCCGTTGCCGGGGATGACGTAGTATTTTCTTTTTGCAATTTCGGGTTAATATAAAATCAGAAAACTCAAAAAAAAAAACTGAAAAATTAAAAAATATAAAAATTTTATCATCTTTTTATTGTTTGAAGGGTGTTTCGTGTGAATTTTGCAGGATCGAAGAACGAGTTCGAATTTGGAAAGATCCAGAGGGCAAAACATGAAACCCTAGATCTAAACAACAGAGGAACAGAAAAAGTCTCGGGAACTAAACCTACTTTTAAGCCGCGGAACCACCGCCCTACGTGCACTTTGGCCGCGCAACCGCGGTCTGCTGACGTCAGCAGTGGACCAAAAATCCCTCTGTAAGTCTTCTGCCCTTCCTCTGAACCCCTAGATATCTCCTCTCTAAAAATTTCCTGCAGGATTCTTTGCGCCAAAAAAATTTCTCCCTTCTCCAATAATTGATATTGTGCAGGATTCTTTGCGCCGCGCTAAAAAATTGTTTGCAGGTGATTGTGTTACTGCTTTGCATATTTTAATTGACTTTAAGGGTCTTAAACACCAATCCAGATTCGTTGGGGATTTCATCACCCTTCCCAGGACCCCAAAAATCACATAAGGCATATTGCATTGACCATTAATTAATTAAAAGAAGATTAGACTCAGCCCTAAGGACTTCGCGCTCAATAGGACAAAGGAATAGTTGTAGGCACTGACCGTTGATTCTAACCTCACTGTGTGGTACTTAGGCTAGACAGGTAGTGAAAGTTAACTTTAAAAGGCCCGTCTCACGGTGATTCGTGAGCGGATCCCTCCTTTCTCTACTTGTGCTTACCTGGCCACAATTGGCGGTGAAGAGGCGGTTTGAGGTCCTACTTCTTGCCCTTTGGAACAGTTAGGAGCTGTCTAGCTGACCCTAGATCTAGGCCTGATTGTGCATTTGTGGTTGATTGAACGCGTGTCTAAGCCTTTTATCAAAAATCTTTTTTGCAAAAAGCTCCACATAAAAAAAAACACAAAAAGAAAAAAAAAGAAATTTTTTTTACAAAAACTTGCAACTTGTCGCTAAGAAATCCGTGCACCCCACTTACACCCACTTTCTTTCCATTGACGTTTTCTTACCCCCAGATTCTGTTTTTCACCTTTTTCACTACACTACCTCTTTAGTGTATGTCCGGTTGGACTAGGGACACTAGTGCCCGATTAGCCCGTGTCTCGTTGGTACCGACCGACGACGCTTTCGACTTCGAAGTCAAAATTCCTTCCACTTCCTTACCTTCAACTTCACATTCTTCGTCTTCTAAGGAAATGTCGGGATTTAATCCTAACAACACCTTAGCCACGGGACTGATTCCACCTCTGCTATGTGCGAATAACCCACAACATCCGACTGTTGAAGCGCCCCAATGAATCGCGCTCTAGGATATTTTCTACCCTATTCGCACCGCCTTACCTACTTGTCTTTCACTCCCACCGGCAAATGAGGATAACTTTGAGATCAAACCCCACTTCATCAACATGTTGCCAAAATTTCACGGACTGGAATCGGAAGATGCCTATATCTTCATAAACAAATTCCAAAACGTTTGCGCAATGATGAAAACAACCCAACTTTCAGATGATGCTATATGGCTAAAGGTCATTCCTTTCACCTTATGTGACTTATCCGAGAAATGGTTATACAACACTGCATCACACTCAATTAAAAATTGGGAAGAGTTTGTTAAAGCTTTTCTTGAAAAGTTTTATCCACATCACAAGACTGCGAGAATTCGCAATGAGATTATTCAAGTTTCCCAGCTTCCTTCCGAACCCTTTTGGAAGTGTTTTGAAAGATTTAAAGACCTACTTGTTCAATGCCCTCACCACGGTATCGAGAATTGGCAACTTTGCTAAACTTTATACGAAGGATTGAACCCAGCAAAGAAACCATTTATCAAGGTCACTTTCTAACCAAATCTAGTGATGAAGCGTGGCAGTTTCTCGACGATCTTGCTGAACAAACACTTCAGTGGGAAAGCACCAAGACCACCTCATTTTTCGTTGGTCAGTCTACGGCAGGCATACATCAATTACATATGTCGATTGCAATGAAGGCCGAGATGGCCGCACTTAAGAAAAAGCTAGAAGCAATTGAGACCAAAATCTCATCGCCTTCTCCTGCTCCTGCTTTACCCCCACGAACTGTTTGCGCTTGTTGTTCAGATCCATCACATCTTACCGAAGAGTGTCCTCACTGTTGCGCCACGGCAGCGCCCCGGCCTCCTACCCGAGACCAAAATGTGGAATCAAAATTTTTCTTAACTTTAACCGGCGCTACCGCGGACAATAAAAGCCGAATCGTGACCATTAACCTAATGCTAGCTAACAAGAGATGGGAAGAGAGTTATACCAAGAGATCCGTGTCCTCCGGTCTTCGTCTCCACTCCGATCTCCCGCGGAATCTCCGTTCGTCACCTCCTCGTCGAAAGGGGCACCACGTAGCCGGATTCTTTTACGGGCTCCCACCTCTGGACCGAGGCAACTCGGGCACGAAGTCTGCTAGCCGACGCGTCCAAGGGTACTGTAGGTTATGGTGTAGAACCTTTGTCTCAATGGGGTGAATTTGGCTTTGATGGAGGAATCAAAATGAACTTTGGAGATGAGAGGGATTTCTTTGTGGCAAGCATGCAAAATGAGATATGAATATTCATGAAAAATGAACTCCTATCCTCCCCTCATGAAAAGTGGCCGGCCCCTCTAATGAGAAATGGTGGAGGAATGAATAACCACATCAAGGGAGGTGATGGTAGGAAAAGTAGAGGGTGACCACATCCAAAGTAAACCTCACATCAACTCTTAATCCATTCAAATCAAGAAAGAGATGGAAATAGAATCTAATGATACTAGTAACCATCATGATGCCACCAATAAGCAAGAAACCCCTCCACAACAAGTTATTTGCAAACTTGCAAATAACCCCCTCCAACGGAAAGTCCGGCCGTGAAGGAACAAAGGAAAACTGGCCGGAACGGAATGCAAACTGGCAACTTCAGAAAACTGATCCTGTAATAAATTACAGGAAAACCCCACTACTGCATATACATGCCCGCATTTGTATTCCCACTGAATATAAATGCAAAGAGACAAAATCTACACTGTCTAATACCAGGATCCGGCTTAAACCAAAGCCGGCTAGTAAAATCCGTCCGATCACGATCCGTACAATACCGCACGTATCTGATCGAACCTTGCCATATCTCCATACGGCCTCTACAGCGTTTCGCCCGAAACTTGAGTAACTGTCTGTGTAGGGGACTCTAAAGACTCGTCAATACTATGGCTGTGGATTTAACCACTAGCACGTCAGAGGTATTAGCCATACGTGACGCCCCACCAGCTATTGACCAAAAGGGACGTCGATGAGCGAACTCATCCTGACACCTTACTGAGCCTGTCAGTGACAATATCCGTACAGTCCGGTCCGTTCGTCTATGAGTATCGCATGGCGGGCCTAGGGGGTTGGTAAAAGTCAGACCCCCAAAAGCGGTACAAGTCGTGTCGGAGTGTAGCCCAGAACACCCTCAGATACTACTGGAATACCTACCAGTAAATCTCCTGCCTCGGCCGAGGGCTTTGTGTAATGGCTCTCCTAGACACAGCGCGACCTCACCCCCAATACCGGGAGAGACGAACCCCTGCAGATCTGCTCGCTGCCTCCATGTCGCTCGGGACTGTACCCAACTAAAACCTGTTTGCACGACTCCTTTGAGCCGTGGTAGGGTAGTAATCAAAGCACAGTGGGAACTCACACGAGACAAATGACGATCTCAGGTCGATGAACTAACCTGTACACATGTCTCCAGGGAACTGCTATCTGACATCTGGTATAATCCCAACTAGCAGGTTCCCGGCGAGTCCTGTCCGGTGTACTCATAACCCAATGAGCACCTGTATACATCTTAGGTGAACCAACTGACACCAGTGGCTTGTGAGACCGGTCACCGCCCCTCGTCGGGGTCTCGGCTGTATACACTAGTCTACTCTGGAGTATCGATGCCCTGTCTCGAAACTCCCACGACTAGGGACCTTTTAAGGATGTGCTTATAGACTCCAGCTCTTACGTATATGATCGCCCTCATACTGCTGGTAGTCAAGCAAGAATCCTAGGGGCTCTATCAACGTGTAATAGCGACTCATAAGGTCACCTAAAGTAGTACACGATGATAAAGATAAACCAGATAGCATACTATCATCTTGAGTAAGACTGTATACCGGGATAGGTCCTCCCTCAATCATTGCAATCACGTGCCTGTGATCCAATAACTGACACTGAGGGCACTATCTCCAACAATCTCTCTCTTGCACTCAAGGCTAATTATTGCGATGTCGCATACTCAGAGCCCGTGTGATACCGAACACCCAAACTCCTCTACTAGTCAGTCTCACAAAGCTCGTTTGCGAAACTATTGCGTTCGAGGAATAGCCTCAGTGAGTGGATCCGCTATGGTGTTTCTTTCGATGTCTCTCTTTATCTCAAGTTCGCGGAGAAAGCCATCTTCCGAAATGAGCAATACCTGTCTTAGAATGTGTCTGGATATCTGAAGGGACCTAGCTCATAAATGAACTCCAAATCCAAACTTTTTAGACTGTATCGTCTGCTGAACTTAATCAGTATCCTGCACCATACCTTCCCTTAGTATCCACCTGGACCACCTGTCCAAAATACTGCCCCTCGTCAGAGGGAAAACTATAACTCTGACAGTCACTCTGTCATCCATATCACCTTGGAAGCCTGGAATGATAACCGTCTCCCAAAAGAGGCTGCTGTTGTCATATCCCTAGAACATCCACTTATGTTCTAAAACTGCTTCCAACTGTTTCTCCAGGATTGGATCACTATCAACTTATTGCACCTACTGCAAGAACAACATCTGGTGTGGTACTTGACATCCCATGATTGACTCAATTGCCTAAGCAAGTGATCTGCCAATCATGCACATCCCTCTTTACTTTAGTCTGTAAGACACCTTTAGAGAGGGTGACTCCATTACCTGCAGGTACACTACCATGCCAGGAGTCGTCCATTCTAAATACTTTTAGAATGCTGTTTAAGTACCCTGATTGGGAAGCCACCCAAATCTAGATCTAATACCATAGATCTAGTAACCAGAATGTCTGATATAAGATCCAATTCCTCTGTGGACAAACTACTGTGTGACAACCAAAGTATAACCGATCGTAGTATAGGAATATCACTTCCTACTCTGTGTATGTCATCAAATACCAGGACATCACACCCTACTACCTTCTTAACAGATCCATCCCCTATTCTGATGAAGTCAAACCTATGACTGTCACATCAGAAATAGATGATCTATCTCCGTTGTATCTGCTTTAGTCTATAAATAGACATAAGCTAACTGTCCACCAATGCTTCCGCTGCTCCCACTGACTACGACAACCCTCTGGCAGAGTCATATAGACGTACACTTCTAAAGCTAGTTTAGAATGATGCTATACTCATCCTCCTGCCGGGTCTCACAGTCTGGATCAACACCAATGGCAAGTCTGGGTAAACAAGAACCTCCCTGCCACCGTCCTTGAGCATACCGAAGTACCCCTCGAGCGCCTGAGGTTACCCACCATATCTGCGGAGTGGCCAATGGAATATCAAACCAGATTGAATCTTTAGGTTCTTATCAAATCTTTAGTAATCGTTTGCGGTTGTGGAATCACTTCCAGTTCTACCATACACCCACTACTGTTTTCTGAAAGAAAAATCCATTTTTAATTAAAACTGTGGTGAGTCAAGAACAATATCACTATTGATCTTCCAGATGGTAGAAAGTCAACCCTCGTCATAGCCCGGGTCAACCCACAAACAGCCATTACAGAAACGTGCCTTGAGTTATCCGGAGTCTGGTTTAAGCATAAGCTGGATAACTCCCCGTACCTTAACAATGTCAAGATATGAACTGTTCTGTATCCAATACAGAAACAGAGGCACTGATATAATTGAACCAGATTCAAATCATGCAGCTGTCTCCAGTGCATGTCAACTAAATGGAAGGAGGCCGATCTGCGTTACTCAACTTAGGAGTGCTTCCAATTATGAGTAACCTGAAAAAGAAGCAAGTTCTCTTAACCATTACTATCAACTGAATACCATTCACAAGTATCTACATCTTCGATCACCTTGAAGAATCCCGATACTTGCAAATACCTGGTTCTCTACTTTATTCATATACCTATAATTTCTCAAAACTCAGACCTTGTGTTTCTACGAAACACCTGTCTACGAACCAGAGAAGTGATAAGTAAACCGAATATAGTACGAGGACCAACCCCTCTGTCCTAATGGACACTGGACAATATACAATACTCTGTATAAGCCCCCTGAGTCTAGTGACTCATTCACTGTGTGTCGTAGGTTGAAAACTGTACTTATGGTTAAGAAGAATTACACCGTTGTTCAATGCTCCTTACCTAACCATCCACTGATATAGGTAAATGTCATAGACATAATTTCAAAAAGGTATATCTCACTCTATAAAAATAGACGTACAGATATATCAATTTGAAATTGGTGCATAACAACGGATATTCAAAACCAAATATTTGCCGTCCGGCAAACAACCCAATTGACTTCCTCAAATATCACCAATTACAACGAATCCCGATATAATGAGGATGATCACCTACTTCCCAATAACTTACTCCCACTCATCATCTGTAAAAACCATACAGATGTGAGAATCATACCTGGTAAATACATACTCTGGAGCAAGTGTTTAATTGGGAAATCAGTTTTCTTTTAACAGTACACAGTGATACTGAAACATTGAAATGTTTCGTAGGGGTATCCGGGTATTCCTAGTAATGCCTCTTCCATTATCCAGATTCACATCTATAACCGTATAATTCTTTGCCACCTCTCCAAATCCCTTTATATGTCTTTAGTCATTAACTTCTGTACACCCCTTTAGGCCAAATGGTTTTCTTCCTTCCCTACCGTTCGGCACCAGCCTATGGTTTGGAAGAAGACTATCCAATAAGCATAATGGGTGAACTATCCTAATCCTAGGAGCACTCACAATGCGAGAGAAGGTGAAGATAAAAGACAACCGAATAAACCTTATTCCTATTTCTCCTGAACCAAAATCCATCCCCGAACTGGAACAAGTTCCTTTCGAGTTCGTATATAACCATACGATGGAATATCCTAATAAACTGTGGATTTTCGTAGTGATATGGAGTGTCCTGGAGAAATACAAAGGTTATTTAGGATTGGCGAAGAAGTACTTGGTTTGGTCGTGAATAGCAGTCGCAATTTACTTTGCCCTCTTACTAATCCCTTTCTTTGTCTTTAATAATACCTTCTGTACACCACCGTTAGGCTAATTGGTTTTTTTCATTCCCCACCGTTCGGCACCAGCCTAAGGTTTGGAAGAAGACTATCCAATTTGCGTAATAGGTGTACTATCTCCTAAACCAAGGAGTACTCGTAACCTGAGAGAAGGTAAAAGGAAAAGACAACTGAATAGTCCTATCCGTTTTCTCCAGAACCGGAAACCATCCTCGAATTCCTTCGAGTTCGTATATAACCATACGATGGTTTTGTCTAATGGAAGTGGACGTTTGTAGTAATACGGGGTGTCCCGGAGAAAAGGGTAAAAGTAGGAGTGGCAACGAGGTTTGCAACTCTGACAATCCAAAAGCCAGTGTTAAGAAGGTTCGGTCAACTTGGTCACTAAGTCATAGTCTAGGGTCGGGTCAATGGTCGCTGCCAAAGAGAGAGAGAAAAGAAACACTCAGCATGCACTCTAACCTAGATCAGAATGGTTATCACTTTATCTAATCAGGAAACCTTCCACTGTAACCTCAAATTCTTCTCCAACCCCGAAAGAAGAATTAGTCGGGATCACCCGAGGAGTAAACCAACTCATCAGTGGGAATCGGGATCCAACTATCATCGCATGATAACTTGACAGAATCCACTCAAGTCACCACACTCCAGAAGGTATGCGCATGCCTGGCAAGTTTCAGTTTCTTTAGAAACTCCCGATGTGTGTTTTTTACCCCTAGGACCCAAGTGACCTTGACTGAGCCAACATATCAAAGGATCCTAGTCAAGTTCAACCCGTCATTATCTTGATTGCATTAGACCCACCCGCACGAGTCCTTGACTGAGCCAAAATGACTGTACGACTGTCCTAACCAATCAAATATCCATAAGACAGAAAAGCATTACAGAGCTACCACACACTACGCCTCGGCTGAGCACGACATACGTAGCACGAATACTAAGAAATACTAATCTGAAATGACGGAGGGCTATGGCTGGTTTTTGGCGAAAAACCTTTAACGTAATGAACTTGATATCGTTGAAGGAACTGGATAACTTTTTATAAAAATATAGTGACGAAAACCTTTGCTAAAGAGGTCACTCCCGGTGAAGGGATCTCGGCTCTTTCCCCGTAGAATGAGGTGCAGGATATTCCAACTGAATACCACGATGCAAAGCAAAAAGCAATCGGCTATAGTGAAGTTATTACTCTGACGCAAACTTCTGTCCAAGGGGTCACTCCCGGTGAGGGATCTCGGCCCTTGCCTCGTCGACTGAGGAGCAGGATATTCCAACTGAATACCACTGTGCAAAACAAAAGAGAACGTCCTTGCAATAACAGCTTTTTGAAAAATGTTCCAACAACATCAGAAAAGGTTTGTTTAGCTTGCATTGATCCGAATCAACGCAGTCCCATCAATTGATCACACCAATAAAGAACGAAAATAATGATGTACGTATATGCCATCCGCATTCGCCACTGGGTCCCGTCATCACCCGTTAGGTTACTTAACTAACGACAGAGCGGGGACTGGACTAGCGCGGATGCAAAACATATACAACATCTACTAGTATATATAACAATATATAATATTTCGCTCAAGGCGTGATAAAATGCAACATCACAGAAATGTACAGCATCACAGAACAATACAGATATCTGGAAGCCCCGGGTTTCATAGAGCCGTTGCTGAAACCCGACGTTCCCTTGGTCGTGTGGATAGCCTGTGCAATGAAAACCAAGACCCCTACGGGCACGGCAAGTTACCCGCCAAAACCTGAAGCGAGGCAGCCCCCTTCAGCAACGTGAATGGACCACCCAGCACTTCACGGAATCCGGTAACTTGGGCACCCCTCCTGGGTCAACCTATACCCCCTACGAGTGCGGTGAATAGCCCGCCAATTCTAGAGTAAAGCCCCCTCCGTCTCAATGCCATGAGACGCGGGCCCGTTGCCCTCTAGAACCCGGCTATCCGTGCACCCTCCGCGGGATAATCCTAGTACAGAAAGTAAAATATACATACACAGGGTACTTCGACCTCGACCTGGTCGTGCCCCAAAAGAATAATACAAACAGGAAGTGACGGCAGTCCACATGTCGGACGCTCGCCCCGCAATATCAAATGTACATATAAAACTAAACTGTACTACCACTGCAACCAGGCTGTCCCCCACGACCGATCCGCAACATCACAGCACAACACAGAACATCAACGTGAATGATACGTTCGCAAATCCGTCTAACCGGGCTATAGCAGTTAGACAGGATTTACCGATCGAGTAACATTCACGGTCGCAGATATAATGTAAATACTGTGAACTAATGTGTTTAAAATATCTGATCGATCAAATTTTACCAAGTGGGCCCCAAGCATTACTGTAGCACATAAAGAAATTCTGGGCCCAAAAGGAATATACCAAAACCCCTATTTTCAGCCCAGAAGCCCACTGCAAAAAATTGGTGAAGTGAAGACTCAATACCGCGGCGGAACCGCGGCCAAATAGGGGTTATGGCCGCGGTTCCGCGGTCGTATGGAGTGATCACACTACCAAATTTTCACAGTGTTCTTATAATTCCATATACATCATTCTGCAACAACCTGAAAAATTTTTGGAGCTAAAAAAATTTCGACAGAAAACACATGGAATGAAAATGCGGTTTTGGGATAAATGTTCGATCGAAGTTTTAAACACACTAGACCAAGCTAGACTAGGTTAATGGCATGGCTCCAATAATTTATTACTAGTAACCATCATGATGCCACCAATAAGCAAGAAACCCCTCCACAACAAGTTATTTGCAAACTTGCAAATAACCCCCTCCAACGGAAAGTCCGGCCGTGAAGGAACAAAGGAAAACTGGCCGGCACGGAATGAAAACTGGCAACTTCAGAAAACTGATCCCGTAATAAATTACAGGAAAACCCCACTACTGCATATACATGCCCGCATTTGTATTCCCACTGAATACAAATGCAAAGAGACAAAATCTACACTGTCTAATACTAGGATCCGGCTTAAACCAAAGTCGGCTAGTAAAATCCGTCCGATCACGATCCGTGCAATACCGCACGTATCTGATCGAACCCTGCCATATCTCCATACGGACTCTACAGCGTTTCGCCCGAAACTTGAGTAACTGTCTGTGTGGGGGACTCTAAAGACTCGTCAATACTATGGCTGTGGATTTAACCACTACCACGTCAGAGGTATTAGCCATACGTGACGCCCCACCAGCTATTGACCAAAAGGGACGTCGATGAGCGAACTCATCCTGACACCCTACTGAGCCTGTCAGTGACAATATCCGTACAGTCCGGTCCGTTCGTCTATGAGTATCGCATGGCGGGCCTAGGGGGTTGGTAAAAGTCAGACCCCCAAAAGAGGTACAAGTCGTGTCGGAGTGTAGCCCAGAACACCCTGAGATACTACTGGAATACCTACTAGTAAATCTCCTGCCTCGGCCGAGGGCTTTGTGTAATGGCTCTCCTAGACACAGCGCGACCTCACCCCCAATACCGGGAGAGACGAACCCCTGCAGATCCGCTCACTGCCTCCATGTGGCTCGGGACTGTACCCAACTAAAAGCTGTTTGCACGACTTCTTTAAGCCGTGGTAGGGTAGTAATCAAAGCACAGTGGGAACTCACACGAGACAAATGATGATCTCAGGTCGATGAACTAACCTGTACACATGTCACTAGGGAACTGTTATCTGACATCTGGTATAATCCCAACTAGCAGGTTTCCGGCGAGTCCTGTCCGGTGTACTCATAACCCAATGAGCACCTGCATACATCTTAGGTGAACCAACTGACACCAGTGGCTTGTGAGACCGGCCACCGCCCCTCGTCGGGGTCTCGACTGTATACACTAGTCTACTCTGGAGTATCGATGCCCTGTCTCGAAACTCCCACGACTAGGGACCTTTTAAGGATGTGCTTATAGACTCCAGCTCTCACGTATATGATCGCCCTCATACTGCTGGTATTCAAGCAAGAATCCTAGGAGCTCTATCAACGTGTAATAGCGACCGTAAGGTCACCTAAAGCAGTACACGATGATAAAGATAAACCAGATAGCATACTTTCATCTTGAGTAAGACTGTCCTACCGGGATAGGTCCTCCCTCAATCATTGCAATCACGTGCCTGTGATCCAATAATTGACTCTGAGGGCACTATCTCCAACACTCACAATCCACATGTTCAAGGATAAGATCAGGTCAATGCTGCCTTTCAGCAACGACAAAGAAATGATCCATACTCTTCGACTTATAATCCTGGTTGGAGGAGTCACCCAATTTTGCTTGGAATCAAAATCAGCAATTCCAAGGAAACAACAACTCCTCCTCCACAACAACAAGCACCTCCTAAACTCAAACTAAAGCTTTTGCCGCCTCACCTTAAATATGCTTACCTAGGTGAGAATGAGACCCTTCCCGTTATCATATCGGCCTCTCTAGCTCTCGAGCAAGAGAATGCCCTTTTAATGGTCTTACAAAATAACCAGCAAGCTTTTGGCTGGACTATGGAGGACATCAAGGGGATTAGTCCCCTCATAGTTGAACATCATATACGCATGATGGATGATGCCAAGCCAGTGAGGGATCCACAAAGACGTCTCAACCCCATAATGAAAGAGGCTGTCAAGAAGGAGATTGTAAAATGTCTTGATAGTGGTATCATTTACCCTATCTCGGATAGCCAGTGGGTTAGCCCCATTCATGTTGTACCAAAGAAATCAGGCATTACGGTCATAACCAATGAGGCAAATGAGTTAATACCTACTCGCACCCAAACTGGGTGGCGAGTATGCATCGACTATAGAAAACTCAATGCCGCGACAAGGAAAGACCATTTTCCTTTACCTTTCATTGACCAAATGCTAGAACGATTGGCTGGGCACGAGTTTTACTGCTTTTTGGATGGCTATTCCGGCTATAATCAAGTCCCCATCGCCAAAAAGGATCAAGACAAGACCATATTTACTTGTCCTTTCGGCACTTTCGCTTACCGTCGCATGCCCTTTGGGTTATGCAATGCACCCACTACATTTCGGCGGTGTATGATGGGGATCTTTTCTGACACGGTGGAGAAGTTTTTGGAGATCTTTATGGATAATTTCTCCATTTTTGGTGACTCCTTCGACGAGTGTTTGCTACACCTTGACGCAGTTCTTACCCGCTGTAAGGATAAGAACCTCACTTTAAATTGGGAGAAGTGCCACTTATGGTACGAGAGGGCATTGTCTTAGGACATGTCATCTCGCAAAACGGCATAAAGGTTGATAAAGCCAAGATTGAAGTCATTTCCAATCTTCCTCCTCCTAAATGCGTCAAAGACATCCGAACCTTCCTTGGCCATGCCGGTTTTTATAGATGGTCCATCAAGGATTTTAGCAAGATTGCTAGACCCTTGACTCTCTTATTGGCCAAGGACACAACATTTGATTTCGACTCAACTTACATGGAAGCGTTCGAGTTATTGAAACACTCACTCATTTCTGTCCCTATTCTTTCATCTCCCGACTGGACGCATCCATTCAAAATTATGTACGATGCATCAGATTTCACCATTGGTGTTGTTCTTGGACAGCACATTAATAAGATGCCGCACGTAATTTATTATGCTAGCCGAACATTAAATGAGGCCCAACTGAACTACACAACAACATAAAAGGAATTTTTAGCAGTTGTGTTTGCACTTGAAAAATTCCGGCCTTATTTAATCGGCTCTCCAGTAATTGTGTATACGGACCATTCAGCTCTTCGCCACCTTTTTGCGAAGAAGGATGCTAAATCAAGGCTAATACATTGGATCCTCTTGCTACAAGAGTTTGACCTTGTCATAAGGGACGAAAGAGGATGTGAAAATGTAGTGGCCGATCACCTTTCACGAATTCCCTCTTCGCCTACACTTGAAATTCCAATTAAATATGTTTTTCCCGATGAGCAACTCTTAACCGTATCTTGCGAATCTTGGTTCGCTGATATAGTAAACTTGGGCACCGACTTGATACATAAAGATTGGTCGAAACAGGATAAACTCCGATTCTTATCCCAAGTAAAACATTTTTACTGGGATGAGCCGTACCTTTTTAAATACTGTTCCGACCAAATCATTCGTCGGTGTTTACCTGAAAATGAGTTTAAGAGTGTGCTGTCTTTTTGTCACGATCAAGCGTGTGGCGGGCACTTTGGCCCGAAGAAGACAGCCAAGAAAATCTTGCAGTGTGGTTTCTACTGGCCATGTCTCTTTAAAGATGCATATGAATACTGCAAGACATGCTCCCGGTGCCAACACTTGGGCCGGATATCGCGGAGAAACGAAATGCCGCTCCAACCAATTTTGGTTGTGGATATTTTTAATGTTTGGGGAATAGACTTCATGGTACTATTTCCTAATTCCTTTGGGAATGTGTATATTCTTTTGGATGTTGACTATGTGTCAAAATAGGTCGAGGTTGTGCCTAGCCGAATGAACGATAACAAGGTTGTCGTTCGATTTCTTAAAGAAAATATCTTTTCTCGGTTTGGGCACCCTCGAGCAAGTATAAGTGATAATGGATCTCACTTCTGCAATAGGACTTTTGAGTCCTTAATGCGCAAATATTTCATTACTCACAAACTGTCAACACCATACCATCCCCAAACTTGCGGGCAAGCCGAAGTTTCAAATCGGAAAATTAAACAAATTTTGGAGAAAACGGTTTCTAAAAACCGCAAAGATTGGTGATACAAACTGCTTGATGCATTATGGGCATTTCGTACTGCATACAAGACCGATCTTGGTATGTCTCCATACCGGCTTGTTTATAGGAAGGCATGCCACCTCCCAGTTGAGATTAAGCCCAATGCATTTTGGGCGATCAAGGAGTTGAATTTTTCGATGGGAGATGCGGGCAGCAATCGAAAGCTACAAATGAATGAACTAGATGAGCAGCGGGATGAGGATTATGATAATGTTGTGATTGTTAAAAACCGAACTAAGGTGTTCCATTACAAACACCTTATGCGCAAAACGTTTAAACCTGGTAAATAGGTTTTGCTTTATGACACTCGGTTACACTTTCACCCCGGCAAGATAAAATCTAGATGGAAATGGCCGTTTTTAGTACGCACCGTATATCCACACGGTGTGGTAGATCTGGAAAATCCGGATGACGGTACTTTATTTAAAGTAAACGGATATAGACTGAAACCGTTCCTCACTGCGGACCCGTCGGAGGAGCTCCTGTTTTTGCAAGAGCCGATTTACACTGATTGATCTTCCTCCATTTTACCCCCAAATTTTTGATCATCTTGCCAAAACTTTATTCCAAACAAGTTTGGGAGGGTGTTATCATTTGTAAATATATAAATACAAGATAACATAAAAAAATATTTTAAAAGAAATTTGAAACAAAAAAAAAATAAATTTGGGCATTTTTGTAAATTTACAGAATAAATAAATAAAATAAAATTTTTATTTGCAAATAAATTTCTCTTTTTAAAGGGGTTTATTTGCAAATATCCATCATTTCACCCTATTTAAAGAGCCCGACCCCCCTGTTTTCACTAACCATAATTTTTACATCTCTGAAAAACCCTAGCCGCCGCAAGAATTTTTCTGTAGAGAGATTTCGGAGCACCGCCACCTACCCGCCGCGGAACCGCCGCTCGACCCAGCCTCCGACCGCCGATCCGCCGCGACCTCTAGTCTTCACCCTCTGAAACTTCAGGGGAGGTACGATCTGTTCAACCCCTCTCTGTTTTCAATTCTTTGATCTGTAGAACACCTAATAGCAAATAGCATGCAGCTAGAATGCGATTTTTCACAAGTATTTTCACACGAACTGTACGGCAGTTATTTTGCAAATGAAATCGCACGTAGGGGATGGAACTTTCTGATTTATAATTGTAAGTCCATGCTACCTCTCCCGGTACTTTCGGGCATGCGGAATTTGGTGAAAAACAATTTTCTTAGAGGTGGTACCATGGACTCAAAACCGGATCTTTCTTAAACATCTAACTAACAACCTAACTAAGAGTTGCTAACTACTCGGTTAGGGGGTTATACCTTTCTTTTTCTCGAACTCCTTCTTCTTCAAGCTTCGATGGTCGTCCGAATCGGCTTCTCCCCGTCGTCTCCTTGCGCCGAAGATAGATCCACCTGAAAGCTTCAACCTTTGGCTCCTTCTTCGAACTTTGAAGAAACTAGTTCACTCGGTTTGCTAAACCTTGTGAACTAGAGTGAGTAGAGAAGAGTTTGTATGGGATTCTATCTATGGTTCTTGGTTCTCAACTCATGAGACAAGTGAACCATAGAGTCAAGAGAGGGAGAGCAAGAGGAGGAGATGAGAGCTCAAGAACAAGAGAGAGAATGAGCATGAAAGAATGAGAGAAGACTTTTCTCATTTGGCTCTCATAATCCAAAACAATCATAACACCTCATATCAATCAAGTATTATGTGATGGTTTAGGCAACCATAGCCATATCATTTCATGCACTCATTTTGCACAAAAGAGCAAGCAAGCAAAAGTCTTTGCCATGAAATGATAGCTATAGTTATCATGATGGTCAACTAGTCAAGCCTAGTCAACCGGTCAACAAAGTCAACAAGTCAACAAGAGTCAACAAGTCAACAAAGTCAATCCCTCAACAACCATGTCACCATAATTCTTAATTAATATAATTGTTAATCACATATCATATTCTCATTAGGGTTGAGCCAAAAGTCAATAGTCAACTGTCAACGGTCAACAACCCTAATGAGAATCCTCCGCCTCTGTCTCTCCGTCAACTGTGCATACACACCCGCATCCGCGTTCCGAGGAACACGAATACAAACTGGATAAATCCAATCCCAATACATACACTAGGATCTGGCTTAAACCAAAGCCCGCTAGTGTCTACTGTCCGGACACTGTACGTGCACAAGTGCACGGATGTGACCGAACCCTGTCGCAAAACCATGCGACCTGCCGTAAAACCATGCGACCTCTACTCTTTTGCCTAAAGGCGAATAGCTTTCTGTGTGGGACTCTAAAGACTCGACACTACGCTGGCAGTGGGTTTAACCACAGACCGCAAGCGGCACTAGCTGTGCGTAACGGTCCCCAGGTAGATGCCGACAAGAAGACTGACGAGGCGAAACCCATCTGAACTCCTAGTGAGCCTGAATGTGACAATCTCCGTACAGTCCGGTCTGTTCGTCTGATACATCGTATGGCGGGTCTAGGGGGGCGGTAAACGTCAGTCCCCTAATAGCGGTACAAATCGTGTCGGAGTGAAGCCCAAAACACCCTGATATAACACTGGAAGCCTACCAGTATATCCCGATTGCCCTGGCCAGGGACTACTCGTGTAATGGCTCTCCTAGACACAGCGCGATGTCAACCCCCAATACCGGGAGAGACGAATCCTGTCTAACCGTCACTGCCTCCAAGTGCTTCGGGACTGCACCCAACTACCACCTGTTTGCACGACTCCTTTGAGCCGTGGTAGGGTAGTAATCAAAGTACAGTGGGAACACACTCGAGGCGAAGTGACAGTGTCAAGTCAGCGGAATAAGCTGTACTCATGTCACCTGGGAACTGATAACTGACGATAGGTATAATACCAACTGGTCAGTTCCCGACGAGTCCTGTCCAGTGTACTCGTAACCTAACGAGCACCCGTATACTATCTCCAGTACGACGTACTGATGGCTGTGGGACAGACCATCTCCCACACTGGGATGAGAAGCGCATACGCTAGTCTAATCCGGAGTATCGATGCCCTGTCTCGATAGTCCTGCGACTAGGGACCTGTATAAGGATGTGCTTATAGATTACCCAGCCCCCACTAGTGTGACTGCTATCACAACGCTGGTAATCAAGCAAAGATCCTAAGGGCTCCACTAATGTGTATAGGTGATATACTAAAATAAACACATGTACACATTGAAGTAGAAACAATCCAAGTAGCATACTACTATATTGAGCAAGATTGTTTATACAAGGTGAATATCCCAAGCTTCCATTAAGTAATATACAAACTAGTATGATACAGTAATGGCCTCTAGGGCATATACACTAACAATCTCCCACTTGCACTAAGGCCATGTACTGGCGTATCGAAGACCTATCATCTCGATTAGCCGCTCGAACTGAGTCTGGGGCAAGGCCTTGGTGAATGGATCTGCAGTGTTATCTTCTGAAGCGACCCTCCGAACCTCGATCTCTTGGCGATCCACGATCTCCCTGATCAGGTGATACCGCCTCAAGATGTGTCTGGATCTCTGATGGGACCTGGGTTCCTTCGCTAAAGCTATAGCCCCGTTGTTGTCGCAATACAGAGGTATTGGATCAACAATGGACGGAACCACCTGAAGCTCTTTCATGAACTTCCTCATCCAGACAGCTTCTTTTGCGGCATCAGATGCAGCGATGTATTCCGCTTCCATCGTCGAGTCTGCAACGGTTTCTTGTTTGGAACTCTTCCAACACACCGCCCCTCCATTGAGGGTAAAGACAAAACCCGACATGGACTTGGAATCATCCTTGTCACTCTGGAAGCTGGAGTCAGCAAAGGCCTCGATCTGGAGGTCTTTTCCGCCATACACCAAGAACATCTCCTTAGTCCTTCTCAGGTACTTGAGAATGTTCTTTACCGCTATCCAGTGTTTCTCCCCAGGGTTTGACTGATACCGGCTTACCACACTCAGTGCATAAGCTACATCCGGTATGGTACACAACATCGCATACATTATAGAGCCTACCGCAGAAGCGTAGGGTATAATAGACATGCGATCCCTCTCCAAATCAGTCTTGGGAGACATCTCTTTAGAGAGGGTGATCCCGTGACAAGCCGGTAGGTTACCGCGCTTGGAATCTTCCATACTGAATCTTTTCAGTATGGTGTCGATGTACCTGGACTGTGAAAGTCCTAATACCCTCTTGGATCTATCACGATGGATCCGGATCACCAGGATGTATGAGGCATCACCCAGGTCTTTCATGGAGAACCTGTGTGACAAGAACCCCTTGACAGATTGTAGCATAGGAACGTCATTTCCTATTAAGAGAATGTCATCCACGTATAAAACGAGGAATACTACAGTTCTCGCTACAAATCTACTATAGATGCATGGTTCATCTGGATTTTTGATACAGCCAAATTCTTTGACCGTCTCATCAAAACAGATGTTCCAACTCCGCGATGCCTGCTTTAGTCCGTAAATGGACTTAAGCAACTTGCACACCATTCCGCTGCTCCCACTCTGAATGAAACCCTCTGGTTGGTCCATATAGACACACTCCTCTAAATTTCCATTTAGAAAAGCGGTCTTTACGTCCTTTTGCCAGATCTCATAATCGTGGAAGGCAGCAATGGCAAGAAGGATCCGAATGGATTTCAGCATAGCCACTGGAGAAAAGGTTTCGTCATAGTCCAAGCCAGGTCTTTGACGAAAACCCTTTGCAACAAGTCTAGCTTTATAGGTCTCAACCTGTCCATCTACACCAATCTTCCTTTTGAAGATCCACTTGCATCCTACGGGTTTTACCCCGTCTGGAGCAATGTCCAACGTCCATACTTTGTTGGTGTACATGGACTCCATTTCGGTCCGCATTGCATCCAGCCATTTTACCGAGTCGACGCTCTGAATGGCTTGCTGGAAGCTAGTAGGCTCATCATAATCTATGATGCAATCCTCTCTATCCCCGTCTATGAGAAAACCGTAGTATCTCTCGGGCGGATGAGACTGCCTACTACTCCTGCGGAGTGGCGTAGGAATGTTATGTTCTTTTGAACCCTCTGGTTCCACTAAGCTTTCAGTAATAGTCTGTGGTTCTGGAATTTCTTCCAGTTCTACTGCGCTCCCACTTATTTCCTTTTCTAAGAACTGGTGTTCTAGAAAGTGGGCATGACGAGAAACAAGAACTTTTTGTTCCTCTTCGCAGTAGAAGAAATATCCCTTGGAATTCTTTGGATATCCTACAAACTTGCACTGTACTGAGCGTGCCTCGAGCTTGTCCGCATGCTGCTTTTTAACAAAAGCTGGACTTCCCCATGTCTTAATGTGCTTAAGGTAGGGTCTCTTCCCACACCACATTTCATATGGTGTAGTAGGCACAGTCTTAGTTGGAACTCGGTTCAAAAGGTATGCAGCTGATTCTAGCGCATACCCCCAGAATGATCGCGGTAACTCAGCGTTACTCATCATGGACCGTACCATATCTAATAGGGTTCGGTTCCGTCTCTCCGATACACCGTTATGTTGCGGAGTGTATGGAGGAGTAAGCTGAGAGAGAATTCCGTTCTCTTTTAAATAATTCAGGAACTCGGCACTTAAGTATTCTCCACCTCGATCCGATCTTAGAATCTTGATACTTTTGCCGGTTTATTTTTCTACTTCATTCTTATATTCCTGGAACTTTCCAAAGGCTTCGGACTTATGTTTCATTAAGAAGACATAACCGTACCTCGAAAAGTCATCCGTAAAAGTAATGAAGTAAGAATAACAGCTTCGCGCATGTGTAGACATTGGACCGCACACGTCGCTGTGTACGAGTCCCAAGAGCTCGCTCGCTCTTACTCCGTGTCCAGTGAACGGAGTCTTTGTCATCTTTCCTTTGAGACAGGATTGACAAGTGGCATACGATTGATATTCGAACGGATTCAAATATCCTTCTGTATGTAACTTCGTCAACCTTCTCTCATTGATGTGACCCAGTCTACAATGCCATAAGAAAGTCTGATTTATTTCCGGAGACTTTCTTTTGTGTGTATTCTGGACATTGAAAATCTGTGGTTGGTTTAATACGTATATACCATTGCTCAATGTACCTGACCCAATCAAAACTTGATTAAGGTGAATGTTTACAACATTACTTACAAACGAAAATTCATAACCTTGTTTAGAAACTAAAGATACAGAAATGATATTACAAGTTGCGTTGGGTACAAAAAAGCAATTACGCAAAACCAAAACATGTCCATCTGACATTCCCAGGTGATAGTCCCCCACGGCCTTAGCATCCATGCTAGCTCCGTTTGCAACTCTAAGGGTCATGTCTCCTGCTTTCAAAACACTACGGTTTCTTAACGCCTGCAAAGAATTACAGATATGGGATCCTGATCCGGTATCCAATACCCAGGAAGTAGAGTTTATTGAAAGACAGTTTTCAATAACATACACACCTAAAGCTGAAGCTGCAACCTGCTTCAATTCCTGTGTTCTGGCCTTCCAGGCCCTGCAATCATTCTTCTAGTGTCCTTTCTTATGACAATAGAAGCATTCTTCTTTATCCACAAGCTGTCCCGCTTTCTTTGTTGCCTTTGCTTTTCCCTTCGTATCAACTTTACTAACACCGCCCCTTGGTTTGGCGGAGGCTTTCTTCTTCTTTCCCTTGGCTTTCGCCTTGGACCAAAAAGAGGAAGATCCTCCTACAAACAAAGTGGATGTTTCCCTACCTTTCTGTTGGGTGCCCTCTGCACTCCTCAGCATGTTGAGGAGTTCTGAAAGTTCAACTTCTTTTTCTTGTAAGTTGAAGTTCAGTATAAACTGGGCGTAAGTGGAAGGAAGGGACTGGAGAATCAAGTCCGTATAGAGCTCGTTCTCTAACGTGGTCCCAAGTTCCACGCACTCCTCAATGAAGCCAATCATCTTAAGCACGTGTTCCGCTACCGATGATCCGATGGCCAACCTTGCCGAAAATAACTTCTTCGACACTTCGTATCTTGCGATACGAGATTGCTCTCCATACAGTTCTTTTGTATGGAGAAATATGGATTCAAGGTCCATATTCTCGTGCCTCCTCTGATGTTCGTTGTCTATCGAGGCAAGTACGAGGCACTTGGCCTTCGCGCTATCAATCTCCCAGGTCTTACGGATTTCCTTATCCGCGACGCTGGAGGTGGGACTTGGGACAGGAGGAGCTTTGGTGGTAAGAAGATACCCCAGCTTGTCGTAAGTGATTGCCATTTTGACATTCCTGAGCCAATCTTTGTAGTTTGGCCCTGTCAGTATGTTTTTATCTAGAAGTAACTTAAGTCCAGTCATGTCGATTAGTCGCTGCAATTAGGAGAGAGAAGAAGAAACACTCAGCATGATGCTCTTGTTGTTGGATATATGTATGCCCTAGAGGCCATTATGAGATAGTGTATGTACTGATGTGTATATATATATATATATTCGGGTGACAGTCTTGCTCAAAATGATAGTATGCTATCTGGTTTTACTTTATCATATGTTCATTTGATGATGTTTATATTCATTTGGTACATGTTGATAAAGCCCTAAGGATATTGGCTTAACTACTGGAAGTATGATGCAGATCATACTAGTGGGACATCTGTAGTTTATAAGCATATCCTTGAAATGTTCCTAGTCGTAGGTATATCGAGACAGGGCATCGATATTCCAGCTTAGACTAGCGTATACCATTCTTGTTCCATATGATGGGCGATGGATGATCCCATATCCGTCTGGTGTGTTGACACCGAAGATAGTATACGGGTGCTCAGTGAGACTGGGTACACTGAACGGAATCACCGAGAACTCCTATATGGTATTATATCATACGTCGGATAGCAGTTCTCAGGTGACACTGGTACAGGTTAGTCTGTAGACCCGAGATCGTCATAGAGTCTTATGTGTCCTCCCACTGTACTTTGATCTCCACCCTACTGCGGCTCTACTGAGTCGTACAAACAGGTGGATTTTGGGTATAGTCTCGAGGCATGTGGAGGCAGTGAGCGATAGGAGGGGTTTCGTCTCTCCCGGTATTGGGGGTTGATGCTGTGCTGTGCACGATTGGCTATAACGGGAAGTCCCTGGCCAGGGCTGCTGAGATATTACTGATAAGTGTTATCAGTGAGTTTCTCGATCTGTTATAGACCATATACCGGCATGACTTATTGAGTTATTGGGGTCGACGATTCCATCCCTAGACTCGATATGCAGCATATCTGACGAAGAGACCGGACTGTACGGTTAGTGTTGCCAGATGGATTGACAGGAGTTTTGACAGGTTCGCTTGTTCTTATTCTGATCGCTCAATACCCGGGTGGCCGTTACGTTTAGCTGACCGCTTGCGACTTGTAGGTGTTTGATATGATCGTCATCTACTGCTGGCGTATTGACGAGTCTTAGAGTCCCACATAGAAGTTTCTCGGCTCTGGCGAAACGAAGTGGTGCACATATGAGATATGCGCGGAGCCTCGATTAAATTCTAGTATATGATACTATATTTTAATCGGGCATTTAATATTAGTCGGGTCATATGAGATATGATGGATTTATTAAATCAAGTGTTGATTTAATATTGGCTTTTATATTATTTATTTAAATCCTTTTCTTATTTTGGATACATGGATGTATATGTACATGATGATGTGCACACATACATACATGCATAAAATGTATCATGGTTGTTGATACAAGGAGGAAGGCAATATAAGAATCATATTGTAGACATGATAATGTTTAGATTTTTCATTAAAGTTTAAAGGCAAAAAGAATGGTTAATGAGTCATTTCTTCCACACTCATCTACACACTTCTTTAACTCAACCATAGTTTCCATTCCTTTTGCCATTTAACCTTAGATGAAATATCTAAATTATTATTCTACTATGGTTAAAGTTATGATAAGATCTCTCACTCTCTCTCATTATCCTTTTTACATTAACATTATCTTAGAAAAAGAAAAAGAGAGAGAGTTCTTCTTCTTCCTCAAACCCTAGCTCTCTTTTAATAGTTAAAAAGAGTTAGAAAAAGAAAAGAAAAGGTAATAAATAAGAACATCAACCACTTCCTCATTCTACACAACCCTAGCCATCTTGTGTAGGGTGTTGTGCTTCAAGGATTTCCAAAGATCGTAGGAAGCATCAAGCTTAGGGCAAAGTGCTTCGGGTGGATCGTCGTGGACGAGGAGTTGATCAAGTGGACCTTTCCAAAGCTTAGGAGTCTTCCAAAGTGAACTACAAAGGTTGTAGTTTCAACACTTAGCATAACTTAACTCTTAATCTTGATACTATTAATTGTTACTTCATATATTCTAGTTCGATTCTTTGTTTAGTTTGCTTAGCACCTCAAAAATTTTATTGTTATAGCTTGCATGATGCTTCTAAACCTTTATAGAGGTGTTAAGAAAACCCTACATGGTATCAGAGCCAAGCTAGAACTTTGTAGTAGCCTAAACGACGTCGAAAACATCGAACGGACGAAAAACGACACCCGAAAAGTGCTCTCTGGAAATTTTTTAAAAACCTGGAATTTTTCAAATTAAAAATATGTAAAAAACAGAGCAGGAAATTGTATGGACCCACATGAAAAACGATGCCCTAATTCAACTATACTGCCGCGGAACCGCGGCCAAGAGTGACTTGGCTGCGGCGGTTCCGCGGTGGTATAGGTGATTCATGGGCCCATTTTTCTTGTGCTGGCCCGTATGTGTTTTCTGGTGCTACTGGTATATTTAGAATCGGCCCAGGTGTTGAGATTACAGAGCAGTTTCTGGTTGTTTAATGTGTTTGATCCGATGTTCCAACGTCGCTTAGTTTAATAGTATGTGTTACAATAATTGAAATCTACAAATTTGTTTGTTGCGTGTAAATCTAGCAATTCGGTCTCGGGAATAACGGAAATCTTGTTGAATTATCCGGTTTATTTTGAAAAGGTGTTTTCTTGAAAGAGACCCAAATGCGAGCTTTACATTGTTTAGGCATGAAATCTGGTATATGTGATATTCCGGATTTGTGTTGTCTAAAGGCGGTTAAAGATTCCAATTGTTGTATTTTTCCTTTTTTATTTCTCTGTGTCGAATGAGATTTGATATGCAGGATTGTCGCAATGAATAGCCGGGGGTTTTCTTTTTATGTGAGATGAGAGTATTCTTTCAATTCATGTAATATTAATTTGTATGTAATATTCTTTTATTTGGGACACTTCCGGGGTGAGGTTGTTGTCACCAGTGATGTATATTATTTACTTTTCCGCATTAGGATAGACCCAAGGTGGAGGGCACAAGTGACCGGGTTCTTGGGTTCAGTGGGAGGCCATCTCGAGGAGTCGAGACCGGGTCTCCTAAACTCCAGAATTGGTAGGGTCGCTTGCCGCTCTCGTAGGGGTCTAGGGATGTGGGTTTGGCTATTCATCGCGACCGTGGAATCCGTATTTTTATTGCTGGCTAAATATAAAATACGGACCTCCTAGATATCCTTTATGTGCTTCTGCTGCTTTTATTATCTGATGTGATCTTTTAATGTATTTTTCGTTTCTTTCTGTAATGGCTTAGGATTTAAATGATGGGACTACATTAATGAGATTAATGTAAAAGATAAATGAACCTAAAAAGATGTTGTAGAATCAGATTTTAAACACATTAGGCCTTTTTGTAAGAAAAAAGCAAGTTTCAAAATGCGGAGCTTAAGCCACTCCTTTTTTAAACTCATTAGATTCTACAACGATATCAAGTTCAAAGCGTCAAAAGTTTTTCTAAAAACTATCCGCAACCCTCCGTCATTTTAGGAAGTAGAGTACTTAGTATTCGTGCTGCGTATTTTGACTTTAGTTAAGGCGCAGTGTACGGTAGCTGAGTGATGTCTTCCTACACTGCATATGATGCTGAAAAATTAGGACATTCATATGATTATGTTGACTTTAGTTAAGGGTCATATGAGTGGGTCTAATTAATCACGAAATGACGGGAAGAACTTGACTAGTACTTATGATATGTTGACTCTAGTTAAGGTCATAAGTACTAGGGGTAAAAATTATATCGGGAATTTCAAGAGTTGAAAATTACAATGAGATTGTATACCTACTATATAATAATAGGATCCCGATCCCACTGCGAGCAAATGTTGCTCCCGGGAGAATTTTGCACTTTACAATTAGCTGACTCGGTAGGTGTCTAGAAAGGTGCTAAACGGGGCTACGCCTCTGGGAAGACGAGGTTTACTTTAATTAGGTCCCTGCGAAAGCACGGGGAACCTCCCTCAAGTACCGGCACTGGCCTGGCTGAGAGGTTGGCGAAGTTGTAGATTGTAATTAATCCCGGCTAGTTTTCTTTTTAAAAGGTTTTAAAGAAAATTTGATAAAAAACAGTGGGAGACATCGATTAGACAAGATAATAACCAATCTGATCTTCGCAAGAGCATTCGCTAAGTGTATTCTTTTCTCTCTCTTAATGGCAGATACCCATGACAGGACTTAAGCTTCTATTAGACAAAAACAAGCTGAATGGAACAAACTATAAAGACTGGCTGAGGAATTTAAACATAGCCTTGACTTATGATAAAGTATCATATGTCCTTACCGCATCAGCCTTGCCCCCCTAGGTCCTAAACCTTCAGTTGCGGATAGGGAAATCCGCAAAACCTGGGACACTGACTGTGCCACGGCAAAATGCCTCGCGCTTGCATCGATGGATAACACACATCAGAAGCAGCACGAGAATATGGACGTACAAGCCATATTCCTCCATACAAAAGAGTTGTATGGAGAGCAATCTCGCGTATTAAGATACGAAGCGTCTAAGAAATTGTTTCAGATGCGCATGACCGCTGGCACATCAGTAGGAGACCATGTTCTAAAAATGATAGCTCTCATAGAAGAGCTTGAGGACCTTGGGTGGACAATGGACAATGAACAGTATACAGATATCATTCTACAGTCTCTCCCCTCCACCTTTGCTCAGTTCATCGTTAACTTCAACATGCACAACATGGAGAAGGAACTGCCTGAACTCCTTAATATGTTAAGGAGTGCAGAGAGCACACTGAAGTCAGTGAAGACTCTCGTTATGTCTGTTGGGCAATCCTCCTCATCTTACCCAAAGGCTAAGGCCAAGGGAAAGATGAAGAAGAAACCCACCAAACCTAAGGGTGGAGTCAAAAAGGTGAAGGGAAAAGGCAAGTCCAAGGTTGGGGCATCAGAGAAAGGCGAATGTTTCCATTGCAAGAAGACGGGACACTGGAAGAGGAACTGTATCGAGTACCTAGCACTCAAGAAGAAGCATGATGATGCTTCAGCCTCAGGTGTGTTCGTAATTGAAAACTGTTTTTCTATTAATTCTGCATCCTGGGTATTGGATACCGGTTCAGGTTCTCATATTTGCAATTCTGTGCAGGCGTTGAGAAATAGCAGAGTTCTGAAGACAGGTGATCATACTCTCCAAGTTGGAAATGGTTCCAATGTAAATGCAGTTTCAGTAGGAGAGTATCACCTAGGTTTGCCTTCGGGTTGTATATTGGTTTTGAACCCGTGTTATTTTGTACCAACTATGCTTTGTAATATTATATCAGTTTCCTTGTTAGACAATGAAGGATATCATTTTGCTGTGCAACATAATGTTATGAACATTAAACTGAATCAAGAGTTGATTGGTTGTGGTACATTAAATAACGGGATATACGTCCTTAATCAACACACAGTTTTCAACATACAACACAAAAATAAAAGGAAATTTTCAGAAATAAATGAAGCTTTTCTTTGGCATTGTAGACTTGGTCATATTAATGAAACAAGACTAAACAAGCTTCATAAAGATGGATATTTAAATTCATTTGAGTATAAATCTTATGCAACTTGCCAGTCTTGTATCAAAGGTAAAATGACCAAAACCCCGTTTACAGGACACAGAGAAAGAGCTACTGAGCTCCTAGGCCTCATACATAGTGATGTATGCGGACCAATGTCTACACATGCAAGAGGCGGTTTTTCATACTTCATAACTTTTACTGATGATTTCTCAAGATTTGGTCATGTATATTTGATAAAACATAAATCTGAAGCTTTCGAGAAATTCAAGGAGTATAAACATGAAGTAGAAAACCAAACAGGAAAGAGTATCAAGATACTTCGATCAGATCGAGGTGGAGAGTACTTAAGTACTGAGTTCTCAGACTTCCTAAAAGAGAATGGGATTCTCTCTCAGCGCACTCCACCTTAAACACCACAGCACAACGGTGTGTCAGAACGAAGGAACCGTACCCTATTAGATATGGTACGATCCATGATGAGTGATGCTGAGTTACCTCTCTCGTTTCGGGGGCATGCATTGGAAACAGCAGCTTTTCTGTTAAACAAAGTTCCAACCAAAACCGTGTCTACCACTCCATATGAGATATGGCATGGGAAGAAACCATCTCTTAAAAGAGTTAAGATTTGGGGTTGTCCGGCTTTTGTTAAAAAGCAGAATCCAGACAAACTCGAGACACGATCAGTCAAATGTATATTTGTAGGATATCCTAAACATTCGTTTGGGTATCTTTTTTACCACAAAGAGGAACAAAAAGTGTTTGTTTCTCAGTATGCCACCTTTTTAGAAGATGAGATTTTTTCAAACAATACAAATGGCAATGTGGTAGATCTAGAAGAAGTTCTAGAAACACAAATTACAGATGACAACTTGGCTGAACCTGAAGTTATAACAGAATCTAATGAACCTCAGCCACTCCGTAGATCTGGTAGGATTTCTCGCCCACCGGAGAGATACTACGGTTTTCTCATTGATGGTGATAGAGAAGACTGCATCATGGATGATGATGATCCTTCCAGTTTTCATCAGGCTATCACGAGTGGTGACTCTGTGAATTGGCTGGATGCCATGAGATCCGAAATGGAGTCCATGTACACCAACAAAGTATGGACTTTGGAAGATGTACCCTCCGGTATAAAACCTGTGGGATGCAAATGGATCTTTAAAAGAAAGATCGGTGTAGATGGACAGGTAGAGACCTATAAAGCAAGGTTGGTAGCGAAAGGTTTTCGTCAAAGACCAGGCTTGGACTATGACGAGACTTTCTCTCCGGTAGCCATGCTTAAATCCATTCGGATCCTACTCGCTATTGCTGCTCACTACGACTATGAAATCTGGCAGATGGACGTTAAAACTGCATTCCTAAATGGTGATTTAGAGGAATGCGTTTATATGGATCAACCAGAGGGATTCATTGACAGTGGGAGCAGCGGTAAAGCATGTAAGTTACTTAAATCCATTTATGGATTAAAGCAGGCATCACGAAGTTGGAACATCTGTTTTGATGATGCTATCAAAGAGTTTGATTTCATCAAAAATCCAGATGAACCTTGTGTTTATAAGAAGACTGTAGGAAGAAATGTCGCAATCCTCGTATTGTACGTAGATGACATACTTCTGATAGGAAATGACATTCCTATGCTACAGTCGGTCAAATCATTCTTATCACAAAGGTTCTCCATGAAGGACCTGGGAGATGCCACATACATATTGGGTATACGGATCTATAGGGATAGATCCAAACGGTTATTGGGATTGTCCCAAACCAAGTACATAAACACCATCCTAAAGAGATTTAGTATGGAAGACTCCAAGCGGGGTGCCTTACCCGCTTGCCATGGAGTCACTCTCTCAAAAGACGATTGCCCAAAGTCTGATATAGAGAGAGCTCGCATGAGCATTATTCCCTATGCTTCGGCAGTAGGATCGATAATGTATGCGATGTTATGTACACGCCCTGATGTTGCTTATGCACTTAGTGTAGTAAGCAGGTATCAATCTAACCCAGGGGAGAATCACTGGATTGCTGTAAAGAACATTCTTAAGTACTTGCGAAGGACTAAAGAATTGTTCTTGGTGTATGGTAATGGGGATCTCCAAATGGAGGCCTTTACCGATTCGAGCTTCCAGAGTGACAAGGATGACAGCAAGTCTATCTCAGGGTTTGCATTTACCCTCAATGGAGGGACGGTGAGTTGGAAGAGTTCCAAACAGGATACCGTTGCAGACTCAACGATGGAAGCTGAATATATTGCTGCAAATGATGCTGCCAAGGAAGCTGTCTGGATGAGAAAATTCATCGCGGAGCTAGGAGTAGTTCCAACCATTATTGATCCAATACCTCTGTATTGTAACAATAATGGGGCTATGGCGTTGGCCAAAGAGCCCAGGTCCCATCAGAAGTCCAGACACATCCTGAGGAAATATCATGTGATCCGGGAGATAGTTGATCACCGCGAGATCGAGATTAAGAGAGTAGACACAAAGGACAACGCTGCGGATCCATTCACCAAGGCCCTCCCTCAGCTGCAGCATGAGCGACTTTTTGAGATGTTAGGTATGAGATATGCCAATAACTGGCCTTAGTGCAAGTGGGAGATTGTTGGATATATATGTATGCCCTAAAGGCCATTATGAGATAGTGTATGTACTGATGTGTATATATATATATATTCGGGTGACAGTCTTGCTCAAAATGATAGTATGCTATCTGGTTTTACTTTATCATATGTTCACTTGATCATGTTTATATTCATTTGGTACATGTTGATAAAGCCCTAAGGATATTGGCTTAACTACTGGAATTATGATGCGGATCATACTAGTGGGACATCTGTAGTTTATAAGCATATCCTTGAAATGTTCCTAGTCGTAGGTATATCGAGACAGGGCATCGATATTCCAGCTTAGACTAGCGTATACCATTCTTGTTCCATATGATGGGCGATGGATGATCCCATATCCGTCTGGTGTGTTGACACCGAAGATAGTATACGGGTGCTCAGTGAGACTGGGTACACTGAACGGACTCACCGAGAACTCCTATATGGTATTATATCATACGTCGGATAGCAGTTCTCAGGTGACACTGGTACAGGTTAGTCTGTAGACCCGAGATCGTCATAGAGTCTTGTGTGTCCTCCCACTGTACTTTGATCTCCACCCTACTGCGGCTCTACTGAGTCGTACAAACAGGTGGATTTTGGGTATAGTCTCGAGGCATGTGGAGGCAGTGAGCGATAGGAGGGGTTTCGTCTCTCCCGGTATTGGGGGTTGATGCTGTGCTGTGCACGATTGGCTATAACGGGAAGTCCCTGGCCAGGGCTGCTGAGATATTACTGATAAGTGTTATCAGTGAGTTTCTCGATCTGTTATAGACCATATACCGGCATGACTTATTGAGTTATTGGGGTCGACGATTCCATCCCTAGACTCGATATGCAGCATATCTGACGAAGAGACCGGACTGTACGGTTAGTGTTGCCAGATGGATTGACAGGAGTTTTGACAGGTTCGCTTGTTCTTATTCTGATCGCTCAATACCCGGGTGGCCGTTACGTTTAGCTGACCGCTTGCGGCTTGTAGGTGTTTGATATGATCGTCATCTACTGCTGGCGTATTGACGAGTCTTAGAGTCCCACATAGAAGTTTCTCGGCTCTGGCGAAACGAAGTGGTGCACATATGAGATATGCGTGGAGCCTCAATTAAATTCTAGTATATGATACTATATTTTAATCGGGCATTTAATATTAGTCGGGTCATATGAGATATGATGGATTTATTAAATCAAGTGTTGATTTAATATTGGCTTTTATATTATTTATTTAAATCCTTTTCTTATTTTGGATACATGGATGTATATGTACATGATGATGTGCACACATACATACATGCATAAAATGTATCATGGTTGTTGATACAAGGAGGAAGGCAATATAAGAATCATATTGTAGACATGATAATGTTTAGATTTTTCATTAAAGTTTAAAGGCAAAAAGAATGGTTAATGAGTCATTTCTTCCACACTCATCTACACACTTCTTTAACTCAACCATAGTTTCCATTCCTTTTGCCATTTAACCTTAGATGAAATATCTAAATTATTATTCTACTATGGTTAAAGTTGTGATAAGATCTCTCACTCTCTCTCATTATCCTTTTTACATTAACATTATGTTAGAAAAAGAAAAAGAGAGAGAGTTCTTCTTCTTCCTCAAACCCTAGCTCTCTTTTAATAGTTAAAAAGAGTTAGAAAAAGAAAAGAAAAGGTAATAAATAAGAACATCAACCACTTCCTCATTCTACACAACCCTAGCCATCTTGTGTAGGGTGTTGTGCTTCAAGGATTTCCAAAGATCGTAGGAAGCATCAAGCTTAGGGCAAAGTGCTTCGGGTGGATCGTCGTGGACGAGGAGTTGATCAAGTGGACCTTTCCAAAGCTTAGGAGTCTTCCAAAGTGAACTACAAAGGTTGTAGTTTCAACACTTAGCATAACTTAACTCTTAATCTTGATACTATTAATTGTTACTTCATATATTCTAGTTCGATTCTTTGTTTAGTTTGCTTAGCACCTCAAAATTTTTATTGTTATAGCATGCATGATGCTTCTAAACCTTTATAGAGGTGTTAAGAAAACCCTACACTTGCAAGTTTAGAGTGGTTTTTAGTTTGTCTAAACAGGATGGCTCCCACTGTTTCTCGAATCCCTCCTCAAACCAAAAAGGAAGAATTAGTCAGGATCAATTTCACCGTACAATACTTGCTTAACCGTTCGGCCAGGCTGGTGTCGGTACTTCGAGGGAGGTTTTCCAACGCTTTCGCGAAGTTCCTTAATTAAATAACCTCTTTTCCCTGGGGGCGTAGCCCCGCTAACACTTTTCTAGACACCTACTAGGTTTATAGCATTGATCGTTTAGTGAGAAATTTCCCGAGGAGTAGCATATACTCACAGTAGGATCGGGATCCAAATATCATCGCATGACGAAGCTGAAGGAATCCTACCAGAATCATCACACTCCAAATGGTATGCAACACTAGCAAGTTTCTGTTCTTTTGAAACACCCGATGTGGATTTCTGCCCCATGCTCTTATGACCTTGACTTTGGCCAAAATATCATAAGTCACATGTTAAGTTCTACCCGTCATTCTCCAGGTTAATTTGGATCCACCCATACCTACCCTTGACTTTGGCCAAAATGGCAGTACGACTGTCCCAAACCAACGCATCTATCTATGCTACACATGAATACCCAATAGCTACCAATCACTATGCCTTGACTTTGGCCAACATACATAGCTTGAATACTATTGACTATTTATGTGAAACGATGGAGGGCTACGAATGGTTTTGGCGAAACCGTGAACGTAGTGAACTTGATATGGTCGATGGAACGAGATAGCTTTTAAAAGGAGTGGCTCAAACTCCGCATTTAAAAGTTAGTTTTGAAAAGAACCGAGTGGTTTTTCGAAAGTGTTCCAACGACTTTTACTTGGTTTATTTTCTTACATTAGTTCTTTTAATGCGTGATATTCTTGCATTAGTTCTTTTAATGCGTCCAATCATTTAATCCTACCATTGCAGAAAACAACCAAAATATGACGTACGCTTTTGCCATTCGCATTCGCCACGGGGCCCCGTCATTACCCGTTAGGTTACTTAACTAACGACAGAGCGGGGGCTGGGCTAGCGCGGCTGTAAAACATAAGCAACGCCTAAATAATATCATATATAGATATATTGCAATGATAGAAATTTCAGATCACAGATGAACACATTGGATATACTAGGAACCTGCAATTCGTACGAGCCTGTAACGAAAAGCAGATTACACGGTCGCGGTGAATAGCTAATACCCCACCCAAGACCCCTACGGGTGCGGCAAACTACCCGCCGTACCCGAAGCGAAGCAACCTCCCTCATCCCCGTGAGTAGGCCACTCGGCACTTCGGCATACCCGGTAGTTTGTGCACCCCCTCCATGGGTCTATCCTAGGAGCAAAAACAGTAAAAAGAAATTATACAATGACGGCTACAACCCCGACCCGGTTGTACGGCCATATAAATAATTATTACAGCAATTTACAAATTTACATGAATTGAAAGAAAAGAAAACTCTCGTCTCACAACCCCCGGCTATTCACCCGCGACAATCCAATGAATTCATATACACATTCCAGCAACATTACAGATCACAGATTTGTATAACCCCCACTAATCGACATATAGCGATTAGTAAACGTTCAATACAAATATCACATCACAGAAAAACCCGTCAGCTTAAGTCTTTTAGAAGTTCGATCAAAAATACGGATTTATAGGCCCCAAATACAAAATTTTCGTTCTGGAAAATCTGGGCAGAAAATACATATTCCAAAAATCCTAAAACAACCCCAGAAATACACTGCACCAAAGATGGACCCCGGCCGAGTCAACTCGGCCGCGGAACCACGGCGGGAGCGTGCTCCCGCCGCGTTTCCGCGGCGCTTTGAATCGATCGTTGGACCAAATTTGGTGGTTATTCTTTAAAAACCCTGAGCCGATTTTTAAAATGAAATTTATCAACTTTTGAGCAGAATAAAAATCGGCAGAAACTTGGCAATTTTGGGTTCGTTTTGCGACTTTTCTTTGATCGATCTTCTAGCTACTTTGCTAACATGTTAGATGGAGTTTAACTAGGCTCTGATACCACTGTAAGTCCATGCTACCTCTCCCGGTACTTTCGGGCATGCGGAATTTGGTGAAAAACAATTTTCTTAGAGGTGGTACCATGGACTCAAAACCGGATCTTTGTTAAACATCTAACTAACAACCTAACTACGAGTTGCTAACTACTCGGTTAGGGGGTTATACCTTTCTTTTTCTCGAACTCCTTCGTCTTCAAGCTTCGATGGTCGTCCGAATCGGCTTCTCCCCGTCGTCTCCTTGCGCCGAAGATAAATCCACCTGAACGCTTCAACCTTTGGCTCCTTCTTCGAACTTTGAAGAAACTAGTTCACTCGTTTTGCTAAACCTTATGAACTAGAGTGAGTAGAGAAGAGTTTGTATGGGATTCTATCTATGGTTCTTGGTTCTTAACTCATGAGACAAGTGAACCATAGAGTCAAGAGAGGGAGAGCAAGAGGAGGAGATGAGAGCTCAAGAACAAAAGAGAGAATGAGCATGAAAGAATGAGAGAAGACTTTTCTCATTTGGCTCTCATAATCCAAAACAATCATAACACCTCATATCAATCAAGTATTATGTGATGGTTTAGGCAACCATAGCCATATCATTTCATGCACTCATTTTGCACAAAAGAGCAAGCAAGCAAAAGTCTTTGCCATGAAATGATAGCTATAGTTATCATGATGGTCAACTAGTCAAGCCTAGTCAACCGGTCAACAAAGTCAACAAGTCAACAAAAGTCAACAAGTCAATAAAGTCAATCCCTCAACAACCATGTCACCATAATACTTAATTAATATAATTGTTAATCACATATCATATTCTCATTAGGGTTGAGCAAAAAGTCAATAGTCAACTGTCAACGGTCAACAACCCTAATGAGAATCCTCCGCCTTTGTCTCTCCGTCAACTGTGCATACACACCCGCATCCGCGTTCGAGGAACACGAATACAAACTGGATAAATCCAATCCTAATACATACACTAGGATCTGGCTTAAACCAAAGCCCGCTAGTGTCTACTGTCCGGACACTGTACGTGCACAAGTGCACGGATGTGATCGAACCCTGTCGCAAAACCATGCGACCTGCCGCAAAACCATGCGACCTCTACTCTTTTGCCTAAAGGCGAATAGCTTTCTGTGTGGGACTCTAAAGACTCGACACTACGCTGGCAGTGGGTTTAACCACAGACCGCAAGCGGCACTAGCTGTGCGTAACGGTCCCCAGGTAGATGCCGACAAGAAGACTGACGAGGCGAAATCCATCTGAACTCCTACTGAGCCTGAATGTGACAATCTCCGTACAGTCCGGTCTGTTCGTCTGATACATCGCATGGCGCGCCTAGGGGGCGGTAAACGTCAGTCCCCTAATAGCGGTACAAGTCGTGTCGGAGTGAAGCCCAAAAGACCCTGAGATAACACCGGAAGCCTACCAGTATATCCCGATTGCCCTGGCCAGGGACTACTCGTGTAATGGCTCTCCTAGACACAGCGCGATGTCAACCCCCAATACCGGGAGAGACGAATCCTGTCTAACCATCACTGCCTCCAAGTGCTTCGGGACTGCACCTAACTACCACCTGTTTGCACGACTCCTTTGAGCCGTGGTAGGGTAGTAATCAAAGTACAGTGGGAACACACTCGAGGCGAAGTGACAGTGTCAAGTCAGCGGACTAAGCTGTACTCATGTCACCTGGGAACTGATAACTGACGATAGGTATAATACCAACCGGTCAGTTCCCGACGAGTCCTGTCCAGTGTACTCGTAACCTAATGAGCACCCGTATACTATCTCCAGTACGACGTACTGATGGCTGTGGGACAGACCATCTCCCACACTGGGATGAGAAGCGCATACGCTAGTCTACTCCGGAGTATCGATGCCCTGTCTTGATAATCCTGCGACTAGGGACCTGTATAAGGATGTGCTTATAGATTACCCTGCCCCCACTAGTGTGACTGCCATCACAACGCTGGTAATCAAGCAAAGATCCTAAGGGCTCCACTAATGTGTATAGGTGATATACTAAAATAAACACATGTACACATTGAAGTAGAAACAAACCAAGTAGCATACTACTATATTGAGCAAGATTGTTTATACAAGGTGAATAACCCAAGCTTCCATTAAGTAATATACAAACTAGTATGATACAGTAATGTCCTCTAGGGCATATACACTAACAATAATCACCCTCATGCGTATGCATTGTCGGAATTAATCACTCGTTTTTACGAGTGTATGGAGGATGGGTGTCTCACCCTATCTGGTTTTATTAAATTGCATTGGGGTGATCGTGAAATTATCATTGATAGGGATATTATACATGAAGTCACACTAATCCCTCGAATACCTGCACATGACCAACCCTTGCAATTCGAGGATTACATGCCCTTGATGGGCAACGATTGCTCGAGGGAGCCGCAAAAGGGTATCCAAGCGAGAACCCTTTTCGCGAATGTTTTGACTGTGTGCCGGTGGGCACGAAATAATATTTTCGGTAGATCCCATAACACAACATTTTTTACACCCTCCTTGCATATTGTGCATACTCTTATGACAAAGAACCCCCGGTTCGACATCTGCACAGTATTGCTAAACTCCATAGGTGAGGGAAAACGAACCGCAAATTACCCATGTCCAATTCTGGTCACACAACTTTGTCGATATTTCCTCCCCGTAGAGGAATTCGAATTTTACATGATGGGGGGAATACCTGTCTGGCTTCTTATTGAGGGCATTTCTACGTCTTATTCACGATTGACGGATGTATGGTCGAGGACCGAACCGGCGGAGCATGTACCCGCCCGCACACCTAGCTCTAGCTCGACCGTGAGCGAAGGAGAAATGACCCCACTAGAACATGCACAATTAATGCGGAGAGCTGTTAGGGGAATAGAGGAGTTTAGGGTGACAGCGAGGGAGCACGACCGTCGAATGACGAAGGTTGAGCGGGGGATTCGAACCTTGGTGGCTAGGGAGGAGCGTTCACGTTCACGCTCGAGAGCGCGGCGTGGGGCCGAGCAGTGAGGGCACTGCTTTGGATAAGTTTGGAGGAGTTGGTAGTTGTATATAGTTATCTTTTGCATTGCATACTTTTTTTGAATTTTTTTATATATTTTTTCTTTTTCTTTTGCATGTTTAAATTATGCATTACATCCTTAAATAAAAATCATAAAAATTGAAAATTTTGAAAATAGAAAAATAAATACTGAAAAATTTGAAAAAATTATAAAAATTAAAACATTCAATCTTGGCTTTAAGTGACTTGAGTTTGACAAATAGGTTATCTAGCTAGGAATAACTAGATCTTAGACTTAGTAAATTAAATACTCTAAAAATAACCTTTCTTAAAATTTAACGGTAGAAAGTATATGTCTTTGTAGTTTATTTAGAAATAGGCAAATTTCGAGTTGACTTCTTGGGCTAAGTTAAAACAAGGGAAAAGTATTGATATCTTTATTAAAGTACAAGTTTGAAAAATAATTCCTGAGCTTAAGTCTAAATTCTGAAAATATATACCCTACAAATTGAATAAACACGAACCTTGAAACTTGGAATAGTAGAAGAGACCTTGAAATGCTCTTGTCTAAAGTCCTTAGTATGAAGAAAAATAAAATAAAAATACAAGTGTGAATAAAGAGATAAAAAATGAACACTGGTTTTTGTAATTACTTAAGGCTGCATTAATAGAAAAAAAATATTTAGCGAGGGTGCTTCATCACCTAGTGCCTTAGACCAACTGGTTTGGGAGTCACTGCTAAAAGCCTTGGGGATTACAAGACTAGGAATTATGCTTTAATGTGCAAACACATTTTGTAATCGGTCGTTGGTACCTCAAGAAGTATTAACGGTCGCATGAAGAATATATGAGCAATTTCATCTAAAAATTCACCAATTGAAAATTACTTTGGACGATGGACAAGAGTATAATAGCTTGATTTGAATTTCTAAGTGTAGGGGTGATATATACACACACGTAGGGGTATGTGATTGGGGTTTAGATAAGATATAGGAATGAAAAATAGGACTTATATCTTTAATAGAGATGATAAAAATTCCTAAGTTGAGATGGAACACTAGAAGGAAAACTTATAAGATGCCAAAAGCTAAGTAAATTCACAAGAATATATATAATCTTAAGTTAAATGATAAGGATGCGTGAAAAATACGGGTGTCTAATTTATGAGTCGAGGATAATAGAGTTTCTTGTTAGAAAACCTAATTGGAGAATAAAAGTCAATTGGCCGAATTGATAAGATTTTGTGGGTAGTATCCGCTGAAAACCCTCATGAGACAACACTCCTCCTACTAAGGACACCTAGAGGTTTAACGGCTTGTTGCACGAGCTCAGTTCAATCGCGTTTCCCTGCGAAAGTGAGGCTAGGTATTTTTCAAGAATAAAACTAAGTTTGCTCGAGGACGAGCAAAAGATAAATTTTGGGGTATTTGTTCATATCATAATTTTGCATTATTATATTCCCCATTTTTAGTCATTTTACAAATAAACAGGTGCTTTTGACCCATGTCTGCTACATAGTTGCAGGTTACAGGTTCTCGGTGTTAGTTGTATGTATGCCCTAGAGGCCAGTATTGTACAGATGATGTATATTATATTGGATGCTTGGACATATATAGAGATGACTTTCTTGATCGATATGATAGTATGCTATCTGGTTACTCTTTATCTTAACATGTATACTAGTCTATTTATACTGTCTTATAGTTACATGTTGGTAAAGCCCTTAGGATGTGTACTTGACTTCCTGGACTATGATGCAGATCATACTAGTGGGGACATGGTAGTCCATAAGTATATCCTTCAAAGTCCCTAGTCATGGGGGTATCGAGACGGGACATCGATATACCAGAGTAGACTAGCGTATATGCTTCTCGACCCATGAGATGGGCGATGGATGATCCCATATCCATTGGTGTTTGACATCAGAGATGATATACGGGTGCTCAGGGGAGACTGGGTACACTGGACGGACTCGCCGAGAACACTCAGATGGTATTATACCTCACGTCAGATGGCAGTTCTCAGGTGACACTTGTACAGGTTAGTCTGAAGACCCGAGATCGTCATAGAGTCTTGTGTGATTCCCACTGTGCTTTGATCTCCACCTTACCACGTGCATGAGGGCGTGCAAAACGGTGGTCTTTGGGTACAGTCCCGAGTCACATGGAGGCAATGAGCGATAGGAGGAGTTTCGTCTCTCCCGGTATTCGGGGTTGATGTTGCACTGTGCTCGATTGGTCGTAACAGGGAAGTCCCTGGCCAGGGCTGATCAGAGATTTGCTGGTAAGTGTTACCAGTAGTTTCTCGACCCGTTATGAGCCTCACATCGGCACGACTTATCGGTTATTGGGGTCTGACGTTTACCACCCCTAGACTTGATATGCGACATATCAGACGAACAGACCGGACTGTACGGTAAGTGTTACTGGTTGGATTCACAGGAGTGTGAGCGGGCTAGCTCGTCGATCTTCTGATCGTTCAATACCCGGATGGCCGTTACGTTTAGCAGACCGCTTGCGGCTTGTGGATGTTTGATATGATCATCATCTGCTACCGGCGTATTGACGAGTCTTTAGAGTCCTACACAGAGGTTTCCTGGCTCAAACGAAACGAAATAGGAGCGCATATGAGATATGTGAAGGACCGAGAATAATGCGTGTATGTGATACCGTATTTCATTCTCGCGATGGATGTATCGACTGGTTATATTCGATATAACCTAGATATCGAATCAAGGATTGATTCGATAAGCCGCTACATAGGATACTAGTCGGTTATATGCGATATGACCGGATCGTTAAATCAAGTGTTGATTTAATGATTTAATGTATAATTATATATTTGACATATTACTTTGCATTAGCTAGTATTAGTTCACTTTAAATGGATTTTCTCACTTAATGTGCAAGTTGTATATGTGATATACTTTTGTGCACATGTTTGTATCATGTTTGATGATGCTTACTCATTTGGTTAAGTGTATAGAATTAAACCATGGTTAAGTTGATGATTAGGGTTTTGCTTTTTCATTTATTTATTTATTTGTTTATTTATTTATTTGGAAAAGATAAAGATGAGAATGGTGGCTTTCTTTGTTTCTTATTGAAGCTTCATGAAGCTTTGACTTAGTCACCATTCTTGTCTCATGCTTAACCCTAACCATTTGAACTAACCCTAGTTCATTCTCTACGCTTAACTATGGTTAAGATTATGATAAGTTTTCATTTTCTTTTTCATTTTAGAATACTTATCATATTCTTTCTTCATCTTCATCATCTTCTTCTTCAAGAAAAGCTTAAGTCCATCAATGGAAACTTGAGCAAAAGTGAGAGAAATCCAATTCTAAAGTGAACCCACCTCCTATTTCTTCACCCTCTACCTCTTGCCAAGTAGTATAGGGTGTTTTCTTCACAAGTTTCACAACTTGGTGAAGTTGGAGCTTGAACTTGTGATGCCTCGACGTAGATCATCTTCGGCACGAAGCCGACGACCTAGTCCGCCCATTTCCCCGATGAAGCCGACGATTGAGTTCGGGATTCGAGATGGACAGCGAGAGGACGCCTACGTGGAGATAAGGAAGTGGAGAATCGGATCTACAAAGGTTGTAGCCTTTCTCCTTTAGTTAAGTTGTTAACTAGTTTCGTTTTTCGCCTAAATTTCTAGTTGACGATCCGTATTAGGGTTTCGCGGCACTCATAAAATTTGAAATCGGCATGGTTGATGCCTTGTGAGACTTCATTAGCGTGCCTAGGAACCCTACAGTTGTATCAGAGCCTAGCTAGAGCCTTAGGCGAAGTCTAGACGACGTTTGAAACCCGATCGAACCGAAACCCTAATTCCCGATATGCTCTCTGGACTTTTTCTAAAATCTGGGATTTTTCCATATTAAAAATGCTTAAAAAATTCAGCAGGGAATTCTAAGAATTACGATGCAAAATTTATCCGATGATCTGCTAAGGGCGCGGCGGAACCGCGACAGAAGCCTGGCTTCTGCGGCGGTTCCGCGGCCATCTGATGACATCATCTGTCTATTTTTGCACAGTAATTCCTATTTTATTATGCTGAATTTTCTGGGAATTTTTAATTTGACTCAAGAGTTGAATGTTCTGGGGTTGTATTGGGAATCGACGATTCGATCGGATTATTAAACATTGTCTATGTGGCTTTCCGGATATTTTAGAATATGTTAAAAGGTTCGACCGGATATAAATACCCAACTTTTCCCCTGCCGGAAATTTTCCAAGTGTTGGATTTTCTGTGGTTTAAGGACGTTCTGAGTAGTGCAAGTAACGCGATGGCCCCTCTAGAAGACAACAAACCTTAACTCGATTATGTGACCGTCTTGAACTGCCCTTTGAACCTTCGGGTTTGGGGCAGTACGGCGTGCCACATATGAGGCGTTGGCTTGACCCTTCTACGGCTGGACCGTTGTTACTGAGGCATGAAGTGAATGTCTTTGAACCTATTTCATGTGTTGAGCGATTTCGGGAAAACTTGGGTGTTCGAATGTTCGATCGGAATGTTTAATATATTCTATTTATCCGGAATGGGATACAATAATTGGAATTCACAAACAGTTATGAGATAACTGAATGAATGTTATAAATCTAGCGGTTTAATTTCACTTGATATTGAAAAGAGTTTTCGATAATGAGACTAAAATGTGGGGTTTATAACTGTTAGGCATGTGATGTCTAAGTATTTCATTTGATTAGGCATGTGATGTCTAAAAGGGTTGCGGATTCCACCTGTTGTAGTTTTACACTTTCTTTTCTGTGACCGTAAGTGTAGTATGTCGATATCGCCGGTTTCGTTGCTATACGTCAACGACAATTGGGGTATGCATACTTACTTACGTTGATGACATGTGATGTTATGTGTTGCTGGATATATTATATTGGATTGTCGTGTTCGAATAGCCGGGGGGTTTTTATGTGAGATGAGTGTTTTTCATTTTCATTCATGTAAAAACTTGTATGTAATATTCTTTTATTTGGGGCACTTCCAGGTTGCGGAAGTTGTCACCTTTTGTATATTTTTTACTTTTCCGCATTAGGATAGACCCAAGGAGGGGAGCACAAGTAACCGGGTTCTGGGGTCCAGTGGGAGACCAACTCGAGGAGTCGAGTCCGGGTCTCCTAACCCTAGAATTGGTAGGGTTGCTTGCCGCTCTCGTAGGGGTCTACGGGTGTGGGATTGGCTATTCATCACGACCGTGGAATCCGTGTTTTATACTGGCTCGTATTGAAAACACGGACGTCCTAGTATATCCAATGTTTCATATGTTTCTTCTGCTGCGATATCTGTGATGTGATCATGTGATGTTCTGTGATAGATACAGTATATATAGTATATATGATATATTATATAGACGTTACTTATGTTTTGCATCCGCACTAGCCCTGCCCTGCTCTGTCGTTAGTTACCTAACCTAACGGTGCACGAGGGGACATCCAGGCGAATGCGGATGGCATAAGTGTACGTCGTATTTATCTGTGATGTTTAGGTACTTAAATGATGGGACTTCATTAATGAGATTAATGAAAGAAAAGAAACCTAAGATGTTGTAGAATCAAATTTTAAATGAAACAGGTAGCTACAGTTCTTGCTTTGCACAGCGGTATATGTGATATGTTCTGCACCTTATTCGATGAGGAAAGGACCGAGATCCCTTCACCGGGAGTGACTCCTTTAGAAATAACTGGTAGATGCTACACCCTCGGTTTGTTTTTGATTGCTTCTATAGTTTCTGCTTTTCACAGTGATATATATGATATACCCCGCACCTCATTCGACGAGAAAAGGGCCGACGATCCCTTCACCGGGAGTGACCCCTTCAGCAAAACTAGAAAAGCCTCAAAATCACTCCATTTCAAAACTTCATTTGATTCTACAACGATATCAAGTTCATTACGCAATAGGTTTTCAGAAAAACCTGTCGTAGCCCTCCGTCATTTTAGATAAGTACTAGTTAGTATTCGTGCTACGTTTGTTGACTATGTTAAGGCGTAGTGTGCGGTAGCTGACCAGTATTTATCTGCTTATGCATATGATGCAGATTGGATTAGGGTAGTCGTGCGACTTTGTTGACTATGTTAAGGGTCGTGCGGGTTGGTTTAATTCAATCAGGAAATGACGGGTTGAACTTGACTAGCACTTATGATTTGTTGACTATGTTAAGGTCATATAGCTGCTAGGGACAAAATATTATCGGGAATTTCAAGTGTTGAAATTTGCAATGAGATTGCATACCTTCTATGAGATAGTTGGATCCCGATACCCATTGTGAGTAAGAGTTACTCCAGGGAGAGTTTTACACATTGCAATTAGCTGATCAAGTAGGTGTCTAGAAAGGTGTCAACGGGGTTACGCCTCTGGGAAAACGAGGTTTACATTAATTAGGTTCGTGCGAAAGCACGGGGGACCTCCCTCAAAGTACCGACACTGGCCTGGCTGAAAGATCGACGAACTTGTAGTGTGTAATTAATCCCGACTAGTCTTTCTTTTAGGGTTTGAAGGAAGATTTGATAAAAACAGTAGGAGCCATCCTGATTAGATAAGATAATAACCAATCTGATCTTGCACGAGCATACGCTAAAGTGTTTTCTTCTCTCTCTCTCCAGGTAGCGACCATGTCATACCCTAATAAAGATAATAATATGGATGTATTGACCGAACCCGCATGTTATACTGTGCTGGGGAACGTTGGTTCCGTTCTTTCTTATAAGAGTTATAGGACTGAACAGGATATAGGGGAATACCAGGATTCCCATGCCACCCGAATGAAGAAAGTACATGTTGATGCATTTTCTTCGGGTGTGTTCGTTACAGAGAATTGTTTCTCCATTTGCTCCACGTCCTGGGTATTAGATACCGGGTCAGGATCCCATATATGTAATCAGTTACATGGGCTCAGGAAAGGTAGAGAACTTGGAGAAGGTGATAAAGACATTAGAGTTGGAAATGGTGCAATTGTTGCAGCTAAGACTGTCGGAGAATATCACCTTGCATTTCCAACTGGTAATACATTGGTTCTGAACGAATGCTATTACATGCCGAACCTGATATGCAACATTATATCGGTTTCTTTGTTGAGTAAAGAGGGATATAATTTTGTATTACAGGACAATGTTATGAACATTTTCCGTAACCAAAAGTTGGTTGGATCAGGCACGTTGTGCAATGGCATTTATGTTCTAAATCAATCAACAGTTCTGAGCATAACTAACACACACAAGAGGAAGAGTTCAGAAATGAACGAATCCTTCTTGTGGCATTGTAGACTGGGTCACATCAAAGCAACATGACTGGCTAAGTTGCATAAGGATGGATATTTGAAACCTTTCGAATTTTCATCTTATGACACTTGCCAGTCATGTCTCAAAGGCAAGATGACCAAAACTCCGTTTACGGGACACAGAGAAAGAGTTACCGAACTCTTGGGACTGATACATAGTGATGTATGCGGTCCTATGTCTACACATGCCAGGGATGGTTCTTCATACTTCATTACATTCACTGACGATCTCTCTAGGTTCGGGTATATGTTCCTGATGAAACACAAATCAGAAGCTTTTGAGAAATTTAGGGAATATAAACAAGAAGTTGAGAACCAAACCAGAAAAAGTATTAAAATCCTACGATCTGATCGAGGAGGTGAATACTTGAGCAATGAATTCCTGGACTTCCTAAAAGAGAATGGGATTCCTTCTCATCTGACTCCTCCATATACACCACAGCACAACGGTGTATCAGAACGGAGGAACCGCACCCTATTAGATATGGTGCGCTCTATGATGAGCACAGCCGAGTTACCTATTTCCTTCTGGGGATATGCGCTGGAAACAGCAACATACCTATTGAATCAAGTTCTATCTAAATCTGTACCTACCACACCATATGAGATATGGAGTGGGAAGAGACCATATTTTAAACGAGTTAAGATATGGGGTTGTTCGGCCTATGTCAAAAGGCAAAATCCAGACAAACTCGAGGCACGGTCAGTTCTTTGCAAGTTTGTAGGATATCCTAAGAATTCCCAAGGATATTTTTTCTACCATGCTGAAGAACAAAAAGTGTTTGTTTCTCAATATGCCACCTTTTTAGAAAAGGAATTCCTTGAAAAAGAAATTAGTGGCAAAGTGGTAGAGCTGGAAGAAGTTCCAGATACACAAACCGTAACTGAAGATTTAGTGGAACCAGAAGATTCAGTAGCTCCCAATGAACCTCAGCCTCTCCGTCGATCTAGTAGGGTTCCTCGCCAACCTGAGAGATACTACGGTTTTCTCATGGATGGTGGGAGCGAGGATTGCATCATGGAGGATGATGACCCAACTAGTTTCGAGCAGGCCATCACGAGTAGGGACTCAGTGAAATGGCTGGATGCTATGCGGTCCGAGATGGAATCCATGTACACTAACAAAGTATGGACTTTGGATGTTGCTCCTGAAGGGGTAAAACCCATTGGGAGCAAGTGGATCTTCAAGAAAAAACTTGGTGTATATGGGAAAGTGGAGACTTTCAAAGCTAGACTTGTTGCAAAGGGTTTTCGTCAAAGACCAGGTGTGGACTATGACGAAACCTTTTCTCCAGTGGCTATGCTTAAATCCATCCGGATCATGCTTGCCATCACTGCATATCATTACTACGAAATCTGGCAAATGGATGTTAAGACCGCCTTTCTAAATGCTGATTTAGAAGAGTGCGTGTACATGACTCGGCCAGAGGGCTTCGTAGACAGTGGGAGCAGCGGGAAGGTGTGCAAGCTGCTTAAATCCATTTATGGATTAAAGCAAGCATCGCGGAGTTGGAACATCTGCTTTGACGTCGTTATCAAAGAGTTCGATTTCGTCAAAAACCCAGATGAACCTTGTATTTACAAGAAGGTTGCAGAGAGTAAGGTTGTCTTCCTCGTATTGTACGTGGACGACATACTCTTGATAGGAAATGATATTCCTATGCTGTAATCGGTCAAGCTCTTCTTATCACAAAGATTCTCAATGAAAGATCTTGGTGATGCCTCCTGCATATTGGGAATAAGGATATATAGAGATAGATCCAAACGGATTTTGGGATTGTCCCAATCCAAGTACATTGACACCATACTAAAGAGGTTTAGTATGGAAGAATCCAAGCGTGGGAACTTGCCCACGATCTCTGGAGTCACTCTCTCCAAAGAGATGTCTCCCAAGACTGATTTGGAGAGAGCTCGCATGCAAGGGATACCCTATGCTTCGGCTGTAGGCTCTATCATGTACGCGATGCTATGTACCAGACCCGATGTTGCATACTCACTAAGTGTAGTGAGCAGGTATCAAGCTGATCATGGAGAGAGTCACTGGACAGCAGTGAAGAGCATTCTCAAGTACTTACGAAGGACTAAAGAGATGCTCTTGGTGTATGGTAATGGAGAACTCCAAGTGGAGTCCTTTACCGATTCGAGCTTCCAGAGTGATAAGGATGACTCTAAGTCGCAGTCGGGATTTGTCTTTACCCTTTACGGAGGGGCGGTTAGCTGGAAGAGTTCCAAGCAGGAAACCGTGGCAGAGTCGACGATAGAGGCTGAATACATCGCTGCCAACGATGCTGCCAAAGAGGCTGTCTGGATCAAGAAGTTCATTACTGAACTTGGAGTGGTTCCATCCATTGAGCATCCAATACCTTTGTATTGCGATAACAATGGAGCGGTGGCTTTGGCCAAGGAACCCAGGTCCCATCAGCGATCCAGGCATATTCTGAGGCGGTATCACCTGATCCGGGAGATAGTTGATCTCCGGGAGATCGAGGTTAGGAGGGTTGACACGAAGAACAACACGGCGGATCCACTCACGAAGGCCATTCCCCAGATACAGTTTGAGAGACTCTTCGGGATGCGCAGTATGCGATACTACAGCAGCTGGCCCTAGTGCAAGTGGGAGATTGTTAGTTGTATGTATGCCCTAGAGGCCAGTATTGTACAGATGATGTATATTATATTGGATGCTTGGACATATATAGAGATGAATTTCTTGCTCGATATGATAGTATGCTATCTGGTTACTCTTTATCATAACATGTATACTAGTCTCTTTATACTGTCTTATAGTTACATGTTGGTAAAGTCCTTAGGATGTGTATTTGACTGCCTGGACTATGATGCAGATCATACTAGTGGGGACATGGTAGTCCATAAGTACATCCTTCAAAGTCCCTAGTCGTGGGTGTATCGAGACGGGGCATCGATATACCAGAGTAGACTAGCGTATATGCTTCTCGACCCATGAGATGGGCGATGGATGATCCCATATCCATTGGTGTTTGACATCAGAGATGATATACGGGTGCTCAGTGGAGACTGGGTACACTGGACGGACTCGCCGAGAAATCCCACATGGTATTATACCTCACGTCAGATGGCAGTTCTCAGGTGACACTTGTACAGGTTAGTCTGAAGACCCGAGATCGTCATAGAGTCTTGTGTGATTCCCACTGTGCTTTGATCTCCACCTTACCACATCCATGAGGGCGTGCAAAACGGTGGTCTTTGGGTACAGTCCCGAGTCATATGGAGGCAATGAGCGATAGGAGGGGTTTCGTCTCTCCCGGTATTGGGGGTTGATGTTGCACTGTGCTCGATTGGCCGTAACAGGGAAGTCCCTGGCCAGGGCTGATCAGAGATTTGCTGGTAAGTTTTACCAGTAGTTTCTCGACCCGTTATGAGCCTCACATCGGCACGACTTATCGGTTATTGGGGTCTGACGTTTACCACCCCTAGACTTGATATGCGACATATCAGACGAACAGACCGGACTGTACGGTAAGTGTTACTGGTTGGATTCACAGGAGTGTGAGCGGGCTAGCTCGTCGATCTTCTGATCGTTCAATACCCGGATGGCCGTTACGTTTAGCAGACCGCTTGCGGCTTGTGGATGTTTGATATGATCATCATCTGCTACCGGCGTATTGACGAGTCTTTAGAGTCCTACACAGAGATTTCCTGGCTCAAGCGAAACGAAATAGGAGCGCATATGAGTTATGTGCAGGACCGAGAATAATGCGTGTATGTGATACCGTATTTCATTCTCGTGATGGATGTATCGACTGGTTATATTCGATATAACCAAGATATCGAATCAAGGATTGATTCGATAAGCCGCTACATAGGATACTAGTCGGTTATATGCGATATGACCGGATCGTTAAATCAAGTGTTGATTTAATGATTTAATGTATAATTATATATTTGATATATTACTTTGCATTAGCTAGTATTAGTTCACTTTAAATGGATTTTCTCACTTAATGTGCAAGTTGTATATGTGATATACTTTTGTGCACATGTTTGTATCATGTTTGATGATGCTTGCTCATTTGGTTAAGTGTATAGAATTAAACCATGGTTAAGTTGATGATTAGGGTTTTGCTTTTTCATTTATTTATTTATTTGTTTATTTATTTATTTGGAAAAGATAAAGATGAGAATGGTGGCTTTCTTTGTTTCTTATTGAAGCTTCATGAAGCTTTGACTTAGTCACCATTCTTGTCTCATGCTTAACCCTAACCATTTGAACTAACCCTAGTTCATTCTCTACACTTAACTATGGTTAAGATTATGATAAGTTTTCATTTTCTTATTCATTTTAGAATACTTATCATATTCTTTCTTCTTTTTCATCATCTTCTTCTTCAAGAAAAGCTTAAGTCCATCAATGGCAACTTGAGCAAAACTGAGAGAAATCCAATTCTAAAGTGAACCCACCTCCTATTTCTTCACCCTCTGTTAGTTATATGTATGCCTTAGAGGCCATTACTGTACATACGATGTATATTGTAATGGATGCTTGGACACATATAGGGAGGACTTTCTTGCTCGACATGATAGTATGCTATCTGGGTGTACTTTATCTTAACATGTACTCTTATTGTCTCTATATTACATGTTGATAAAGCCCTTAGGATATGTACTCGACTACTGGGACTATGATGAGATCATACTAGTGGGGCCACGGTAGTCGACGAGTACATCCTATAACTGTTCCTAGTCGAGGGTGTATCGAGACAGGGCATCGATACACCAGAGTAGACTAGCGTATACGCATCTTGACCCATATGATGGGCGATGGATGATCCCATATCCGTCGGTGTTTGACATCAAGGATGGTGTACGGGTGCTCAGTAGAGACTGGGTACACTGGACGGACTCGCCGAGAACTCCCAGATGGTATTATACCATACGTCAGATGGCAGTTCTCCGGTGACACTGGTACAGAGTAGTCTGTCGACCCGAGATCGTCATAAAGTCTTGTGTGATTCCCACTGTGCTTTGATTTCCATCATAACACGTCCAAGAGGGCGTGCAAAAAGGTGGATTTTGGGTACAGTCCCGAACCATATGGAGGCAATGAGCGATAGGAGGGGATTCGTCTCTCCCGGTATAGGGAGTTGATGTTGTGCTGTGTTCGATTGGCTATAACCGGAAATCCCTGGCCAGGGTTGCTGAGATTTACTGGTAAGTGTTATCAGAAGTTTCTCGAACTGTTATAGACCTCATATCGACACGACTTATCGAGCTACTGGGGTCTGACGTTTACCACCCCTAGGCGAGATATGCAACATATCAGACGACGAGACCGGACTGTACGGGAGTGTTACTGTTTGGATTCACAGGAGAAGTTACAGACTTTCTTGTTGATCTTCTGAGCGCTCAATACCTGGGTAGCTGTTACGTTTAGCTGACCGCTTGCAGCTTGTGGGTGTTTGATTTGATCATCATCTACTGCCGGCGTATTGACGATTCTTTAGAGTCCTACACAGAGGTTTCTTGACTCAGGAAAAACGGAGTAGGAGCACATATGTGATATGTGCGGGACCGAGGATAATGCGATATGTGATACCGTATTCTATTCTCGCGATATTTGATATCAACCGGGTCATCGGATCAAGTGTTGATTCGATGAATCGGTACGGATAAATATTAGCCGGTTATATGCGATATAGCCGGATTGTCGGATCAAGTGTTGATTCGATAATTTAATGTATAATAATATATATATGATATATTAAATTACATTAACTAATATTTGCTCACTAAAAGATTCTTTTTCTCACTCGGGTAATAAATTGATATATATGCGATATATGTTAAATGTATTATTTTATATTGTTGCAATAAATATTGTACATGTGATATATAATATTGTAACATGATATGATAAATAATGCAACTTGTTTAGTAGAGATTAAACATGGTTAGGGTTTGATTAGGGTTAAGGCTTTCTAGAAGATTCTAGATGTTTTCTTTCTTTGTCTTTGTTAAGATATTATGCTAGATATTTCCAAAACCCTAACCAAACCTTTAACCCTAGTAAAATCTCTACAAGGGTTAGTTTGAACCATGGTTGTATAATTCTATCATATTATTATTTTCCTATTCATCACAAAAGGATATTCATTATTCATCATCTTCTTCCTTCTTCTTCTTTGCTTGAAAATGGTTTCTTGCTTTGATTTTGTGATGGATAAATGTGAGAAAAATATAAATAAAGAGAGCAAAAATCCTACTTCATCATCCTCATCTTCCCTTGCCATTTAGATGAGGGTGTTCACTTCATTTCATGAGTGTTAGCTTTTGTTAAAGAAACTTCAAGGTAGATCATCTTAGTATCGAAGATCGGAAGCAAAGGTTGCGTCTTTCTCTTCGTGGAACCTCTCGAGAGTCCGGATCCCGATGATCGCAGCGAAGGGACCACAACACGGAGCATATGAAGTGAAGGACCGGATCTACAAAGGTTGTAATCCCTCTCACCTAGTGTTAAGTTGTTAACATGCTTGTTTTCGCCTAATCTCTAGTTTAAAGTTCCGTATTCGGGTTGTTCGGCACGGCTAAATTTTAAATCGGGCATGGTTGATGCCTCGTAGACCCTTGTGCACGTGCCTAGCAACCCTACAGTGTTATCAGAGCCAAGCTAGAGCTTTAGGCGAAGCGTAGACGGAATTTGAAGTCCGATCGAATCAAAACCCGAACCCAAAATAGCTCTCTGGACTTTTTCTAAAAACGTGGATTTTTCCAGATTAAAAATTCGTAAAAAATTCAGCAGGGAATTCTATGAATTACGGTACAAAATTTTTTTGATGAACAGTAAATCTCGCGGCGGAACCGCGGCAGAATCATGCCTTCTGCGGCGGTTCCGCGGCGAAAAGGTGACGTCATCAACTCGTATTTGCACAGTAACTTCTATTTAATTATGCTGGATTTTCTGGGAATTTTTAATATTTATTCAAGAGTTGAATTTTCTGAGGTTATTTTGGGGATTCGATGTTTCGATCGGAGTATTAGATTTTGTCTATGTGCTTGTCCGGATAACTTTTAGAAACTGTTAAAAAGTTCGAACGGATATCAATAACTCACTTTTTCCCCTGTCGGAAAATTTTTCAAAAGTTGGATTTTTTCTACTGTTTAAGAATGTTCTAAGTCGTGCAAGTAACTCGATGGACCCTCTAGAAGACAACAAACCTTAACTCGATTATGTGACCGTCTTGAACTGCTTTTAGAACCTTAGGGTTTGGGGCAGTACGGCGTGCCACATGTGAGGCGTTGGCTTGACCCTTCTACGGCTGGACCATTGGTACTGTGGCATGTGATGGACGTTTTTAAACTGATTTCAAGTGTTGAGATATATTGGGGAAATCTTGGGTGTTTGATGATTCGATCGGAAAGTTTAACTTTTTCTATTTATCTGGAATGTGATACAATAATTGGAATCCACAGGTAGTTATGAGATAACTAATTTGAATATTATAAACATAGTAGTTTAGTCTCAGTTGATCGGTTGCCACGGAATTTTGATGTGATCAAAATTCCGTCGCAATCACGTAGGGTACGCGGATACTCGCCGGGTAAACTTAATAGACAGCCTCACTGCATAGCCCCGACCAAGTGACTGTAGGAGAACCCCGTCGCCGAAAGCATCCGTTCGGGTGCTCCCGGTAGCGGTGTTCCGCCTTGGTGCACTTCGTCGACGGTATCGGGGGTGCGGCCGTCTACTAAAGTTTGCGACGAGCATTCGATCAGGACGTCGGGAATCTTGTTGAATTGCCCGACTTGATATTGAAAAGAGTTTTCGATAAATGAGACTAAAATGCGGGGTTTATAATAGTTAGGCATGTGATGTCTAAGGAATTCATTTGGTTAGGCATGTGATGTCTAAGGTGGTTGCGGATTCCAATTGTTGTAGTTTTACACTTTCTTTTCTGTGACCGTAAGCGTAGTATGTGGTGTATCGCCGGCTTCGTTGCTATACATCAACGACAATCGGGATACGCATACTTGCTTACGTTGATCATATGAGATATTATGTATTGCTGTGATATGTCGTATTGGATCGTCGCGTTTGAATAGCCGGGGGTTTTATGTGAGATGAGAGTTTTTTCTTTTTCATTCATGTAAAATTCATTTGTATGTAATATTCTTTTATTGGGGCATTTCCAGGTAGCGGAAGATGGCACCGTTGTATATTATTTACTTTTCCGTATTAGGTAGACCCAAGGAGGGGAGCACAAGTAACCGGGTTCTAGGGTCCAGTGGGAGACCATCTCGAGGAGTCGAGACCGGGTCTCCTAACCCTAGAATTGGCAGTGTTACTTGCCGCTCTCGTAGGGGTCTAGGGATGTGGGTTTGGCTATTCATCGCGACTGTGGAATCCGTGTTTTATACAGGCTCATATTGAAAACACGGACGTCCTAGTATATCCAATATTTCATATATGTTCTTCTGCAATGTTCTGTGATGAGATCATATTACTGCCTGTGACGAATGTTTATATTATATATATGAGATATATGTTATATTGCAGATTTCGTTTCAAATGTGATGCTTATGAAGCATAATTAAAATGGGACTTCATTAATGAGATTAATGAAATAAAAGAAACCTAAGATGTTGTAGAAACTTGTTTATAAAAACTGGTAGCTACAGTTCTTGCTTTGCATAGCGGTGTTCCTTGTAGAACATCCAGCACCTTAATCGATAAGGAAAGGACCGAGATCCCTTCACCGGGAGTGACTCCTTTAGCAATAACTGGCAGATGCTATAAACTCGGTTTGTCTTTTGATTGCTACTATAGTTCTTGCTTTGCATAGCGGTGTTCCTTGTAGAACATCCAGCACCTTATTCGATAAGGAAAGGACCGAGATCCCTTCACCGGGAGTGACCCCTTTAGCAAAACTAGAAAAGCCTCAAAAACACTCCATTTAAAATCACTCGATTCTACAACGATATCAAGTTCATTACGCAAAGGGTTTTCATAAAAACCTGTCGTAGCCCTCCGTCATTTCAGATAAGTACTAGTTAGTATTCGTGCTGCGGTAGTTTGGCATGCGTCAAGGAGTAGTGTACGGTAGCTAACTAGTGCTTATCTGCTAGCATACGATGCGATTGGATTAGGGTATCCGTACGGCGTTGTTTGGCATGCGTCAAGGGTCGTGCGGGTGGGTTTAATTCAATCAAGAAATGTACGGGTTGAACTTGACTAGCAGACTATGGGTTGTTTGGCATGCGTCAAGGTCATAGCGAGCTAGGGGTAAAAGATTATCGGGAATTTCAAGTGTTGAAATTTGCAATGAGATTGCATACCTTCTATGAGATAGTTGGATCCCGATACCCGCTGCGAGTAATTGTTACTCCTGGGAGAGTTTTACACATTACAATTAGCCGATCAAGTAGGCGTCTAGATAGGTGTTAACGGGGTTACGCCTCTGGGAAAACGAGGTTTACTGTAATTAGGTTCGTGCGAAAGCACGGGGGACCTCCCTCAAAGTATCGACACTGGCCTGGCTGAAAGATTGGCGAACTTGTAGCGTGTAATTAATCCCGGCTAGTCTTTCCTTTTAGGGTTTGAAGGAAGATTTGACTAAAACAGTGGGAGACATCCTGATTAGATATATTATATAACCAATCTAATCTTGCAAGAGCATACGCTGAGTGTTTTCTTCTCTCTCTCTCCAGATAGCGACCATATCACGCCTTAATCAAGATAATAAAACGGATATATTGACCGAACCCGCTTGTTATACTGAGCTGGGGAACGTTGGTTCCGCTCCAACTTTTAATTGTTATAAGACAGAGCAGGAAATTGGGGAATACCAGATTTCCCGTGCCGCCCAAACGAAGAGAGTGCATGCTGATGCATCATCTTCGGGTGTGTTCATTACACAGAACTGTTACTCAGTATTCTTTACGTCCTGGGTATGTGATACCGGATCAGGATCCCGTATATGTAATCTGTTACATGGGCTATAGATAGGTAAAGAACTGAGAACGGGTGATAAGTTTCATGAGACGGAAAACGGTGCAAGTGTTGCAGCCAAGTCTGTTGGTCACTGTCACCCTGTATTACTAGAATACATTGATTCTGAACAAATGTTATTAGATACCGAACCTGATATACAAAATCATATCAGTCTCTTTATTAGTAAAGAAAGGATATAATTTTGTATTGTTGGATAATGTTTTGAACATTTCCTATATCAAGAGTTGATCGGTTCAGGCACGTTATCTAAAAGCATTGACGTTCTAAATCAAACTACAGTTCTTAGTATATAGAACACACACAAGAGGAAGAGTTCAGAAATGAACAAATCCTTCTTGAGGTATTGTAGACTAGGTCATATCAATGCGACCCGACTGGCTGAAGTTACATAAAGATGCATATTCAAATTTGTTTGAATTTACATCTTGTGAAACTTGCCTGACATGTCACAAAGATAAGATGACCACAGCTCTGTTTGTTAGAAACAGAGAAAGAGTTAGTGAACTTTTGGGATTGATACATGCTGATGTATGAAAGTCCCCTGTCTACAAATGCCAAGATCGGTTCTTTGTACTTCATTACATTCTCTGATAATCTCTCAAGATTCAGACATATGTTCCTGTTGAAACACAAGTCTGAACCTTTTGAGATATTCACAGAATATAAGTTAGAAGTAAAGAACCAAAATAAGGGTATAAGTATTATGTCCTTTGATGAGTCAAGGAGGAGAATACTTGAGCACGGAATTCCTGGACTATTCTAAAGGAGAATGAGATTCTCTCTCAGCATTACTCCTCCGTATACACCATAGAAAGATGGTATATCGGGGCGGAGCAATAGCACCCTATGTGATATGGTGTGCTCTATGAAGAGTACTACTGAGTTTCTTATTTCCTTTTGGGTGTTATGCGCTTGAGAAGCTGCATACCTATTGAATAGGGTTCAAATCAAATCAGTTGCCTACCACTTCATATGTGATATGGAAAGGGAAGAGCCCATATCTTAAGTTAGTTAAGATTTGGGGTTGTCCGGCCTATGTCTAAAAGCAAAATCCGGACAAGCTCGAGGCAAGGTCTGTTATGTAGAACTGGAAATGTTCCAGCTATACAAAATGCAGCTGATGATTTGGTAGAACCAAAGGATTCAATAGTTTCCAACGAACCTCAGCCTCTCCGCCGATCTAGTAGGGTTCCTCACCCACCTGAGAGATACTTCGGTTTCTCTATGACAGTGGGAGCGAGGATTGCATCATGAGATGATGACCTAACTAGTTTCGAGCTGGCCATCAAGAGTATGACTCTGTAAGAATGGCTGGATGCTTAGCGATCTGAGATGGAATCCTTATACACCAACAAAGTATGGACTTTGGTTGCTTTATCTGAAGGGTTAAATCCCCATCAGGAGCAAGTATATCTTGAGAAGATTACTTGGTGTACATGGAAAAGTTGAGACTTTCAAAGCTAGACTTGTTAAAGGTTTACATCATAGACCAGGTATGGATTATGTTGAAACCTTTTCTAAGGATCTATGCTTAAGTCCATTCAGATCCTACTTGCCACGGCTACATACCATGACTACGATATCTGGTGGTAGGGTGTCATGACTGCTTTTCTGAAATGATGTTTTAGAAGAGAGCGTCTATAAGTACACAGCCAGAGGGCTTCGTAGACAGTGGGAGCAGCGGAAACGTGTGCAAGATGTTTTATATGATAAAACAGGCATCGCGGAGTTGGAACATCTGTTTTGATGTGGTAGTCAAAGAGTTTGACTTCATCAAAATGGTAGATGAACCTTGTATATACGAAAAGGTAGTAGAGAGTATGGTGGTGATCCTCGTAGAGTACGTGGATGACATACTCTTGATAGGGAAGGAGTTTCCTATGCTACGCTCGGTCAATCTCCGCTTATCATAAGGATTCTCCATATAGGATCAAAGTGATACCTACTAAATCCTAGGTTTTGGATCTATGAGATAGATCTAATTGGATGTTAGGACACTCACTAGTTGTAGTGAGATGGTATCAATCGATCCTGGGGAGAATCACTGGAAAGGTTCCAGGGTGATAAGGACGACTGAATGTCAGTCGCAGGCTTGTCTATACCTTCAGTGGAGGGACGGTATGTTGGAAGAGTTCCAAGCTAGATACCGTGACATACTAGACGATTAAAGGCAAGATACATCGTTACCGAGGATGCTACCAAAGAGGCAGTCTGGATATATATAAGTTCATAAGATGAACTTCGTTCCTACCATTGTGTGACAATGGAGTTGTGGCTTTAGCCAAGGAACTACCGTCCCATCAGGAATCCAGATATAATTCTTAGGCAGTGTCACCTGATCATGGAGATGGTTGATCTCCAGGGAGATTGAGGTTAGGAGAGTAGACACAGAGGACAACAGCGCGGATCCACTCACAAAGGCCTTTTTTTTTCCTAGTAGAGACTTTTATGGGATGGTTGAGTATGAGATACTTCAACCGCAGCTAATTGTTGGGTATGCGATACCATAACAGATGGCCCTAGTGCAAGTGGGAGATTGTTAGTTATATGTATGCCCTAGAGGCCATTACTGTACATACGATGTATATTGTAATTGATGCTTGGACACATATAGGGAGGACTTTCTTGCTCGACATGATAGTATGCTATCTGGGTGTACTTTATCTTAACATGTACTCTTATTGTCTCTATATTACATGTTGATAAAGCCCTTAGGATATGTACTCGACTACTGGGACTATGATGAGATCATACTAGTGGGGCCACGGTAGTCGACGAGTACATCCTATAACTGTTCCTAGTCGAGGGTGTATCGAGACAGGGCATCGATACACCAGAGTAGACTAGCGTATACGCATCTTGACCCATATGATGGGCGATGGATGATCCCATATCCGTCGGTGTTTGACATCAAGGATGGTGTACGGGTGCTCAGTAGAGACTGGGTACACTGGACGGACTCGCCGAGAACTCCCAGATGGTATTATACCATACGTCAGATGGCAGTTCTCCGGTGACACTGGTACAGAGTAGTCTGTCGACCCGAGATCGTCATAGAGTCTTGTGTGATTCCCACTGTGCTTTGATTTCCATCATACCACGTCCAAGAGGGCGTGCAAAAAGGTGGCTTTTGGGTACAGTCCTGAACCATATGGAGGCAATGAGCGATAGGAGGGGATTCGTCTCTCCCGGTATAGGGAGTTGATGTTGTGCTGTGTTCGATTGGCTATAACCGGAAATCCCTGGCCAGGGTTACTGAGATTTACTGGTAAGTGTTATCAGTAGTTTCTCGAACTGTTATAGACCTCATATCGACACGACTTATCGAGCTACTGGGGTCTGACGTTTACCACCCCTAGGCGAGATATGCAACATATCAGACGACGAGACCGGACTGTACGGGAGTGTTACTGTTTGGATTCACAGGAGAAGTTACAGGCTTTCTTGTTGATCTTCTGAGCGCTCAATACCTGGGTAGCTGTTACGTTTAGCTGACCGCTTGCAGCTTGTGGGTGTTTGATTTGATCATCATCTACTGCCGGCGTATTGACGATTCTTTAGAGTCCTACACAGAGGTTTCTTGACTCAGGAGCACATATGTGATATGTGCGGGACCGAGGATAATGCGATATGTGATACCGTATTCTATTCTCGCGATATTTGATATCAACCGGGTCATCGGATCAAGTGTTGATTCGATGAATCGGTACGGATAAATATTAGCCGGTTATATGCGATATAGCCGGATTGTCGGATCAAGTGTTGATTCGATAATTTAATGTATAATAATATATATATGATATATTAAATTACATTAACTAATATTTGCTCACTAAAAGATTCTTTTTCTCACTCGGGTAATACATTGATATATATGCGATATATGTTAAATGTATTATTTTATATTGTTGCAATAAATATTGTATATGTGATATATAATATTGTAACATGATATGATAAATAATGCAACTTGTTTAGTAGAGATTAAACATGGTTAGGGTTTGATTAGGGTTAAGGCTTTCTAGAAGATTCTAGATGTTTTCTTTCTTTGTCTTTGTTAAGATATTATGCTAGATATTTCCAAAACCCTAACCAAACCTTTAACCCTAGTAAAATCTCTACAAGGGTTAGTTTGAACCATGGTTGCATAATTCTATCATATTATTATTTTCCTATTCATCACAAAAGGATATTCATTATTCATCATCTTCTTCCTTCTTCTTCTTTGCTTGAAAATGGTTTCTTGCTTTGATTTTGTGATGGATAAATGTGAGAAAAATATAAATAAAGAGAGCAAAAATCCTACTTCATCATCCTCATCTTCCCTTACCATTTAGATGAGGGTGTTCACTTCATTTCATGAGTGTTAGCTTGTGTTAAAGAAACTTCAAGGTAGATCATCTTAGTATCGAAGATCGGAAGCAAAGGTTGCGTCTTTCTCTTCGTGGAACCTCTCGAGAGTCCGGATCCCGATGATCGCAGCGAAGGGACCACAACACGGAGCATATGAAGTGAAGGACCGGATCTACAAAGGTTGTAATCCCTCTCACTTAGTGTTAAGTTGTTAACATGCTTGTTTTCGCCTAATCTCTAGTTTAAAGTTCCGTATTCGGGTTGTTCGGCACGGCTAAATTTTAAATCGGGCATGGTTGATGCCTCGTAGACCCTTGTGCACGTGCCTAGCAACCCTACACCCTCTACCTCTTGCCAAGTAGTATAGGGTGTTTTCTTCACAAGTTTCACAACTTGGTGAAGTTGGAGCTTGAACTTGTGATGCCTCGACGTAGATCATCTTCGGCACGAAGCCGACGACCTAGTCCGCCCATTTCCCCGATGAAGCCGACGATTGAGTTCGGGATTCGAGATGGACAGCGAGAGGACGCCTATGTGGACCTAAGGAAGTGGAGAACCGGATCTACAAAGGTTGTAGCCTCTCTCCTTTAGTTAAGTTGTTAACTAGTTTCGTTTTTCGCCTAAATTTCTAGTCGACGATCCGTATTAGGGTTTCGCGGCACTCATAAAATTTGAAATCGTCATGGTTGATGCCTTGTGAGACTTCATTAGCGTGCCTAGGAACCCTACACTCGGAACAAAAACAGTGAAAAAGATGAAAAGACGATACAAAAGTGAGACTACGACCAACAAATGGAAGAATCTTGATCAAGCCTACAGTTTGGAGAATAAACGAAGATCAATAAACAAGTACAAAGGTAGCGCAAGGTTCAAGACTTCGACACGAAGCGAACGGTAAAGTCCACTACATTATTCACTGTGGAGATTTGGAAGAGAACTAGAAGACATTCTGAAGAACCAACTAAGGAAAACAGAAGAAAATGGCAATAGACAGAAGACCAGAAAAATTGAGCCAACAAGCCCTCAACATGGCCGCGGATCCGCGGCCAAACATGGGTTTTGGCCGCGGTTCCGCGGCCATAAAGAGCTCGTGTCGGTGCAATCTCGTGTCGGTGTGGCGGTGCGTTGACTAGTTTTCTCAGGGGTAAAATTGTAAAAGCAGATGTGTGTCGATTGTAACCCTAGGGTTTCTATGTTCTATAAATAGAAATCCTAAACCTCTCTATGGGGTATGCCTCTTTTTATCAAATAAAATTCAGAATTTCTGTCATGTTTTGAGAGCATCAATAAAGTAAGTAGATTTATTTTTATTGCCCTAGTTCTTAGGTTTTATTTCTGCCTTAGTATAGATTTATTATATGCCCTAGTTTAAATTTATTATCTTCCCTAGTTTAAATAAGATTAGAAATTTTTATTAATCTGCCGTAGTTAGATAGTTAATCTTTTTAAATCGAAAACTCATAAAAATGTCTTTCATAAATCCCCTAATGAGTGAGTAGTTCCTCACTTGTTAGGGTTAGGAATAGGAAAGGCTTGAGAGATGAAAATCTCTCACCCCTTTCTTGCCAATCACATATTAATTAATAGGACTCCATGCATACATACACACACCGCTCCCTACGACACCTTACCCAGGAGGTAACGGCGACACCGTAGTTTAAAAGACCGGTTGTGCATGTTTTCCATGGAGGTTAGGGTAACAATTAAGAAAGGATGGACAAGGACCTAGAGGAAGAAACATCGTTTCCTCCCAATCGTCCTAATCCCCTTTATTACTTGTTACCATAACACCTAATGAGATCTAAATTAGGGCATTGAAAGAGGTGGGAAATCTTTAATTTCCAAACTTAACCTAAACCTAACCCTAGCAATATTCTAAATCCTAGTCTAAATCAACTTAGTTTTTAGTGATAAACATCCAACACCGTTTGGAATTAACTCGTTAGAACAATTAGGAAATAGACAACATCCCTGTGGACTGACCCGTACTCACCGGCTAGCTACCAAGCGACGCTGTTCTTGATTGCGGTAAAAAAAATATTTTGATCACAACATCTAGCACGCATACCAATCAAATGGCGCCGTTGCCGGGGATAGTATTGAGGATGAACCAGTTTTGTTTGATGTGTCAGATTTTCCAATTCATCCTCCTGAACCTTTAACTATTATACATCCTAAATCACCCCCTCCTTTCCATCTTTCCGACCACGCAAAAGATCACGCAGGAAGACTGTGATCTTGAAAAATTTCTGTTCGATCCAGCAGTTTTGACGTCACTAGTGCGTTCCTCCTTGAATCTGACACAGTTTGCACAACCGATAATGATTATGAGTGTTTCACTTTTTCAAATGATTTTGAAGACTCATTACCCGAGTTTGAGTCCTTTGAATTTTCGGATGAGTCAGTTGAACCATCCGAATCGGTTGCATACAGTTATTTCGAACCACTGATGAAACCCTTCGAGTTCGAGACAGTTTCACCAATTTAACCTTCAATTGTTTCACCTTTGAAACTCGAACTCAAGCCAAGTCATTTCGAACCATTGATGGAATCCATCGTTTCGACCGCGCAAGAATCCGTCACGCTTCCATTTTCAATGGATGGTTTACCAAGTTTAACGTACCCATGTTTTCTCGCGAATCTTGAGGGATTTGATCCCATTTCTCGACGGGTTGATAGATTAGCACAATCGCTTTTAACACATCAGTCATCACAATTTGTGCTAATTTATTCACTCAATTTACACCCTCAAGTTTGTACTACACTTCTTTCTCTCTTCCGCCATTTTTCTCCTAATATACCGAGACCATATTCCACCCTTCTTTCCATACGGTCTCGTGTGTTTCTAAACGCCTTTCTCTACACTCCATTCTTCCACCAACCCTACCATTATAACGATAAAATTTTTGAATGGTTGGTGCTAACCTTTGGCCTGGGTAAGGCCTTGTATAGTTTGATTTTTCTCCTCCCTAACTCTGAGCTTTAACGCTTAAAACAATGGAAACACTGTCTCACTTAAGTTTGGGGGGGACCTTTTTGTATATATATTTTGTTTTGTTTTTCTGTTAACAATAAAAAAAATAAACAGGGGAGTACCGACAATTTTGACCCACTTCGTGTAGCCTGACAGTGAGGGCACTGTCACGTTTAAGTTTGGGGGTGTGCTCGGTAAGCCTTCTTCCTTCGCATTCATATATATAATTTTGCGTTTGCATACTTATTTTAAAATCCATAAAAATCAAAAAAATTATAAAAATTGAAAAATTCAATTTTGGCTATAATTGCCTTAAGTTTAACAAAAAGGTTAACTAGCTAGAAACCACTAGATCTTAGACTAAGTAAATTAAAAACCCTAAAAATAACCTTTCTTAAAATTTAACGGTAGAAAGTATATTTCTTTGTAGTTTACATAGAAATAGGCAAATTTTGAGTTCACTTCTTGGGCTAAGTCAAAATAAAGAAAGAGTATTGATATTTTTATTAAAGCATAAGTCTGAAAAATAATTCCTAAACTTAAGTCTAAATTCCGAAAATATATACCCTATAAATTGCATAAACACGAACCTTGAAACTTGGAATAGCAGAAGAGACCTTGAAATGCTCTTGTCTAAAGTCCTTAGTATGAAGAAAAATGAAATAAAAATACAAGTGTGAATAAAGAGATAAAAAAATGAATACTGGTTTTTGTAATTCCTTACGGCTGCATAAATAAAAAATATTTAGCGAGTGTGCTTTATCACCTAGTGCCTTAGACCAACTGGTTTGGGAGTCACTGCTAAAGCCTTAGGTGTTACAAGACTAGGAATTACGTTTTAATGTGCAAACACATTTTGTAATCGGTCGTTGGTACCTCAAAAGTATTAACGGTCGCATGAAGAATGTGTGAGCAAATCCATCTAAAAATTCACCAACTAAAAGTACTTTGGACAATGGACAAGAGTATAAGAGCTTGAATTGAATTTCCAAGTGTAGGGGTGTTGCATACACACACGTAGGGGTATGTGATTGGGGTTTATATAAGAGATAGGAATGAAAAATAGGACTTATATCTTTAGTATAGATGATAAAAATTCCTAAGTTGAGATAGAACCTTAGAAGGAAAACTGAAAAGATGCTAAAAGCTAAGTGAATCTACAGAACATATACAATCTTAAGTTAAATGATAAGGAAGCGTGAAAAATACGGGTTGATAATTTCTGAGTCGAAGATAATAGAATTTCTTGTTAGAAAACCGAATCAGAGAATAAAATTCAATAGGCCGAATTGATAAAATTTTGTGGGTAGTATCCGCTGAAAACCCTTAGGAGACAACACTTCTCCTACTAGGGACACCTAGAGGTTTAACGGCTTGTAGCACGAGCTCGGTGCAATCGCGTTTCCTTGCGAAAGTGAGGTTAGGTCTTTTTCGAGAATAAAACTAGTTTTTCTCGAGGACGAGCAAAAGATATGTTTGGGGGTATTTGTTCAGATCATAATTTTGCATTATTATATTCCCCATTCTTATTCATTTTACAAATAAATAGGTGTGTGAGATCCATGTCTGCTATATAGTTGCAGGTTATAGGTTCTCGGAACAAAATAGTGAAAATGATGAAAAGACGATAAAAAAGTGAGACTTCGACCAACAAATAGATAATCTTTATCATGCCTACAGTTTGAAGAACAAACGAAGATCAATGAACAATTTCACAAAGTACAAAGGCAGCACAAAAATTCAAGTCTTCAACGCGAAGCAAACAATAAAAGTCCACAACATTATGCACTGTGGAAATCTGGAAGAAACTAGAAGAAATTCTGAAGAACCAAATGAAGAAAATTCAAGGAAAATGCAACATAAAATATACCAGAAAATTCCAGCCAAAGGCCCATCTATATGGCCGCGGATCCGCGGCCAAACATAGGTTTTGGCCACGGTTTCGCGGCCATATGGAGCACGCGTCGGTGCAATTTTGAGTCTGTGCGGCGGTGCGTTGACTAGGCTTCTTTACGGTATATTTATAAATGCGGATGTGAATCGAATGTAACCCTAGGGTTTCTATGATCTATAAATAGAAACCCTAAACCTCTTTTTGAGGTATGCCTCTTCTTTTGCCTCATTTTATTGATCTAAATTCAGAATTCAATTCTTGTAATGTTTGAAGAGTGCATCAAATAAAGTAAGTCTTTTTCTTTTCCATGCCCTAGTTAAATTTTCCTTTCTGCCCTAGTATAGATTTTCTTTATCTGCCCTAGTTATAATTTTAATTATTTGCCCTAGTTTAGATAATTAGGTTATTGAATTAAAATCAAAAAAATGTCTCTTTTTATAAATTCCCTAATGAGTGAGTAGTTCCTCACTTGTTACGGTTATGAATAGGAGAGGTTTGAGAGATGAAAATCTCTCACCCCTTTCTTGCCCATCACACGTTTTTATAGGACTCCATGCATACATACACACACCGCTCACTATGGCACCCTATCCCATGAGGTAGCGGTGATACCATAGTTTAAAAGACCGGTTGTATATGTTTTCCATGAAGGTTAGGGTAAGAATTAAGAAAGGAAGGACAAGAACCTTGAGGAAGAAACCTAGTTTCTTCCCGATGGTACTAATCCACTTTATTAATTATTACCATAACACCTAATAGATCTTAATTAGGGCATAGAAAACGATGAGGAATATTGAATTTCCAAACATAACCTAAACCTAACCCTAGCAAGATTTTAATCAAACTCATTTCAGTTTTTAGTGAATAATCAATCCAACACCATTTGGAATTAACTCGTTAGAACAAATTGAGAATACAAAAAATCCCTGTGGACCAACCCGTACTCACCGACTAGCTACCAACCGACGCTGTTCTTGATTGCGGTAATTAATTCTTTGATCGTAAAACCTACCAGCACAAATTAGCGACATCCGAACGATTTCCCCGTAGATGTGTACATCTACTCACCGGAACGCCTCCGCTAATCTGATCCAATCACCGTCTTTCCTTTCCACGCCGCGTTCGATGTCTCCGCGACCGATCTCAGAATTTACACAAAGCAACACACATAAGGCTAGTATCCTGCAAAAACGCGATAACAAGACCATATGAGAAACTAGCGTCGCAAGCTCACGAGTGTGCACTCGAAACACCGAAACGTGTGTGTTGACATCTAAAACCACCCCGACATGCTGTGATACACAGAAAACACTAAACCCAAACTCGTAACGTACGTGTCGTGCAAGTCTAAAAGTACTAAAAACAAGGTATGTGGTCCCAGCTTTTGATTCGAGTGGAAACAGGAAAAGTTGCATATACCAAAGTCCTACAAAACATAGTAGACACCTGCAGAAGAATCCCTGACACCCAACTCCACCCTCTGGTCGAAAATTGCAGCCAGAACCATTAAAATTGCGGCCATGGAGGTGAATTGGGGTCTCGTGCTTCGTGTGTGTGGTTCTAGTCCAGTAACTAAGCTCTAGTAATTGCAACTTTTGCCTAAAGCATCCGGTTTAAAATCAGATCACAAAACCAGCATAATTCTTAACTAAAACACTAATTAGCACTAATTTAATACAATATGGTATTTTAGTGTAATATGGTGCAAATACTTGGATTAAACGACACTAACAACACTTAATTAAGTTAATCGAGCCATAAAAACCTTAATTTAACCTAATCTCCACTTAAACCACATAATTAGCACAAAAACTCATTAAAAACTACTTTAAGATAATTAAACTACAAATTTAGCAAAAAAGGTAATAGGGTAAGCTTTATGCCTCAAGTTGGTCTTAGGTGGGTTCAAACTTGCTGACCTTGCTTCAATAACCAACAAGGAAGGGTTTTGGGGTGATTAACATGAGGCTTTGTGAAGAAAGATGGATTTTTGATGGAGATTGAAGCTTGAATGAATGAAGAAGAAGAAGAAAAGGAAGGGGAGGGGCTGTTAGAGGAGCTGGGGCTGCTGGAGGAGCTGGGGCTGCTGCTAGGGTGCAGGAAATGAGAGTGAGAGAGTGAGAGAGAGCCCCCCAAAAGTCAAGCCCCATGCCTCATTAAATACCCCCATGCCTCTCTTTTCTTTTCTTTTTTCTTATTTCTTATTTGTTTTGGTTTTTGAAAAAAGGAATTTGAACCATGAGGGAAAAGAAAATGAAGACATGTTACAATATTAACCTAGGGTAATTATTGGATTTGTGCATGCTAAACTAAAATTTTGCTTAGAAAAATATAGTTAAGAAAATTAGATAATTTTGTGAACAATAAATTAAATGATAATTAATAAAAAATCAATTATATATATAATTACATATTATCACAATTCAAAAAATAGATTTATTCCAGTCTATGTGGAAATAGCTATTAACGAGGTTTTATGAAAAACACGCATTATCGCTAATTAACGCGAAAATAACCTAAACGAATTTTCAAGGCGTTACAATTTTCCCCCCTTAAAGAAATTCGGTCCCCGAATTTAAAATTCTTACTACGCATACCTTCAAAGAGATGAGGGAATTTCTTTCGGCATCTCGCTCGCAGCCTCCCAAGTGATCTCCTCACTAAACGGGCTACGCCAAAGGGCCTTCACAGATGGCAAGACCTTTGACCGAAATTTCTCCACAAGCCAATCCAATATAACTATCGGCTGATTGGTGGGCGAAAGATCGCATCCTGGATGAATGGTCTGGTGCTGAATCATGTGAGATGGGCCATGAAGGTATTTGCGAAGTATCGACATAAGGAAGACGGGGTGAACATCCGAAATCTGGACGGAAGTGCCATCGATAGGCAACAGAACTAACTCGCTTCAAGGATCTCAAATGGACCAACAATCTGGGAATAAGCTCCCTAAAACTCAACACGCCATTTCATCGGAAAAGTCCGTAGGAATACATGATCTCCCACTGCGAAGTCATGTCTGCGACGATGATGGTCGGCATAAGACTTCTGTCCGCCTTTGGGCTGCTCTCATCCTGTCCTGAATCAACTGGATCATCTCTGAAGTCTCTTGACTAGCCGAGGTCCAAAAATCCTGCTTTTGCGGAGTCAGTCAAACAGACTGGCGATCGACACAATCTAACATACAAGCCTAAAAAAGTTGCCATATGAATCGTCTCCTGGTAACTGTTATTGTAGGAGAATCCTATCAATGGCAAGTGACGATCCCAACTGCCAACGAACTTAAGCACGCACACATGAAGCATATCCTCCAGAGTCTGTATAGTCCGCTCTGACTGACCATCGGCCTACGGACGGAAAGCGGAGCTAAAGCTCAAACAGGTACCCAATGCTTCCTGAAGCTTCTGCTAATGACGGCTAGTGAACTGAATGCCTCTATTGGATACAATGCAAGAAGGAACTCTGTGCAAACGCACAACTTATCGAAGAACAACTGAGCAAACTGAGCATATTGAGCATAACCGGACAACAATCACCCAAATGGAGTCATACCCTGGACTAGACCTGGGTAGACCCACAACGAAATTCATGGAGATCTACTCCCATGCCCACTCTGGAACGGTTAAAGACTGCAACTCTCCTGTCGGTCTCAAATGCTCAACCTTAGCTCGCTGACAAGTCAAGCACTTCAAAACGAAATCCGAAACTTCACTCTTCATCCCTGCCCACCCGTAACTATCTCTCAAGTCACGTTACATCTTGGTGGCACTTGGGTGAACACGAAAACCTGACTGATGTGCCTGCTCTAGGACATCACGTCTCTACCCATCAGTATCAGGTACACACCAACGAGTCCCTAAATGTAGCACACCCTGGTCATAAATCAAGAACACCGAATCTTTACCCTGCCGAACATGCTCAAGAATCTCAAACAATCGAGCCATCTGACGGGCACAGTCAGGAGTAAGCTGTTCCCCGGAAGAGGTTAACTTAAACTATACACATCTGTCGCACAAGAACTGCAAATCTATAGAAGACTGTCTCTGAACTGCGCTCAACTGGAACAAGCTACCCCCGGGCCTACGACTCAAAGCATTAGCTACCACAATCGCCTTGCCACGGGTAATAAAGGATCTCACAATCATAATCCATCACAAGCTCCATCCAATGGTGATGTATCAAACTCAGGTCCCGCTGCAAGAAGATATACATTAAGCTCTGGTGGTCTATGAAAATCTGACACGGCTCTCCGTACAAGTAGTGCCTCCAAATCTTCAACGCACGACCATCGCGGCCATTTCCAAATCATGAGTTGGATAAATCCTGCTCGTGCTCCTTCAACTGTCGGGAAGCATAAGAGATAACTTTATAATGCCACATCAGTACACAATCGATCCCCACCCGCGAAACATCACAGTAAATTTTTTGTGGCATAGAAATTACCAAGGCGTGTGTGTCCACATGAATAGTGCTTGTGCAGCATAAACCAATGGTAATGGTGCGAGTGTCCTAGGAGGTACTATCACAGTATATATATACGTACATATATATATATAAATATATGATAAATGATGCAATGCAATGGGATGAATAACTAGGAACTACGCATGAGTGTAAGTACTAAACGAAATTCTAACTATTGGGGGTCTTGCGCCATCCGAACGATTTCCCCCGTAGATGTGTACATCTACTCACCGGAACGCCTCCGCTAGTCTGATCCAATCACCGTCTTTCCTTTATGCGCCGCGTTCGATGTCTCTATGACCGATCCTAGAATTTACACAAAGCAACATACATAAGGCCAGTATCCGGCAAAAATGCGATAACAGGACCATACGAGAAACTAGCGTCGCAAGCTAACGCGTGTGCACTCGAAACACCGAAACGTGTGTACTAACGTCTGAAACCACCCCGACATGCTATGATACACAACAAACACTAAACCCAAACTCGTAACGTACGTATCGCGCAAGTCTAAAAGTACTAAAAACAAGGTATGTGGTCCCAGATTTTGATTCGACTGGAAACAGGTAAAGTTGCATGTACCAAAGTCCTACAAAACATAGCAGACACCTACAAAAGAACCCCCGACACCCAACTCCACCCTCTGGCCGCAAATTGCGGCCAGAACGATTATAATTGTCGTCATGGAGGTGAATTGGGGTCTCGTGCTTCGTGTGTGTGGTCCTAGTCCAGTAACTAAGCTCCAGTAATTGCAACTTTTGCCTGAAGCATCTGGTTTTAAAGCATATCACAAAAAAAGCATAATTCTTAACTAAAACACTAATTAACACTAATTTAATACAATATGGTATTTTAGTGTAATCTGGTGCAAAGACTTGGATTAAACGACATTAACAACACTTAATTAAGCTAATCAAGCCATAAAAACCTTAACTTAACATAATCTCCACTTAAACCACATACTTAGCACAAAAACTCACTAAAACACTACTTTAAGCTAATTAAACAACAAGTTTAGCAAAAAAGGTAATAGGGTAAGCTTTATACCTCAAGTTGGTCCAAGGTGGGTTCAAACTTGCTGACCTTCCTTCAAGTACCAATAAGGAAGGGTTTTGGGGTGATTAACATGAGGTTTTGTGAACAAAGATGGATTTTTGATGGAGATTGAAGCTTTAATGAATGAAGAACAAGTGGAAGGGGAAGGGCTGCTGGAGGAGCTGGGGCTGCCGCTGGGTTGCAGGAAATGGGAGTGAGAGAGAGGGAGAGAGCCCCAAAAGTCAAACCCCAAGCCTAATTAAATACCCCCATGCCACTCTTTCCTTTTCTTTTTTCTTATTTCTTATTTATTTTGGTTTATAGAAAAAGGAATTTGAACCATGAGGAAAAGATAATGAAGACATGTTACAATATTAACCTAGGGTAATTATTCGATTTGTGCATGCTAAACTAAAATTTTGCTTAGAAAAATATAGTTAAGAAAATTAGATAATTATGTGAAAAATAAATTAAATGATAATTAATAAAACACAATTATATATATAATTACATATTATCACAATTAAAAAAATAGATTTATTCCAGTCTATGTGGAAATAGCTATTAACGTGGTTTTATGAAAAACACGCATTATCACTAATTAACGAGAAAATAACTTAAACGAATTTTCAAGGCGTTACAATCTTCCCCCTTAAAAAAATCCGGTCCCCAAATTTAAAATTCTTACTACGCGTGCCTTCAAAGAGATGAGGGAATTTTTTTCCGCATCTCGCTCACAGCCTCCCAAGTGATCTCCTCACTAGACGGGCTACGCCAAAGGGCCTTCACAGATGGCAAGACTTTTGGCCGAAGTTTCTCCACCTGCCGATCTAATATAACTATCGGCTGTTTGGTGATCGAAAGATCGCGTCCTGGATGAATGGACTGGTGATGAATCATGTGAGAAAGGACATGAAGGTATCTGCGAAGTATCGACCGAAGGAAGACGGGGTGAACATCCAAAATCTGGGCGGAAGTGCCAACGATAGGCAACGGAACTAACTTGCTTCAAGGATCTCAAAAAGACATACAATCTGGGACTAAGCTCCCCAAAACTCAACATGCCATTTCATCGGAAAAGTCCGTAGGAATACATGATCTCCTACTGCGAACTCAAGTCTGCGACGACGACGGTCGGCATAAGACTTCTGTCCGCCCTGGGCTGCTCTCATCCTGTCCCGAATCAACTGGATCATCTCCGAAGTCTCTTGACTAGCTGGGGTCCAAAAATCATGCTCTTGCGGAGTCATTCAAATAGACTGGCGATCGACACAATCTAACATACAAGCCTAAAAAGGTTGCCATCTGAATCGTCTCCTGATAACTGTTATTGTAGGAGAATTCTATCAATGACAAGTGACGATCCCAACTGCCAATGAACTTAGGCACGCACACACGAAGCATATCCTCCAGAGTCTGTATAGTCCGCTCTGACTGACCATCGGCCTACGGACGGAAAGCGGAGATAAAACTCAAACAGGTACCCGAGGCTTCCTGAAGCTTCTGCCGACGATGGCTAGTGAACTGAATGCCTCTATTGGATACAATGCATGAAGGAACTCCATGTAAATGCACAACTTATAATATAAAAACTGAGAAAATTGAGCATACTGAGCATAACCGGACAACAATCACCCAAATGGAGTCATACCCTGGACTAGACCTGGGTAGACCCACAACGAAATTCATAGAGATCTGCTCCCATTTCCACTTCGGAACGGTTAAAGATTGCAACTCTCCTACAGGTCTGAAATGCTAAACCTTAGCTCGCTGCCAAATCAAGCACTTCAAAATGAAATCCGAAACTTCACTCTTCATCCTTGCCCACCCGTAACTATCTCTCAAGTCACGTTACATCTTGGTGGCACATGGGTGAACACTGAAAGCTGACTGATGTGCCTGCTCTAGGACCTCGCATATCTACCCATCAGTATCAGGTACACACCAACGAGTTCCTAAACGTAGCACACCCTGGTCATAAATCAAGAACACCGAATCTTTACCCTGCCGAACATGCTCAAGAATCTCAAACAAACGAGCATTGGCGGCTTTGCCTCATAAAAACGATTAAGTAGAAGTAGACGGGCGCGGACATGAGTAAGCTGTCCCCCGGAAGAGGTTAACTTAAACTTTACTCATCTGTCGCACAAGAACCGCAAATCTATAGATGACTGTCTCTGAACTGCGCTCAACTGGAACAAGCTACCCCCGGGCCTACGACTCAAAGCATTAGCTACCACAATCGCCTTGCCACGGGTAATAAAGGATCTCACAATCATAATCCTTCACAAGCTCCATCTAATGGCGCTGTCTCAAAATCATGTCCCGATACATGAAGATATACATTAAGCTTTGGTGGTCTGTGAAAATCTGACACGACTCTCCGTACAAGCAGTGCCTCCAAATCTTCAACGCACGACCACCGTGGCCATCTCTAGATCATCAGTGGGATAAATCCTGCTCGTGGTCCTTAAACTGTCGGGAAGCATATGCGATAAGTCTATAATGCCATATCAGTACACAATCGAGCCCCACTCGCGAAATATCACAGTAAACAACAAAGTCGCCCGATCGAGAAGGCAAAGATAAAACTGGTGCATTCGTCAACCGAGTCTTCAACTGCTGAAAACTCAGCTCGCATGTCACGGTCTAAAGAAAGAGAACGCCCTTCCTGGTCAGTACGGTCCATGGTGCAGCGATACTCAAGAGATTCTGCACGAAACGGCTGTAAAAACTGGCTAAACCCAAAAAGTTGCGGACCTTTGTCACTGATACAGGTCTGGGCCAAAGCTGTACGGCCTCGATCATCCTCTGGTCTGTACGAATACCGTCTCCCGTAACCACATGACCTAGGAATTCCACACTATCACGCCAGAAAAAACACTTCGGGAATTTAGCAAACTGCTGGTGCTTTCTCAATATCTGCAAAGCAATTCTCAAGTGCTGCTCATGTTCCTCACGACTCTTGGAATAGACCAGTATGTCATCAATAACACAATAATAAACTGGTCAAGGAACGGCCTGAAAAGTCTGGTTCATCACATCCACTAATGCTGCTAGGGCATTGGTGAGTCCAAACGACACCACCAAAAATTCATAATGCCCGCAGCGCGTACTAAAAGCAGTCTTCGGAATGTCATCATTCCGACCCCGCAACTGATGATGATCTGATCCCAAATCAAACTTAGAAAAATGTCCCGCAACCTAGAGCTGATCAAACATACCGTCAATGCGAGGTAAATGGTGCCTATTCCGCACCGTAACTCGTTTTAATTGACGAAAATCAATGCACAACCTCAACCGTCGTCCTTTTGCTTGACGAACAGAACAGGATCTCCCGAAGGAGAAACACGTATACGTACAAGTCCCCTAACAAGCAACTCTTGCAGCTGATCCTTAAGCTCCCTATGCTCTGCCGGGACCATCCGGTAAAGCGGTATAGAAATAGTCCTCGTGCCGGGGATCAAATTAATGCATAGCTCAATCTCACGCTCTGACGGTAGTCCAGGTAACTCATCGGGGGAAAATGTCGGGAAACTCTCGCACGATAGGAAACCGGTCCAATGAATCTACTGTGGCTCCAGTAATCCGAATGGAAGCTAAGAATTCCCGAAATCCTCTCCTCGAATGCCGACTAGCATAAAAGGTTGAAATCAAATTGTGAGGGGCGGCACCACGGTCCCCCTGCACAACAAGAACTGACTCGCCGGGAAAATGAAACCTGACTGTCTCCTTGTGGCGGTCCATAGACGCATAGCATGTAGCTAACCAGTCCGTACCCAGGAGAACGTCAAAGTCCAACATAACTAGAAGGATCAAATCGACGGACGAATCTCTATCTCCTATCCTATTGGCACACGACCGAAACACGCGTCGCGCAACAAGTGACTCGCCAACAGAAGTAGTCACGACAAGCGGCTGATCTAGCAAACATGACTCTCGGCCCAGCTTCAACACGAAGTGTGTATAATTATACAAGTGCATAGATCCCGGATTAAACAAAACGCGTGCATCAAAAGAACATACAGAAAAAGTACCTGAGAACTCTGCATTGGACGCCCGCGCGTCGTGATGAGTCGAAGAAAATGCTTGTGCCTGCCCTCTACCTGCAACTGGCTGTCCTCCTCCTCTGCCACCCTATCCTCTCTGAAAAAACCCTCCGCGACCATGACCTCTCTGAACATAAGTCTGACGCGGATCAACAACAGGAGCATAAGGCAACTCTCCTTGAGGTGAAGGCGGTAAGGTAACAAATAGTACGGCTGCCTTTTTCTGGCGTACCATGGCACAATTCCTAACAAGGTGATGGAAACTCCCGCACCGGGAGCATCCAGACGATGACTGCTGACCCTCCTGGGGGTAAAAGCTAAATAACTGACCTCGTCCTAAGCCTCTGCTACTCCCGCCACCTGAACGAAATATGTCACGGCGTCTAAACATTTATGTCTGGGCTGATACACCTGTACGAGTCCTCCTCGGTTCCTGAACTTCCAAAGTCTCGGGAAGACGCTCCTCTTCTAGTAGGGCTACGTCTACTGCTACTGTATACGTGACACAATACTGTGTGCTGATAGCGAGGAATAACTGGGTAATAGGAGTGGCAACCTCCGGTCGCTGCGCTCGACTGACCTTAACCAACGATCCCATCATCTGGCACAAATCCTGCATATCGGCCTCTAGCCTAGTGATACGATCTGTCAAAAGTGGATCAATCTGCTCCTGTACAGCGAGTGTACCGTCCTGGTCAGTCCTCGTCCCAGACGAGCCCGGTCGAATCTCATCTCTGGCGGCAGCCCTTTGAGCCCTCGTGGTCTTCGGTGGCATAATGGCTAGTGCAGGAAACATGATAAGAATAGTGCAATAGTATCATAGGATATAAGGAATCGAGGAAGGAATTTCAAGCAATTATATCCTAAGGTCACTTAGGCGGAGTACCGTATCGTAAGTATGTCGCGGAACATACACACGCTGCGTCACTCTGCTTAAGTTACCTACTTCATCTACCGAGGGTCATCCTACACTCAGAAAGGTAAAACCTAACGCTCTGATACCAACTTTGTCACGACCCGAAAAGTACGGAACGTGACTGGCACTTAAATTACAAAACGTCTCGAGGCGTACAAAATCTAAGTAAGCCAAAACTCAGAAAGAAAAACCAAATAGAGCAGCAGAGTGAAGAAAGCCTAAGATTAATTGAAAGCAGTTTAAATCAAATACGTCACATCAAGCTTTTTAAAAGCAACATCTTCTTCCGAGAATTTCGGCAGAGTCTCCTTTGTAAATACTGGCCCCAAACGGGTACAAAACAGGAATATATGCACAATATGAAATAAGGCATCCCGAAGCGGGAGCTAGCTCTTCGTCCAAGGCGGACTCAAAATCACACGCAATATAAATCATCACTGTGCAAAATAAGCATAAAAAGCTCAAGTAATAAAGCATCATGTCAGCTCAAGTGAGCTCGACCCAGAGATACAACATATAAATACACAAATTTCACTGTCTCATCTCTACGTCTCTAATACAATAATACATGTGGTATATATGGTAGATGGAGTACACTAGATACAATAATGATACAAGGTGGCAACAAAATAACCCTGCAACCCACCTACGAACAATGCTGTGAGTCAAGCAAAAGGAGCAAGAGAGAAGGTGCGCCCGCCGCTACTGTGCGGATGGGTCGGACATGCAAAACACTATGGTACGACGGGGGTGAGTTGCCAACTCGTGAGTAATAAGTAACATCTAATAAGGCTATCGTAAGCATGCACACAATGATGTCACAACCTACAAATACTAATATGATGCGATGTAATAATATGTATGCAACATGAATGCAATATCAATACGAGATTTCAATATAATTAACAAGGGAAATCTGTATTCTTTCCTTATTAATCTTCTGTAAATTAGCTCTAGTTTCATCAATGAAATAATATATAAATCTGTGTCAAGTATCGACACCAAATATGAATATCTCAATTATCTAGGGCTCTGGCAATCCGGGCTGGCCCAAAATATCTGATCTAGGGCTCCGGCAAATCCGGACTGGCCCATATCATCAAAACACAAGACTACGTCGGTATCCTCCGAATATCCGCTGCGTCACAAATAACCTGTCGGTAGTGCTCCCCTGCCGGGCTCAACGCCATCATTTGTGACCATCTCGCCCCGGGGTACCGCACCAGGTCCACCATGCACCTACATACGGTTCTTCCTCCTCCTCGAATCGGGTGTATGATACCGCTCAAGCACCGAGAAATCTCATGGTGGACGATATATATATACATCATATTATGGGAAAACCGCAACTTACATTTTTAAAATGATGATATGTTTCTTAAATCTTTGTGGTTTCTTCAAATCCATAAATCTCATAAATACAGAAATCCTCGAGAAGAATCATAATACATGAACATGTAGGAATTGATGAATGTCTATGATATCAACAATATGCAATGCGATGCGGAACTAGAAAACCATGCATGAACAATGATGCAATAAGATATGTGCAAATGACTAGCAATCCTACGTATCTATCCTGATGAATTAAATAAATCAAATGCAGGTTTATTAAACATAAATGGCGCAAGATATAAGATTCAGATTTAACAAGTTACAAAGTGTTTGTGTCATAGCAATTACCAAGGCGTGTGTGTCCACATGAATAGTGCTCGTGCAGCATAAACCAATGGTAATGGTGCGAGTGTCCTAGGAGGTACTATCACAGTATATATATATATATATATATATATATATATATATATATATATGATAAATGATGCAATGCAACAGGATGAATAATTAGGAACTACGCATAAGTGTAAATACTAAACGAAATTCTAACTATTGGGCGTCTTGCGCCATCCGAACGATTTCCCCCGTAGATGTGTACATCTACTCACCGGAACGCCTCCGCTAGTATGATCCAATCACCATCTTTCCTTTCCGCGCCGCGTTTAATGTCTCCGCGTCCGATCCCAGAATTTACACAAAGCAACACACATAAGGCTAGTATCCTGCAAAAACGCGATAACAAGACCATACGAGAAGAGTCGCAAGCTAACGCGTGTGCACTCGAAACACTGAAACGTGTGTGCTAACGTCCGAAACCACCCCAACATGCTGTGATACACAGCAAACACTAAACCCAAACTCGTAACGTACGTGTCGCGCAAGTCTAAAAGTACTAAAAACAACGTATGTGGTCCCAGATTTTGATTCGAGTGGAAACAGGAAAAGTTGCATGTACCAAAGTCCTACAAAACATAGCAGACACCTATAGAAGAACCCCGACACCCAACTCCACCCTCTGGCTACAAATTGGGGCCAGAACCATTAAAATTGTGGCCATGGAGGTGAATTGGGGTCCCGTGCTTCGTGTGTGTGGTCCTAGTCCAGTAACTAAGCTCTAGTAATTGCAACTTTTGCCTGAAGCATCTGGTTTTAAAGCAGATCACAAAATTAGAATAATTCTTAACTAAAATAATAATTAACACTAATTTAATACAATATGGTATTTTAGTGTAATCTGCTGCAAAGACTTGGATTAAACGACACTAACAGCACTTAATTAAGCTAATCAAGCCATAAAGACCTTAACTTAACTTAATCTCCACTTAAACCACATAGTTAGCACAAAAGCTCACTAAAACACTACTTTAAGCTAATTAAACTACAAGTTTAGAAAAAAGGTAATAGGGTAAGCTTTATACCTCAAGTTGATCCTAGATGGGTTCAAACTTGCTGACCTTGCTTCAAGAACCAACAAGGAAGAGTATTGGGGGTGATTAACATGAGGTTTTGTGAAGAAAGATGGATTTTTGATGGAGATTGAAGCTTGAATGAATGAAGAAGAAGAAGAATAAGAAGAGAAAGGGGTGGGGCTGCTGGAGGAGATGGGGCTGCTGCTGGGGTGCAAGAAATGAGAGTGAGAGAGAGAGAGAGAGCCCCAAAAGTCAAGCCCCATGCCTCATTAAATACCCCCATGCCTCTCTTTTCTTTTCTTTTTTCTTATTTCTTATTTATTTTGGTTTTTGGAAAAAGGAATTTGAACCATGAGGGAAAAGAAAATGAAGACATGTTACAATATTAACCTAGGGTAATTATTGGATTTGTGCATGGTAAACTAAAATTTTGCTTAGAAAAATATAGTTAAGAAAATTAGATAATTATGAGAACAATAAATTAAATGATAATTAATAAAACACAATTATATATATAATTTCATATTATCACAATTAAAAAAATAGATTTATTCCAGTCTATGTGGAAATAACTATTAAAGAGGTTTTATGAAAAACACGCATTATTGCTAATTAACGCGAAAATAACCTAAACGAATTTTCAAGGCGTTACACCTGCGATTTAAAAACCCTTCCGCGAGCATGAGTAACCTTACAGTAACATCAAATAATAATCTAATATACATAGGGTGTTGGGGTAGTTAAGTGTTAATCCAATGGACTCTCAGGAGTCCCCCTAGTTCATGAATTTATGTCTACTAACACATGCAATCTATCATGAGGGCCCGTGTTTCCAAGCCCATGGACGGTAACCTATGGGGTTTGGAATACTTTGACATTAGGTTGAAGTCTTGCTACTAACACTTGATTTGGACCCGTGTTTTCTATCCCTGGACGATAGCCTGTTGGGTTTAAGAACACTCTTGAGATTGGTTGATATTTATACTTGAACTCACGTTAGTTAGCTTACCCTTGTAGAGACACTTTTAGGACACTTACATGCACTTCATGTTCAATATATCTAAACTACACGACCATGATATACTTGGTTGCTATGCACATATTATATTACCGTGCTTACATAGTTTTCATAAGTATTGTCATGTTATAATAGAACTGTCTTGATATATTAATTGTTATGCTTAATCAACATATCACTTTGTCTATATTTTCCATCTTGTCATTATACTTTTCTTTTTGGGGACTTACCGAGCGCAAGTTCGCTGATGGGCATACCACCCACCTTTATTTTTTTGGAATATTCGTCAGATAATTTAGAGGCTGAAGAGGTGGATCCAACTGCTGAGGACTACGACCAGATCGTAGCCAAGCCGACCTTTAGATTTCCTACTCGGTTTTTCATTACCAGTATGCCACTTGTTTAGGCATTTCATATTATTTGCATTTTCTTTTCAGAACATCTATCCATGTAAATAAAGTTTGTTGAATGAATATAAATAAAGTAGTTTGTTGAAAATTTCATGCTCTTATTATTCTTGCACAGTGTATAATTGCTTATTTACGTTTGGCATATTTATTTTAAGAAATTGCCTTCCTAACATAAATATGCTGCGAGCTTTTCACGCGACTATTGCCGTCCATTGGGAAGCAAGGCGTGACATCCATTCTTCATGTATATGTCCTATATTCTTAAAAAATATTCATGCCTACAACAACCGGTCCCACAATTATCGGTGACAATAACCTGATGCTCGCCTCCGTGGTCGATCGTTGACGGCAGTTGTCAGCAGTCATCTCTATTGTCACCCCCAGTTGTGATCGCCCTTTCCATCGCTTGTCGTCACCGTATTTCGCCGCCGATCTTCATCGTCGTCCTATATTGCTCGTCATTGCCCACCATCCCTCTCCACCATTGTCTCCCTCCATCACTTGCCACCACCGTCCTCTTCCTCCGCCAGCCTCCTTTGTCAATCGCGGTCACCAACCCCGGATGCTCGCTGTCACCGCCACCTATTGCCTCAAGCAGCCGCTAATGCTCATTATTTCCATCCCCTACATCCGTCGACTGTTATCTCAAGCAACTTTGGTCGATCACAGTTCCCAAAACCTACTTACCTCCGCAAGTCGCCATCATCGGTCTCCGCCTCCATTGATCACCGTCTCAAGTTGATGCCACTACTTGCAGTCGCCGACCTCTGCTTGCAGCAGTCTCTACTTGCCATCACCAACTGCCACAATTGCTCAGGACTGCTTAGTCGCTGATAGCCATCCTCTGTTGCTCGCCGTCGTCGCCCATCAACATCCACTACCATTCTCCTTTGCCATTTCCTTCAATAATGCTACCATATGACTACAATCATCTTCGCCGAAACCAATGTCATTTACTACCATTGCACATACACATTACCAAGTATGATTAAAATATATTAATCATGTTAATGCAACATTAGGCATTACATGCCTGGAAAGAAGTGGATTGTATTTGTGTTCCAATATGGAAATATCTCTACTATTATAACTCAAACTCATGGTTGTCATGTGTCATCATCTCTTTTTTTGTGAAGAAATTCATAAAAGGTATGCATTTTTTCATTTATAAAGGTGACCACATCATCATCATCATCCCTCTCTCTTTGTGTGTGTGTGTGTGTGTATGTGTGTGTGTGTGTGTGTGTGTGTGTGTGTGTGTGTTAGTTATATGTATGCCCTTGAGGCCATTATCATACATGTGATGTATATTATAGTGGATGCTTGTACATATATAGGGAGGACTTTCTTGCTCGACATGATAGTATGCTATCTGATTGCTCTTTATCTTAACATGTTCACTTATTGTCTCTCTATTATATGTTGATAAAGCCTTTAGGATGAGTACTTGACTACCAGGATTATGATGCAGATCATACTAGTGGGGCAGAGGTAGTCAGTAAGTACATCCTTCAAATGTTCCTAGTCATGGGAGTATCGAGACGGGGCATCGATATTCCAGAGTAGACTAGCGTATAAGTTTCTCGACCCATGTGATGGGCGATGGATGATCCTATATCCATTGGTGTTTGACATCAGAGATGGTATATGGTGCTCAGTGGAGACTGGGTACACTGGACGGACTCACCGAGAACTCCTAGATGGTATTATACCTATCGTCAGATAGCAGTTCTCTGGTGACACTGGTACAGGTTAGTCTGTCGACCCGAGATCGTCATAGAGTCTTGTGTGATTCCCACTGTGCTTTGATTTCTACCTTACCATGTTCAAGAGATCGTGCAAAACGGTGGTTTTTGGGTACAGTCCCGAGTCACATGGAGGAAATGAGTGATAGGAGGGGATTCGTCTCTCCCGGTATTGGTGGTTGATGTTGCGCTCTTCTCGATTGGCCATTACAGGAAATCCCTGGCCAGGGTTGCTGAGATCTACTGGTAAGTGTTATCAGTAGTTTCTTGAACCGTTATGGACCTTGCATCGACATGACTTATCAGGCTATTGGGGCCTGACGATTTACCACCCCCTGGCTGCGATATGCGACATATCTGACGAAGAGACCGGAATGTATGGTAGTGTTACTGATTGGATTCACATGAGTATGAGCAGGCTTGCTTGTTGATCATCTGATCGCTCAATACCTGGGTGGCCGTTATGTTTAGAAGACCGCTTGCGGCTTGTGAGTGTTTGATATGAACAACACCTACTGCCGGCGTATTGACGAGTCTTTAGAGTCCTACACAGAGGTTTCCTGGTTGATGCGAAACGAAGTAGGAGCACATATGTGATATATGCGGGTCCGAGATTAATACGCATATGTGATACCGCATTCTATTCTAGCGATATGTGATATCGATCGGTTATATGTGATATAGCCGGGTTATCGGATCAAGTGTTGATTTGATAAGTTGATAAATATGATATTAGTCGGTTGCATGTAATATAATCGGATTATTGAATCAAGTATTGATTTAATAATTAATGTATAATTATATATTTAATTTATTGAATTACATTGACTAATATTAGCTCACTTAAACATTTCTTTTTCTCACTTTGTGCTTTAGTATATATGTGATATATATTAATGTACATTTTATTTATGTCATGCTTGATGCCACATGCTTCATGGGTATATGAGACTCACACCATGCTCTTGATAATTAAAGTTTTTATTTATTTTAGTAATTCACAAATTAGATGGAAATTGGTTTAATGGTTGAAGCTTGTGGAACTATTAACTAAGCCCACCAATTTGTTTTACTTAAGATATTTATTAACCTAACCATTATTCTTAGCCATAGTTTAGTCTCTACATGAGTTTGTATATGATACAAACTCACTCATGGTTGCTATTCTCACCTCATGAGTTTCATTCTCATCTCCACTTCATCTTCTTCTTCATCAAGAGAAAGCTTTCTAGCTTTTCTCCAAGTGAAGAAATATTGTGAGAAAAATAAATATAAAGTGAGAAAAATTCCTACTTCATCATTCTCTACTATATTAGCCATTTAGTTTAGGATGTTTGCTTCACTAATCTAACATTACTGAAGAGGTAGCATGAGCTTGAGTCTCCTCGACGTAGATCATCTTCGGCCTCGTAGACTTTGAGCAAGCTTGTTCATTTCTTCATGTGAACCATTACTAGAGTTCGGGTGTTCACTACTTGGAGTGAAGGGACTACTACACGGAGATTTAGAAGTGAAGGACCGGTCTATAAAGGTTGTATTTATCACGACCCGAAATTGGCACGTGACGGCCTTAATACTACGCAACGTCTACAGGCGTAACGCAGTAAAAGAAAGCCAAAAACCAGAAATCTAAACCATTAAAAGACAAGAAAAGATAAGAAACATTGTTTAAACTTTTGAAAATATCAAGTATAAATTCTTTAAGTCCAATTTACTTTCTTGAAAATTTTGGCAGCACCTCCTTTGTAAAAACCAACCCCAAAATGGGTACAACATAAATATAAAGTAAAGCATCCCCAACGGGAGAAAATCCACGCCAAAAGGCGGAAAACAACCACTACAACAAATATACGACGCCGTAGCGAAGAAATAAAAGATGATAGAAAGGAACTGTATAAAAGAAAACCAAGTCACAAAATAATACAATATCGTCCTCACCAAGTCTCTAAGTCAACAAGAAAATAGTAGATGGAGAGTACAAGGATACAACGAATATACATTACAAAAATGAATAACAACAAAACCCACCTAAGCAAACTGCACACTGTGAGCTGATGCGGTATCCATAGCAAAATATGATAAGATAGATGAATAGCCTGCCTCGACTACTCTGGGAACAATTCTGCAAAACAACTGTGGCACAACGGGGGTGAGTTGCCAACTCATGAATAGTAAATAACATATGCAGGTAATCGCAAGTTTGCATGTACAGCGCAAATCTAACATATGCAATTAATAGCAATAAAAGGTCATATGAATGCAATAATCATGAAAGTACACTAACGGTTACTACAGTTACATGAAGCAATAATATGACAATCGGTATGCAATAATCATGCAATAATGATATGAAAATGTATATATGCAATAGTCATGAAAGGTACACTAGCAGGTACAACTAACACATGAAGCAATGCATATAAATGAAGTATGTAAATGCAATAGTCATGAAAGGTACACTAACATGTACTACTAATATATGAAACGGTGCATAAACAATAAATGTGGAGTATGGAATGAAACATGTCATTTCCACGGAATCCTGACAACGTGGTAGGATCAAAATCCATCAAGACAATCCAAATCCCAATTCCTCAAATCAGCCCCCAAATTAGCTCTCATATCATATAAGTCTCACAAATCCTTAATGTACAATGTCGAATAAATCTCATATATCCTGAATGTACAAAGTCAAGTAAATCTCATATATCCTTTATATACAATATCAAGTAATCTCAAATGTCCTAAATCCAATATCAAGTGAATCTCTTATATTATAGGTATATTTGCATGAATAATTAAGATGAAGTATATGAATTTATACATATACATATATATTAGCGTCCCATTCCATTAATATATATGTATATGCATATATAACAGCGTCCCATTCCACTGTTATATATACTTAGGAGTAAAATATCATGAAAACCAAGTGTCAAGGATCAACACAAAATAGTGATCTATCAGGTGCTGTCACCCAGACTGGCACCCTGATAGGTACGTATCATACGCTATACCGAAAGCTCGAGTGCCTAGCTCTGACCCTCGCCTCTCGACGTATCCATACGCACATGACTCCCGTCGGTATCCCCATGATAACTGCCGAGTCATTGGTAATGTCACCGGAGTGTATGATTCCCCTGCCAGGCTCAATCGACAAGGTCTATCAATCGTCTTGCCCTGGGATACCTCCGGGCCTCACCATGTACCCTCATACGGCACCCGACTCTTCGCATGGGGTATATATATCAGAACCGATAAATCTCATGGTGGATGCTGAAATATCATATCAAGGGAAGCCGAGTTTTTCAAATAATGCATAATTTCATGAACTAACACGGTCCCCAAATTCAGAAAACATCATGAAAAATCCATATCTCAATGTGAAAATCCATGGATATAATATATGCAACATAAAATTGAAATGTAAGCATAAAAGGAAAAGCCGCTAATCAACTGCAACAAGTTAATATAAAATATCATGCGGTTCCTATTTTCTCCAATTCTAAATAACATCAAGTAAAGGTAAACATGTAGCTATAACTGATATATGTGTAAACATAAAGTTATAGCAAGATATAAATATCTACCTATCAGAAATGATGTAATATACCCCCGGGTATAGGTGAAGTATGTATGCAAAGTATACATGTAGCTATGTTATTATATGTGTATGTACCTATCACTAATGGTAGAATACCCTATAGGTATACAGGTAACTAGCATGTAAGTATGTCAATGCATATGTGTGAGTATATAGGTATACAGGTATGCTATAAGTCATATGCATAAAGAAATATGAATCAATGTCTCAATGTCCCTAACCAAACTATATCATATCTATAAGTGGGTTGTGCGTGTCATGACAATTATTGACGGTGTGTGTGGCATACAATCAGTGCTCATGCAACATGAGCCGTCAATAATAGTGCAGTGTCCTAAGGATACTAGTCCAAGCACAACAATTAACTAAGCAGTAGGGTGTATACGCAATTCTAAATATGAAAAAGAATATGCGACAAGTCAAGTCATTTCTAGCCCAGACGCATAACGCCATGCGGGCGATTCCTCTGTAGATGTTAAATCTAGTCACCAACGCTCCTGGCTAAGTGAAGCCTACCACCTGTTTTCCCTGGGCGTAGCGTCCGAAGTCCCCGCTTGCGAACCTAAAATTTCATAAACACATGACATAAGCTAAATATCCTACATCGATGAAAAGACAACGAAACGCAATGAAAACGCCCAGAAAATTACATTGTGCAATTAGCGCATCTAACGCGCACGACATCGGTCAAAAACCCTAACTAGGGTCGCTAAACTACGAAAGACTAAGTCTAGACTCCGATCGTTCCTATCACGCAACACAACACAATTAAATGTGAGGAATATAATAGAAATCACCTCGCAACGACCAATTGAAACCACGTCGGAAAAACCCCGAAACCTAGTAAACAACTTATCGCAATAATTCGCACTAGAACAAAGCTAACACAAATCTAGCGATTACAAAAATCTTATATTAGCATAACCAAGCAAATCAAACCATTTCTATATTTTTAACACTTGCTAAATAAGTTTTAGCAAAAACCTAGTAAGTAATATTTCACAATTAAACAAAGTATTAATTAATAATAATTATCATAATCTACTAGGTTATGTTTTCCTAATCACAAATTAACACTTCAATTAACATTAAACACTTAAATCAAGCTTTAACCTTAACTTGAAGTTCTTAAAAAATATGAATAATGAATAAATCAAGAGTTTTTTAAAGCTATATTAAATATATAATTAGCTAACTTAAATAGCTAGATTAAGATCTAAACAATTAATTAAGGATTAAGGTAAGAGATTATACCTTAACAAGAATACAAAATATTAACTTGATCCATCATCTTAGCCTCAATAAAACCATGCTTTGTTGAAGATAAAAGAAAGCTTAGTGAAGGAAATTGATGGTTTAATTTTTATTTAGGAATTTTTTTGGATTTATTTTGTGATTTTGAAGCATTTTGTGAACAAAATGATGAAGAAATGAGCTAGGAATGAAATGGGGCAGATTTGGGGGAAGTGGGCTCGGCCAAGGTGATGGAGGGGGGGTTTTGTGCAAAAAGGGAGTGAAGTTTCTAGCAAAAATCATTAAATGCATCAATAAATGCTATTTTGCCACCTTTCATTTTCTTTTTCTGTTGTTTTTAAAATTAACTCCTCTGCACTAAAAAAATCTAGATATTTAAAAAGAAGGTTCTAAAATAATTGTAGTGATGATTTCTAATGATTCTCATTTAGAAGAAATTTCCCGATTTACGTGCATATTTTACCTGCTAAAATAATATTTTATTTGGGAAAAATTCTATCTGAACCAAAACCTCCCATATACCCCTAAAGTTTGCACACTAGCTTTATTTTAGCTAAAATAGGTGCCGGCAAGTTTCTACGGACGTTTGATCGAAATCGGGTTAAAACGAAAAATACCGACTATTTTGCCCTAAAACGGAAAAATTCGCAAAACGATTTCTAAAACGTTACAATCTCCACCCTGTTGGAGATAGTACCCTCAGAGTCAATTATTGGATCACAGGCACGTGATTGCAATGATTGAGGGAGGACCTGTCCCAGTAGGACAGTCTTACTCAAGATGATAGTATGCTATCTGGTTTATCTTTATCATCGTGCACTGCTTTAGGTGACATTACTGATCACTATTGCACGTTGATATAGCCCTTAGGATTCTAGCTTGACGGCCAGCAGTATGATGGCGATCATATACGTGGGAGCTGGGGTCTATAAGCACATCCTTAAAAGGTCACTAGTCGTGGGAGTTTCGAGACTGGGCATCAATACTCCATTAGTAGACTAGTGTATACAGTCGAGACCCAGACGAGGGGCGGTGGCCGGTCTCACAAGCCACTGGTGTCAGTTGGTTCACCTAAGATGTATACAGATGCTCATTGGGTTATGAGTACACCGGACAGGACTCGCCGAGAACCTACTAGTTGGGATTATACCAGACGACAGATAGCAGTTCCCTGGTGACATGTGTACAGGTTAGTTCATCGACCTGAGATCGTCATTTGTCTCGTGTGAGTTACCACTGTACTTTGATTACTGCCCTACCACGGCTCAAAGGAGTCGCGCAAACAGGTTTTAGTTGGGTACAGTCCCGAACCACATGGCGGAAGTGAGCGGATCTGCAGGGGTTCGTCTCTCCCGGTATTGGGGGTGAGGTCGCGCTGTGTCTAGGAGAGCCATTACACAAAGCCCTCGGCCAAGGTAGAAGATTTACTGGCAGGTATTCCAGTAGTATCTCAGGGTGTTCTGGGATTCACTCCGACACGAATTGTACCGCTTTTGGGGGTCTGACTTTTACCAACCCCGTAGGCCCGCCATGCGATACTCATAGACGAACGGACCAGGCTGTACGGATATTGTCACTGACAGGCTCAGTAGGGTGTCAGGATGAGTTCGCTCATCGACGTCCCTTTTGGTCAATAGCTGGTGGCCCGTCACGTATGGCTAATACCTCTGACGTGCTAGTGGTTAAATCCACAGCCATAGTATTGACGGTTCTTTAGAGTCCACCACACACTCAGTTACTCATGTATCAGGCGAAACGCTGTAGAGGCCGTATAGAGATATGGCAGGGTTCGATCAGATACGTGCGGTATTGCACGGATCGTGATCGGACGGTTTTTACTAGCCGGCTTTGGCTTAAGCCGGATCCTAGTATTAGTTAGTGTAGATATTGTCTCTTTGCATTTGTGTTCAGTGGGAATACAAATGCGGGCATGTATTTGCAGTAGCGGGGTTTTCCTGTAATTTATTACGGGATCAATTTTCTGAAGTTGCCAATTTGCATTCCGTTCCGGCCGGTTTTCCTTTGTTCTTTCGCGGCCGGATTTTCCGATGGAGGGGGTTATTTGCAAGAGTGCAAATAACTTATTGTGGAGGGTTTTCTTGCTTATATGTGGCTTCCTCATCATGTGATTCCTTTTGCATCATATGTCTTGCATTTATTGTGATGAGATTGAGTGAGGTTGAGGGGAGAAATGAGTATGACAAATTTCACTTGATCATTCATATTCTTTCTAGTTTAGTTTCTTTTTCTCACACAACCATTTTCTTTATGGAGGCCGGCCACTTTGAGAGGGAGAGAATGAGAGAGTTCATTTTATATGTGAGGGATTGATTCATCTCATATTCATTCTTTGCTTGCTAAAATTCCAAACCTCTCTCCATTGTTCATTCTCTTCTCCACCTCCATCCTCCATGGCAACTAAACCCCAAAGAGACATAGACTCTACACTTATCTACAGCAAGTCTTGGATGCGTCGGCTAGCCAACTTCGCGCCCGAGTTGCCTCGGTCCAGTGGTGGGAGCCCGTAAAAGTATCCGGCTACGTGGTGCCCTTTCCGACGAGGAGGTGACAGACGGAGATTCCGTGGGAGATCGGAGTGGAGACGAAGACCGAAGGACACAGATCGCTTGGTATAGCTCTCTTCCCTTCTCTTGAAAGCTAGCATTAGGTTAATGGTCACGATCCGGGTTTTATTGTCCGCGGTAGCGCCGGTTTAAAGTTAAGAAAAATTTTGATTCCGCATTTTGGCCTCGAGTAGAAGGCCGGGGCGCTGCCGTGGCGCAACATGGTATCAGAGCCACGCCATTAACCTTGCCTAGCTTGTTCTAGTGTGTTTACATCTTCGATCGAACAAAATTCCAAAACCCGCGTTTTTCAAATACACAGTTTCTGTCGAAATTTTTTTGGCTCCAAAAATTTTTCAGGTTGTTTCAGAACACTGTGCATAGAAATCTAAGCTATCTGTGAAAATTTGGTCGCGATATCTCACCATACCGCCGTGGAACCGCGGCCCAACCCATGCTTGGACCGCGGTTCCGCCGCTCTTTTAACTGTTCAGCGTGCCAAATTTTTCCAGAAGGCTTTAGACTTGGAAATAGGGGTTTTGGGATATTATTTTTGGGCCCAGATTTTTTGTAAGTGCTACAGTACTGCTTGGGGCCCACTTGATAAAATTTGATCGATCAGATATTTTAAACATGCTAGTTCTCAGTATTTACATTATATCTGCGACCGTGAATGTCACTTGATCGGTAAATCCTGTCTAACTGCTATAGCCCGGTTAGACGGATTTGCGAATGTAACATTCACGTTGATGTTATGTGATTATGCTGTGTTGTTGCGGATCGGTCGTGGGGATAGCCTGGTTGCAGTGGTAGTACAGTTTTGTTTATATATGTACATTTGATATTGCGGGGCGAGTGTCCGACATGTGGACTGCTGTCACTGCCTGTTTGTATTATTCTTTTGGGGCACGACCAGGTCGAGGTCGATGTACCCGTTGTATGTATATTTTTACTTTCTGTACTAGGATTACCCCTCGGAGGGGTGCACGGATAGCCGGGTTCTAAAGGGCAACAAGCCCGCATCTCATGCCGTTGAGACGGAGGGGGCTTTACTCTAGAATTGGTGGGCTATTCACCGCACTCGTAGGGGGTACAGGTTGACCCAGGAGGGGTGCCCAAGTTACCGGATTCCGTGAAGTGCTGGGTGGTCCATTCACGTTGCTGAAAGGGGCTGCCTCGCTTCAGGTTTTGGCGGGTAACTTGCCGCGCCCGTAGGGGTCTAGGATTTCATTGCACAGGCTATCCACACGTCCAGGGGAACGTCGGGTTTCAGTAGCGGCTCTATGAAACCCGGGGATCCCAGATATCTGTATTGTTCTGTGATGCTGTATATTTCTGTGATGTTGCATTTTATCACGCCTTGAGCGAAAATTATATATTATATATATACTAGTAGATGTTGTATATGTTTTGTATCCGCGCTAGTCCAGTCCCCGCTCTGTCGTTAGTTAGGTAACCTAACGGGTGATGACGGGACCCAGTGGCAAATGCGGATGGCAAATACGTACGTCATTATTTTCAGTTTTTATTGGTGTGATCAATTGATGGGACTGCGTTGATTCGGATCAATGCAAGCTAAACAAACCTATTCTGATGTTGTTAGAACATTTTTCAAAAAGCTGTTATTGCAAGGGCATTCTCTTTTGTTTTGCACAGTGGTATTCGGTTATGAATATCCAGCTCCTCAGTCGACGAGGCAAGGGCCGAGATCCCTTCACCGGGAGTGACCCCTTGGACAAAAGTTTGCGTCAGGGCAATAACTTCACTATAGCCGATTACTTTTGCTTTGCATCGTGGTATTCAGTTGGAATATCCTGCACCTCATTCTACGGGGAAAGAGCCGAGATCCCTTCACCGGGAGTGACCTCTTTAGCAAAGGTTTTCGTCACTATATTTTTATAAAAACAACTATGCAGTTCCTTCAACGATATCAAGTTCATTACGTTAAAAGTTTTTCGCCAAAAACTAGACGTAGCCCTCCGTCATTTCTTACAAATATTACTTAGTATTCGTGCTGCGTTTGTTGACTGTGTCAAGGCGTAGTGTGCGGTAGCTAAGTAGTGTTTGTTTGTAGCATATTAATGGGATTGGTTAGGACAGTCGTGCGGCCTTGTTGACTGTGTTAAGGGAACGTACGGGTGGGTTTAATGCAATCCAGGATAATGACGGGTTGAACTTGACTAGGACTCTTTGATTTGTTGACTGTGTCAAGGTCACTTGGGTCCTAGGGGTAAAAATCATATCGGGAGTTTCTAAAGAAACTGAAACTTGACAGGCATGCGCATACCTTCTGGAGTGTGGTGACGTGAGTGGATTCCGTCACGTTATCATGCGATGAGAGTTGGATCCCGATTCCCACTGATGAGTTGGTTTACTCTTCGGGTGATCCCGGCTAATTCTTCTTTCAGGTTTGGGGAAGAATTTGACGTTACAGTGGGAGGTTTCCTGATTAGATAAAGTGATAACCATTCTGATCTAGGTTAGAGTGCACGCTGAGTGTTTCTTTTCTCTCTCTCTTTGGCAGCGACCATTGACCCGACCCTAGACTATGACTCAGTGACCAAGTTGATCGAACCTTCTTAACACTGGCTTTTGGATTGTCTGAGTTGCAGACCTCTTTGCCACTCCTATTTTTACCCTTTTCTCCAGGGCACCCCGTATTACTACGAACGTCCACTTCCATTGGACAAAACCATCGTATGGTTATATACGAACTCGAAGGTATTCGAGGATGGTTTCTGGTTCTGGAGAAAACGAATAGGACTATTCAGTTGTCTTTTCCTTTTACTTTCTCTCAGGTTTCGAGTACTCCTTGGTTTAGGAGATAGTACACCTATTACGCAAATTGGATAGTCTTCTTCCAAACCATAGGCAGGTGCCGAACGGTAGGGAATGAAGAAAACCAATCAGCCTAAACGGTGTACAGAAGGTATTAAGTTAAGACAAAGAAAGGGATTAGTAAGAGGGCAAAGTAAATTGCGACTGCTATTCATGACCAAACCAAGTATTTCTTCGCCAATCCTAAATCACCTTTGTATTTCTCCTGGACACTCCGTATCACTACGAAGATCCCAGTTTATTGGATAATCCATCGTATGGTTATATACGAACTCGAAAGGAACTTGTTCCAGTTCGGGGATGGATCCTGGTTCAGGAGAAATAGGAATAAGGTTCATTCGGTTGTCTTTTATCTTCACCTTCTTTCGCATTGCGAGTGCCCCTAGGATTAGGACAGTACACCCTTTATGCTTATTGGATAGTCTTCTTCCAAACCATAGGCTGGTGCCGAACGGTAGGGAAGGAAGAAAACCATTTGGCCTAAAGGGGTGTGCAGAAGGTAATGACTAAAGACATATAAAGGGATTTGGAGAGATTGCAAAGAATTATACGATTACGCAGTTGTGAATCTGGATAATGGCAGAGGCATTACTAGGAACACCAGGATACCCCATCGAAACATTTCAATGTTTCAGATTCACTGTGTACTGTTAAAAGAAAACTGATTTCCCGATTAGACACATGCTCCAGGTTATGTATTTACCAGTTTTGATTTTCACATCTGTATGGTTTTACAGATGATGAGAGGGAGTAAGTTATTGGGAATTAGGTGATCATCCTCATTATATCGCGATTCGTTGTAATTGGTGATATTTGAGGAAATCACCTGGGTTATTTGCCGGTCGGCAAATATTTGGTTTTGAATATCCGCTGTTATGCAACAATTTCAAATTGATGTATCTGTACGTCTATTTTTATAGAGTGAGATATACATTTTTGAAATTATGTCTATGACATTTACCTATATCAGTGGATGGTTAGGTAAGCAGCATTAAACAGCGGTGTAATTCTTCTTAACCATAAGTACAGTTTTCAACCGACGACACACAGTGAATGAGTTATTAGACTCAAGGGACTTATACAGAGTATTGTATATTGTCCAGTGTCCATTAGGACAGAGGGGTTGGTCCTCGTACTATATTCTGTTTACTTGTGACTTCTCTAGTTCTTCGACAGGTGTTTCGTAGAAACACAGAGTCTGAGTTTTGAGAAGTTATTGGTATATGAATAAAGTGTTGCGCCACGGCAGCGCCCCGGCCGTCTTACCGAGGCCAAAATGCGGAATCAAAAATTTTCCTTACTCGGAAACTGGCGCTACCGCGGACAATAAAACCCGGATCGTTAACCATTAACCTATACTAGCTAACAAGAGATGGGAAGAGAAGTATACCAAGTGATCCGAGTCCTCCGGTCTTCTCTTCATCGTCCCGATCTCCCGCGGAAAGTCCTGTCTCCATGTCGTCGCCTCCTCGCCGGAAAGGCACCACGTCGCCTGCATCTTTTACGGGCTCCCACCTCAATACCGAGGCAACTCGGGCGCGAAGTTGGCTGGCCGACGCGTCCAAGATTTGCTGTAGAATGTGTAGTGTAGAGGCTATGTCTCATTTGGGGTTTGTTGCCATTTGAAGAAGATGGAGGAAACAAGATAAGGAAAAATGGTGCTTGCATTTTTCCTAGCATGAAATGAGATCAAGGAAAAATCCCACAAGCTCAAAAATGAAGCTCTCTCTTCTTCTTCTGTAGAGTGAGAATAATAATGGTGGAGGAATGAATATGAATGAATAACAAGAAGGGAGGTGAGTGTAGGAGATGAGAAAAGGGTGACCATATCCAAAACCATCATCTCAATATCAAATCAAGTCCTAATCCATTCTAATCACCATAAAGCAAAAGAAAAGACTAAGAAAGCATCTCATGATTATGAACCATCATGAAGCCCCACATATGCAAGATACCCCCTCCACAAATGTTATTTGCAAACTTGCAAATAACCCCCTCCATTGGAAAAGTCCGGCCGGGAAAGAACAAAGGAAAACCGGCCGGAACGGAATGCAAACTGGAAACTCCAGAAAACTGGTCCCGTAATAAATTACAGGAAAACCCCGATACTGTGCATACACACCCGCATCTGTATTCCGACCGGATACAAATGCAATGAGACAAAATCTACACTGTACTAAACTAGGATCCGGCTTAAACCAAAGCCGGCTAGAAATATCCGTCCGATCCTGATCCGTGCAATACCGCACGTATCTGATCGAACCCTGCCATATCTCCATACGGCCTCTACAGCGTTTCGCCCGAAAGCTGAGTAACTGTAAGTGTGGTGGACTCTAAAGACTCGTCAATACTATGGCTGTGGATTTAACCACTAGCACGTCAGAGGTATAAGCCAATACGTGACGGGCCACCAGCTATTGACTAAAAGGGATGTCGATGAGCGAACTCATCCTGACACCCTACTGAGCCTGACAGTGACAATATCCGTACAGTCCGGTCCGTTCGTCTATGAGCATCGCATGTCGGGCCTAGGGGGTTGGTAAAAGTCAGACCCCCAAAAGCGGTACAAGTCGTGTCGGAGTGTAGCCCAGAACACCCTGAGATACTACTGGAATACCTACCAGTAAATCTCCTGCCTCGGCCGAGGGCTTTATGTAATGGCTCTCCTAGACACAGCGCGACCTCACCCCCAATACCGGGAGAGACGAACTCCTGCAGATCCGCTCACTGCCTCCATGTGGCTCGGGACTGTACCCAACTAAAACCTATTTGCACGACTCCTTTGAGCCGTGGTAGGGTAGTAATCAGAGCACAGTGGGAACTCACACGAGACAAATGATGATCTCAGGTCGATGAACTAACCTGTACACATGTCACCAGGGAACTGCTATCTGACATCTGGTATAAGACCAACTAGCATGTTCCCGGCGAGTCCTGTCCGGTGTACTCATAACCCAATGAGCACCTGTATACATCTTAGGTGAACCAACTGACACCAGTGGCTTGTGAGACCGACCACCGCCCTTCGTCGGGGTCTCGACTGTATACACTAGTCTACTAATGGAGTATCGATGCCCTGTCTCGAAACTCCTACGACTAGGGACCTTTTAAGGATGCGCTTATAGACTACCAGCTCCCACGTATATGATCGCCCTCATACTGCTGGCAGTCAAGCAAGAATCCTAGGGGCTCTATCAATGTGTAATAGCGACCTCTCAGGTCACCTAAAGCAGTACACGATGATAAAGGTAAACCAGATAGCATACTATCATCTTGAGTGAGACTGTCCTCCTGGGATAGGTCCTCCCTCAATCATTGCAATCACGTGCCTGTGATCCAATAATTGACTCTGAGGGCACTATCTCCAACAATCTCCCACTTGCACTCAAGGCTAATTATTGCGATGTCGCATACTCACAGCCCGTGTGATACCGAACACCCAACTCCTCTACTAGTCAGTCTCACAAAGCTCGTTTGTGAAACTATGGCATTCGAGGAATAGCCTCAGTGAGTGGATCCGCTGGGATGTTTCTTTCTATGTCTCTCTATATCTCATGTTCGCGGAGAAAGCCATCTCCCGAAATGAGCAATACCTGTCTTAGAATATGTCTGGATGTCTGATGGGACCTAGCTCATAAATGAACTCCAAATCCAAACTTCTTAGACTGTATCATCAACTGAACTTAATCAGTATCCTGCGCCATGCCTCCCTCAGTATTGCCTTGGACCACCTGTCCAAAATACTGCCCCTCGTCAGAAGGAAAAAACTATAACTCTGACAGCCACTCTGCCATCCAGGTCACCTTGGAAGCCTGGAATGATAACCATCTCCTAAAGGAGGCTGCTGATATCATATCCCTAGAACATCAACTTATGTTCTAAAACTGCTTCCGACTGTTTCTCCAGGATTGGATCAATATCATCTTATTGCATCTACTGCAAGAACAACATCTGGTGTGGTACTTGACATCTCATGATTGACTCAATTGCCTAAGCAAGTGATCTGCCAATCATGCACATCCTCTCCCCTTTAGTCTGTAAGACACCTTTAGAGAGGGTGACTCCATTACCTGCAGGTATACTACCGTGCCAGAAGTCGTCCATTCTAAATACTCATAGAATGCTGTCAAAGTACCCAGATTGGGAAACCACCCAAATCTAGATCTAAAACCATAGATCTAGTGACCAGAATGTCTGATATAATATCCAAGTCCTATGTGGAGAAACCACTGTGTGACAACAAAAGAATAACCGATCGTAGTATAGGAATATCACTTCCTACTCTGTGTATGTCATCCAAATACCAGGACATTACACCCTACTACCTTCTCAACAGATCCATCCCCTATTCTGATGAAGTCAAACCTATGACTGTCATGTCAGAAATAGATGATCTATCTCCGCTGTAACAGCTTTAGTCTATAAATAGACATAAGTCTGATGACCACCAATGCTTCCGCTGCTCCCACTGACTACGACAACCCTCTGCCAGAGTCATATATACGTGCACTTCTAAAGCTAGTTTAGAACGACGCTATACTCATCCTCCTGCCGGGTCTCACAGTCTGGAACAACAGCAATGGTAAGTCTGGGTAAACAAGAACCTCCCTGCCACCGTCCTTGAGCATACCGAAGTACCTCTCGAGTGCCTGAGGTTACCCATCATATCTGTGGAGTGGCCAATGGAATGTCAAATCAGATTGAATCTTTAGGTTCTTATCAAATCTTCAGTAAACGTTTGCGGTTCTGGAATCACTTCCAGTTCTACCATACTCCCACTACTGTTTTCTGAAAAAATCCATTTTTATTAAAACTGTGGCGAGTCAAGAACAATATCACTATTGATCTTCCAGATGGTAGAAAGTCAACCCTCGTCAAAGCCTGGGTTAACCCACAAACAGCCATTACAGAAACATGCCTTGAGTTATCCATAGTCTGGTTTTAAGCATAAGCCGGACAACTCCCCATACCTTAACAATGTCAAGATATGAACTGTTCTATATCCAATATAGAACCAGAGGCACTGATTAAATTGAACCAGATTCAAATCATGCAGCTATCTCCAGTGCATGTAAACTAAATGGAAGGAGGCCGATCAGCGTTACTCAACTTAGGAATGCTTCCAATTATGAGTAACATGAAAGAGAAGCAATTTCTCTTTATCATTACTATCAACTGAATACCATACACAAGTATCTACATCTTCGATCACTTTGAAGGATCCCGATACTTGCTACACCTAGTTCTCTACTCTATTCAAATACCTATAACTCCTCAAAACTTAGACCCTGTGTTCCTTCGAAACACATGTCTAAGAACTAGAGAAGTTAAAAGTAAACAGAATATAGTATGAGGACCAACCCCTCTGTCCTAATGGACACTGGACAACATACATTACTCTGTATAAGTCCGCTGAGTCTAACAACTCTTTCACTGTGCGTCGTAGGTTGAAAACTGTACTTATGGTTAAGAAGAATTACACCGCTGTTTAATGCTCCTTACCTAACCATCCACTGATATAGGTAAATGCCATCGACATAATATCAAAAGGTATATCTCACTCTATGAAAATAGACGTACAGATATATCAATTTGAAATTGGTGCACAACAGCGGATATTCAAAACCAAATATTTGCCGACCGGCAAATAACCCAGGTGGCTTCCTCAAATATCACCTATTACAACGAATCCCGATATAATGAGGATGGTCACCTAATTCCCAATAACTTACTCTCACTCATCATCTGTAAAACCATACAGATGTGAGAATCCAACCTGGTAAATACATACACTGGAGCAAGTGTCTAATCGGGAAATCAGTTTTCTTTTAACAGTACACAGTTGAACTGAAACATTGAAATGTTTCGATGGGGTATTCCGGTATTCTTAGTAATGCCTCTTCCATTATCTAGATTCACAACTGTAACCGTATATCTCTTTGCCATCTGTCCAAATCCCTTTATATGTCTTTAGTCATTACCGTCTGCACACCCCTTTAGGCCAAATGGTTTTCTTCCTTCCCTACCGTTCGGCACCAGCCTATGGTTTGGAAGAAGACTATCCAATAAGCATAAAAGGTGTACTGTCCTAATCCTAGGAGCACTCGCAAAGCGAGAGAAGGTGAAGATAAAAGACAACCGAATAAACCTTATTCCTATTTCTCCTGAACCAGAATCCATCCCGAACTGGAACAAGTTCCTTTCGAGTTCGTATATAACCATACGATGGAGTATCCAAATAAATTGTGGATCTTCGTAGTGATATGGAGTGTCCTGGAGAAATACAAAGGTGATTTAGGATTGGCGAAGAAATACTTGGTTCGGTCGTGAATAGCAGTCGCAATTTACTTTGCCCTCTTACTGATCCCTTGCTTTGTCTTAATCTTAATACCTTCTGCACACCGTTTAGGCTAATTGGTTTTCTTCATTCCCTACCGGTCGGCACCAGCCTAAGGTTTGGAAGAAGACTACCCAATTTGCGTAATAGGTGTACTATCTCCTAAACCAAGGAGTACTCGCAATGAGAGAAGGTGAAAAGAAAAGACAACTGAATAATCCTATTCGTTTTCTCCAGAACCAGAAACCATCCTCGAAGTCCTTCGAGTTCGTATATAACCATACGATGGTTTTGTCCAATGGAAGTGGACGTTCGTAGTAATACGGGGTGTCCTGGAGAAAAGGGTAAAAGTAGGAGTGGCAATGAGGTCTGCAACTCTGACAATCCAAAAGCCAGTGTTAAGAAGGTTCGGTCAACTTGGTTACTGAGTCAAAGTCTTAGGGTCGGGTCAATGGTCGCTGCCAAAGAGAGAGAGAAAAGAAACACTCAGCGTGCACTCTAACCTAGATCAGAATGGTTATCACTTTATCTAATCTGGAAACCTCCCACTGTACCTCAAATTCTCCTCCAAACCTGAAAGAAGAATTAGTCGGGGTCACCCGAGGAGTAAACTAACTTATCAGTGGGAATCGGGATCCAACTATCATCGCATGATAACTTGACGGAATCCACTCAAGTCACCACACTCCAGAAGGTATGCGCATGCCTGGCAAGTTTCAGTTCTTTTGAAACTCCCGATGTGATTTTTACCCCTAGGACCCAAGTGACCTTGACGAATAATCAACAAATCAAAAGGTCCTAGTCAAGTTCAACCCGTCATTATCTTGATTGCGTTAAACCCACCCGCACGACCCTTGACGAATAATCAACAAAGTCGTACGACTGTCCTAACCAATCCACATATCCATACGACAGAAAGCATTACAGAGCTACCGCATACTACGCCTCGGCGAATAGCAACGACAAACGTAGCGCGAATACTAAGCAATACTAATCTGAAATGACGGAGGGCTACGGCTGGTTTTTGGCGAAAAACCTTTAACGTAATGAACTTGATATCGTTGAAGGAACCGGATAACTTTTTATAAAAATATAGTGACGAAAACCTTAGCTAAAGAGGTCACTCCCGGTGAAGGGATCTCGGCTCTTTCCCCGTAGAATGAGGTGCAGGATATTCCAACTGAATACCACGATGCAAAGCAAAAGTAATCGGCTATAGTGAAGTTAATGCCCTGACGCAAACTTCTGTCCAAGGGGTCACTCCCGGTGAAGGGATCTCGGCCCTTGCCTCGTCGACTGAGGAGCAGGATATTCTAAATAAATACCACGATGCAAAACAAAAGTGAACGTCCTTGCAATAACAGTTTTTTGAAAAATGTTCCAACAACATCAGAATAGGTTTGTTTATCTTGCATTGATCCGAATCAACGCAGTCCCATCAAATAATCACACCAATAAAGAACGAAAATAATGATGTACGTATATGCCATCCGCATTCGCCACTGGGTCCCGTCATCACCCGTTAGGTTACTTAACTAACGACAGAGCGGGGACTGGACTAGCGCGGATGAAAAACATATACAACATCTACTAATATATATACCAATATATTATATTTCGCTCAAGGCATGATAAAATGCAACATCACAGAAATGTACAGCATCACAGAACAATACAGATATCTGGAAGCCCCGGGTTTCACAGAGCCGCTGCTGAAACCCGACGTTCCCCTGGTCGTGTGGATAGCTTGTGCAATGAAATCCTAGACCCCTACGGGCGCGGAAAGTCACCCGCCAAAACCAGAAGCGAGGTAGCCCCCTTCAGTACCGTGAATCGACCACCCAGCACTTCACGGAATCCGGTAACTTGGGCACCCCTCCTGGGTCAACCTGTACCCCCTACGAGTGCGGCGAATAGCCCGCCAATCCTAGAGTGAAGCCCCCTCCGTCTCAATGCCATGAGATGCGGGCCCGTTGCCCTCTAGAACCCGGCTATCCGTGCACCCCTCCGCGGGGTTATCCTAGTACAGAAAGTAAAATATACATACAACGGGTACATCGACCGCAACCAGGTCGTGCCCCAAAAGAATAATACAAACAGGCAGTGACGGCAGTCCACATGTCGGACGCTCGCCCCGCAATATCAAATGTACATAATACAACAAACTGTACTACCATTGCATCCAGGCTATCCACCATGACAGATCCGCAACATCACAGCACAACAAAGAACATCAACGTGAATATCACGTTCGCAAATCCGTCTAAAAGGGCTATAGCAGATAGAATGGATTTACCGATCGAGTGACATTCACGGTCGCAGATATAATGTAAATACTGTGAACTAACATGTTTAAAATTTTCGATCGACTGAATTTTCCGAAGTGGGCCCCAAGCACAATTGTAGCACTCAAAAACATCTGGCCCAAAAAGAATATACCAGAAACCCTATTTTCATGTCAGTAAACCACTGTAGAAATTTGGTACAGTTTGGCGACAAAACGGCGGCGGTTCCGCGGTCAAAACGTGGTTTTGGCCGCTAAACCGCCGCGCTACAGTAATATCAGAGTACCAAATTTTCACAGAATTCATAAAAAACCCTGCACGTAATTTTCCAATGTACCAAATAATTTTTAGAGCAAGGAAAAAATCGACAGAAAGTGCGACATGAAAATGTGGTTTTTGGAAAATCCGATCGATCGAACTTGTAAAGACGTTAGAGCAAGCTAGAAAAGATTAATGGCGTGTCTCTGATACCATGTTGCGCCACGGCAGCGCCCCGGCCGTCTTACCGAGGCCAAAATGCGGAATCAAAAATTTTCCTTACTCGGAAACTGGCGCTACCGCGGACAATAAAACCCGGATCGTTAACCATTAACCTATACTAGCTAACAAGAGATGGGAAGAGAAGTATACCAAATGATCCGAGTCCTCCGGTCTTCTCTTCATCGTCCCGATCTCCCGCGGAAAGTCCTGTCTCCATGTCGTCGCCTCCTCGCCGGAAAGGCACCACGTTGCCAGCATCTTTTACGGGCTCCCACCTCAATACCGAGGCAACTCGGGCGCGAAGTTGGCTGGCCGACGCGTCCAAGATTTGCTGTAGAATGTGTAGTGTAGAGGCTATGTCTCATTTGGGGTTTGTTGCCATTTGAAGATGATGGAGGAAACAAGATAAGGAAAAATGGTGCATGCATTTTTCCTAGCATGAAATGAGATCAAGGAAAAATCCCACAAGCTAAAAAATGAAGCTCTCTCTTCTTCTTCTTTAGAGTGAGAATAATAATGGTGGAGGAATGAATATGAATAAATAACAAGAAGGGAGGTGAGTGTAGGAGATGAGAAAAGGGTGACCATATCCAAAACCATCATCTCAATATCAAATCAAGTCCTAATCCATTCTAATCACCATAAAGCAAAAGAAAAGACTAAGAAAGCATCTCATGATTATGAACCATCATGAAGCCCCACATATGCAAGATACCCCCTCCACAAATGTTATTTGCAAACTTGCAAATAACCCCCTTCATCGGAAAAGTCCGGCCGGGAAAGAACAAAGGAAAACCGGCCGGAACGGAATGCAAACTGGCAACTCCAGAAAACTGGTCCCGTAATAAATTACAGGAAAACCCTGATACTGTGCATACACACCCGCATCTGTATTCCGACCGGATACAAATGCAATGAGACAAAATCTACACTGTACTAAACTAGGATCCGGCTTAAACCAAAGCCGGCTAGAAATATCCGTCCGATCCTGATCCGTGCAATACCGCACGTATCTGATCGAACCCTGCCATATCTCCATATGGCCTCTACAGCGTTTCGCCCGAAAGCTGAGTAACTGTAAGTGTGGTGGACTCTAAAGACTCGTCAATACTATGGCTGTGGATTTAACCACTAGCACGTCAGAGGTATAAGCCAATACGTGACGGGCCACCAGCATTTGACTAAAAGGGACGTCGATGAGCGAACTCATCCTAACACCCTACTGAGCCTGACAGTGACAATATCCGTACAGTCCGGTCCGTTCGTCTATGAGCATCGCATGTCGTGCCTAGGGGGTTGGTAAAAGTCAGATCCCCAAAAGCGGTACAAGTCGTGTCGGAGTGTAGCCCAGAACACCCTGAGATACTACTGGAATACCTACCAGTAAATCTCCTGCCTCGGCCGAGGGCTTTGTGTAATGGCTCTCCTAGACACAGCGCGACCTCACCCCCAATACCGGGAGAGACGAACCCCTGCCGATCCGCTCACTGCCTCCATGTGGCTCGGGACTGTACCCAACTAAAACCTATTTGCACGACTCCTTTGAGCCGTGGTAGGGTAGTAATCAAAGCACAGTGGGAACTCACACGAGACAAATGACGATCTCAGGTCGATGAACTAACCTGTACACATGTCACCTGGGAACTGCTATCTGACATCTGGTATAAGACCAACTAGCATGTTCCCGGCGAGTCCTGTCCGGTGTACTCATAACCCAATGAGCACCTGTATACATCTTAGGTGAACCAAATGACACCAGTGGCTTGTGAGACCGACCACCGCCCCTCGTCGGGGTCTCGACTGTATACACTAGTCTACTAATGGAGTATCGATGCCCTGTCTCGAAACTCCTACGACTAGGGACCTTTTAAGGATGCGCTTATAGACTACCAGCTCCCACGTATATGATCGCCCTCATACTGCTGGCAGTCAAGCAAGAATCCTAGGGGCTCTATCAATGTGTAATAGCGACCTCTCAGGTCACCTAAAGCAGTACACGATGATAAAGGTAAACCAGATAGCATACTATCATCTTGAGTGAGACTGTCCTCCTGGGATAGGTCCTCCCTCAATCATTGCAATCACGTGCCTGTGATCCAATAATTGACTCTGAGGGCACTATCTCCAACATAAAGTAGAGAACCAGGTATTGCAAGTATCGGGATTCTTCAAGGTGATCGAAGATGTAGATACTTGTGAATGGTATTCAGTTGATTAAAACTAGCTTCTCTTTCAGGTTACTCATAATTGGAAGTATTCCTAAGTTGAGTAATGCTGATCGGCCTATCTCCATTTACTTGACATGCACTGGAGACAGCTGCATGATTTGAATCTGGTTCCAATTAAATCAGTGCATCTGTTTCTATATTGGATATAGAACAGTTCATATCTTGACATTGTTAAGGTACGGGGAGTTGTCCGGCTTATGCTTAAAACCAGACACTGGACAACTCAAGGCACGTTTCTATAATGGCTGTTTGTGGGTTGACCCAGGCTATGACGAGGGTTGACTTTCTACCATCTGGAAGATCAATAGTAATATTGTTCTTAACTCGCCACAGTTTTAATTAAAAATGGATTTTTTCAGAAAACAGTAGTGGCAGTATGGTATAACTGGAAGTGATTCCAGAACCGCAAACGATTACTGAAGATTTGATTAGAACCTAAAGATTCAATCTGGTTTGATATTCCATTGGCCACTCCGCAGATATGGTGCGTAACCTCAGGCACCCGAGAGGTACTTCGGTATGCTCAAGGACGGTGGCAGGGAGGTTCTTATTTACCCAGACTTGCCATTGCTGTTGTTCCAGAGTATGAGACCCGGCAGGAGGATGAGTATAGCGTCGTTCTAAACTAGCTTTAGAAGTGTACATCTATATGACTCTGCCAGAGGGTTGTCGTAGTCAGTGGGAGCAGCGGAAGCATTGGTGGACAGGTGGCTTATGTCTATTTATAGACTAAAGCAGATACAGCGGAGATAGATCATCTATTTCTGATGTGACAGTCATAGGTTTGACTTCATCAGAATAGGGGATGGATCTGTTAAGAAGGTAGTAGGGTGTGATGTCCTGGTATTTGGATGACATACACAGAGTAGGAAGTGATATTCCTATACTACGATCGGTTATACTTTGGTTGTCACACAGTAGTTTCTCCATATGGGACTTGGATATTATATCAGACATTCTGGTTACTAGATCTATGGTTTTAGATCTAGATTTGGGTGGTTTCCCAATCAGGGTACTTAGACAGCATTCTATGAGTATTTAGAATGGACGACTCCTGGCATGGTGGTGTACCTGCAGGTAATGGAGTCACCCTCTCTAAAGGTGTCTTACAGACTAAAAGGGAGAGGGATGTGCATGATTGGCAGATCACTTGCTTAGGCAATTGAGTCAATTATGAGATGTCAAGTACCACACCAGATGTTGTTCTTGCAGTGGGTGCAATAAGTTGATATTCATCCAATCCTGGAGAAACAATCGGAAGAAGTTTTAGAACAAAAGTTGGTGTTCTAGGGAATTGATAACGACAGCCTCCTTTAGGAGACGGTTATCATTCCAGGCTTCCAAGATGACCTGGATGACAGAGTGACTGTCAGAGTTATAGTTTTCCCTCTGACGAGGGGCAGTATTATGGACAGGTAGTCCAGGTGGATACTGAGGGAAGGCATGGCGTAGGACACTGATTAAGTTCAGTTGACGATACAGTCTAAGAAGATTGGATTTGGAGTTCATTTTTGAGCTAGGTCCCATCAGATATCCAGACATATTCCAAGACAGGTATTGCTCATTTCGGGAGATGTCTTTCTCCGTGAACTTGAGATAGAGAGAGACATAGAAAGAAACATCACAGCGGATCCACTCACTGAGGCTATTCCTCGAACGCAATAGTTTCGCAAACGAGATTTATGAGACTGACTAGTAGAGGAGTTGGGTGTTCGGTATCACACGGGCTGTGAGTATGCGAAATCGCAATAATTAGCCTTGAGTGCAAGTAGGAGATTGTTGGAGATAGTGCCCTCAGAGTCAATTATTGGATCACAGGCACGTGATTGCAATGATTGAGGGAGGACCTGTCCCAGTAGGACAGTCTTACTCAAGATGATAGTATGCTATCTTGTTTATCTTTATCATCGTGCACTGCTTTAGGTGACATTACTGATCACTATTGCACGTTGATAGAGCCCTTAGGATTCTAGCTTGACGGCCTGCAGTTTGATGGCGATCATATACGTGGGAGTTGGGGTCTATAAGCACATCCTTAAAAGGTCCCTAGTCGTGGGAGTTTCGAGACTGGGCATCGATACTCCATTAGTAGACTAGTGTCTCGAGACCCTGACGAGGGGCAGTGGCCGGTCTCACAAGCCACTGGTGTCAGTTGGTTCACCTAAGATGTATACAGGTGCTAATTGGGTTATGAGTACACCGGACACGACTCGCCGGGAACCTGCTAGTTGGGATTATACCAGACGTCAGATAGCAGTTCCCTGGTGACATGTGTACAGGTTAGTTCATCGACCTGAGATCGTCATTTGCCTCGTGTGAGTTCCCACTGTACTTTGATTACTACCCTACCACGGCTCAAAGGAGTCGTGCAAACAGGTTTTAGTTGGGTACAGTCCCGAGCCACATGGAGGCAGTGAGCGGATCTGCAGGGGTTCGTCTCTCCCGGTATTGGGGGTGAGGTCGCGCTGTGTCTAGGAGAGCCATTACACAAAGCCCTCGGCCGAGGCAGGAGATTTACTGGTAGGTATTCCAGTAGTATCTCAGGGTGTTCTGGGCTTCACTCCGACATGACTTGTACCGCTTTTGGGGGTCTGACTTTTACCAACCCTCTAGGCCCGCCATGCGATACTCATAGAAGAACGGACCGGACTTTACGGATATTGTCACTGACAGGCTCAGTAGGGTGTCAGGATGAGTTCGCTCATCGACGTCCCTTTTGGTCAATAGCTGGTGGCCCGTCACGAATGGCTAATACCTCTGACGTGCTAGTGGTTAAATTCACAGCCATAGTATTGACGAGTCTTTAGAGTCCACCACACACTCAGTTACTCAAGTTTCGGGTGAAACGCTGTAGAGGCCGTATGGAGATATGGCAGGGTTCGATCAGATACGTGCGGTATTGCACGGATCGTGATCGGACGGTTTTTACTAGCCGGCTTAGGCTTAAGCCAGATCCTAGTATTAGTTAGTGTAGATATTATCTCTTTGCATTTGTGTTCAGTGGGAATACAAATGCGGGCATGTATTTGCAGAAGCGGGGTTTTCCTGTAATTTATTATGGGATCAGTTTTCTGAAGTTGCCAATTTGCATTCCGTTCCGGCCGGTTTTCCTTTGTTCTTTCGCGGCCGGATTTTCCGATGGAGGGGGTTATTTGCAAGAGTGCAAATAACTTATTGTGGAGGGTTTTCTTTCTTATATGTGGCTTCCTCATCATGTGATTCCTTTTGCATCATATGTCTTGCATTTATTGTGATGAGATTGAGTGGGGTTGAGGGGAGAAATGAGTGTGACAAATTTCACTTGATCATTCATAATCTTTCTAGTTTAGTTTCTTTTTCTCACACCACCATTTTCTTTATGGAGGCCGGCCACTTTGAGAGGGAGAGAATGAGAGAGTTCATTTTATATGTGAGGGATTGATTCATCTCATATTCATTCTTTGCTTGCTAAAATTCCAAACCTCTCTCCATTGTTCATTCTCTTCTCCACCTCAATCCTTCATGGCAACTAAACCCCAAAGAGACATAGACTCTACACTTATCTACAGCAAGTCTTGGACGCGTCGGCTAGCCAACTTCACGCCCGAGTTGCCTCGGTCCAGAGGTGGGAGCCCGTAAAAGTATCCGGCTACGTGGTGCCCTTTCCGACGAGGAGGTGACGGACGGAGATTCCGCGGGTGATCGGAGTGGAGACGAAGACCGAAGGACACGGATCGCTTGGTATAGCTTTCGTCCCTTCTCTTGATAGCTAGCATTAGGTTAATGGTCATGATCCGGGTTTTATTGTCCGCGGTAGCGCCGGTTTAAAGTTAAGAAAAATTTTGATTCCGCATTTTGGCCTCGAGTAGAAGGCCGGGGCGCTGCCGTGGCGCAACACCCCCTTATAAAAATTAGTCCCCGAATTTAAAATTTTCACTAAGCGTACCTTCAAAGAGAAGATTACAAAACTTCCAAATCTCGCTCCCAGCTTTCCAAGTATTCACTTCACTATACGGCTACATCCAAGAAAACCATTCACAGATGGCAAGACCCTTGACCGAAGTTTCACCACCTACCAAGCCATTAAAAGAATTGGCTGCCGGTGAACGAAACGATCACGTCCAAGCCAAATGGTCTGGTGCCGAATCACGTGAGAAAGGCCATGAAGGTAATTGCAAAGTATCGACACAAGGAATACGGGATGAATACTCAATAATCTGGGCGGAAGTGCCAAATCAAAGGCAACGGAACTAACTCGCTTTGAGGATCTTAAAAGGATCTACAATTCTAGGATAAGCTTTCCAAAACTCAACACGTCATTCATCCGAAAAATCCGTAGGAATACATGAGCTCCCACTGCAATCTCAAGTCTGCGACCACAATGGTCGGCATAAGACCTCTGTCTGCACTGGGCTGTCATCATCCTGACCTGAACCAACTGGATCATTTCCGATGTCTCTAGACTAGCTGGGGTCCAAAAATCCTAATCTCGCAGAGTCAGAAAAACAGATGGAGATTGACACCACCTAACAAACAAAACTTAAAGGTTGCCAATTGGAGTGCCTCCTGATAACAGCTATCGAAGGAGAATCCTAACAATGGCAAGTGACGATCCCAACCGTCGACAACAATTAGTACGTACACATAAGCATATCCTACAGAGTCGGTATAGCCCGCACTCACAAAACCATCATCCTGCGGATAGAAAAACGGAGCTAAAGCTCAACCAGTACCCAAGGTTTCCTGAAGTTCCTGCCCAAGACGGCAAGCGAACAGGGTGCCTTCATTGGATACGACCCATGAAGGAACTCCATGCAACGTACAAACTTCACAAAGGACAACTGAGCAAACTGAGTATAACCGGAACAAACATCTAAATGGAGTCATACCCTGACTAAACCTGGGTAGACACCATAACAGAATTCGTGGAGATCTGCTCCCACTCCCACTTCGGAATGGTTAAAGGTTGCAACTCTCCAGCCGGTCTCAGATGCTCAACCTTAACACACAACAAGACAGACACCTCGAAACGAAATTTGAAACTTCACTCTTCATTCTTGCCCACCCGTAACTATTTCATAAGTCACGCTACAAATTGGTGAAACTTGAATGAATACAGAAAGCTGACTGATGTGCCTGCTATAGGATTTCGCGTATCTGCCCAATAGTATCAGGTACACAAACACGTCCTTAAACATAGCACATCTAGTCATAAATGAATGATTCCGAATCTTTACCCAGCCGAGTATGCTCAAGAATATCTGACGAACGAGCATCGGCGGGCTGTGCCTCGCGAAAGCGATTAAGGAATAGTGGTCGGGCGCGGACATGAGCAAGCTGTCCCCTCAGTAGAGGAGAACTTAAGCTATACTCAACGATCGCACAAGAACTGTAAATATGCAGAAGACTGTCTCAACAATCAACACCCGCTGCAAGAAGATGTATATTAAGCTCTGGTGGTCTGTGAAAATCTGACACAACTCTTGAACAAGTAGTGTCTCCAAATCTCCAACGCAAAATCACTGCGGCCATCTCCAGATCATGAGTGGGATATCCTGCTCGTACTTCCTCTAGATGTAGTGAAGCAAAAGCGATAACTCTATAGTGTCACTTCAGTACACATTCGAACCCCACTCGCGAAACATCACAGTTAAACAACAAAGTCGCCCGAACAAGAAGCAAAGAAAGAACTGATGCAGTTGTTAACCGGGTCTTCAACTGCCGAAAACTCTGTACTGTAAGTCCACGTTGCCCACCCCGGTACTTGCGGGGTGGCGGAAAACGGAATAAAAATCGGAATTTTATGAGCTTAGGCAACATGGACTATGCTTTGAAGGATCTTTGCTAAACAAAAACTTGCTAAAGCTAACTAGTAACTAGCTAAGTGCTAGAAAGGTTATACCTTGGGCTTTAAGTCCTTCTCTCCTTGCTCCTTGGAGTGGTGGAAGGAGGTCACCTTGGTCGTCTTCTCACGCCGAAGAAAGATCCACCCGAAAGCCTCAACCTTGGGCTTCAACTCCAAGCTATAAGTAACTAGGGTGCAAGAAGTGCTAATACTTGAACCCTAGATGAGAGTAGAGATGATCAAGAGAGGGTTTTTCTCAAGCTCAAGTGTTTCTTAACACATGAGAGGGGAGAGCTTGAGGGAGAGGAAGAACAAGAGAGAGAAAAGAAATGATAGAATGATAATGGAATAAACCATTCTCACTAATATATGTGTATTATTTTAATTAGATAATTAGTAAGATAATTGTCATGGCTTAATCAAGACATGACCATTATCATTTCATTTTAAATGCAAATTGCAAGGATCAAAGAGCATCTTCCAAATGAAATGATGATGGTCAAAGTGTCAACCAAGGTCAACAAGTCAATAAGGTCAAATGGTCAACAACCATAACCATGCTCAATTATTAAACTAATACCAATTAACAATAATACACACATAAACATTAGGGTTAATAAAATGACAATAGTCATTAACCCTAATCAAGGTCCTCTCCCTCTGTCTCAAGCAACTGTGCATACGCACCCGCATTCGTGATCCGAGGAACACGAATACAATGAGAAAAACCAATCCCAAATCATATACTAGGATCCGGCTTAAACCAAAGCCCGCTAGTATAAACTGTCCGGACAGCAAACGTGCACAAGTGCGCGGATGTGACCGAACCCTGTCGCAAAACCATGCAACCTCTACTCATTTTGCCTAAAGGCGAATAGCTCTCTGTGTGGGACTCTAAAGACTCGACACTACGCTGGCAGTGGGTTTAACCACAGACCGCAAGCGGCACTAGCTGTACGTAACGGTCCCCAGGTAGATGTCGAAAAGAAGACTGACGAAGTGAACCCCATCTGAACTCCTACTTAGCCTGTATGTGACAATCTCCGTACAGTCCGGTCTGTTCATCTGATACATCGCATGGCGGGCCTAGGGGGGCGGTGAACGTCAGTCCCTTAATAGCGGTACAAGTCGTGTCGGAGTGTAGCCCAGAACACCCTGAGATAACACTGGAAACCTACCAGTATATCTCGCTTGCCCTGGCCAGGGACTACTCGTGTAATGGCTCTCCTGGACACAGCGTGATGTCAACCCCCAATACCGGGAGAGACGAATCCTGTCTAACCGTCACTGCCTCCAAGTACTTCGGGACTGCACCCAAAAACTACCTGTTTGCACGACTCCTTTGAGCCGTGGTAGGGTAGTAATCAAAGTGTAGTGGGAACACACTCGAGGCGAAGTGACAGTGTCAAGTCAGCGGAGTAAGCTGTACTCATGTCACCTGGGAACTGATAACTGACGATAGGTATAATACCAACCAACAGTTTCCAACGAGTCCTGTCCAGTGTACTCGTAACCTAACGAGCACCTACATACTATCTCAAGTACGACGTACTGACGGCTGTGGGATAGACCATCTCCCACACTGGGATGAGAAGCGCATACGCTAGTCTACTCCGGAGTATCGATGCCCTGTCTCGATAGTCCAACGACTAGGGACCTGTATAAGGATGTGCTTATAGATCACCCAGCTCCCACGAGTGTGAGCGCCATCACAACGATGGTAATCAAGCAAAGATCCTAAGGGCTCTACTAATATGTATATCAGCAATATGCTAAAAGAAACACATGCACATATTAAAGCAGACACAAACCAAGTAGCATACTACCATTTCGAGCAAGATTGTATATACATCTGTGAATATCCCAAGCTTCCATCAAGTAATATACAAACTAGTATGATACAGTAATGGCCTCTAGGGCATATACACTAACAATCTCCCACTTGCACTAAGGCCATGTACTGGCGTATCGAAGACCTATCATCTCGATCAGCCGCTCGAACTGAGTCTGGGGCAAGGCCTTGGTGAATGGATCTGCTGTGTTATCCTCTGATGCAACTCTCCGGACCTCGATCTCCTGGAGATCTACGATCTTCCTGATCAGGTGATACCTCCTTAAGATGTGTCTGGATTTCTGATGGGACCTGGGTTCCTTCGCTAAAGCTATAGCCCCGTTGTTGTCGCAATACATATGTATTGGGTCAACAATGGACGGAACCACCTGAAGTTCTCTCAAGAACTTCCTCATCCAGACAGCTTCTTTTGCGGCATCAGATGCAGCGATGTATTCCGCTTCCATCGTCGAGTCCGCAACGGTTTCCTGTTTGGAACTCTTCCAACACACCGCCCCTCCATTGAGGGTGAAGACAAAACCCGACATGGACTTGGAATCATCCTTGTCACTCTGGAAGCTGGAGTCAGCAAAGGCCTCAATCTGCAGGTCTTTTCCGCCATACACCAAGAACATCTCCTTAGTCCTTCTCAGGTACTTGAGAATGTTCTTTACTGCTATCCAATGTTTCTCCCCAGGGTTTGACTGATACCTGCTTACCACACTCAGTGCATAAGCCACATCCGGTCTGGTACACAACATCGCATACATTATAGAGCCTACCGCAGAAGCGTAGGGTATAATAGACATGCGATCCCTCTCCAAATCATTCTTGGAAGACATCTCTTTGGAGAGGGTGATCCCGTGACAAGCCGGTAGATTACCGTGCTTGGAATCTTCCATACTGAATCTCTTCAGTATGGCGTCGATGTACCTGGACTGCGAAAGTCCTAATATCCTCTTGGATCTGTCACGGTAGATCCGGATACCCAGAATGTATGAGGCATCACCCAGGTCTTTCATGGAGAACCTGTGTGACAAGAACCCCTTGACAGATTGTAGCATAGGAATGTCATTTCCTATTAAGAGAATGTCATCCACGTATAAAACGAGGAATACTACAGTCCTCGCTACAAATCTACAATAGATGCATGGTTCATCTGGATTTTTGATAAAGCCAAATTCCTTGACCGTCTCATCAAAACAGATGTTCCAACTCCGCGATGCCTGCTTTAGTCCATAAATGGACTTAAGCAACTTGCACACCTTTCCGCTGCTCCCACTCTGAATGAAACCCTCTGGCTGATCCATATAGACACACTCCTCTAAATGACCATTTAGAAAAGTTGTCTTTACGTCCATCTGCCAAATCTCATAATCGTGGAAGGCAGCAATGGCAAGAAGGATCCGAATGGATTTCAGCATAGCTACTGGAGAAAAGGTTTCGTCATAGTCCAAACCAGGTCGCTGACGAAAACCCTTTGCTACCAGTCTAGCTTTATAGGTCTCAACCTGTCCATCTACACCAATCTTCCTTTTGAAGATCCACTTGCATCCTACTGGTTTTACCCTATCTGGAGCAATGTCCAACGTCCATACTTTGTTGGTGTACATGGACTCCATCTCGGTCCGCATTGCATCCAGCCATTTTACCGAGTCGACGCTCTGAATGGCTTGCTGGAAGCTAGTAGGCTCATCACGGTCTATGATGCAATCCTCTCTATCCCCGTCAATGAGAAAACCGTAGTATCTCTCGGGCGGATGAGACTGCCTACTACTCCTGCGGAGTGGCGTGGGAATGTCCTGATCTTTCGAACCCTCTGGTTCAACCAAGCTTTCAGTAATAGCTCGTGGTTCTGGAATTTCTTCCAGTTCTATTGTGCTCCCACTTAATTCTTTTTCTATGAACTGGTGTTCTAGAAAGTGGGCATGGCGAGAAACAAGGACTTTTTGTTCCTCTTCGCAATAGAAGTAATATCCTTTGGAGCTCTTTGGATATCCCACAAACTTGCACTGTACTGAGCGTGCCTCGAGCTTGTCCGCATGCTGCTTTTTTACAAAAGCTGGACATCCCCATGTCTTAATGTGATTAAGATAGGGTCTCTTCCCACACCACATCTGATATGGTGTAGTAGGCACAGTCTTAGTTGGAACTCGGTTCAAAAGGTATGCAGCTGATTCTAGCGCATATCCCCAGAACGATCGCGGCAACTCAGCATTACTCATCATGGACCGTACCATATCCAATAGGGTTCGGTTCCGTCTCTCCGATACACCATTATGTTGCAGAGTGTATGGAGGAGTAAGCTGAGAGAGAATTCCATTCTCTTTTAAGTAACCCAGGAACTCGGCACTCAAGTATTCACCACCTCGATCAGATCTCAGTGTCTTTATACTTTTGCCTGTTTGTTTTTCTACTTCATTCTTATATTCCTGGAATTTTTCAAAAGCCTCGGATTTATGTTTCATTAAGAAGACATAACCGTACCTTGACAAGTCATCCGTAAAAGTAATGAAGTAAGAATAACCGCTTCGCGCATGTGTAGACATTGGACCGCACACGTCGCTGTGTACGAGTCCCAAGAGCTCGCTCGCTCTTTCTCCGTGTCCAGTAAACGGAGTCTTTGTCATCTTTCCTTTGAGACAGGATTGACAAGTTGCATACGATTGATATTCGAACGGATCCAAATATCCTTCTGAATGTAACTTAGTCAACCTTCTCTCATTGATGTGACCCAGTCTACAATGCCATAAGAAAGTTTTATTGATTTCTGGTGACTTTCTTTTGTGTGTATTCTGGACATTGAAAATCTGTGGTTGGTTTAATACGTATATACCGTTGTTCAATGTACCTGACCCAATCAATGCTTGATTAAGGTGAATGTTCACTACATTACTTACAAATGCAAATTAATAACCTTCTTTAGATAATAAAGATACAGAAATAATATTACAGGTTGCATTTGGTACATAATAACAACTACGTAAAACCAAAAAATGTCCATCCGACAATCCCAGGTGATAGTCCCCCACGGCCTCAGCATCCATGCTAGCACCGTTCGCAACTCTTAGGGTCATGTCACCTGTCTTCAAAACTCTACGCTTTCTCAACGCCTGCAAAGAATTACAGATATGAGATCCTGATCCGCTATCCAATACCCAGGAAGTAGAGTTTATCGATAAACAGTTTTCAATAACATACACACCTGAAGCTGAAGCTGCAACTCGCTTCAAATCCTGTGTTCTGGCTTTCCAAGCCTTGCAATCCTGTTTCCAGTGACCACTTTTGTGACAATAGAAGCATTCTCCCTTCCCCACCAGCTTTCCCGCTATCTTTGTTGCTTTACCTTTTCCCTTCGTATCCACTTTACCGACACCGCCTCTTGGTTTGGCGGGGGCTTTCTTCTTCTTACCCTTGGCTTTCGCCCTGGATCTAGAAGAGGAAGATCCTCCTACAAACAAAGTGGATGTCTCCCTACCTTTCTATAGGGTGCCCTCAGCACTCCTCAACATGTTCAAAAGTTCGGAAAGTTCTACCTCCTTTCCTTGCATGTTGAAGTTTAAGACAAACTGGGCGTAAGTGGAAGGAAGGGTCTGGAGAATCAAATCAGTATAGAGTTCATTCTCCAACGTGGTCCCAAGGTCCGCGAGCTCCTCTATGTAGCCAATCATCTTAAGCACATGTTCCGCTACCGATGATCCGACGGCCAACCTTGCCGAAAATAGCTTCTTCGACATTTCGTATCTTGCGATACGAGACTGCTCTCCATACAGTTCTTTTGTATAGAGAAATATGGACTCTAGGTCCATATTCTCGTGCCTCCTCTGATGTTCATTGTCCATCGAGGCTAATACGAGGCATTTGGCCTTCGCGCAATCTAACTCCCATGTCTTACGGATTTCCTTATCCGCGACGCTGGAGGTGGGACCTGGGACAGAGGGAGCTTTGGTGGTAAGGACATACCCCAACTTGTCGTAAGTGATAGCCATCTTGACATTCCTGAGCCAATCTTTGTAGTTTGGCCCTGTCAATATGTTTTTATCTAGTAATAACTTAAGTACGGTCATGTTGAATGGTCGCTGCAATTAGGAGAGAGAAAAGAAATACTTTAGCATGATGCTCTTGCAAGTTTAGAGTGGTTTTTAATTTGTCTAAACTGGATGGCTCCCACTGTCTCTCGAATCCCTTCTCAAACCGTAAAGAAAGGATTAGTCAGGATCACTCTCACCGTTCAATACTTGCTTAACCGTTCAGCCAGGCCAGTGTCGGTACTTCGAGGAGGTTTTCCAACGCTTTCGCGAAGTTCCTTAATTAAGTAACCTCTTTTCCCTGTGGGCGTAGCCCCGCTAACACCTTTCTAGACACCTACTAGGTATATAGCATTGATCGTTAAGTGAGAGTTTTCTCGAGGAGTAGCATATACTCACAGTAGGATCGGGATCCAAATATCATCGCGTGATAAGACCGAAGGAATCCTACCAGAATTATCACACTCCAAATGGTATGCAGCGCTAGCAAGTTTCAGTACTTATGAAACTCCCGATGTGGATTTTTGCCCCATGCTCTTATGACCTTGACTTTGGCCAAAATATCATAAGTCACATGTCATGTTCTACCTGTCATTCTCCTGGTTAATTTGGACCCACCCGTACCTACCCTTGACTTTGGCCAAAATGGCAGCACGACTGTCCCAAACCAACGCATCTATCTATGCTGCACATGAATACCCAATAGCTACCAATCACTATACCTTGACTTTGGCCAAAATACATAGCTTGAATACTTTTTGACCATTCATGTGGAATGACGGAGGGCTACGGATGGTTTTGGCGAAACCGTGAACGTAGTGAACTTGATCTAATCGATGGAACGAGATAGCTTTTAAAAGGAGTGGTTCAAGCTCCGCGTTTAAAAGTTTAGTTTTGAAAAGAACCGAGTGGTTTTCAAAGTGTTCCAATCGACTTTTACTTGGTTTATTTTCTTGCATTAGTTCTTTTAATGCATCCCATCATTTAATCCTACCATTGAAGAAAACAACCAAAATATGACGTACGCTTATGCCATTCGCATTCGCCACGGGGCCCCGTCATCACCCGTTAGGTTACTTAACTAACGACAGAGCGGGGGCTGGGCTAGCGCGGATGTAAAACATAAGCAACGCCTAAATAGTTATCATATATAAATATATAGCAATGATAGACATTACAGATCACAGATGAATACATTGGATATACTAGGAATCCGCAATTCGTTCGAGCCTGCAACGAGTAGCGGATTACACGGTCGCGGTGAATAGTCAATACCCCACCCAAGACCCCTACGGGTGCGGCAAACTACCTGCCAAGTACCCGAAGCGAAGCAACCTCCCTCAACACCGTGAGTAGGCCACTCGGCACTTCGAGATACCCGGTAGTTTGTGCACCCCTCCATGGGTCTATCCTAGGAGCAAAAACAGTAAAGAGAATTATACAATGACGGCTACAACCCCGACCCGGTTGTGCAGCCAAACAAATAATAAAATTATATCAATTTACATATTACAAATGAATGAAAGAGAAACAACACTCATCTCACATCCACCCCGGCTATTCACCCGCGACAATCCAACCCATTCATATACACAAACCAGTATCAATCACAGATCACAGATATGTATAACCCCGACTAATCGACATATAGCGATTAGCCGACGTTCAATACATGGAAACATCACAGATATAACCCTTATAGTCAAAGTGTGTTGAAGTTCGAAAAAAATACGGATTTATAGGCCCCTAAAAATGAATTTCTATTCTGGAAAACCTTGGCACATATAAACCATCTTAAAAATCCTAAAACCAAGCCAGAGATACACTGCACCAAACTCGACTCAGTGAAGAGTCAAAACGGCGGCGGTTCCACGGCAATAGCTTGCTATTCCCGCTGAACCGCGGCGGTTTAGACGACTCACTGGACCGGGTTTGGTAGTTTTCTTCACAAAACCCTGAGACGATTTTTGGAGTATAACAAATTTTGTTTTGACCAGAAAAAAAATTTTCGTTTCGAACTTCGATACACTTCACTACCTAGCTAGTTTATGTTTAGTTAGGCTCTGATACCACTGTAAGTCCACGTTGCCCACCCCGGTGCTTGCGGGGAGGCGGAAAACGGAATAAAAATCGGATTTTTATGAGCTTAGGCAACATGGACTATGCTTTGAAGGATCTTTTCTAAACAAAAACTTGCTAAAGCTAACTAGTAACTAGCTAAGTGCTAGAAAGGTTACACCTTGGGCTTTAAGTCCTTCTCTCCTTGCTCCTTGGAGTGGTGGAAGGAGGTCACCTTGGTCGTCTTCTCACGCCGAAGAAAGATCCACCCGAAAGCCTCAACCTTTGGCTTCAACTCCAAGCTAGAAGTAACTAGGGTGCAAGAAGTGCTAATACTTGAACCCTAGATAAGAGTAGAGATGAGCAAGAGAGGGTTTTTCTCAAGCTCAAGTGTTTCTCAACACATGAGAGGGGAGAGCTTGAGGGAGTGGAAGAACAAGAGAGAGAAAAGAAATGATAGAATGATAATGGAATAAACCATTCTCACTAATATATGTGTATTATTTTAATTAGATAATTAGTAAGATAATTGTCATGGCTTAATCAAAACATGATCATTATCATTTCATTTTAAATGCAAATTGTAAGGATCAAAGAGTATCTTCCAAATGAAATGATTATGGTCAAAGTGTCAACCAAGGTCAACAAGTCAATAAGGTCAAATGGTCAACAACCATAACCATGCTCAATTATTAAACTAATACCAATTAACAATAATACACACATAAACATTAGGGTTAATAAAATGACAATAGCCATTAACCCTAATCAGGGTCCTCTCCCTCTGTCTCAAGCAACTGTGCATACGCACCCGCATTCATGATCCGAGGAACACGAATACAATGAGAAAAACGAATCCCAAATCATATACTAGGATCCGGCTTAAACCAAAGCCCGCTAGTATAAACTGTCCTGACAGCAAACGTGCACAAGTGCGCGGATGTGACCGAACCCTGCCGCAAAACCACGCGACCTCTACTCATTTTGCCTAAAGGCGAATAGCTCTCTATGTGGGACTCTAAAGACTCGACACTACGCTGTCAGTGGGTTTAACCACAGACCGCAAGCGGCACTAGCTGTACGTAACGGTCCCCAGGTAGATGTCGAAAAGAAGACTGACGAGGTGAACCCCATCTGAACTCCTACTGAGCCTGTATGTTACAATCTCCGTACAGTCCGGTCTGTTCGTCTGATACATCGCATGGCGGGCCTAGGGGGCGGTGAACGTCAGTCCCCTAATAGCGGTACAAGTCGTGTCGGAGTGTAGCCCAGAACACCCTGAGATAACACTGGAAACCTACCAGTATATCTCGCTTTCCCTGGCCAGGGAATACTCGTGTAATGGCTCTCCTGGACACAGCGCGATGTCAACCCCCAATACCGGGAGAGACGAATCCTGTCTAACCGTCACTGCCTCCAAGTGCTTCGGGACTGCACCCAAAAACTACCTGTTTGCACGACTCCTTTGAGCCGTGGTAGGGTAGTAATCGAAGTGCAGTGGGAACACACTCGAGGCGAAGTGACAGTGTCAAGTCAGCGGACTAAGCTGTACTCATGTCACCTGGTAACTGATAACTGACGATAGATATAATACCAACAAACAGTTCCCGACGAGTCCTGTCCAGTGTACTCGTAACCTAACGAGTACCCGCATACTATCTCAAGTACGACGTACTGACGACTGTGGGACAGACCGTCTCCCACACTGGGATGAGAAGCGCATACGCTAGTCTACTCCGGAGTATCGATGCCCTGTCTCGATAGTCCAACTGTAAGTGCACAGAGGCGCCCCGGCCGTCAATCTGACGCCGGAATGCGGAAGCGGTGATAAACTTTGATTTTGCGAACTTAGCAAACCGGCACCACTGGGCACTAAACACCCGGATCGGGCCATTAAACTAGATCTAGCTAACTACAAGACGGGTTAGAGATATACCGAGTGATCCGAGTCCTCCGATCTTCTCGTCGTCGTCCCGATCTCCTGCGGAAACTCCGGTCGTCGCCTCCTCGACGGAAGGGCACCACATCGCCTGCATCTTTTACGGGCTCCCACCTCAATACCGAGGCAACTCGGGCGCGAAGCTGGCAAGTCGACGCGTCCAAGATTTGCTGTAGGCTGTGTAGGGTTGTGTCTCATTTGGGGTTTTGTTGCCTTTGTAGATGGAGGAATGAGGTTAAGAAAAATGGTGCTTTCATTTTTCAGGCTAGGGAATTGAGATGAAAAAAATGCCACAAGCTCAAAATGAAACTCTCTCCTTCTCTTCTCTCAAGTGTAGCCTCTCTCATCTTAGTAAGAATGGTGGAGGAATGAATATCAAACCATAACAAGAAGGGAAGTGATGGTAGTAAAAGGTGGAGGGTGACCACATCCAAAACATCATGATGACAAAACTCAAATCAACCTCAAATCCTTTCATATCACAAAAAGCAAAGGAAAAGACTAAGAAAGTATCTCATGATTATGAACCATCATGAATGTAAGTCCACGTTGCCCACCCCGGTCCTTGCGGGGAGGCGGAAAACATAATAAAAATTGGATTTTTAATGACTTAGGCAACATGGACCTTGCTGGTGAGGATCTTTGCTAAACGAAAACTAGCTAAAGCAAACTAACAACTAGCTAAGTTGTAGAAAGGTTATACCTTGAGCTCGAACTACTTCTCTCCTTGCTCGTCGGAATGGTTGAAAGGCCTCACCTTGCTTGTCTTCTTCCGTCAAAGAAGGATCCACCCGAAAGCCTCGACCTTTAGCTTCAACTCCAAGCTAGGAGTAACTAGAGTGCAAGAAATGCTAAGACTTGAACCCTAGAAGTGAGTAGAGAAGATCAAGTGAAGGTTTTTCTCAAGCTTTTTTTTTTTTGTTTCTCAACACATGAGAGGGAGAGAGCTTGAGGGAGAGGATGAGCAAGAGAGAGAAAAGATATGAGAGAATGAATTATTAGTGAGCCATTCTCACTAATATGTGTGTGATATTTTAATTAATTAATTAGCTAGAAAATTGTCATGGTTTAATCAAGAGGTGACCATTATCATTACATTATTAATGCAAATTGCAAGGATCAAAGAGCATCTTCCAAATGAAATGATCATGGTCAAATTGTCAACTTGGTCAACAAGTCAATGAAGTCAAAAGGTCAACAACAACAACCATGCACAATAATTAAGCTAATTATCAATTAACAATAATACACACAAAAGCAATAGGGTTAATAAAATGACAATAGTCATTAACCCTAAACAAGGTCCTCTCCCTCAATCTCAAGCAACTGTGCATACGCACCCGCATTCGCGATCCGAGGAACACGAACACAATGAGAAAAACCAATCTCAAATCATATACTAGGATCCGGCTTAAACCAAAGCCCGCTAGTATAAACTGTCCGGACAGCAAACGTGCACAAGTGCGCGGATGCGAACGAACCCTGTCGCAAAACCATGCGACCTCTACTCATTTTGCCTAAAGGCGAATAGCTCTCTGTGTGGGACTCTAAAGACTCGACACTACGCTGGCAGTGGGTTTAACCACAGACCGCAAGCGGCACTAGCTGTACGTAACGGTCCCCAGGTAGATGTCGATAAGAAGACTGACGAGGTGAACCCCATCTGCACTCCTACTGAGCCTGTATGTGACAGTCTCCGTACAGTCCGGTCTGTTCGTCTGATACATCGCATGGCGGGCCTAGGGGGGTGGTGAACGTCAGTCCCCTAATAGCAGTACAAGTCGTGTCGGAGTGAAGCCCAGAACACCCTGAGATAACACTGGAAGCCTACCAGTATATCTCGCTTGCCCTGGCCAGGGACTACTCGTGTAATGGCTCTCCTGGACACAGCGCGATGTCAACCCCCAATACCGGGAGAGACGAATCCTGTCTAACCGTCACTGCCTCCAAGTGCTTCGGGACTGCACCCAAAAACTACCTGTTTGCACGACTCCTCTGAGCCGTGGTAGGGTAGTAATCAAAGTGCAGTGGGAACACACTCGAGGCGAAGTGACAGTGTCAAGTCAGCGGACTAAGCTGTACTCATGTCACCTGGGAACTGATAACTGACGATAGGTATATTACCAACCAACAGTTCCCGACGAGTCCTGTCCAGTGTACTCGTAACCTAACGAGCACCCGCATACTATCCCAAGTACGACGTACTAACGGCTGTGGGACAGACCGTCTTCCACACTGGGATGAGTAGCGCATACGCTAGTCTACTCCGGAGTATCGATGCCCTGTCTCGATAGTCCAACGACCAGGGACCTGTATAAGGATGTGCTTATAGATTACCCAGCTCCCACGAGTGCGAGCGCCATCACAACGCTGGTAATCAAGCAAAGATCCTAAGGGCTCTACTAATATGTATACCAGCAATATGCTAAAAGAAACACATGCACATATTAAAGCAGAGAAAAACCAAGTAGCATACTACCATCTCGAGCAAGATTGTATATACAACTGTGAATATCCCAAGCTTCCATTAAGTAATATACAAACTAGTATGATACAGTAATGGCCTCTAGGGCATATACACTAACAATCTCCCACTTGCACTAAGGCCATGTACTGGCGTATCGAAGACCTATCATCTCGATCAGCCGCTCGAACTGAGTCTGGGGCAAGGCCTTGGTGAATGGATCTGCTGTGTTATCCTCTGATGCAACTCTCCGGACCTCGATCTCCTTGCGATCCACAATCTCCCTGATCAGGTGATACCGCCTTAAGATGTGTCTGGATTTCTGATGGGACCTGGGTTCCTTCGCTAAAGCTATAGCCCCGTTGTTGTCGCAATACAGAGGTATTGGGTCAACAATGGACGGAACCACCTGAAGTTCTTTCAAGAACTTCCTCATCCAGACAGCTTCTTTTGCGGCATCAGATGCAGCGATGTATTCCGCTTCCATAGTCGAGTCAGCAACGGTTTCCTCTTTGGAGCTCTTCCAACACACCGCCCCTCCATTGAGGGTAAAGACAAAACCCGACATGGACTTGGAATCATCCTTGTCACTCTGGAAGCTGGAGTCAGCAAAGGCCTCAATCTGCAGGTCTTTTCCGCCATACACCAAGAACATCTCCTTAGTCCTTCTCAGGTACTTGAGAATGTTCTTTACTGCTATCCAATGTTTCTCCCCAGGGTTTGACTGATACCTGCTTACCACACTCAGTGCATAAGCCACATCTGGTCTGGTACACAACATCGCATACATTATAGAGCCTACCGCAGAAGCGTAGGGTATAATAGACATGCGATCCCTCTCCAAATCAGTCTTGGGAGACATCTCTTTGGAGAGGGTGATCCCGTGACAAGCCGGTAGATTACCGCGCTTGGAATCTTCCATACTGAATCTCTTCAGTATGGTGTCGATGTACCTGGACTGTGAGAGTCCTAATATCCTCTTGGATCTGTCACGGTAGATCCGGATACCCAGAATGTATGAGGCATCACCCAGGTCTTTCATGGAGAACCTGTGTGACAAGAACCCCTTGACAGATTGTAGCATAGGAATGTCATTTCCTATTAAGAGAATTTCATCCACGTATAAAACGAGGAATACTACAGTTCTCGCTACAAATCTACAATAGATGCATGGTTCATCTGGATTTTTGATAAAGCCAAATTCTTTGACCGTCTCATCAAAACAGATGTTCCAACTCCGCGATGCCTGCTTGAGTCCATAAATGGACTTGAGCAACTTGCACACCTTTCCGCTGCTCCCACCCTGAATGAAACCCTCTGGCTGGTCCATATAGACACACTCCTCTAAATGACCATTTAGAAAAGCTGTCTTTACGTCCATCTGCCAAATCTCATAATCGTGGAAAGCAGCGATGGCAAGAAGGATCCGAATGGATTTCAGCATAGCTACTGGAGAAAAGGTTTCGTCATAGTCCAAACCAGGTCGCTGACGAAAACCCTTTGCTACCAGTCTAGCTTTATAGGTCTCAACCTGTCCATCTACACCAATCTTCCTTTTGAAGATCCACTTGCATCCTACGGGTTTTACCCCGTCTGGAGCAATGTCCAACGTCCATACTTTGTTGGTGTACATGGACTCCATCTCGGTCCGCATTGCATCCAGCCATTTTACCGAGTCGACGCTCTGAATGGCTTGCTGGAAGCTAGTAGGCTCATCACAATCTAGGATGCAGTCCTCTCTATCCCCGTCAATGAGAAAACCGTAGTACCTCTCGGGCGGATGAGACTGCCTACTACTCCTGCGGAGTGGCATAGGAATGTCCTGTTCTTTCGAACCTTCTGGTTCCTCCAAGCTTTCAGTAATTGCTTGCGGTTCTGGAATTTCTTCCAGTTCTATTGCGCTCCCACTTATTTCTTTTTCTAAAAACTGATGTTCCAGAAAATGGGCATTACGAGAAACAAGGACTTTTTGTTCCTCTGCGTAATAGAAAAGATACCCCCTGGAGTTCTTTGGGTATCCCACAAACTTGCACAGTACTGAGCGTGCCTCGAGCTTGTCCGTATGCTGCTTTTTGACATAAGCTGGACATCCCCAAATCTTCAAGTATTGAAGATAGGGTTTCTTCCCACTCCATAACTCATATGGTGTGGTAGGCACAGTCTTAGTGGGAACACGGTTCAAAAGATATGCAGCTGTTTCTAGTGCATATCCCCAGAACGATCGCGGTAACTCAGCGTTACTCATCATGGACCGTACCATATCTAATAGGGTCCGGTTCCGTCTCTCCGATACACCGTTATGTTGCGGAGTGTATGGAGGAGTAAGCTGAGAGAGAATTCCATTCTCTTTTAAGTAATTCAGGAATTCGGCACTTAAGTATTCTCCTCCTCGATCCGATCTTAAGATCTTGATACTTTTGCCGGTCTGTTTTTCTACTTCGTTCTTATATTCCTGGAACTTATCAAAAGCTTCGGATTTATGCTTCATTAAGAAGATGTGTCCGAATCTTGAGAAATCATCCGTAAAAGTAATGAAGTAAGAAAAACCGCTTCGCGCATGTGTAGACATTGGACCGCACACATCGCTGTGTACGAGTCCCAAGAGCTCGCTCGCTCTTTCTCCGTGTCCAGAAAACGGAGCCTTTGTCATCTTTCCTTTGAGACAGGATTGACAAGTTGCATACGATTGATATTCGAACGGATCCAAATATCCTTCAGTATGTAACTTAGTCAATCTTCTCTCATTGATGTGACCCAGTCTACAATGCCATAAGAAAGTTTTATTAATTTCTGGAGACTTTCTTTTGTGTGTATTCTGGATATTGAAAACCTGTGGTTTGTTTAAAACGTATATACCGTTGTTCAATGTACCTGACCCAATCAAAACTTGATTAAGGTGAATGTTCACTACATTACTTACAAATGCAAATTCATAACCTTCTTTAGATAATAAAGATACAGAAATGATATTACAGGTTGCATTTGGTACATAATAACAACTACGCAAAACCAAAAAGTGTCCATCTAATAATCCCAGGTGATAGTCCCCCACGGCCTCTGCATCCATGCTAGCACCGTTCGCAACTCTGAGGGTCATGTCACCTGCCTTCAAAACTCTACGCTTTCTCAACGCCTGCAAAGAATTACAGATATGAGATCCTGATCCGGTATCCAATACCCAGGATGTAGAGTTTATTGATAGACAGTTTTCAATAACATACACACCTGAAGCTGAAGCTGCAACTCGCTTCAAATCCTGTGTTCTGGCTTTCCAAGCCTTGCAATCCTGTTTCCAGTGACCACTTTTGTGACAATAGAAGCATTCTTCCTTCCCCACCATCTTCCCCGTTACTTTTGTTGCTTTACCCTTTCCCTTCGTATCCACTTTACCGACACCGCCTCTTGGTTTGGCGGGGGCTTTCTTCTTCTTGCCCTTGGCTTTCGCCCTGGACCTAGAAGAGGAAGATCCTCCTACAAACAAAGTGGATGTCTCCCTACCCTTCTGTAGGGTGCCCTCAGCAGTCCTCAACATGTTCAGAAGTTCGGCAAGTTCAACCTCCTTTCCTTGCATGTTGAAGTTAAGAACGAACTGGGCGTAAGTGGAAGGAAGGGACTGGAGAATCAAATCGGTATAGAGTTCATTCCCCAACGTGGTCCCTAGGTCCGCGAGCTCCTCTATGTAGCCGATCATCTTAAGCACGTGGTCCGCTACCGATGATCCGACGGCCAACCTTGCCGAAAAAAGCTTCTTCGACACTTCGTATCTGGCGATACGAGACTGCTCTCCATACAGTTCTTTTGTATGGAGAAATATGGACTCTAGGTCCATATTCTCGTGCCTCCTCTGATGTTCGTTGTCCATCGAGGCTAGTACGAGGCATCTGGCCCTCGCGCAATCTATCTCCCATGTCTTACGGATTTCTACATCCGCGACGCTGGAGGTGGGACCTGGGACAGGGGGAGCTTTGGTGGTAAGTATATACCCCAGCTTGTCATAAGTGATAGCCATCTTGACATTCCTGAGCCAATCTTTGTAGTTTGGCCCTGTCAATATATTTTTATCTAACAGTAACTTAAGTCCGGTCATGTTGAATGGTCGCTGCAATTAGGAGAGAGAAAAGAAACACTTTAGCATGATGCTCTTGCAAGTTTAGAGTGGTTTTTAGTTTGTCTAAACTGGATGGCTCCCACTGTTTCTCGAATCCCTTTTCAAACCATAAAGAAAAGGATTAGCCGGGATCATTCTCACCGTACAATACTTGCTTAACCGTTCAGCCAGGCCAGTGTCGGTACTTCGAGGGAGGTTTTCCAACGCTTTCGCGAAGTTCCTTAATTAAATAACCTCTTTTCCCTGTGGGCGTAGCCCCGCTAACACCTTTCTAGGCACCTACTAGGTTTATAGCATTGATCGTTAAGTGAGAGTTTTCCCGAGGAGTAGCATATACTCACAGTAGGATCGGGATCCAAATATCATCGCGTAATAAAACCGAAGGAATCCTACCAGAATCATCACACTCCAAATGGTATGCAACGCTAGCAAGTTTCAGTACTTATGAAACTCCCGATGTGGATTTTTGCCCCATGCTCTTATGACCTTGGCGTGAGGTCAAAATGTCATAATTCACATGTCAAGTTCTTCCCATCATTATCCTGGTTAATTTGAACCCACCCGTACCTACCCTTGACTTAGGCCAAAACGGCAGTACGACTGTCTCAAATCAACGCATTCTATCTATGCAACGGATAAATATCCGGCAGCTACCAATCACTATGCCTTGGCGTGAGGTCAAAATACATAGCTGGAATACTACCGAATATTTAACCGAAATGATGGAGGGCTACGGATGGTTTTGGCGAAACCGTGAACGTAGTGAACTTGATATAATCGATGGAACGAGATAGCTTTTAAAAGGAGTGGTTCAAGCTCCGTGTTTAAAAGTTTAGTTTTGAAAAGAACCGAGTGGTTTTCAAAGTGTTCCAATCGACTTTTACTTGGTTTATTTCTTGCATTAGTTCTTTTAATGCGTCCCATCATTTAATCCTACCATTGCAGAAAACAACCAAAATATGACGTACGCTTATGCCATTCGCATTCGCCACGGGGCCCCGTCATCACCCGTTAGGTTACTTAACTAACGACAAAGCGGGGGCTGGGCTAGCGCGGCAGTAAAACATAAGCAACGCCTAAATAGTTATTATATATAAATATATAGCAATGATAGACATTACAGATCACAGATGAATACATTGGATATACTAGGAATCCGCAATGCGTTCGAGCCTGCAACGCAAAGCGGATTACACGGTCGCGGTGAATAGCCAATACCCCAACCAAGACCCCTACGGGCGCGGCAAACTACCCGCCAAGCACCCGAAGCGAAGCAACCTCCCTCACCACCGTGAGTAGGCCACTCGGCACTTCGAGATACCCGGTAGTTTGTGCACCCCCTCCATGGGTCTATCCTAGGAGCAAAAACAGTAAAAAGAATTATACAATGACGGCTACAACCCCGACCCGGTTGTGCGGCCATACAAAGAATATTATTACATCAATTTACATGTTACAAATGAATGAAAGAAAAACAACGCTCATCTCACATCCACCCCGGCCATTCACCCGCGACAATCCAATCCATTCATATCCACAAACCAATAACAAACACAGATCATGTATAACCCCGACTAATCGTCTTATAGCGATTAGCCGACGTTCAATACATGCAAGCATTACAGATATAACCGATGTAGTTAAAGTGTAGTGAAGTTCCGGAAAAAATACGGATTTATAGGCCCCCAAAAGTAAATTTTAGTTCTGGAAAATCTGGGCACATATAATATATTTTAAAAATCCCAAAACCAACACAGACACACACTGCACGAAAAACGATGCAGAGAAGACGACAAACTGCGGCGCTTCCGCGGCACATGCCTACCTCGTGCCGCGGAAGGGCGGCGGTTTGAACGAATCACTGTACCGTTTTTCATGGGTGTTCATACAAAACCCTGAGCCTAATTTACAAGTATAAAGTTTTTCATTTAGAGCAGAAAAAAATTTAACAGAAACTATGGTTTTGCAAAAGTTTGGTTTTTGGATTTTCCGGTTTCGAAACTTCGTTACACTTCACTACCTAGCTAGTTTGAGTTTAGTTAGGCTCTGATACCACTGTAAGTCCACGTTGCCCACCCCGGTCCTTGCGGGGAGGCGGAAAACATAATAAAAATTGGATTTTTAATGACTTAGGCAACATGGACCTTGCTTCTGAGGATCTTTGCTAAACGAAAACTAGCTAAAGCAAACTAACAACTAGCTAAGTTGTAGAAAGGTTATACCTTGAGCTCGAACTCCTTCTCTCCTTGCTCGTCGGAATGGTTGAAAGGCCTCACCTTGCTTGTCTTCTTCCGTCAAAGAAGGATCCACCCGAAAGCCTCGACCTTTAGCTTCAACTCCAAGCTAGGAGTAACTAGAGTGCAAGAAATGCTAAGACTTGAACCCTAGAAGTGAGTAGAGAAGATCAAGTGAAGGTTTTTCTCAAGCTTTTTTTTTTTGTTTCTCAACACATGAGAGGGAGAGAACTTGAGGGAGAGGATGAGCAAGAGAGAGAAAAGATATGAGAGAATGAATTATTTGTGAGCCATTCTCACTAATATGTGTGTGATATTTTAATTAATTAATTAGCTAGAAAATTGTCATGGTTTAATCAAGAGGTGACCATTATCATTTCATTATTAATGCAAATTGCAAGGATCAAAGAGCATCTTCCAAATGAAATGATCATGGTCAAATTGTCAACTTGGTCAACAAGTCAATGAAGTCAAAAGGTCAACAACAACAACCATGCACAATAATTAAGCTAATTATAAATTAACAATAATACACACAAAAGCAATAGGGTTAATAAAATGACAATAGTCATTAACCCTAAACAAGGTCCTCTCCCTCAATCTCAAGCAACTGTGCATACGCACCCGCATTCGTGATCCGAGGAACACGAACACAATGAGAAAAACCAATCTCAAATCATATACTAGGATCCGGCTTAAACCAAAGCCCGCTAGTATAAACTGTCCGGACAGCAAACGTGCACAAGTGTGCGGATGCGAACGAACCCTGTCGCAAAACCATGCGACCTCTACTCATTTTGCCTAAAGGCGAATAGCTCTCTGTGTGGGACTCTAAAGACTCGACACTACGCTGGCAGTGGGTTTAACCACAGACCGCAAGCGGCACTAGCTGTACGTAACGGTCCCCAGGTAGATGTCGATAAGAAGACTGACGAGGTGAACCCCATCTGCACTCCTACTGAGCCTGTATGTGACAGTCTCCGTACAGTCCGGTCTGTTCGTCTGATACATCGCATGGCGGGCCTAGGGGGGTGGTGAACGTCAGTCCCCTAATAGCGGTACAAGTCGTGTCGGAGTGAAGCCCAGAACACCCTGAGATAACACTGGAAGCCTACCAGTATATCTCGCTTGCCCTGGCCAGGGACTACTCGTGTAATGGCTCTCCTGGACACAGCACGATGTCAACCCCCAATACCGGGAGAGACGAATCCTGTCTAACCGTCACTGCCTCCAAGTGCTTCGGGACTGCACCCAAAAACTACCTGTTTGCACGACTCCTCTGAGCCGTGGTAGGGTAGTAATCAAAGTGCAGTGGGAACACACTCGAGGCGAAGTGACAGTGTCAAGTCAGCGGACTAAGCTGTACTCATGTCACCTGGGAACTGATAACTGACGATAGGTATATTACCAACCAACAGTTCCCGACGAGTCCTGTCCAGTGTACTCGTAACCTAACGAGCACCCGCATACTATCCCAAGTACGACGTACTAACGGCTGTGGGACAGACCGTCTCCCACACTGGGATGAGAAGCGCATACGCTAGTCTACTCCGGAGTATCGATGCCCTGTCTCGATAGTCCAACGACCAGGGACCTGTATAAGGATGTGCTTATAGATTACCCAGCTCCCACGAGTGCGAGCGCCATCACAACGCTGGTAATCAAGCAAAGATCCTAAGGGCTCTACTAATATGTATACCAGCAATATGCTAAAAGAAACACATGCACATATTAAAGCAGAGAAAAACCAAGTAGCATACTACCATCTCGAGCAAGATTGTATATACAACTGTGAATATCCCAAGCTTCCATTAAGTAATATACAAACTAGTATGATACAGTAATGGCCTCTAGGGCATATACACTAACAATGAAACCCCACAAAAGCAAGATACCCCCTCCAAAAATGTTATTTGCAAACTTGCAAATAACCCCCTCCATCGAAAAAGTCCGGCCGGGAAAGAACAAAGGAAAACCGGCCGGAACGGAATGCAAACTGGCAACTCCAGAACACTGGTCCCGTAATAAATTACAGGAAAAACCCGATACTGTGCATACACACCCACATCTGTATTCCGACCGGATACAAATGCAATGAGACAAAATCTACACTGTACTATAATAGGAACCGGCTTAAACCAAAGCCGGCAAGTAATAACCGTCCGATCCTGATCCGTGCAATACCGCACGTATCTGATCGAACCCTGCCATATATCCATACGACCACTAGTACAAACCGTCCAATCCTGATCCGTGCAATACTGTTAGTGTTTATGCCCTAGAAGGCCATTACTGTATCATACCAGCTTGTATATTACTTAATGGAAGCTTGGGATATTCACATGTATATAACAGTCTTGCTAAACATGGTAGTATGCTACTTGGTTTTTCTATCTTAATATGTGAGTGTACGTATTGATAGAGCTCTTAGGATCTTGCTTGTCTACCAGCGTTGTGATGGCAGTCACACTAGTGGGGGCTGGGTAGTCTACAAGCACATCCTTATTCAGGTCCCTGGTCGTTGGATTATCGAGACAGAGCATCGATACTCCGGAGTAGACTGGTGTGTACGCTTCTCATCCCAGTTGGGGAGATGGTCTGTCCCACAGCCGTCAGTACGTCGTACTGGAGATAGTATACAGGTGCTCGTTAGGTTACGGGTACACCGGACAGGACTCACAGGGAACTGTTGGTTGGTTTGATACCAGTCGTCAGTGAACAGTTCCCAGGTGACATGAGTACAGCGTAGTCCGCAGACTTGACACTGCTACTTCGCCTCGAGTGTGTCCCACTGTTCTTAGATTGCTACCCTACCACGGCTCAAAGGAGTCGTGCAAACAGGTAGCAGTTGGGTGCAGTCCCGAGCATTTGGAGGCAGTGGCGGTTAGACAGGATTCGTCCCTCCCGGTATTGGGAGTAGATATCGTGCTGTGTCAGAGAGCCATTACGCAAAGTCCCTGGCCAGGGCAAGCGAGATTTGCTGGTAGGTTCCAGTAGTTTCTCAGGGTGTAATGGGCTTCCCTCCGACACGACTTATACCGCTATTAGGGGACTGACGCTTGCCGCCCCCCTAGGCCCGATATGCGATAGTCTTGGACGAACGGACCAGACTGTATGGAGATTATCACATCAGACTCAGTAGGAGTTCGGATGGGTTTTCTCATCGGCCTTCTTATCGACAACTACCTGGGGACCGTTACGTACAGCTAGTGCCGCTTGCGGTCTGTGGTTAAACCCACTGCCAGCGTAGTAGTCGAGTCTCTAGAGTCCCACACAGAGAGTTTCCTACTCCAGGCGAAACGATATAGAGGTTGCATGGTTTTGCGACAAAGGGTTCGGACGCATACGTGCGTTTACGCGCGTACGACTTTCGGACAGTTTTTACCAGTCGGCTTTGGTTTAAGCCAGTTACTGGTATCCGGTTATTGGATTTATACAGTCTAAAGTTTTTCCGTATTTTTACGGATCGGAGGGGCGTTCTCGTAATTGCTCGAGAAGCTTCTAGAAGATGGTGACTAAGGAGGGGTATGTGTCATATTCATTGAATGAGGTTATGAGTCATGGTGGTGATTCATTCATTTCATTAATGCACATTTATTGCTTAATGACTCATGCTAATGAATCACCACTAGATATTTTATGAAGCATGATTTATCATCACTCTTTATTCTTTTCTCATTATTAGAAAATGCTTCATATATGATATGATACTCATAAACTTATATCAGAATATTATTCACATTCTCTCTCCTCAAGCTCTCATCTTCAAGAAGACTAATCCTTAATCCTCATGTGTTGAGATCAAAGGATTAGTTAGACTTAAACATCCATTACCTTCACTCTACATCATCCTTTCATCTTTGATTAGCAATCAAAGTTGATTAGTTACCTCAAGTTAGAGGTGTAGCTTGGTGTCTTGCTCTCGGGTGGATCGTCTACTACCTAGAGAAGGTCGAGGAGAACAAAGGAGGACACAAAGACGAAGGACCGTTTTCATTAGGTATAATCCCTTAACACTATAGTTTAGTATAGCTATGTGTTCGGTTATTATTTGTTTAGCTTCGATTCAAGCGGTTAGTCGATGTTCGTTCTTTAAACTTGATCGTTTTTGAAATTCCCGCCTCCCCACAAGTACTGGGGTGTACTACATCGACTTACAGTGGTATCAGAGCCTCGCTAAACAATAAATAACTTAATTGCAAATTTGTACGAATTTCGAACGAGAAATCGAAGCCGGAAAACCCTAAATATTATCAGTTTCTGTCGAACTTAAAATGAAGTCCTAAAATTTTTCAGCTGTGTTCAGAAAGCATGAAATGAGTCCAGGAGAACACCCACGAAATTTGAGCCAATGATTCGACTATAGAGCCGCGGAAGGGCGGCGGATCCAACCGATCCGCCGCGCTTCCGCGGCCGAGTTGCCGAGTCATGGGCTCATCTTTCATGGGTGGGTCCTCTCTGGTGTTTGGGGTTTTCTGGGATGTTTAATTATTGCTCAGGTTTTGGTTTAACAGAGCAGATTTTGGAGCAATATTGATGTTGTTTAATCGATCGAAATTGTACAGTATTTGCATATTGGATTATATCTGTGATTGTTTAATGTGTTCGTAAACCTCCCCCAACTGCTAGTATGTCGGTTGGCAGGGGGTTGCACATTTCTGAAATGGTTATATCTGTTTGTGCATATAAACTGTATTGGACTGTTGTGGTGTATAGCCGGGGTTAGCAATGGGTTATTGTTTAATTCATTTGTTGTAAATGTAATTTGTTGTAATATTATTTTTGCGGGGCACTTCCAGGTTGCGGTCGTAGCCACCGTTGTATTATTTCATTTTACTGTTTTTGCTCCTAGGACTGACCCAAGGTGGGGTACACAGACTGCCGGGTGGGTAGTTTGCCGTACCCGTAGGGGTCGAGGGTGGGGTAACGGCTATTCATCACAACTGTGTAATCTGTCTTTTCTTGCAGGCTCAAAAGAAATACAGATTGCTTGCAAATCTAATATTGTTTATCTGTGTTCTGGAATGTATATCATTGCGTCAGACGAATGTAAAATATCTATATTTATTGTAGCTATTTAGACGTCACTTATGTTTTACACCCGCGCTAGCCCAGCCCCCGCTCTGTCGTTAGTTAAGTAACCTAACGGGTGATGACGGGACCCAGTGGCGAATGCGGATGGCATAAGAGGACGTTGTATTTTCGTTGTTTTCTGCAATGATAGGTTAATGATGGGACGCATTATCTATAATGCAAAGAAAATAAACCAAAGTTTTAATCGTTGGAACAATTTAAAAGAAACCACTCGGTTATTTTTTAAAACAGATATTTTTAAATGCGGAGATTTAACCACTCCTTTTAAAAGCTATCAGGTTCCTTCGGTTATATCAAGTTCACTACGTTCACGGTTTCGCCAAAACCAGTCGTAGCCCTCCGTCATTTCATTTGGGTATTCAGTAGTATTCAAGCTATGCAGTTTTGGCCAACGTCATGGCATAGTGTTTGGTAGCTGCTGGGTATTCATTTGTTGCATAGATAGATGAGTTGATTTGGGACAGTCGTATTATCATTTGGCCAACGTCAGGGATATATACGGATGGGTTCAAATTAACAAGATAATGATGGGTAGAACTTGACATGTGACTTATGACATTTTGACCAACGCCAAGGTCATAAGAGCATGGGGCAAAAATCCATATCGGGAATTTCTAAAGAAACTGAAATTTGCAAAGAGATGCATACCATTTTGAGTTTGATGAATGTTGGTAGCATTCCTACAACATTATCAGACGATGATATTTGGATCCCGATCCTACTGTGAGTATATGCTACTTATCAGGATATTCGTCACTTAACGATCAATGCTATAAACCTAGTAGGTGTCCAGAAAAGTGTCAGCGGGGTTACGCCCCCAGAGAAAAGAGGTTATTTAATTAAGGAACTTCGCGAAAGCGTTGGAAAACCTCCCTCGAAGTATCGACACCGGCCTGGCTGAACGGTTAAGCAAGTATTGTACGGTGAGAATAGTCCTGGCTAATTCTTCTTTTATGGTTTGAGGAAGGATTCGAGAAACAGTGGGAGCCATCCAGTTTAGATAAACTAAAAACCACTCTAAACTTGCAAGAGCATCATGCTAAAGAGTTTTCTTCTCTCTCTCCTAATTGCAGCGACCCTGAAAATGACTGGACTTAAGTTACTTTTAGAGAAAAATATACTGACGGGGCCAAACTATAAAGATTGGCTGCGGAATGTCAAAATGGCTTTGACCTATGACAAACTGGGGTACGTCCTCACCGCTACGGCACCTGCTGTCCCTGGTCCCAAATCCAGCAATGCGGATAAGGAAATCCGCAAAACCTGGGATTTTGATTGCGCGAGAGCCAAGTGCATCGTGCTTGCCTCGATGAACAATGAACATCAGAGGAGGCACGAGGATATGTCCCTAGATGGCATATTTCTCCATACAAAGGAACTTTATGGAGAGCAATCTCGTATAGCAAGATACGAGACCTCTAAGAAATTGTTTCGAGCGAGGTTGGTTGTCGGGTCATCGGTAGGTGAACATGTCCTACAGATGATTGGCTATATAGAAGAGCTCGCAGACCTTGGGACGACTTTGGATAATGAGCTCTATACAGACCTTGTTCTCCAGTCCCTTCCTCCCACCTACGCCCAGTTTATCCTCAACTTCAATCTTCAACGAAAAGAAGTTGAACTTGCGGAACTCCTGAACATGTTAAGGAGTGCGGAGGGCACCTTGCAGAAGGCAAGGGAAACACCCGCTATGTTTGTTGGCGGTTCATCTTCTTCCGGGTCCAAGGCTAGGGCCAAAGGAAGGAAGAAGAAGGCCGCACCCAGACCTAGAGGAGGTGTTAGTAAGGTGGGAGGGAAGGGAAAGAAAAAGAAAGCAGTACCGATAGTTGGCCAGGATGAGTGCTTCCATTGTCACAGGAAAGGGCACTGGAAGAAGGATGGCAAGGCGTGGAACGCCAAGAACCAGGAACCGAAGCAAGCTGTGGCTTCGACTTCAGGTGTGTTTGTAATTGAGAATTGTCTGTCGATCAACTCTACTTCCTGGGTATTGGATACCGGATCAGGATCTCATATTTTCAATTCATTGCAGGCACTGAGAAACCGTAGAGTGCTGAAGGAAGGTGATATGATCCTCAGGGTTGCTAACGGAGCTAGCGTGGGAGCTGCGTCCGTCGGGGATTATCACCTAGGATTGACGAGTGGACACATTTTGGTTTTACATAACTGTTATTTTGTACCCAGCTTAACGTGTAATATCATATCAGTTTCCTTGTTATCAAATAAAGGTTATGATTTTACGTTTGTAAGAGATGTTGTCAACATCCACCTTAATCATGGTTTGATTGGGTCCGGTACTCTAAATAACGGCATATATGTTTTAAACCAACTCCAAATTTTCAATGTCCAGAACACACTAAAAAGAAAGTCTCCAGATTTGAATAAAGCTTTCTTATGGCATTGTAGACTGGGTCACATCAATGAGAGAAGGTTGACTAAGTTGCATAGAGAAGGATATTTGTACACGTTCGAATATCAAACTTATGACACTTGTCAATCTTGTCTCAAAGGAAAGATGACAAAGACTCCATTTACTGGACAAGGAGTAAGAGCGAGCGAGCTCTTAGGACTCATACACAGCGATGTATGTGGTCCAATGTCTACACATGCGAGAGGTGGTTATTCCTACTTCATTACTTTTACAGATGATTTCTCTAGGTATGGATATGTTTTCTTAATGAAGCATAAATCAGAGGCCTTTGAGAAATTCCTGGAATTCAAGAGTGAAGCGGAAAACCAAACAGGCAAAAGTATTAAGACACTAAGATCTGATCGAGGTGGAGAATACTTAAGTGCCGAGTTCCTAGGTTACCTAAAAGAGAAAGGAATTCTCTCTTAGCTTACTCCTCCATACACTCCACAGCACAACGGTGTATCGGAGAGACGGAATCGAACCCTATTAGATATGGTACGATCCATGATGAGTAATGCTGAGTTACCGCGATCTTTCTGGGGTTATGCGCTAGAATCAGCGGCATATCTTTTGAACCAGGTTCCAACCAAGACTGTGCCTACCACACCATATCAGATGTGGAGTGGGAAGAAACCCTGTCTAAAACATTTTAGGCCATGGGGGTGTCCAGCTTTTGTAAAAAAGCAGCATGTGGACAAGCTCGAGGCACGTTCAGTACAGTGTAAGCTTGTGGGATATCCAAAGAACTCCAAGGTATATTATTTCTATTACGCAGAGGAACAAAAGGTCTTTGTTTCTCGTCATGCCCACTTCTTAGAAACTGAATTTTTAGAAAATCAGAAGAGTGGGAGCGAAATAGAACTGGAAGAAATTCCAGAACCACAAGCTGCTACTGAAAGTTTGGTAGAACCAGAGGTTCAAGAAGAACAGAACATTCCCGCACCCCTCCGCAGGAGTAGTAGGCCGTCTCATCCACCTGAGAGATACTACGGTTTTCTCATAGACGGGGATAGAGAGGATTGCATCATAGATGATGATGAACCTACTGACTTCCAGCAGGCCATCCAGAGCGGCGACTCGGTACGATGGCTAGATGCAATGCGGACCGAGATGGAGTCCATGTACACCAACAAAGTATGGACTTTGGACTTTGCTCCAGATGGGGTAAAACCCATAGGATGCAAATGGATCTTCAAGAAAAAGATTGGTGTAGATGGACAGGTGGAAACCTATAAGGCTAGACTTGTTGCAAAGGGTTTTCGTCAAAGACCTGGTTTGGACTATGACGAAACTTTTTCTCCAGTGGCTATGCTCAAATCCATTCGGGTCCTTCTTGCTATTGCTGCCTTCCATGATTATGAAATCTGGCAGATGGACGTAAAGACGGCTTTTCTAAATGGAAATTTAGAAGAGAGCGTCTATATGGATCAGCCAGAGGGTTTCAATCAGAGTGGGAGCAGCGGGAAAGTATGCAAGCTGCTTAAGTCCATTTATGGACTAAAGCAGGCATCGCGGAGTTGGAACATCTGTTTTGATGAGACAGTCAAAGAATATGACTTTATCAAAAATCCAGATGAACCGTGCATATATAGTAAAGTTGTGGCCAGAAGTGTCGTATTCCTCGTCTTGTACGTGGATGACATTCTATTGATAGGAAATGACATTCCTATGCTACAATCTGTCAAAGGATTCTTGTCACACAGGTTCTCCATGAAAGACCTGGGTGATGCCTCTTACATTCTGGGGATCCGGATCTATCGTGATAGATCCAAGAGGATGTTGGGACTTTCGCAGTCCAGGTATATCGACACTGTACTGAAAAGATTCAGTATGGAAGATTCTAAGCGCGGTAATTTACCTGCTTGTCACGGAATCACCCTCTCCAAAGAGATGTCTCCCAAGACTGATTTGGAAAGGGAACGCATGTCTATTATACCCTACGCTTCTGCGGTAGGCTCTATAATGTATGCGATGTTGTGTATCAGACCAGATGTAGCTTACGCACTGAGCGTGGTAAGCCGGTATCAGTCAGACCCAGGGGAGAAACACTGGATAGCAGTAAAGAACATTCTCAAGTACCTGAGGAGGACCAAGGAGATGTTCTTGGTTTACGGCGGAAAAGACCTAAGGTTGGAGGCCTTTGCTGATTCCGGCTTCCAGAGTGATAAGGACGATTCCAAGTCCATGTCGGGTTATGTCTTTACCCTCAATGGAGGGGCGGTGTGCTGGAAGAGCTCCAAGCAGGACACCGTTGCTGACTCGACGATGGAAGAGGAGTATATAGCTGCTTGCGATGCCGCAAAAGAAGCAGTCTGGATGAAGAAGTTCCTAACAGAACTTCAGGTTGTTCCAACCATAGTTGATCCAATACCTCTGTATTGCGACAACAACGGAGCTATAGCTTTAGCGAAGGAACCAAGGTCCCATCAGAAGTCCAGACACATCTTGAGGCGGTATCACCTGATCAGGGAGATCATTGATCGTCAGGAGATCGAGGTTCGGAGAGTTGCTTCAGAAGAGAACATTGCTGATCCATTCACGAAGGCCCTTCCTCAGATTAAGTTCGAGAGGCTGCTCGAGATCATTGGTCTACGATATGCCAGTACATGGCCCTAGTGCAAGTGGGAGATTGTTAGTGTTTATGCCCTAGAAGGCCATTACTGTATCATACTAGCTTGTATATTACTTAATGGAAGCTTGGGATATTCACATGTATATAACAGTCTTGCTAAACATGGTAGTATGCTACTTGGTGTTTCTATCTTAATATGTGAGTGTACGTATTGATAGAGCTCTTAGGATCTTGCTTGTCTACCAGCGTTGTGATGGCAGTCACACTAGTGGGGGCTGGGTAGTCTACAAGCACATCCTTATTCAGGTCCCTGATCGTTGGATTATCGAGACAGAGCATCGATACTCCGGAGTAGACTGGTGTGTACGCTTCTCATCCCAGTTGGGGAGATGGTCTGTCCCACAGCCGTCAGTACGTCGTACTGGAGATAGTATACAGGTGCTCGTTAGGTTACGGGTACACCGGACAGGACTCACAGGGAACTGTTGGTTGGTTTGATACCAGTCGTCAGTGAACAGTTCCCAGGTGACATGAGTACAGCGTAGTCCGTAGACTTGACACTGCTACTTCGCCTCGAGTGTGTCCCACTGTTCTTAGATTGCTACCCTACCACGGCTCAAAGGAGTCGTGCAAACAGGTAGCAGTTGGGTGCAGTCCCGAGCACTTGGAGGCAGTGGCGGTTAGACAGGATTCGTCCCTCCCGGTATTGGGAGTAGATATCGTGCTGTGTCAGAGAGCCATTACGCAAAGTCCCTGGCCATGGCAAGCGAGATTTGCTGGTAGGTTCCAGTAGTTTCTCAGGGTGTAATGGGCTTCCCTCCGACACGACTTATACCGCTATTAGGGGACTGACGCTTGCCGCCCCCCTAGGCCCGATATGCGATAGTCTTGGACGAACGGACCGGACTGTATGGAGATTGTCACATCAGACTCAGTAGGAGTTCGGATGGGTTTTCTCATCGGCCTTCTTATCCTATTCACCGCGACCGTGTAATCCGCTTTTCGTTACAGGCTCGAACGGATTGCGGATTCCTAGTATATCCAATGTATTCATCTGTGATCGGTAATGTCTATCATTGCTATATATTTATATATGATAACTATTTAGGCGTTGCTTATGTTTTACAGCCGCGCTAGCCTAGCCCCCGCTCTGTCGTTAGTTAAGTTACCTAACGGGTGATGACGGGGCCCCGTGGCGAATGCGAATGGCATAACCGTACGTCATATTTTGGTTGTTTTCTGCAATGGTAGGATTAAATAATGGGACGCATTAAAAGAACTAATGCAAGAAAATAAACCAAGTAAAAGTCGATTGGAACACTTTGAAAACCACTCGGTTCTTTTCAAAACTAAACTTTTAAATGCGGAGCTTGAACCACTCCTTTTAAAAGCTATCTCGTTCCATCGATTATATCAAGTTCACTACGTTCACGGTTTCGCCAAAACCATTCGTAGCCCTCCGTCATTCCACATGAATGGTCAAAAAGTATTCAAGCTATGTATTTTGGCCAAAGTCAAGGCATAGTGATTGGTAACTATTGGGTATTCATGTGCAGCATAGATAGATGCGTTGGTTTGGGACAGTCGTGCTGCCATTTTGGCCAAAGTCAAGGGTAGGTACGGGTGGGTCCAAATTAACCAGGAGAATGACGGGTAGAACTTGACATGTGACTTATGATATTTTGGCCAAAGTCAAGGTCATAAGAGCATGGGGCAAAAATCCACATCGGGAGTTTCATAAGCACTGAAACTTGCTAGCGCTGCATACCATTTGGAGTGTGATAATTCTGGTAGGATTCCTTCGGTTTTATCACGCGATGATATTTGGATCCCGATCCTACTGTGAGTATATGCTACTCCTCGGGAAAACTCTCACTTAACGATCAATGCTATAAACCTAGTAGGTGTCTAGAAAGGTGTTAGCGGGGCTACGCCCACAGGGAAAAGAGGTTACTTAATTAAGGAACTTCGCGAAAGCGTTGGAAAACCTCCCTCGAAGTACCGACACTGGCCTGGCTGAACGGTTAAGCAAGTATTGTACGGTGGGATTGATCCTGACTAATCCTTTCTTTACGGTTTGAGAAGGGATTCGAGAGAGAGTGGGAGCCATCCAGTTTAGACAAACTAAAAACCACTCTAAACTTGCAAGAGCATCATGCTAAAGTGTTTCTTTTCTCTCTCCTAATTGCAGCAACCATTCAACATGACCGGACTTAGATGATAGGTCTTCGATACGCCAGTACATGGCCTTAGTGCAAGTGGGAGATTGTTAGTGTATATGCCCTAGAGGCCATTACTGTATCATACTAGTTTGTATATTACATAATGGAAGCTTGGGATATTCACAGTTGTATATACAATCTTGCTCGAAATGGTAGTATGCTACTTGGTTTGTCTCTGCTTTAATATGTGCATGTGTTTCTTTTAGCATATTGCTGATATACATATTAGTGGAGCCCTTAGGATCTTTGCTTGATTACCAGCGTTGTGATGGCGCTCACACTCGTGGGAGCTGGGTGATCCATAAGCACATCCTTATACAGGTCCCTAGTCGTTGGACTATCGAGACAGGGCATCGATACTCCGGAGTAGACTAGCGTATGCGCTTCTCATCCCAGTGTGGGAGACGATCTGTCCCACAGCCGTCAGTACGTCGTATTTGAGATAGTATACAGGTGCTCGTTGGGTTACGAGTACACTGGACAGGACTCGTCGGGAACTGTTGGTTGGTATTATACCTATCGTCAGTTGTCAGTTCCCAGGTGACATGAGTACAGCTTAGTCCGCTGACTTGACACTGTCACTTCGCCTCGAGTGTGTTCCCACTGCACTTTGATTACTACCCTACCACGGCTCAAAGGAGTCGTGCAAACATGTAGTTTTTGGGTGCAGTCCCGAAGCACTTGGAGGCAGTGACGGTTAGATAGGATTCGTCTCTCCCGGTATTGGGAGTTGACATCGCGCTGTGTCCAGGAGAGCCATTACACGAGTAATCCTTGGCCAGGGCAAGCGAGATATACTGGTAGGTTTCCAGTGTTATCTCAGGGTGTTCTGGGCTTCACTCCTACACGACTTGTACCGCTATTAGGGGACTGACGTTCACCGCCCCCCTAGGCCCGCCATGCGATGTATCAGACGAACAGACCGGACTGTACGGAGATTGTCACATACAGGCTCAGTAGGAGTTCACCTCGTCAGTCTTCTTATCGATATCTACCTGGGGACCGTTACGTACAGCTAGTGCCGCTTGCGGTCTGTGGTTAAACACACTGCCAGCGTAGTGTCGAGTCTTTAGAGTCCCACACAGAGAGCTATTCGCCTTTAGGCAAAATGAGTAGAGGTCGCATGGTTTTGCGACAGGGTTCGTTCACATCCGCGCACTTGTGCACGTTTGCTGTCCGGACGGCTTGTACTAGCGGGCTTTGGTTTAAGCCGGATCCTAGTATATGATTCGGGATTGGTTTTTCTCATTGTGTTCGTGTTCCTCGGATCACGAATGTGGGTGCGTATGCACAGTTGTTTGAGACAGAGGGAGAGGACCTTGATTAGGGTTAATGGCTATTGTCATTTTATTAACCCTAATGTTTATGTGTGTATTATTGTTAATTGATAATTAGTTTAATAATTGTGCATGGTTATGGATGTTGACCATTTGACCTCCTTGACTTGTTGACCTGGGTTGACACTTTGACCATCATCATTTCTTTTGGAAGATGCTTTTTGATCCTTGCAAATTGAAATGATAATGGTCATATCATGATTAACCATGACAATTATCTAGCTAATTAATTAATTAAAATAATATACATATTAGTGAGAATGGTTCATTATCATTCTCATTCTATCATTTTATTTCTCTCTCTTGTTCTTCCTCTCCCTCAAGCTCTCCCCTCTCATGTGTTGAGAAACACTTGAGCTTGAGAAAAACCCTCTCTTGATCATCTCTACTCTCATCTAGGGTTCAAGTATTAGCACTTCTTGCACCCTAGTTACTTCTAGCTTGGAGTTGAAGCCAAAGGTTGAGGCTTTCGGGTGGATCTTTCTTCGACGAGAGAAGACGACCAAGGTGACCTCCTTCCACCACTCCAAGGAGCAAGGAGAGAAGGACATAAAGCCCAAGGTATAACCTTTCTAGCACTTAGCTAGTTTGTAGTTAGCTTTAGCAAGTTTTTGTTTAGCAAAGATCCTTAAAGCATAGTCCATGTTGCCTATAGTTGATAAAAATCCGATTTTTATTCCGTTTTCCGCCTCCCCGCAAGCACCGGGGTGGGCAACGTGGACTTACACTTTTTACTGTTTTTGCTCCTAGGATAGACCCATGGAGGGGGTGCACAAACTACCGGGTATCTCGAAGTGCCGAGTGGCCTACTCACGGTGTTGAGGGAGGTTGCTCCGCTTCGGGTACTTGGCGGGTAGTTTGCCGCACCCGTAGGGGTCTTGGGTGGGGTATTGGCTATTCACCGCGACCGTGTAATCCGCTTTTCGTTGCAGGCTCGAACGTATTGCGGATTCCTAGTATATCCAATGTATTCATCTGTGATCTGTAATGTCTATCATTGCTATATATTTATATATGATAACTATTTAGGCGTTGCTTATGTTTTATAGCCGCGCTAACCCAGCCCCCGCTCTGTCGTTAGTTAAGTAACCTAACGGGTGATGATGGGGCCCCGTGGCGAATGCGAATGGCATAAGCGTACGTCATATTTTGGTTATTTTCTGCAATGGTAGGATTAAATGATGGGACGCATTAAAAGAACTAATGCAATAAAATAAACCAAGTAAAAGTTGATTGGAACACTTTGAAAACCACTCGGTTCTTTTCAAAACTAAACTTTTAAACGCGGAGCTTGAACCACTCCGTTTAAAAGCTATCTCGTTCCATCGATTATATCAAGTTCACTACGTTCATGGTTTCGCCAAAACCATCCGTAGCCCTCCATCATTTCAGTTAAATATACGGTAGTATTCAAGCTATGTATTTTGACCTCACGCCAAGGCATAGTGATTGGTAGCTGCCGGATATTTATCTGTTGCATAGATAGAATGCGTTGGTTTGAGACAGTCGTACTGCCATTTTGGCCTACGTCAAGGGTAGGTACGGGTGGGTTCAAATTAATCGGGATAATGATGGGAAGAACTTGACATGTGACTTATGACATTTTGACCTCACGCCAAGGTCATAAGAGCATGGGGCAAAAATCCACATCGGGAGTTTCATAAGTCCTGAAACTTGCTAGCGCTGCATACCATTTGGAGTGTGATAATTCTGGTAGGATTCCTTCGGTTTTATCACGCGATGATATTTGGATCCCGATCCTACTGTGAGTATATGCTACTCCTCGGGAAAACTCTCACTTAACGATCAATGCTTTAAACCTAGTAGGTGTCTAGAAAGGTGTTAGCGGGGCTACGCCCACAGGGAAAAGAGGTTACTTAATTAAGGAACTTCGCGAAAGCGTTGGAAAACCTCCCTCGAAGTACCGACACTGGTCTGGCTGAACGGTTAAGCAAGTATTGTACTGTGGGATTGATCCTGACTAATCCTTTCTTTACGGTTTGAGAAGGGATTCGAGAGACAGTGGGAGCCATCCAGTTTAGACAAACTAAAAACCACTCTAAACTTGCAAGCGCATCGTGCTAAAGTGTTTCTTTTCTCTCTCCTAATTGCAGCGACCATTCAACATGACCGGACTTAAGTTATTACTAGATAAAAACATATTGACAGGGCCAAACTACAAAGATTGGCTCAGGAATGTCAATATGGCAATCACTTACGACAAGTTGGGGTATGTCCTTACCACCAAAGCTCCCCCTGTCCCAGGTCCCACCTCCAGCGTCGCGGATAAGGAAATCCGTAAGACATGGGATATAGATTGCGCGAAGGCCAAATGCCTCGTACTAGCCTCGATGGACAACGAACATCAGAGGAGGCCTGAGAATATGGACCTAGAGTCCATATTTCTCCATACAAAAGAACTGTATGGAGAGCAGTCTCGTATCGCAAGATACGAAGTGTCGAAGAAGCTATTTTCGGCAAGGTTGGCCGTCGGATCATCGGTAGCGGAACACGTGCTGAAGATGATTGGCTACATAGAGGAGCTCGCGAACCTTAGGACCACGTTGGAGAATGAACTCTATACTGATTTGATTCTCCAGTCCCTTCCTTCCACTTACGCCCAGTTTATCCTTAACTTCAACATGCAAGGAAATGAGGTAGAACTTTCCGAACTTCTAAACATGTTGAGGAGTGCTAAGGGCACCCTACAGAAAGGTAGGGAGACATCCACTTTATTTGTAGGAGGATTTTCCTCTTCTAGATCCAGGGCGAAAGCCAAGGGTAAGAAGAAGAAAGCCCCCGCCAAACCAAGAGGCGGTGTCGGTAAAGTGGATACGAAGGGAAAAGGAAAAGCAACAAAAATAGCGGGAAAGCTGGTGGGGAAGGAAGAATGCTTCTATTGTCACAAAAGTGGTCACTGGAAACAGGATTGCAAGGCTTGGAAGGCCAGAACACAGGATTTGAAGCGAGTTGCAGCTTCAGCTTCAGGTGTGTATGTTATTGAAAACTGTCTATCAATAAACTCTAGATCCTGGGTATTGGATACCGGATTAGGATCTCATATCTGTAATTCTTTGCAGGCGTTAAGAAAGCGTAGAGTTTTGAAGGCAGGTGACATGACCCTCAGAGTTGTAAACGGTGCTAGCATGGATGCTGAGGGCGTGGGGGACTATCTCCTGGGATTGTCGGATGGACATTTTTTGGTTTTGCGTAGTTGTTATTATGTACCAAATGCAACCTGTAATATCATTTCTGTATCTTTATTATCTAAAGAAGGTTATGAATTTGCATTTGTAAGTAATGTAGTGAACATTCACCTTAATCAAGCTTTGATTGGGTCAGGTACATTGAACAATGGTATATACGTATTAAACCAACCACAGATTTTCAATGTCCAGAATACACACAAAAGAAAGTCTCCAGAAATCAATAAAACTTTCTTATGGCATTGTAGACTGGGTCACATCAATGAGAGAAGGTTGACTAAGTTACATGCAGAAGGATATTTGGATTCGTTCGAATATCAATCGTATGTAACTTGTCAATCCTGTCTCAAGGGAAAGATGACAAAGACTCCGTTCACTGGACACGGAGTAACAGCGAGCGAGCTCTTGGGACTCATAAACAGCGACGTGTGCGGTCCAATGTCTACACATGCACGAAGCGGTTATTCTTACTTCATTACTTTTACGGATGATTTCTCAAAGTTCGGACATGTCTTCTTAATGAAGCATAAATCCGAAGCTTTTGATAAGTTCTAGGAATATAAGAATGAAGTAGAAAAACAAACAGGCAAAAGTATCAAGGCACTGAGATCTGATCGAGGTGGTGAATACTTGAGAGCCGAGTTCCTGGGTTACTTAAAAGAGAATGGAATTCTCTCTCAGCTTACTCCTCCATACACTCCGCAACATAACGGTGTATCGGAGAGACGGAACCGAACCCTATTGGATATGGTACGGTCCATGATGAGTAACGCTGAGTTGCCGCGATCGTTCTGGGGATATGCGCTAGAATCAGCTGCATACCTTTTGAACCGAGTTCCTACTAAGACTGTGCCTACCACACCATATGAGTTATAGAGTGGGAAGAAACCCTATCTTCAATACCTGAAGATTTGGGGATGTCCAGCTTATGTCAAAAAGCAGCATACGGACAAGCTCGAGGCACGCTCAGTACTGTGCAAGTTTGTGGGATACCCAAAGAACTCCAGGGGGTATCTTTTCTATTACGCAGAGGAACAAAAAGTCCTTGTTTCTCGTAATGCCCATTTTCTGGAACATCAGTTCCTAGAAAAAGAAATAAGTGGGAGCGCAATAGAACTAGAAGAAATTCCAGAACCACAAACTATTACTGAAAGCTTAGTAGAACCAGAGGGTTCGAAAGATCAGGACATTCCCACGCCACTCCGCAGGAGTAGTTGGCAGTCTCATCCGCCCGAGAGATACTACGGTTTTCTCATTGACGGGGATAGAGAGGATTGCATCATAGATTGTGATGAGCCTACTAGCTTCCAGCAAGCCATTCAGAGCGTCGACTCGGTAAAATGGCTGGATGCAATGCGGACCGAGATGGAGTCCATGTACACCAACAAACTATGGACGTTGGACATTGCTCCAGATGGGGTAAAAACCGTAGGATGCAAGTGGATCTTCAAAAGGAAGATTGGTGTAGATGGACAGGTTGAGACCTATAAAGCTAGACTGGTAGCAAAGGGTTTTCTTCAGCGACCTGGTTTGGACTATGACGAAACCTTTTCTCCAGTAGCTATGCTGAAATCCATTCGGATCCTTCTTGCCATTGCTGCCTTCCACAATTATGAGATTTGGCAGATGGACGTAAAGAAAGCTTTTCTAAATGGTCATTTAGAGGAGTGTGTCTATATGGATCAGCCAGAGGGTTTCATTCAGAGTGGGAGCAGCGGAAAGGTGTGCAAGTTGCTTAAGTCCATTTATGGACTAAAGCAGGCATCGCGGAGTTGGAACATCTGTTTTGATGATACGGTCAAGGAATTTGGCTTTATCAAAAATCCATATGAACCATGCATCTATTGTAGATTTGTAGCGAGAAATGTAGTATTCCTCGTTTTATACGTGGATGACATTCTCTTAATAGGAAATGACATTCCTATGCTACAATCTGTCAAGGGGTTCTTGTCACACAGGTTCTCCATGAAAGACCTGGGTGATGCCTCATACATTCTGGGTATCCGGATCTACCGTGACTGATCCAAGAGGATATTAGGACTTTCGCAGTCCAGGTACATCGACGCCATACTGAAGAGATTCAGTATGGAAGATTCCAAGCGCGGTAATCTACCGGCTTGTCACGGGATCGCCCTCTCCAAAGAGATGTCTCCCAAGACTGATTTAGGGAGGGATCGCATGTCTATTATACCCTACGCTTCTGCGGTAGGCTCTATAATGTATGCGATGTTGTGTACCAGACCGGATTTGGCTTATGCACTGAGTGTGGTAAGCAGGTATCAGTCAAACCCTGGGGAGAAACATTGGATAGCAGTAAAGAACATTCTCAAGTACCTGAGAAGGACAAAGGACATGTTCTTGGTGTATGGCGGAAAAGACCTCCAGATTGAGGCCTTTGCTGACTCCAGCTTCCAGAGTGACAAGGATGATTCCAAGTCCATGTCGGGTTTTGTCTTCACCCTCAATGGAGGGGCGGTGTGTTGGAAGAGTTCCAAACAGGAAACCGTTGCGGACTCGACTATGGAAGCGGAATACATCGCTGCATCTGATGCCGCAAAAGAAGCTGTCTGGATGAGGAAGTTCTTGAGAGAACTTTAGGTGGTTCCGTCCATTGTTGACCCAATACCTCTGTATTGCGACAACAACGGGGCTATAGCTTTAGCGAAGGAACCCAGGTCCCATCAGAAATCCAGACACATCTTAAGGCGGTATCACCTGATCAGGGATATCGTAGATCGCCAGGACATCGAGGTTTGGAGGGTTGCTTCAGAAGATAACACAACAGATCCATTCACCAAGGCCTTGCCCCAGACTCAGTTCGAGCGGCTGATCGAGATAATAGGTCTTCGATACGCCAGTACATGGCCTTAGTGCAAGTGGGAGATTGTTAGTGTATATGCCCTAGAAGCCATTATTGTATCATACTAGTTTGTATATTACTTAATGGAAGCTTGGGATATTCACAGTTGTATATACAATCTTGCTCGAAATGGTAGTATGCTACTTGGTTTGTCTCTACTTTAATATGTGCATGTGTTTCTTTTAGCATATTGTTGTTATACATATTAGTAGAGCCCTTAGGATCTTTGCTTGATTACCAGCGTTGTGATGGCGCTCACACTCGTGGGAGCTGGGTGATCTATAAGCACATCCTTATACAGGTCCCTAGTCGTTGGACTATCGAGACAGGGCATCGATACTCCGGAGTAGACTAGCGTATGCGCTTCTCATCCCAGTGTGGGAGACGGTCTGTCCCACAGCCGTCAGTACGTCATACTTGAGATAGTATGTGGGTGCTCGTTAGGTTACGAGTACACTGGACAGGACTCGTCGGGAACTGTTGGTTGGTATTATACCTATCGTCAGTTATCAGTTCCCAGGTGACATGAGTACAGCTTAGTCCGTTGACTTGACACTGTCACTTCGCCTCGAGTGTGTTCCCACTGCACTTTGATTACTACCCTACCACGGCTCAAAGGAGTCATGCAAACAGGTTGTTTTTGGGTGCAGTCCCGAAGCACTTGGAGGCAGTGACGGTTAGACAAGATTCGTCTCTCCCGGTATTGGGTGTTGACATTGCGCTGTGTCCAGGAGAGCCATTATACGAGTAGTCCCTGGCCAGGGAAAGCGAGATATACCGGTAGGTTTCCAGTGTTATCTCAGGGTGTTCTGGCTACACTCCGACACGACTTGTACCGCTATTAAGGGACTGACGTTCACCGCCCCTAGGCCCGCCATGCGATGTATCAGACGAACAGACCGGACTGTACGGAGACTGTCACATACAGGCTCAGTAGGAGTTCAGATGGGGTTCACCTCGTCAGTCTTCTTATCGACATCTACCTGGAGACCGTTACGTACAGCTAGTGCCGCTTGCGGTCTGTGGTTAAACCCACTGCCAGCGTAGTGTCGAGTCTTTAGAGTCCCACACAGAGAGCTATTCGCCTTTAGGCAAAATGAGTAGAGGTCGCATGGTTTTGCGATAGGGTTCGTTCACATCTGCGCACTTGTGCACATTTGATGTCCGGACAGTTTATATTAGCGGGCTTTGGTTTAAGCCGGATCCTAGTATATGATTTGGGATTGGTTTTTCTCATTGTATTCGTGTTCCTCGGATCACGAATGCGGGTGCGTATGCACAGTTGATTGAGACAGAGGGAGAGGACTTTGATTAGGGTTAATGGCTATTGTCATTTTATTAACCCTAATGCTTATGTGTGTATTATAGTTAATTGATATTAGTTTAATAATTGTGCATGGTTATGCTTGTTGACTATTTGACCTTATTGACTTGTTGACCTTGGTTGACACTTTGACCATCATCATTTCATTTGGAAGATGCTCTTTGGTCCTTGCAATTTGCATTAAAAATGAAATGATAATGGTCATGTCTTGATTAAGCCATGACAATTATCTTACTAATTATCTAATTAAAATAATACACATATATTTGTGAGAATGGTTTATTCTATTCTCATTCTATCATATACTTTCTCTCTCTTGTTCTTCCTCTCCCTCAAGCTCTCCCCTCTCATTTGTTGAGAAACACTTGAGCTTGAGAAAAACCCTTTCTAGATAATCTTTACTCTCATCTAGGGTTCAAGGATTAGCACTTCTTGCACCCTAGTTACTTCTAGCTTGGAGTTGAAGCCAAAGGTTGAGGCTTTCGGGTGGATCTTTCTTCGACGTGAGAAGACGACCAAGGTGACCTCCTTCTACCACTCCAAGGAGCAAGGAGAGAAGGACATAAAGCCCAAGGTATAACCTTTCTAGCACTTAGCTAGTTTCTAGTTAGCTTTAGCAAGTTTTTATTTAGCAAAGATCCTTTCAAGTCTAGTCCATGTTGCCTAAGCTCATAAAAATCTGATTTTTATTCCGTTTTCCGCCTCCCCGCAAGCACCGGGGTGGGCAATGTGGACTAACAAGCCATCTCCTGAATTGAGTAATACCTGTCTTAGAATATGTCTGGATATCTGATGGGACCTAGTTCATAAATGAACTCTAAATCCAAACTTCTTAGACTGTATCAATCACTGAAACTAATCAGTGCCCAGCACCTTGCCTCCCACAGTATCCTCTTGGACTACCTGTCCATAATACTGCCCCTCTTCGTCAGAGGGAAAACTATAACCCTGACAATCACTCTGTCATCCATGTCACCTTTGAAGCCTTGAATGTTAACCGTCTCCCGAAGGAGGCTGCCGTCATCAAATCCTTAGAACATGCACTTATGTTCTAAAACTGCTTCCTTATATTTCTCCAGGATTGGATTAATACAAACTTATTGCATCTAGTGCAAAAACAACATTTGGTGTGGTACTTGACATCTCATGATTGACTCAATTGCCTAAGCAAGTGATCTGCCAATCATGCACATCCCTCTCCTCTTTAGTCTGTAAGACACCTTTAGAGAGGGTGACTCCATCACCTGCAGGTACACCACCATGCTAGGAGTCATCTATTCTAAAAACCATTAGAATACTGTCAAAGTACCCACATTTGGAAACTACCCAAATCCAGATCTAAAACCATAGATCTAGAAACCAGAATGTCAAATATTATATCCATATCCTGTCTGGAGAAACAACTGTGTGACGACCACAGTACAACCGATCATAGTATAGGAATTTTACTTCCTACTCTATGTATGTCATCCAAAGACCAGGACATCACACCCTACTACCTCCTTAAATGATCCACCCCCTATTCTGATGAAGTCAAACCCATGACAGTCATATCAAAATTAGATGATCAATCTCCGCTATAACTGCTCTAGTCTATAAATAGACATACGCTACTTGCCCACTTTGCTTCCGCTGCTCCCACTGACCACAACAACCCTCCTACCGGGTCTCATAGCCTGGAACAACAGTAGTGTCAAGTCTGGGTAGATAAGAACCTCCCTGTCACCGTCCTTGAGGCTGCCGAAGTACCTCTCGGGTGTCTGAGGTTACCCACCAAATCTGCGGAGTGGCTAATGGAATGTCAAACATGATTGAATCTATTGGTCCTATTAAATTTTCCGTAATCGTTTGCGTTTCTGGAATCACTTCCAGTTCTACCATACTCCCACTACTGTTTTCTGAAAAAATCCATTTTACTAAAACTGTGGCGAGTCAAGAACAATATCACTATTGATCTTCCAGATGGTAGAAAGTCAACCCTCGTCATAACCTGGGCCAACCCACAAACTGCCATTACAGAAACGTGCCCTGAGTTAACCAGAGTCTGGTTTTAAGCATAAGCCGGACAACTCCTCGTACCTTAACACCGTCAAGATACGAACCATTCTATATCCAATATAGAAACTTTAACACTGATTTAATTGGAACCAGATTCAAATCATGCAGCTGTCTCCAGTGCATATCAACTTTAATGGAGAGAGGATAATCAGCATTACTCAACTTAGGAATCCATCCAATTATGAGTAACCCGAAAGGGAAACAAGTTTCTCAAAACTTTTACTATCATCTGAATACCAATCGCAAGTATCTACATCTTCGATCTCCTTGAAGAATCCCGATACTTGCGACATCTGGTTCTCTACTTTATTCTTATACCCATAACTTCTCAAAATTTAAACCTTGTATTTCCACGAAACACTTGTCTAAAAACTAGAGAAGTCATAAGTAAACAGAACATAGTACGAGGACCTACCCCTTTGTCCAGATGGACACTGGACAACATACAATACTCTGTATAAGTCCGCTGAGTTGAATAACTCAAAACCTGTGCGTCGTAGGTTGAAAACTGTACCCTGGAGATTTCCTCAAATATCACCAATTACAACGAATTCCGATATAATGAGGATGATCACCGAATTCCCAATAACTTCCTCCCACTTATCATCTGTAAAACCATACAGATATGAGAATGAAACCTGGTGAATACACACCCTGGAGTAAGTATCTAATCGAGAAAACAGTTTTCCATTTAACAATGCACTGAAACATGAAAATGTTTCGAAGGGGTATCCTGTTATTCATAGTAATGCCTCTTCCATAATCCAATTCATGACTTTAACCGTATATTTCCTTGCCATCTCTCCAAATCCCTTTATTTGGTCTTTAGTCGTTACCTTTTGTACACCATCGTTAGGCTAAATGGTTTTCTTCCTTCCCTACCGTTCGGCACCAGCCTATGGTTTGGAAGAAGACTATCCAGTAAGCATAATAGGTGTACCCTCCTAAACCAAGGAGTACTCGCTACTGAGAGAAGGTGATGATAAAAGACAACTGAATAATACCTTATTCTTGCAAAGGTGAAATAGGAGTGGCGATGAAGTACGCGGTTTCGTCATGAATGATAACAGTCGCAACTTACTTTGCCATCTTTCTAATCCCTTTATTTTGTCTTTACATATTACATTGTGTACACCCTACTTAGGCTAATTGGTTTTCTTCATTCCCTACCTTTCGGCACCTGCCTATGGTATGGAATAAGACTATCCAATAAGCGTAATAGGTGTACTCTCCTAAACCAAGGAGCCCTCGCAACCTGAGAGAAGGTGATAATCAAAGACAACTGAATAAACCAATTCTATTTCTCCTGAACCTTGATCCATCCTCGAAGGAGTCCCTTCGAGTTCGTATATAACCATACGATGGATCTATCCAATGGAAGTGGATGTCCGTAGTAATACGGGTGTTCTGAGAAATGCAAAGGGTAGAAGAAGGAGTGGCAATGACTTATGCAACATAAACAATCCAAAAGCCAGTATTTTAAGAAGGTTTGGTCAACTTGGTCACTGAGTCATAGTCTAGGGTCGGTCAAAGGTCGCTGCCAAAGAGAGAGAGAAAAGAAACACTCTGCGTGCACTCTAACCTAGATCAGAATGGTTATTACTTTATCTAATCCGGAAACCTCTCATTGTACTATCAAATTCTCCTCCAAACCTGAAAGAAGAATCAATCGGGATCACCCGAAGAGTAAACTAACTCATCAGTGGGAATCGGGATCCAACTCTCATCGCATGATAACGTGACGGAATCTACTCACGTTATCACACTCCAGAAGGTATGCGCATGCCTGGCAAGTTTCAGTTTCTTTAGAAACTCCCAATGTGATTTTTACCCCATGTTCTTATGACCTTGACGAATGCCAACAAATCATAAGTCACATGTCAAGTTCTGCCCGTCATTATCTTGTTAATTCGAACCCACCCGTGCATACCCTTGACGAAAGCCAACAAGGTAATACGACTGTCCCAAACCAACTCATCTATCTATGCAACAAATGAATACCCCAGCAACTACCAAACACTATGCCTTGACGAAAGCCAACAAACATAGCTTGACTATTACTGACCATCCATATGAAATGACGGAGGGCTACGGCTGGTTTTTGGCGAAAAACCTTTAACGTAATGAACTTGATCTCGTTGAAGGAACCTGATAGCTTTTTATAAATATAGTGGCGAAAACCTTTGCTAAAGAGGTCACTCCCGGTGAAGGGATCTCGGCTCTTTCCTCGTGGAATGAGGTGCAGGATATTCCATTGAATACCGCGATGCGAAGCAACATGTAATCGACTATAGTGAAGTTATTACCCTGACGCAAACTTCTGCCCAAGGGGTCAGTCCCGGTGAAGGGATATCGGCCCTTGCCCCGTCGAATGAGGTGCAGGATATTCCAACCGAATACCACTATGCAAAACAAAAGGAAATATCTTTGTAATAACACTTTTTAAATTGTTCCAACAACATCCAAACGGGTTTGTTTTCCTTTGCATTGATCAGAATCAACGCAGTCCCATCAAATAATCACACCAGAAAAAAACGAAAATAAAATGTACGTATATGCCATCTGCATTCGTCACTGGGTCCCGTCATCACCCGTTAGGTTACTTAACTAACGACAGAGCGGGGACTGGACTAGCGCGGGTGTAAAACATATACAACATCTAATAGTATATAAATCAATATACAATAATCGCTCCAGGCGTGATAATATGCAACATTACAGAAAAGTAATAAGCATCACAGAAGAATACAGATAATCTGGGATCCCTGAGTTTCACAGAGCCGCTACTGAAACCCGACGTTCCCCTGTCGTGTGGATAGCCGGTGCAATGAAACCTAGGCCCCTACGGGTGCGGCAAGTTACCAGCCAAAACCTGAAGCGAGGCAGCCCCCTACAGCATAGTGAATGGACCACAAAGCACTTCACGGAATCCGGTAGCTTGAGCACCCCTCCCTGGGCCAACCTGTACCCCCTACGAGTGCGGTGAATAGTCTGCCAATTCTAGAGTAGGGCCCCTCTGCCTTTCAAAGCCATGAGATGCGGACCTGTTGCCCCCCAGAACCCGGCTATCCGTGCACTCCGTCGCGGGGTAAAACCTAGTACAGAAATGGAAAAATAGTACAACAGGTACATCGACCGCAACCTGGTCGTGCCCCAAAAGAATATTATACAACAGGCAGTGACGGCAGTCCACAAGTTGGACGCTCGCCCCGCAATATCAAATGTACAAATAAATCCAAACTGCACTACCATTGCACACTGCTATCCACCACGACAAATCCGCAACATCACAGCACAACACAGAACATCAACGTGAATGCCACGTTCGCAAACCCGTCTAAAAGAACTATAGCAATCAGACGCGGTTTACCGATCAAATGACATTCACGGTCGGAGATATAATGTATGCACTGTAAACTAACACATTTAAATTTCGATCGACTAAATTTCCCGAAGTGGGCCCCACGCAAATCTGCTGTACAGTAAAAAATACTGGGCCCAAATGAACAGTTCCAGAAACCACAATTTCCAAAGTAGAATCCACAGAAGAAAGATGGTCCACTGATTCACCTAGACGGCCGCGGTTCCGCGGCCAAAGCATGGCTTTGGTGGCGGTTCCGCGGCCGTATGGTCGGATCAGTGGGTCGAATTTCTTCTGTGTTCTTTAAAAAGCCTGCTTGACTTTCTGAGATGCTCAAAAAAAATTTTTAGACCAGATTTAAATTCAACAGAAACTTTAAACTTGAAAATTGTAGTTTTTAAAAATCCGTTCGATCGATCTTTTAAACGTGTTAGCACAAGTTAGTAAAGCTTAATGGCGTGGCTCTGATACCATGTAAGTCTACGGTAGCGCCCCGGCCGTCTTTCAGACGCCAAAATGCGGAACAAAAACTTTTATAACTGGCGCTATCGCATACTATAACCCGGATCTGCCATTAACGCTAAACTAACAATCTACAAAGAGGGAAGAAAGGTTATACCGAACGATCCGAGTTCTTCGTTCTTTAACCATCATCCCACGCTCCGTTGCGGCTGCTCCGATCTCGTCGATCTCCGATCTCCTCGTCCAGGTGGCACCACGTCATCGGATCTTTAAACGGGCTCCCGCCTCTGACTCGAGGCAACTCGGTCGTCAAGTTTGCTAAAAGAGACGACCAAGATTGATGTAGAGAATGAGTGGAATACTTTGTCTCGCTTCGTCCAAAACCATGGACGAACGGTTACTGAAGTTGCCGTGGGAATCGGGTGATGGAATGAAATGAGCTGTGAAATTCCATACACCGAAACTATCATAATCTTTTTAACCAAATGAAGTGAGTGAGTGAGAGAGGAGGAGGGCCGGCCACATATATAGAGGAGGGGGGTGATGGTAGGAGCAAGTGGTGACCATAAAAAGCTTCTCACAAAAAAAATATCAAGAGAAAATATCTCAAGTGTGAACACAAAGTGTGAACACACTTAAATATCTAGTGTGAACACACAGTGTGAACACAAAGAAAGAAACCAATGAAACAATAACACCTCACCGCTTCTAGAACCATCTAGAAGCATCCACACTCTTCCAAAAAAAAGATAAATCTGTCTTTAACCGAATGTTAAAAGACGGCTGATAGAATACTGGAAACTGGAAACTGGCAACTTCCAAAAGTGATCCCGAAACGAATTTCAGGATAACCCCGTAACTGTATAAATATACCCGCATTTGTATTACGACCGAATACAAATGCAACTGAGACAAAGATATTATATCTACTCTGTATAATACATGGATCCGGCTTAAACCAAAGCCCACCAGTATTATCTGCCCGAAAAATAACACGTGCGTAAACGCACGTGCATTTTACGAACCCTGCCATAAAACCATACGGCCTCTACAACATTTCGCCCGAACTTGGGAAACTATCTGTGGGGGACTCTAATGACTCGTTAGTACCCTGGCAGTGGGTTTAACCACAAGCCGTCAGCGGCACTAGCTATGCGTAACGGCTGCCCATGGACTGACCTCAAGGGAGGCTGATGAGCGAACTCATCCAGAAACCCTACTGAGCCTAACAGTGACAATGTATATACAGTCCGGTCCGTTCGTCTATGAGTATCGCTTATCCGGCCTAGGGGGCTAGTAACGTCAAACCCCCAATAGCTGTATAAGTCGTGTCGGAGACAAGACCTGAACACCTTGAGATACTACTGGAGTACCTACCAGTAAATCTCACCTGCCTTGGCCAAGGACTCGGTGTAATGGTTTTCCTAGACACAGCGCGACCTCCACCCCAATACCGGGAGAGACGAATCCCCTGCCGATCCGCTCACGTGCCTCCATGTGGGTCGGGACTGTACCCAAAAACTACCTGTTTGCACGACTCCTTTGAGCCGTGGTAGGGTAGAAATCAAAGCACAGTGGGAACTCACACGAGACAAATGACGACCTCAGATCGATGAACTAACCTGTACACATGTCACCTGGGAACTGCTATCTGACGATATGTATAATACCAACTAGCAGATTCCCGGCGAGTCATGTCCGGTGTACTCATAACCCAATGAGCACCTGTATACATCTTAGGTGATACAACTGACACCAGTGGCTTGTGAGACCGGCCACCGCCCCTCGTCGGGGTCTCGACTGTATACACTAGTCTACTCCGGAGTATCGATGCCCTGTCTAGAAACTCCCACGACTAGGGACCACTATTAAGGATATGCTTATAGACCACCCAACTCTCACTTATATGATCGCCCTCATACTGTTGGTAGTCAAGCAAGATCCTAAGGGCTCTATCAAAGTGTAATCGTGATCAGTCACCTGAACCTATACACGACTGATAACGGCAAACCAGATAGCATACTATCATCTCGAGTAAGACTGTCCAACCGGTATAGGTCCTCCTCAATCATTGCAATCACGTACCTGCGATCCAATAATTAACTTTGATGGCACTATATCCAACATATACATACCCGAATTTGTATTCGACCGAATACAAATGCAATGAGACAAAATCTACACTGTACAATACAATGATCTGGCTTAAACCAATGCCCGCTAGTATTATCCGTCCGATCATGATCCGTGCAATACCGAACGTATCTGATCGAACCCTGCCATATCTCCATACGGCCTCTGCAGCGTTTCGCCCGAAACTAGAGAAAATGGTCTGTGGGGGACTCTAAATACTCGTCAATACTTTGGCTGTGGATTTAACCACTAGCACGTCAGAGGTATTAGCCATACGTAACGGGATACCAGGTATTGACCAAAAGGGACGTCGATGAGCGAACTCATCCTGACACCCTACCGAGCCTGTCAGTGACAATATCCGTACAGTCCGGTCCGTTCGTCTATGAGCATCGCATGGCGGGCCTAAGGGGGTTGGTAAAAGTCAGACCCCCAAAAGCGGTACAAGTCGTGTCGGAGTGTAGCCCAGAACACCCTGAGATACTACTGGAATACCTACCAGTAAATCTCCTGCCTTGGCCAAGGACTTCGTGTAATGGCTCTCCTAGACACAGCGCGACCTCACCCCCAATACTGGGAGAGACGAACCCCTGTAGATCCGCTCACTGCCTCTATGTGGCTCGGGACTGTACCCAACTAAAACCTGTTTGCACGTCTCCTTTGAGCGTGGTAGGGTAGTAATCAAAGTACAGTGGTAACTCACATGAGACAAATGACGATCTCAGGTAGATGAACTAACCTGTACACATGTCACCAGGGAACTGCTATCTGACGTCAGGTATAAGACCAACTATCATGTTCCCGGCGAGTCCTGTCCGGTGTACTCATAACCCAATGAGCACCTGTATACATCTTAGGTGAACCAACTGACACCAGTGGCTTGTGAGACCGACCACCGCCCCTTGTTGGGGTCTCGACTGTATACACTAGTCTACTCTGGAGTATCGATCGATGCCCTGTCTCGAAACTCCCACGACTAGGGACCTTTTAAGGGTGTGCATATAGACTACCGGCTCCCACGTATATGATCGCCCTCATACTGCTGGCAGTCAAACAAGAATCCTAGGGGCTCTGTCAACGCGCAATAGTGACCTGTAAGGTCACCTAAAGTAGTACATGATGATAAAGATAAACCAGATAGCATACTATCATCTTGAGTAAGAATGTCCTATCGGGATAGGTCCTCCATCAATCATTGCAATCACATGCCTGTGATCCAATAATTGACTCTGAGGGCACTATCTCCAACAATCTCCCACTTGCACTCAAGGCTAATTATTGCGATGTCGCATACTCACAGCCCGTGTGATACCGAACAGCAACTCCTCTACTGATCAGTCTCACAAAACTAGTTTGTGAAACTAATGTGTTCGAGGAATAGCCTCAGTGAGTGGATCTGCCTTGATATTTCATTCTATGTCTCTCCTTATCTCAAGTTCGCTGAGAAATCCATCTCCCGAACTGAGCAATACCTGTCTTAGAATATGTCTGGATATCTGATGGGACCTAGCTCATAAATGAACTCCAAATCCAAACTTTTTAGACTGTATCGTCAACTGAAACCAATCAGTATCCTGCGTCATGCCTCCCTCAGTATCCCCTTGGACCACCTGTCCAAAACACTGTCCCTCGTCAGAGGGAAAACTATAACTCTGACAACCACTCTGTCATCCATGTCACCTTGGAAGCCTGGAATGATAACTGTCTCCCGAAGGAGAATGTCGTTATCAAATCCCTAGAACATCCACTTATGTTCTAAAACCGCTTTCGACCTTTCTCCAAGATTGGATCAATACCAACTTATTGCATCCACTGCAAAAACAACATCTAGTGTGGTACTTGACATATCATGATTGACTCAATTGCCTAAGCAAGTGATCTGCCAATCATGCACATCCCTCTCCCCTTTAGTCAGTAAGACACCTTTAGAGAGGGTGACTCCATCACCTGCAGGTACACTACCGTACCTGGAGTCGTCCATTCTAAAACACCTTCAGAATATTGTCTAAGTACCCACATTGGGAAACTACCCAAATCTAGATCTAAAACCATATATCCAGTAACCAGAATGTATGATATAATATCCAAGTTATTTGTGGAGAAACCACTGTGTGACAACCAAAGTATAACCGATCGTAGTATAGGAACATCACTTCCTACTCGGTGTATATCATCCAAATACCAGGACATCATACCCTACTACTTTCTTAATAGATCCATCCCCTATTCTGATGAAGTCAAATCTATGACTGTCATATCAGAAATAGATGATCTATCTCCGCTACATCTGCTTTAGTCTATAAATAGACATAAGCCACTTGTCCACCAATGCTTCCGCTGCTCCCACTGACTACGACAACCCTCTGGCAGAGTCATATACACGTACACTTCTAAAGCTAGTTTAGAACGACGCTATACTCATCCTCCAGCCGGGTCTCGCAGCCTGGAATAACAGCAATGGCAAGTATGGGTAAACAAGAACCTCCCTGTCACCGTCCTTGAGGCTACCGGAGTACCTCTCGGGTGCCTGAGGTTACCCACCGTATCTGCGGAGTGGCCAATGGAATGTCAAACCAAATTGAATCTTAAGGTTCTTATCAAATTTTCAGTAATCGTTTGCGGTTCTGGAATCACTTCCAGTTCTACCATACTCCCACTACTGTTTTCTGAAAAAATCCATTTTTATTAAAACTTTGGTGAGTCTAGAACAATATCACTATTGATTTTCCAGATGGTAGAAAGTCAACCCTCGTCATAGCCTGGGTCAACCTACAAACGACCATTACAGAAACGTGCCTCGAGTTATCCAGAGTCTGGTTTTAAGCATAAGCCGGACAACTCCACGTACCATAACAATGTCAAGATACGAACTGTTCTATATCCAATACAGAAACAAAGGCACTGATTTAATTGAACCAGATACAAATCTTGCAGCTGTCTCCAGTGCATGTCAACTAAATGGATAGAGGCCGATCAGCATCACTCAATTTAGGAGTGCTTCCAATTATGAGTAATCTGAAAGAGAAGCAAGTTCTCTTAATCATTACTATCAACTGAATACCCTACACAAGTATCTACATCTTCGATCACCTTGAATAATCCCGATACTTGCAACATCTGGTTCTCTACTTTATTCATACACCTATGACTTCTCAAAACTCAGACCTTGTGTTTCTACGAAACACTTATCTAAGAACTAGAGAAGTCATAAGTAAACCGAATATAGTACGAGGACCAACCCCTCTATCCTCATGGACACTGGAAAACATACAATACTCTGTATAAGTCCCTTGAGTCTGATAACTCAATCCATGTGTGTCGTAGGTTGAAAACTGTACCTATGGTTAAGAAGAATTACACCGCTGTTTAATACTCCTTACCTAACCATCCATTGATATTAGTAAATGTCATGGACATAATTTCAAAAAGGTATATCTCTACAGATGTATCAATTTGAAATCGGTTCATAACAGCGGATATTCAAAACCAAATATTTGTCGTCCGGCAAACAATCTAGGTGACTTCCTCAAATATAACCGATTACAACGAATCCCGATATAATGAGGATGATCTCCAAATTCCCAATAACTTACTCCCACTCATCATCTGTAAAACAATACAGATGTGAGAATCATACCTGGTAAATACATACCCTGGAGCAAGTGTCTAATTGGGAAATCAGTTTTCTTTTAACAGTACACAGTGAAACTGAAACATTGAAATGTTTCGATGGGGTATCCGGATATTCCTAGTAATGCCTCTTCCATTATCCATATTCACAACTGTAACCATATAATTCTTTGCCATCTCTCCAAATCCCTTTATATGTCTTTAGTCATTACCTTCTGTACACCCTCTTAGGCTAAATGGTTTTCTTCCTTCCCTACCGTTCGGCACCAGCATATGGTTTGGAAGAAAACTATCCAATAAGCATAATGGGTGTACTGTCCTAATCTTAGGAGCACTCGCAATGCGAGAGAATGTGAAGATGAAAGACAATCGAATAAACCTTATTCCTATTTCTCCTGAACCAGAATCCATCCCCGAACTGGAACAAGTTCCTTTCGAGTTCGTATATAACCATACGATGGAGTATCCAATAAACTGTGGATCTTTGTAGTGATACGGTGTGTCATAGAGAAATACAAAGGTGATTTAGGATTGGCTAAGAAATGCTTGGTTTGGTCGTGAATAGCGGTCGCAATTTACTTTGCCCTTTTACTAATCCCTTGATATATCTTTACTTAATACCTTCTGTACACCATCGTTAGGCTAATTGGTTTTCTTCATTCCCTACCGGTCGGCACCTGCCTATGGTTTGGAAGAAGACTATCCAATTTGTGTAATAGGTGTACTATCTCCTAAACCAAGGAGTACTCGCAACCTGAGAGAAGGTAAAAGGAAAAGACAACTGAATAGTCCTATTCATTTCCTCCAGAACCGGAAACCATCCTCGAATAAATTCCTTCGAGTTCGTATATAACCATACGATGGTTTTGTCCAATGGAAGTGGACGTTCGTAGTAATACGGGGTGTCCTGGAGAAAATGGTAAAAGTAAGAGTGGCAATGAGGTTTGCAACTCTGACAATCCAAAAGCCAGAGTTTAAGAAGGTTCGGTTAATTTTGGTCACTGAGTCATAGTCTTAGGGTTGGGTCATGGCCGCTGCCAAAGAGAGAGAGAAAATAAACACTCAGCGTGCACTCTAACCTAGATCAGAATGGTTACCAATTTATCTAATCTGGAAACCTCCCACTGTACCGTCAAATTCACCTCCAAACCTAAAAGAAGAATTAGTCGGGATCACCCGAGCAGTAAACCAACTCATCAGTAGGAATCGGTATCCAACTATCATCTCATGATAACGTGACGAAATCCGCTCACGTTATCACACTCCAGAAGGTATGCGCATATCTGGCAAGTTTCAGTTTCTTTAGAATCTCCCGATGTTATTTTTACCCCATGCTCTTATGACCTTGACTTTGGCCAACAAATCATAAGTCACATGTCAAGTTCTACCCGTCATTCTCCAGGTTAATTTGAACCCACCCGTACCTACCCTTGACTTTGGCCAACAAGGCAGTACGACTGTCCCAAACCAACGCATCTATCTATGCTGCATATGAATACCCAATAGCTACCAAACACTGTGCCTTGACTTTGGCCAACAAACACAGCTTGAATACTATTGACTATCAATATGAAACGACGGAGGGCTACGAATGGTTTCTGGCGAAAACCTTTAACGTAATGAACTTGATATCGTTGAAGGAACCGGATAGCTTTTTAGAAAAAATATAGTGACGAAAACCTTTGCTAAAGAGGTCACTCCCGGTGAAGGGATCTCGGCTTTTTCCCTATAAAATGAGGTGCGGGATATTCCAACTGAATACCGCGATGCAAAGCAAAAGGCAATCGGCTATAGTGAAGTTATTACCCTGATGCAAACTTCTGTCCAAGAGGTCACTCCCGGTGAAGGGATCTCGGTCCTTGCCTCGTCGACTGAGGTGCAGGATATTCCAACTGAATACCACTGTGCAAAACAAAAGTGAACGTCCTTGCAATAACATCTTTTTGAAAAATGTTCCAACAACATCAGAATAGGTTTGTTTAGCTTGCATTGATCCGAATCAATGCAGTCCCATCAATTAATCACACCAATAAAGAACGAAAATAATGATGTACATATATGCCATCCGCATTCGCCACTGGGTCCCGTCATTACCCGTTAGGTTACTTAACTAACGACAGAGCGGGCACTGGACTAGCGCGGATGCAAAACATATACAACATCTACTAGTATATATATCAATATATTATATTCGCTCAAGGCGTGATAAAATGCAACATCACAGAAATGTAATAAGCATCACAGAACAATACAGATATCTGGGATCCCCTGGTTTCATAGTGCCGCTACTGAAACCCGACGTTCCCCTGGTCGTGTGGATAGCTTGTGTAATGAAATCCTAGACCCCTACGGGTGCGGCAAGTTACCCGCCAAAACCTGAAGCGAGGCAGCCCCCTTCAGCAACGTGAATGGACCACCCAGCACTTCACGGAATCCGGTAACTTGGGCACCCCTCCTTGGGTCAACCTGTACCCCCTACGGGTGCGGCAAATAGCCCGCCAATTCTAGAGTGAAGCCCCCTCCGTCTCAACGCCATGAGATGCGGGCCCGTTGCCCTCTAGAACTCGGCTATCCGTGCACCCCACCTTAGGGTAATCCTAGTACAGAAAGTAAAATATACATACAACGGGTACTTCGACCTCAGCCCGGTTGTGCCCCAAAAGAATAATATACAAACATGCAGTGACGGCAGTCCACATGTCGGATGCTCGCCCCGCAATATCAAATGTACATGATAAACCAAATTGTACTACCGTTGCATCCAGGCTATCCCCCACGACCAATCCGCAACATCACAACACAACACAGAACATCAACGTGAATGTCACGTTCGCAAATCCGTCTAAAAGGGCTATAGCAGTTAGACTGGATTTACCGATCAAGTGACATTCACGGTCGCAGATATAATATAAATATTGTGAACTAACATGTTTAAAATTTTCGATCGACTGAATTTTACGAAGTGGTCCCCAAGCACAATTGTAGCACTCAAAAACATCTGGGCCCAAAAAGAATATTCCAAAACCCCCATTTTCAACACAGAGAGCCACTGTAGAAATTTGGTACGGTGTTCACACTTTCTTGCGGCGGAACCGCGGCCAAAACATGGGTTTGGCCGCGGTTCCGCGGTCATACTGTTGGACCACTGTACCTAATTTTTACAGAAAGCTTAAAAACACCTGCTCGTATTTCTGCAACATACAGAAAAAATTTTCGAGCCAAAAAAAATTCGACAGAAAACTGATACTTTGAAAATGTAGTTTTGGGATATTTGTTCGATCGAAGTTTTAAACACACTAGAGCAAGCTAGACTAGGTTAATGGCGTGGCTCTGATACCAGTGTAAGTGCACGGCGGCGCCCCGGCCGTCAATCCGAGGCCAAAATGCGGAAACGATAATTTTACAAAACTTGTAATCCGGCACCACCGCGCACTAAAATCCCGGATCGGACCATTAACCTACTCCTAGCTAACTAGAGAAGGGGTAGAGAGATATACCGAGCGATCCGTGTCCTTCGGTCTTCTCGTCGTCGTCCCGATCTCCCTGTGGAATCTTCGGTCTTCATCTCCTCGTCGGAAGGGCACCACATCGCCGGGTTCTTTTACGGGCTCCCACCTCTGGACCGAGGCAACTCGGGCACGAAGTTGGCGAGTCGACGTGCCTAAGAATTGCTGTAGAATAATGTAGAACTCTTTGTCTCATGGGATTGTAAGAAGTTGCCTTTTTGGTGGAGGAAAAGAACTTTGGGGATATGGAATTTTTTTGTGGCAAGTAGAGAAATGAGATGAAGAAATTTCCCATACAAAAATGAACCTTTCCCTCACTCCCTCAACAGTGGCCGGCCCATCCATGAATGAGTGAGAATTGGAGTGAGAGAAAAGTCAAGGGGGGAGGAAGCTATCTTGCAAGAGAGAGAAAAATGATGATGATGAAATATCATGATCACAACAAACCCTCACTCCAAATCAACCCCATCATCAACAACCATGATTACTCCAAAGGTCAAGCAATCATTGACTAATGAAAAGTCAAGGGATGGTGGGATCATCATGAAACCATCATGATGCAACAATATACAAAGACCACCCCCACAATGCTAATTTGCACAATTGCAAATAAGCTCTCCTCCACCAATTTTCAGCCAAGGAAAGATACAAAGGAAAATGGCTGAAACGGAATGCAAACTGCCAACTTCAGAAAAACGATCCCGTAATAAATTACAGGAAAACCCCGCTACTGTATATACATACCCGCATTTGTATTCCGACCGAATACAAATGCAATGAGACAAAATCTACACTGTACAATACTATGATCTGGCTTAAACCAAAGCCCGCTAGTATTATCCGTCCGATCATGATCCGTGCAATACCGCACGTATCTGATCGAACCCTGTCATATCTCCATACGGCCTCTACAGCGTTTCGCTCGAAACTTGAGAAAACGGTCTGTGGGGGACTCTAAAGACTCGTCAATACTTTGGATGTGGATTTAACCACTAGCACATCAGAGGTATTAGCCATACGTAATGGGCTACCAGGTATTGACCAAAAGGGACGTCGATGAGCGAACTCATCCTGACACCCTACTGAGCATATCAGTGAGAATATCCGTACAGTCCGGTCCGTTCGTCTATGAGCATCGCATGGCGGGCCTAGGGGGTTGGTAAAAGTCAGACCCCCAAAAGCGGTACAAGTCGTGTCGGAGTGTCTCCCAGAACACCCTGAGATACTACTGGAATACCTACCAGTAAATCTCCTTCCTTGGCCAAGGACTTCGTGTAATGGCTCTCCTAGACACAGCGCGACCTCACCCCCAATACCGGGAGAGACGAACCCCTGCAGATCCGTTCACTGCCTCCATGTGGCTCGGGAATGTACCCAACTAAAACCTGTTTGCACGTCTCCTTTGAGCGTGGTAGGGTAGTAATCAAAGTACAGTGGGAACTCACACGAGACAAATGACGATCTCAGGTCGATGAACTAACCTGTACACATGTCACCAGGAAACTGCTATCTGACGTCAGGTATAAGACCAACTAGCATGTTCCCGGCGAGTCCTGTCCGATGTACTCATAACCCAATGAGCACCTGTATACATCTTAGGTGAACCAACTGACACCAGTGGCTTGTGAGACCAACCACTGCCCCTCATCGGGGTCTTAACTGTATACACTAGTCTACTCTGGAGTATCGATGCCCTGTCTCGAAACTCCCACGACTAGGGACCTTTTAAGGATGTGCTTATAGACTACCAGCTCCCACGTATATGATCGCCCTCATACTGCTGGCAGTCAAACAAGAATCCTAGGGGCTCTATCAACGCACAATAGTGACCCGTAAGGTCACCTAAAGCAGTACACGATGATAAAGATAAACCAGATAGCATACTATCATCTTGAGTAAGATTGTCCTATCGGGATAGGTCCTCCATCAATCATTGCAATTACGTGCCTGTGATCCAATAATTGACTCTGAGGGCACTATCTCCAACACATCTTTAGGTTTCTTTTAGTTTCATTAATCTCATTAATGAAGTCCCATTTTATTATGCTTCACAAGCATCGCATTTGAAACGAAATCTGCAATATAAAATATATCTCATATATATAATATAAACATTCATCTCAGGCAGTAATATGATCTCATCACAGAACATTGCAGCAGAAGAACATATATGAAATATTGGATATACTAGGAAGTCCGTGTTTTCAATACGAGCCTGTATAAAACACGGATTCCATGGTCGCGATGAATAGCCAAACCCACATCCCTAGACCCCTACAAGAGCGACAAGCAACACTGCCAATTCTAGGGTTAGGAGACCCGGTCTCGACTCCTCGAGATGGTCTCCCACTGGACCCCAAAACTCGGTTACTTGTTCTCCCTGCCTTGGGTCTACCTAATGCGGAAAAGTAAATAATATACAATGGTGACATCATCCTCATCCCGGAAGTGCCCCAATAAAAGAATATTACATACAAATGAATTTTACATTAATGAAAAAAAAAACTCTCATCTCACATAAAACCCCCGGCTATTCAAAACGCGACGATCCAATATAACATATCACAGCAACACATAATATCTCATATCATCAACGTAAGAAAGTATGCGTATCCCGATTGTCGTTGATGTATAGCAACGAAGCCGGCGATACACCACATACTACGCTTACGGTCACAGAAAAGAATATGTAAAACTACAACAGTTGGAATCCGCAACCTCCTTAGACATCGCATGCCTAACCAAATGAATTCCTTAGACATCGCATGCCTAACAATTATAAACCCCGCATTTTAGTCTCATTATCGAAAACTCTTTTCAATATCATGTCGGGCAATTCAACAAGATTACTGACATCCTGATCGAATGCTCGTCGCAAACTTTAGTAGACGGCCGCACCCCCGGATGCCGTCGATGAAGTGCACTAAGGCGGAAAACCGCTGCCGCGAGCACCCGAACGGATGCTTTTGGCGACGGGGTTCTCCTACAGTCACTTGGTCGGGGCTATGGGGCGTGGCTATCTATTAAGTTTATCCGGCGAGTATCCGCGTACGCTAGGTGATTGCGACGGACTTTTGATCACATCAAAATTCCGTGGCAACCGATCAATTTGAGACTAAACTGCTAGATTTATAACATTCAAATTAGTTATCTCATAACTACCTGTGGATTCCAAATATTGTATCACATTCCAGATAAATAGACAATGTTTAACTTTCCGCTCGATTAATCAAACACCCATGATTTCCCTAATATATCTCAACACTTGAAATTAGTTTAAAAACATCCATCACATACCACTGTACCGATGGTCCAGCCGTAGAAGGGTCAAGCCAACGCCTCACATGTGGCACGCCGTACTGCCCCAAACCCTAAGGTTTAGAGGCAGTTCAAGACGATCACATAATCGAGTTAAGGTTTGTTGTCTTCTAGAGGTTCCACCGCGTTACTTACATGACTTTACAAAAGTTTCAAACACGAGAAAAAAATCTAACTTTTGAAAATTTTCCGACAGGGGAAAAAGTGAGTTATTGATATCCGTTCGAACTTTTTAACAGTTTCTAAAAATTACCTGGACAAACTAAGCAAAGTTAAATTATCCGATCGAATCAACGAGTCCCCAATACAAACCCAGAAAACTCAACGCTTGAGTGGAATTAAAAAATTCCCAGAAAAAAATGACCAGAAAGGACCAAAGAATAAATATATGAAGTTCCAGGGACTAATTCACAATTTTGGCCGCGGAACCGCCGCCAAACCCTTGGTTTGGCCGCGGTTCCGCGGTCATATGAGCGAATTAGTGGGCCGTACTTCACAGTAATTCTTAGTTTTTCCTGATTGTTTTTCTGAGTATTTTTAATACTGAAAAAATCACATTTTTAGAAAATGTACAGAGAGGGGTATAAACCGGGTATTCGGAGTTCGATCGGACTTTAAATTTCGCCTAGACTTCGCCTAAAGCTCTAGCTTGGCTCTGATACCACTGTAGGGTTGCTAGGCATGCTCATAAGGTTCTACGAGACATCAACCATGTCCGATTAAAATTTTAGCCGTGCCGAACAACCCGAAGCCGGATCTTTAAACTAAAGTTTAGGCGAAAACTAGCTTGTTAAACTCTTTAACACTAAGTGAGAGGGATTACAACCTTTGTAGATCCGGTCCTTCACTTCTTAAGCTCCGTGTTGAGGTCCCTTCGCTGCGATCATCGTGTTCCGGACTCTCGAGAGGCTTTACGAAAAGAAAGATGCAGTCTTGCTTCCGATCTTCGATAACATAGATGATCTACCTTGAAGTTTCGTTAACACAAGCTATCACTCATGAAATGATGTGAACACCCTCATCTAAATGGAAAGGATAGATGAGAATGATGAAGTAGGATTTTTGCTCTCATTTATAATATTTTTCTCACTCACTTTCATCACAAAAGCAAAACTAGAAAACTTTTTCAAGAAGGAACTCAAGGAAAGAAGAAGAATGAATCCTTTTGTGATGAATAATGAATTATTATAGTGGTTACAAATCTAACCAAAGTTTAAGCATGAAGGAGTTAACCCATGTAGAGAATTGACTAGAGTTAATGGTTTGGATTGAGTTAACAAAATATCTAGCTAAAAACAAAGTCAAAGCTTCATGAAGCTTCATGGAAGCTTCATGCAAAAGCTAACCCTAATCCAAACCCTAACCTAGTTTAAACCCTAAACCATTATTAAATTTGTAACCATAACATGTTACAATATTATATATCACATATACAATATATTTTGTAACAATAGAAAATAATACAATTAACATATATCGAATATATATCAAGGTATTATCCCGTGAGAAAATGAATCTTTTAGTGAGCTAATATTAGTTAATGTAATTTAGTATATCATATATATTATTATACATTAAATTATCGAATTAACACTTGATCCGAACAAAAGCTATATCGCATATAACCGACTAATACGATGACTCGGCTATATCACATATACCCGTCCGATATCTCATATCGCGAGAATCCAATACGGTATCACATACTGCATTATCCTCGGTCCCGCACATATCACATATGTGCTCCTACTCCGTTTTTCCTGAGCCAAGAAACCTCTGTGTAGGACTCTAAAGAATCATCAATATGCCGACAGTAGGTGATGATCATATCAAACACCCACAAGCAGCAAGTGGTCAGCTAAACGTAACAGCCACCCAGGTATCGAGCGCTCAGAAGATCAATAAGCAAGCATGTACATTCTCCTGTGAATCCAAACAGTAACACTCCCTTACAGTCCGGTCTCGTCGTCTGATATGTCGCATATCTCGCCTAGGAGTGGTAAACGTCAGACCCCAGTAGCTCGATAAATCGTGTCGATATGAGGTCTATAACAGTTCGAGAAACTACTGATAACACTTACCAGTAAATCTCAGCAACCCTGGCCAGGGATTTCCGGTTATAACCAATCGAACACATCACAACATCAACTCCCTATACCGGGAGAGACGAATCCCCTCCTATCGCTCATTGCCTCCATGTGATTCGGGACTGTACCCAAAAGCCACCTTTTTGCATGCCCTCTTGGACGTGGTATGATGGAAATCAAAGCACAGTGGGAATCACACAAGACTTTATGACGATCTCGGGTCAACAGACTACTCTGTACTAGTGTCACCGGAGAACTGCCATCTGACGTGAGGGATAATACCATCTGGGAGTTCTCGGCGAGTCCGTCCAGTGTACCCAGTCTCCACTGAGCACCCATACACCATCCTTGATGTCAAACACCGATGAATATGGGATCATCCATCGCCCATCATATGGGTCAAGATGCGTATATGCTAGTCTACTCTGGTGTATCGATGCCCTGTCTCGATACACCCTCGACTAGGAATAGTTATAGGATGTACTCGTCGACTACCGTGGCCCCACTAGTATGATCTCATCATAGTCCTAGTAGTTGAGTACATATCCTAAGGGCTTTATCAACATGTAACATAGAGACAATCAGAATACATGTTAAGATAAAGTACAACCAGATAGAATACTATCATGTCGAGCAAGAAAGTCCTCCCTATATATGTCCAAGCATCCATTACAATATACATCGTATGTACAGTAATGGCCTCTAGGGCATACATATAACTAACAAATAATATGCAAGAAGTATCACAATAATGAATACAATGTCTAAACTAGCACAGTAATGATAAGTCGAGACTATCAGCTAACAGGAGATATCAATCAATTAATATTCTTTAAAGTGTACGTGACATGGCAATTACCGATGATGATGTGTGTGAGCCGGCAAGTAAGTGTATGTGGAACATACGCATCATCGGTAATGGTGCTGGTGTCCTGGCAGCATGATCTCAATATTAACATATGAAAACATAATATAAGCATGCAATGCGATGCGAACAACAATAATATGCGGGAGCTGAATAAAAAACAAAAAGATAACTAATCTGCATTTATATAAATATGAGTCATCCAGGTTTGCCATTTGAAATAACACGAATCGTGGTGTTTTGAAAATAAGGGCTACGGTGCTTTTAAGAAAAGATACTTCCTTTGAAATATCCGTAGAATCCTTTGCCCTGTCCTAAAAATACTCACGATTCGTTAGTTTTGAAATAGGTATGACTCAAGTCTAATCTATCATGTACATGTAAAATACCGGACTAAACTAAACAGGTTGATCGAAAGGTAAGAAAACCGCCTAACATCTGAGTCGATACATATATATATATATATATATATATATATATATATATATATAACAGTCGGTGATCCCGCCTCAATAGTATCCCATACGATACAATTTCTATAATATGACATCCTCAAGACAAAAGTGCAGATCTATCATCAATTCACAGCTCGTACGGTAAATCCATCATACGACATCCCAAATCTGGGTACGGGTCAATGTCACATCTATCACATTTTTCATCTGGTATCCTCTTTTGTTAGTGTATATGCCCTAAAGGCCATTACTGTATCATACTAGTATTTATATTACTTAATGGAAGCTTGGGATATTCACCTTGTATTGACAATCTTGCTCAAAATGGTAGTATGCTACTTGGTTTGTTTCTACTTTAATATGTGCATGTGTTTCTTTTAGCATATCGCTTATACATATTAGTAGAGCCCTTAGGATCTTTGCTTGATTACCAGCGTTGTGATGGCAGTCACACTAGTGGGGGCTGGGTAATCTACAAGCACATCCTTATGCAGGTCCCTAGTCGCAGGACTATCGAGACAGGGCATCGATACTCCGGAGTAGACTAGCGTATGCGCTTCTCATCCCAGTGTGGGAGACGGTCTGTCCCACAGCCGTCAGTACGTCGTACTTGAGATAGTATGCGGGTGCTCGTTAGGTTATGAGTACACTGGACAGGACTCGTCGGGAACTGTTGGTTGGTACTATACCTATCGTCAGTTATCAGTTCCCAGGTGACATGAGTACAGCTTATCCGCTGACTTGACACTGACACTTCGCCTCGAGTGTGTTCCCACTGTACTTTGATTACTACCCTACCACGGCTCAAAGGAGTCGTGCAAACAGGTAGTAGTTAGGTGCAGTCCCGAAGCACTTGGAGGCAGTGACGGTTAGACAGGATTCGTCTCTCCCGGTATTGGGGGTTGACATCGCCCTGTGTCTAGGAGAGCCATTACACGAGTAGTCCCTGGCCAGGGCAAGCGAGATATACTGGTAGGATTCCAGTGTTATCTCAGGGTGTTTTGGGCTTCACTCCGACACGACTTGTACCGCTATTAGGGGACAGACGTTTACCGCCCCCCTAGGCCCGCCATGCGATGTATCAGACGAACAGACCGGACTGTACGGAGACTGTCACATTCAGGCTCAGTAGGAGTTCAGATGGGTTTCACCTCGTCAGTTTTCTTGTCGGCATCTACCTGGGGACCGTTACGCACAGCTAGTGCAGCTTGCGGTCTGTGGTTAAACCCACTGCCAGCGTAGTGTCGAGTCTTTAGAGTCCCACACAGAAAGCTATTCTCCTTTAGGCAAAAGAGTAGAGGTCGCATGGTTTTGCGACAGGTCGCATGGTTTTGCGACAGGGTTCGGTCACATCCGTGCACTTATGCACGTACAGTGTCCGGACAGTTAACACTAGCGGCCTTTGGTTTAAGCCAGATCCTAGTGTACGTTTTGGGATTGGTTTTATCCAGTATGTATTCGTGTTCCTCGGAACGCGGATGCGGGTGTGTATGCACAGTTGACGGAGAGACAGAGGCAGAGGATTCTCATTAGGGTTGTTGACCGTTGACTGTTGACTATTGACATTTTGCTCAACCCTAATCAGAATATGATATGTAATTAACAATAATATTAATTAAGTATTATAGTGACATGGTTGTTGAGGGGTTGACTTTGTTGACTTGTTGACTTTGTTGACCGGTTGACTAGGTTGGACTAGTTGACTATCATGATGACAATGGCTATCATTTCATGGCAAAGACTTTTGCTTGCTTGTTCTCTTGTGCAAAATGAGTGCATGAAATGATATGGCTATTGTAGCTTAAACTATCACTAATACTTGATTGCTATTATTGGTTATGATGGTTTTGGATTATGAGAGCCAAGAGAGAAAAGTCTTGCTCATTTTTTCATTTCCTTTCTCTCGCTTGTGTTCTTGAGCTCTCATCTTCTTCCTCTTGCTCTATCTCTCTTTAGTCTATGGTTCACTTGTCTCATGTGTTGAGAACCAAGAACCATAGAGAAAAATCCCAACACACTCTCCTCTACTCACTCTAGTTCACAAGGTTTAGCAAACCGAGTGAACTAGTTTCTTCAAAGTTCGAAGAAGAAGCCAAAGGTAGAAGCTTTCGGGTGGATCGATCTTCGGCGAAATGAGACGACGGGGTGAAGCCTATCCGGACAACCATCGAGTGTAGAAGACGATGGAGTTCAAGAAAGAAAGGTATAACCCCCTAACCGAATGTTAACAACTCTTAGTTAGGTTGTTAGGTAGCTAAATTTAACAAAGATCCGGTTTTGAGTCGATGTTATCGCCTCTAGAAAATTGTTTTTCATCAAATTCCGCATGCCCGGAAGTACCGGGAGAGGTAGCATGGACTTACAGTGGTATCAGAGCCCAGTTAAATACTACCTAACATGTTAGCATAGTAACTAGAAATTCGATCGGAGAAAAAGTCGCGAAATACACCCTGATATCAAACTTGCTGTCGATTTTTAAAGTGCTATAAAAGTAATAAATCATGCTTCAAAAATCGACTCGGGGTTTTGATAGTGCACTGAAGAAAAACGAGCTAGAGAGCTCATCAAAGCGCCGCGGAAACGCGGCAATAGCTTGCTATTGCCGCGGTTCCGCGGCCAATATAACTCTTCTGTGGATTTTCTTCATTGTAGTTTGTTCAGTGGGGGTATTTTGGGAATTTTGGTATATGTTTTTTCAGCCCAGATTTTCCAGAAAGAAAATTTTGTTTTTAGGGCTTTAAAAACGGTATTTTGATCGAGTTTCTTATGACTTAAGCTGACGGGTTTATTTCTGTGATGTGATATTTGTATCGAACGTCTGCTAATCGCTATATGTCGATTAGTGGGGGTTATACAAATCTGTGATCTGTAATGTTATTGGTATGTGTATATGAATTCATTGGATTGTCGCGGGTGAATAGCCGGGGGTTGTGAGACGAGAGTTTTCTTTTCTTTCAATTCATGTAAATTTGTAAATTGATGTAATAATTATTTATATGGCCGCACAACCGGGTCGTGGTTGTAGCCGTCATTGTATAATTTCTTTTTACTGTTTTTGTTCCTAGGATAGACCCATGGAGGGGGTGCACAACTACCGGGTATCCCGAAGTGCCGAGTGGCCTACTCACGGAGTTGAGGGAGGTTGCTTCGCTTCGGGTACTTGGCGGGTAGTTTGCCGCACCCGTAGGGGTCTTGGGTGGGGTATTGGCTATTCACCGCGACCGTGTAATCTGCTTTTCGTTACAGGCTCGTACGAATTGCGGGTTCCTAGTATATCCAATGTGTTCATCTGTGATCTGAAATGGCTATCATTGCAATATATCTATATATGATATTATTTAGGCGTTGCTTATGTTTTACAGCCGCGCTAGCCCAGCCCCCGCTCTGTCGTTAGTTAAGTAACCTAATGGGTAATGACGGGGCCCTGTGGCGAATGCGAATGGCATAAGCGTACGTCATATTTTGGTTGTTTTCTGCAATGGTAGGATTAAATGATGGGACACATTAAAAGAACTAATGCAAGAATATCACGCATTAAAAGAACTAATGCAAGAAAATAAACCAAGTAAATGTCGTCGGAACACTTTCGAAAAACCACTCGGTTCTTTTCAAAACCAACTTTTAAATGCGGAGTTTGAGTCACTCCTTTTAAAAGCTATCATGGTTACATCAATTATATCAAGTTCACTACGTTCACGGTTTCGCCAAAACCATTCGTAGCCCTCCGTCGTTTCAGTTAAATATTCAGTAGTATTCAAGCTATGTATTTTGACCTTCGCCAAGGCATAGTGATTGGTAGCTGCTGAATGTTTATCTGTAGCATAGATATATGCGGTTGTTTGGGACAGTCGTACTACCATTTTGGCCTTCGTCAAGGGTATGTACGGGTGGGTTCAAATTAACCTGGATAATGACGGGTAGAACTTGACATGTGACTTATGATATTTTGGCCTTCGTCAAGGTCATAAGAGCATGGGGCAAAAATCCACATCGAGAGTTTCAAAAGAACTGAAACTTGCTAGTGTTGCATACCATTTGGAGTGTGATGATTCTGGTAGGATTCCTTCAGTTTCATTACGCGATGATATTTGGATCCCGATCCTACTGTGAGTATATGCTACTCCTCGGGAAATTTCTCACTTAACGATCAATGCTATAAACCAAGTAGGTGTCTAGAAAGGTGTTAGCGGGGTTACGCCCCCAGGGAAAAGAGATTCTTAAATTAAGGAACTTCGCGAAAGCGTTGGAAAACCTCCCTCGAAGTACCGACACCAGCATGGCCGAACGGTTAAGCAAGTATTGTACGGTGAGATTGATCCTGACTAATTCTTCCTTTTTGGTTTGAGGAGGGATTCGAGAGACAGTGGGAGCCATCCTGTTTAGACAAACTAAAAAACACTCTAAACTTGCAAGAGCATCATGCTGAGTGTTTTCTTCTCTCTCTCTTAATTGCAGCGACCAAGTGACCGCACCTAGGTTACATCTAGATAATAAAATGACTGAACCTAACTGTTATGACTGGCAAAGGTCTGTCCAGATGTCCATTGCCCATGACAAGCTGGGACACCTCTTAAATAATCAAACCCATGCCGTCTCAGGTCCAGTTTCCCCTGTCACGGATATTTACATCCGTAGGACATCGGAAAAGGATTGTGCGAAAGCCAAGTGCCTCGTGTTAGCCTCAGTTGATGGTGTAAGCCAGAGGCAGCACGAGAAGATGGACTCAGTTTCTATCTTCCTCCATAACAAAGTTTTATATGGAAAGCAATCTCGTATCGCAAGATATAAGACCTCGAACGAATTTCTTCAAGCGAGGTTGGCTGTCGGGTCATCTGTAGGGGGCAACGTCCTTGCATAGACCAGATCTTATGAGCTCACGGACCTGAAGACCACGTTGAAGAACAAGTCAAGTACTGACTTGATTCTACAGTCCCTGCCCTCTGGTTATACCCTGAAGGAAACCAGGGAAGAAGAAGGAAAAGGAAGGGCAAAAGTTTTGGGACTGGATATAGTTAAAGCGGGACGTTCCTATTGTAACGGGAATGAAGATTGGCAGAAGGATTGCAGGGCTTGCAAAGCCAGTAGCCAGAATTCGAAGCATGTTGTGTCTTCGGCTTCGAGTGTGTTTGTAATTGAGAACTGTATGTCAGTTAACCCTACTTCCTGGGTATTGGATACCGGATCAGGGTCTCATATCTGTAATTCGTTACAGGCTCTGAGAAACCGTAGGGTTATCAGGAAAGGTGATATGACTCTCAGGGTTGCTAACGGAATGAGCATGGATGCTGAATCCGTAGGGGAATATCACCTTGGACTGACAACTGGGCAGATATTGATTCTGCGTGACTGTTTGTATGTACCAGGTGCGACTTGTAACATCATATCTGTATCCTTACTTTCTAAGGAAGGATATGATTTTACTTTTGTAAGCGATGTAGTAAACATCCACCTAAATCAAGTACTGATTAGATCAGGTACATTAAATAACGGTATATACGTATTGAATCAAGCTTAGATATTCAGTGTCCAGAACATACTTAAAAGAAAGTCTCCAGAATTAAATCAGGCTTTCTTATGGCATTGTAGACTGGGTCACATCAATGAGACACGGTTAACAAAGTTACATAAAGAAGGATACCTGGATTCGTTCGAGTACCAGTCTTATGCCACTTGTGAATCTTGTCTCATGGGAAAGATGACAAAGACTCCGTTCACTGGACACGGAGTAAAAGCGAGCGAGCTATTGGGACTCATACACAGTGATGTGTGTGGTCCAATGTCTACACATGCGTGAAGCGGTTATTAATACTTCATTACTTTCACAGATGATTTCTCCAGGTATGGACATGTCTTCTTAATGAAGCACAAATCCGAGGCCTTTGAGAAATTTTGGGAATACAAGAATGAAGTTGAAAAACAAACAGGCAAAAGTATTAAGACACTGAGATCTGATCGAGGTGGAGAATACTTGAGTGCCGAGTTTCTGGACTACTTAAAAGAGAATGGAATTCTCTCTCAGCTTACTCCTCTATACACACCACAACACAACGGTGTATCGGAAAGGCGGAATCGGACCCTATTGGATATGGTTCGTTCCATGATGAGTAAGGCTGAGTTGCCACAATCCTTCTGGGGTTATGCACTAGAAACAGCTGCATATCTCTTGAACAAGGCTCCAACCAAGACTGTGCGTACCACCCCATATCAGATGTGGAGTGGGCAGAAACCCTGTCTTAACTACCTAAAGACATGGGGATGTCCAGCTTTTGTTAAAAAGCAGCATGCGGACAAACTCGAGGCACGCTCAGTACTGTGTAAGTTTGTGGGATACCCAAAGAACTCCAGGGGGTATTTTTTCTATTACGCAGAGGAACAAAAGGTTTATGTTTCTCGTCATGCCCACTTTCTGGAACATCAGTATCTAGAAAAAGGAATAAGTGGGAGCGCAATAGAACTGGAAGAAATTCCAGAACCACAAGCTATTACTGAAACCTTGGAAGAACCAGAAGTTTCAGGAGAACCGGACATTCCTGCGCCACTCCGCAGGAGTAGTAGGCAGTCTCAACCGCCCGAGAGATACTACGGTTTTCTCATAGATGGGGATAGAGAGGATTGCACCATGGATTATGGTGAGCCTACTAGCTTCCAGCAAGCCATTCAGACCGGTGACTCGGTAAAATGGCTGGATGCAATGCGGACCGAAATGGAGTCCATGTACACCAACAAAGTTTGGACTTTGGACTTTGCTCCAGAAGGGGTGAAACCCGTAGGCTGCAAATGGATCTTCAGAATGAAGATTGGTGTAGATGGGCAGGTTGAAACCTATAAAGCTAGGCTCGTTGCAAAGGGTTTTCGTCAAAGACCTGGTTTGGACTATGACGAGACCTTTTCTCCGGTAGCCATGCTTAAATCCATTCGGATCCTTCTTGCCATTGCTGCCTTCCACGATTATGAGATCTGGCAGATGGACGTAAAGACGGCTTTCCTAAATGGAAATTTGGAAGAGTGCGTCTATATGGATCAGCCAGAGGGATTCATTCAAGGTGGGAGCAGCGGTAAAGTGTGCAAGTTGCTCAAGTCTATCTATGGACTCAAGCAGGCATCGCGGAGTTGGAACATCTGCTTTGATGATACTGTCAAAGAATTCGACTTTGTCAAAAACCCAGATGAACCATGCATTTACAGTAAGATTGTAGGGAGAAATGTGGTATTCCTCGTCTTGTACGTCGATGACATTCTCCTAATAGGAAATGATATTCCTATGCTACAGTCAGTCAAAGAAATCTTGTCGTAGAGGTTCTCCATGAAGGACCTGGGCGATGCCAACTACATTCTGGGGATCCAGATCTATCGTGATAGATCTAAGAGGATGTTGGGACTTTCACAGTCAAGGTACATCAACACCATACTGAAACGATTCAGTATGGAAGATTCCAAGCGCGGTAATCTACCGGCTTGTCACGGAATCACCCTCTCCAAAGAGATGTCTCCCAAGACTGATTTGGAAAGGGCTCGCATGTCATCAATACCCTACGCATCTGCGGAAGGCTCTATTATGTATGTGATGTTGTGTACCAGACCAGATGTAGCATAAGCATTGAGCGTTGTAAGCCAGTATCAGTCGAACCCAAGGGAGAAACACTGGATAGCAGTAAAGAACATTCTCAAGTACCTGAGAAGGACTAAGGAGATGTTCTTGGTGTATGGCGGAAAAGACCTCCAGATTGAGGCCTTTGCTGACTCCATCTTCCAGAGTGACAAGGATGACTCCAAGTCCATGTCGGGTTATGTCTTTACCTTCAATGGAGGGGCGGTTTGCTGGAAGAGTTCCAAGCAAGACACCGTTGCTGACTCAACCATGGAAGCGGAGTACATTGCTGCTTGCGATGCCGCAAAAGAAGCTGTCTGGATGAAGAAGTTCCTTACGGAACTTCAGGTGGCTCCTACCAGTGTTGATCCAATACCGCTGTATTGTGACAACAACGGCGCTATAGCTTTAGCGAAGGAACCCAGGTCCCATCAGAAGTCCAGGCATATTTTGAGGCGGTACCACCTGATCAGGGAGATCGTTGATCACCGGGAGATCGAGGTGAAGAGAGTAAATACGGAAGATAACACTGCTGATCCACTCAGGAAGGCCTTACCCCAGACTCAGTTCGAGCGGCTGATCGAGATGATAGGTCTTCGATACGCCAGTACATGGCCTTAGTGCAAGTGGGAGATTGTTAGTGTATATGCCCTAGAGGCCATTACTGTATCATACTAGTATGTATATTACTTAATGGAAGCTTGGGATATTCGCCTTGTATTGACAATCTTGCTCAAAATGGTAGTATGCTACTTGGTTTGTTTCTACTTTAATATGTGCATGTGTTTCTTTTAGCATATCGCTTATACATATTAGTAGAACCCTTAGGATCTTTGCTTGATTACCAGCGTTGTGATGGCAGTCACACTAGTGGGGGCTGGGTAATCTACAAGCACATCCTTATGCAGGTCCCTAGTCGCAGGATTATCGAGATAGGGCATCGATACTCCGGAGTAGACTAGCGTATGCGCTTCTCATCTCATTGTGGGAGACGGTCTGTCCCACAGCCGTCAGTACGTCGTACTTGAGATAGTATGCGGGTGCTCGTTAGGTTACGAGTACACTAGACAGGACTCGTCGGGAACTGTTGGTTGGTACTATACCTATCGTCAGTTATCAGTTCCCAGGTGACATGAGTACAGCTTAGTCCGCTGACTTGATACTGTCACTTCGCCTCGAGTGTGTTCCCACTGTACTTTGATTACTACCCTACCACGGCTCAAAGGAGTCATGCAAACAGGTAGTAGTTCGGTGCAGTCCTGAAGCACTTTTAGGCAGTGACGGTTAGACAGGATTCGTCTCTCCCGGTATTAGGGGTTGACATCGCGCTGTGTCTAGGAGAACCATTACACGAGTAGTCTCTGGCCAGGGCATGCGAGATATACTGGTAGGATTCCAGTGTTATCTCAGGGTGTTTTGGGCTTCACTCCAACACGACTTGTACCGCTATTAGGGGACTGACGTTTACCGCCAGCCTAGGCCCGCCATGCTATGTATCAGACGAACAGACCGGACTGTACGGAGACTGTCACATTCAGGCTCAGTAGTAGTTCAGATGGGTTTCACCTCGTCAGTCTTCTTGTCGGCATCTACCTAGGGACCGTTACACACAGCTAGTGCCGCTTGCGGTCTGTGGTTAAACCCACTGCCAGCGTAGTGTCGAGTCTTTAGAGTCCCACACAGAAAGCTATTCGCCTTTAGGCAAAAGAGTAGAGGTCGCATGGTTTTGCGACAGGTCGCATGGTTTTGCGACAGGGTTCGGTCACATCCGTGCACTTATGCACGTACAGTGTCCAGACAGTTAGCATTAGCGGGCTTTGGTTTAAGCCAGATCCTAGTGTACGTTTTGGGATTGGTTTTTTCCAGTATGTATTCGTGTTCCTCGGAACGCGGATGCGGGTGTGTATGCACAGTTGACGGAGAGACAGAGGCAGAGGATTCTCATTAGGGTTGTTGACCGTTGACTGTTGACTTTTGACTTTTTGCTCAACCCTAATGAGAATATGATATGTAATTAACCATAATATTAATTAAGTATTATAGTGACATGGTTGTTGAGGTGTTGACTTTGTTGACTTGTTGACTTTGTTGACCGGTTGACTAGGTTGGACTAGTTGACTATCATGATGACAATGGCTATCATTTCATGGCAAAGACTTTTGCTTGCTTGTTCTCTTGTGCAAAATGAGTGCATGAAATTATATGGCTATTGTAGCTTAAACCTTTACTAATACTTGATTGCTATTATTGGTTATGATGGTTTTGGATTATGAGAGCCAAGAGAGAAAAGTCTTGCTCATTTTTTCATTTCCTTTCTCTCTCTTGTGTTCTTGAGCTCTCATCTTCTTCCTCTAGCTCTCCCTCTCTTTAGTCTATGGTTCACTTGTCTCATGTGTTGAGAACCAAGAACCATAGAGAAAAATCCCAACACACTCTCCTCTGCTCACTCTAGTTCACAAGGTTTAGCAAACCGAATGAACTAGTTTCTTCAAAGTTCGAAGAAGATGCCAAAGGTAGAAGCTTTCGGGTGGATCGATCTTCGGCGCAAGGAGACGACGGGGTGAAGCCGATCCGTACAACCATCGAGTGTAGAAGACGATGGAGTTCAAGAAAGAAAGGTATAACCCCCTAACCAAGTAGTTAACAACTCTTAGTAAGGTTGTTAGGTAGCTAAGTTTAACAAAGATCCGGTTTTGAGTCCATGTTACCGCCTCTAGAAAATTGTTTTTCATCAAATTCCGCATGCCCGAAAGTACCGGGAGAGGCAGCATGGACTTACATCTTTATCAAATATCATGATCAGGGGTACTGATCTACGTCTAGTACAATACTGATACCATATATGTATATGCATGCGTGTGTATGAAAACACCATGTCGAAAGGACCCGCTAAAACATCATGTCGTATCTCAAATACGAACCATGTCACATCACCGATCTCACGGCCTCAAGCCCAATCTCATCGACTCATCTCCAATCCCAAGTACTATCCTCATCATCCAGTATATGTATATGTGTATATATATATATATAGTCCCATACCCATGTGTATATATATATATATATATACATATCCCCATATACGCATAAATAAAAATAAATGTATGCATGTGTGTGTGTGCATGTGGGTGTAATCTCAAATCTAGGGTTTTGCAACTAACACTAAACTAATCCACGAACATATAACCCTATCATGATAGCAATAATCATATAATAACATATATATATACGTGTGTATACGAATTCGTATACCACACAACGAAACTGCGGGGGTGCTATACGCCATCCACCCGACTTCCCCCGTAGATATATATCTACTCACATTGATCTTGCTTGCCGATGTCGATGTCGCCATCCTCTTCTTCATCGTCTCGAATCAACGTGGGATACCTACACATTATAACGTATCGTGCGGCATTAAAATCCAAATCAAAGCCAAAACGACGCATGAAACTCACATAGGTCAAAACCTATGGTTAGCTCTCGCAAATCTACCCGATATCACTCGATATAGACGTACAAACGTCAAGTGATCGAGATAAAACACAAAAACTAAAATCCAGAATTCAAAATACGCAAAACCATATCCCGAATCAAAACAGCAACTTGAGAAAGCGGTCCCAGATTTGGATTAAGGTGAAAACAATGCTCCCAAACAACACTGGGTGTTATATAGTGTGAATATGACCTACTGAAGAAACCTGGGCCCTAAACCCCACCCCATGGCCGGCCACATACCCATAGGATCCAGCCTCCTCGGTTTTAGTGTCGTGGATATGGTTCGTTTAGGTTCGGTGGTCTCGTAGTGCTCTAAATAGGTCTCTGAAGTTGTTTGCTTTTCATGTTTTGGTCTCGGGTCACTCCAGATTTCCCTGCACCAACTAAAACTCACAAAAGCGACATTTACAGTTTTCTGTTTTTCCGTATTTTGGGTTTCACGATTGGTATATGTGTTTGGTCTGGGTTTCCAACACTTAGGGGTGTTTTCTAGTCACTACTACCCTCATAAACAACATCACAACTCAAGAATCCCACAATCCTCTCTAGAAATCTTCAAAGTTCACCAAATCTCACAAAATCACAACTAAACACATATAAATACAAAGGTGAATGAAAAACTACACAAATGGTTAAGGGATTACCTCATTTAGCACCCATGAATCCCCTAGAGCACCAAAATGCAAACTTTCTTGGTCTAAAGTGTAGCTTGTGAGCTTGTGCACAATATTTGTGAAATGGGAGTGGGGTTTTGGGTTGTTTTTGGGTGTGTTTGTGGTGATTTGAGGAGGGGGAGATGAGGACAGCAGCAATGAGGAAATGAAGGGAGAAAATGATGAAGGAAGAAGAAGGGAACAAATGGGCACGGCTCTCTCTTGACCCCTCACTTTCTCTCACTTGCCCATACTTCACTTTTTTTTTTGTTTTCCTTTCTTTTTCTTTTCTTTTGTTTTCTTTTCTATTATCTTTAAATTCAACAACCATACATGAAACATGAAGAAATGCCATGATAAGAAATGTAACAAGTGTAAAAAAAGACTTTTACATGTCATGTGCACAAAACACGTTTAGTGCCCGATTAGCGATATTTAATCGCGATTAGCACAAAATTAGTGTATAAAAAATTCATAAATTTTCATAATTTTCTTAAATCACATAAAGCACCCTCTTTTCAGCAATTTTCATAATTTCCCAAATCTTTCCCAATTTATCGGTATTTAATTATACCGCCCTATTAAAATATTCAATATTTTATTATTTAATTATAAAAATTCCTAAAAATAATATTTTATTTTTTTAAAATGTTACAATCTTCCCCCTTAAGGAAATTCGGTCCCCAAATTTAAATTTAAACCCCTCAATACTAAAACATTTCAGTAAAAGACTAAGCCGTCGGGGTCCCGAAACCATCAATACATAAAACACGTCGTAGCGCAATGCGTGCACATGAACAATTAGCAGATAACTCAAAAATAAAACTCCGTCAAGCATCCCGCAATCATTGGAGTCATGGTGAAGACACAAATGTCAAATCCAAACGAAACCAATATGATATACATCAAAACTGTACATGTAAACATCAAATCTATACATGTAAACATCTGAAGGAAATGCATGCCAAACCTTTTTAAGTCCCTGTGCGATGCGCATAACACTGTACAGTGGCAGACGTCTATTGTAAGAAAATAACTCTATATATATATATCCTTTGTTTACATGCACGTACCGCCGTTCTGAAAATAATTTAGAAGGGTTTCCTTGTTTTTAAACGTTTCGTGTCCTATCAGACACGTAGGTAAATACTGGGACTATAGCTCCCTTTTTGGAAATCCCTTCGATATTTATCAATGCATGCAAATACTCTGGTACTGTCCTCTAACTAGTCCTGCTCAGTACGAAACAATAGTAAATATCATAAAAACATACTGCGCCATAAGAAATCAATCCAAAAAGGTGCATAAGAATACCGCGTGCGTCTGCTGCGCACGGAAATTAAAATCCGTGAATGTGCACAGAACAAAATCTAAGTGAAACGGGTGTGCATGAAAATACCTATCAAAAGCAACGGTGTGTGCCTGCCAGCAATACCAGGTGCATCAAATATGCACGAAAATCTCGATTTAGTGCATCTGGTGTGCACCAAAATCGTATCAAGCGCCCAAGCATGTGCAAGAATCCAAATCCAGTGCACAAGGTGCACGAAAACAAATATCGAATATCACAATCGAAATCGACGGTATACAATAAACCTCAATTCCAATCAGGTATACCGCGGTATATAATCTCACAACCATGTGCATCCGCATGCACAACCCAAATCAAAACACTAAAAGTGCCTGAAAACTATGCCGAAAACAGTGGTCAAATACCGATGCTAGGGGAGACCACAAGTCAAATCTTATGCATATCATAGGCATGAAATCAAGATCAACATCGCGAATGATATCTAATCAAAGTCAAGTGCTACTGTGGTGCACAAAATCTCAATCATGCAAATAAATCGCTCAAAATATTAGGCATGGAATCAAAATCAACATCTCGAATGTCATTAATCGAAGTCGAGCGCAATTGTGGTGCACAAAATCTCAATCAAGTGAAACTAACATGCACGAATGGAAATCCTAATTAAGTGCATCAGGTGTGCACAAAACCATGTCTCATATCTTGCGCTCAACATGCGCGAAAATCCAAATCCAGTACATCCGTCATGCACGAATGAAGGCTAAATCAAGAGCATCGAACATGCATGAATAAAATCTAAATCGTGTGCATCCAACATGCATGAAATCACGAAATCCAATATCAAGCGCCGAACGTGCGCAAAATCCAATCCATGCACGTGAGATATGCGCAAGAATCCAATCAGGTGCACAAGGTGCACAAAACACAATCTGGTAACTCAAATGCTCAAAGACATAAATCGGGTGCAACCAAGGTACGGAGTATAATTCCGGTACAACTAATGCACAAAATACCTAGCTGGGGCAACAAATGCTCGAAATGTGAATCCGGTGCATCCAGTGCACGAAATACAATACAGTGCAACAATCGCACAAAAATACAAATTTGGTGCATCAAGTGCACAAAATACCAACTCTAGTGCATCCAGTGCGCGAAATACAATACAGTGCAACAATCGCACAAAAATACAAATATGGTGCATCAGGTACACAAAATACCAATTCCAGTGCATCCAGTGCATGAAATATCAAATACAGTGCATCCAGTGCACGAAATGCCGAATACAGTGCATCCAGTGCACGAAATACCTAATACAGTACATCCGATGCACGAAATACCAAATACAGTGCATCCAGTGAACGAAATACCAAATACAGTGCATCCATTGAACGAAATACCAATACAGTGCATCCAGTGCACGAAATATCAAATACAGTGCATCCAGTACACGAAATGCCGAATACAGTGCATCCAGTGCACGAAATACCTAATACAGTGCATCCAATGCACGAAATACCAAATACATTGCATCCAGTGCACGAAATACCAATACAATGAATCCAGTGCACGACATACAATATGGTGCAACAATGCACAGCGTAAAAACCTAGTGCAACAACTGCACAAAATACAAATCGGGTGCAACAAGTGCACGGAAATGCATCAACCACTCAAATGCGTATAAAAAGCAACACCGAGTGTGCCAAGTTGTATAAAATCATAAACGCGTGCAACTGCATGCACAAAACACGTATCCACGCACTACAAGCATATGTAAGCTATATCGAGTGCAAAAACCAAATCGAGTGCATACCACCTGCACACAATCAAATCAGCTGTATGCAATCCATGAAATCATAAACATATGCAGCCAAGGCACAAAACTGAATCAAGTGAAATAAACCTGCACAAATCACAAATCAACACAACGGAGTATAAAGCATATCTCAAGTGCAATAACTATGCACAAAACGTAAATACTCTGTAGGTGCAGCCATGGTGCACGAAAACAAAGATCATGAAACTCAGACATCAAAACTCAATCATGCGAATAGATCCCCCAAAATTCCGAAATCCAAAATGACGGATACGTGATAGTCAACTCACGAATTTACAAATCGTAAATACCGTCGTCGATATGTCCTTCCTTCAGGGTCGAGAAGGTGTCGGTGCATCCAATGCTAGCAGAGCAAGATATCTACTTGCCTCCTGATCATGGCCTGTCGCCTGGTGCCCTTAGGCTCTCGTCTCTCACTGCGAATTGCTAAGTACTGTTGGGTTTACCTAGCACCTCATCAAGGGTTTAGAAGCATCACATATGCCAAAATCAAATTCTGAAGGTGCTAAGTGAACTTGACAAGAATCATAACTAGAAATTTAGGGTTTCATTCAACTAAGCATCACCTGCAAATGAAAAACTATCACTAAGGGTAGAGATTACAACCTTTGTAGGCCTCCCTTGGTGAGTCCTTGGTGCTATGAGAGTTTGGAACGGATCGATGGAAGCCTTCCTAGTCCACGAAGATCCACACGATGTCCCTTTGCCCAAAGCGATATGTGAATGAAGTAAAGCAAACACCCTACACAAATGGGCTAGATGTGTGTAGTATGATGATGTGGTTTGTATTCTATAATCAAAACCCTTTCTTTTTATCAACTTCACTCAAAGAAAATTTCAAGAGAGGAAGAAGAAGATGGTGGCAAAGCTTGAGCTCAAAAGATAATGATATGAATGAATAATGAGATGAGAAAGAATAATCAATATTAATCCTTCTCACTTCAACCATGGTTAGTAATTATTTAGATATTTACTTATTGAGTTTACTTCCAAAGAAGAATTAACTCATGGTTAAAAGTTAGGTAAGGTTTAGTCAAAGATGATAAACATTAACCATGAATGAATTATCCTTTCAATTAACTCAAAATGATAAATATATATATATATAATTACTACAATATGAGTCTTGCATTGCCACCAAATATGTATCAACAACCATGATACAATGTATGTATGTATGTGTCCATGCACATCATCATGTGCATACATGCATGCATACAAAAATAGAAAAAGGGTTTAATTAAAGAATTAATCCAAAAGTCATTTGTTAAATCAACACTTGATTTTGCAAACCGGTCATATCACATACGACCCGACCAATAGAAAATGCCCGATTAATATACCGTATCACATATCGGTATTTAATCGGGTCCCCGCGCATATCTCATATGCACACCACATCTTTTCGCCTGAGCCAGGAAACTTCATTGTGGGACTCTAAGACTCGTCAATACGCCGGCAGTAGGTGATGATCAAATCAAACACCTACAAGCCGCAAGCGGTCAGCTAAACGTAACGGCCACCCGGATATTGAGCAATCAGAAAAAAACCAGCGAAGCTGTCAAAACTCCCGTCGAGCCAACTGGCAACACTTACCGTACAGTCTGTTCTCCTCGTCAAATATGTTGCATATCGAGTCTAGGGATGGAATCGTCGACCCTAATAACTCAATAAGTCATGCTGGTGTATGGCTCATAACAGATCGAGAAACTACTGATAACGCTTATCAGTAAATCTGAGTAGCCCTGGCTAGGGACTTCCTGTTATAGCCAATCGAGCATAGCACAACATCAACTCCCAATACCGGAAGAGACGAAACCCCTCCTATCGCTCATTGCCTCCATGTGCCTCGGGACTGTACCCAAAGTCCACCTGTTTGCACGACTCAGTAGAGCCGTGGTAGGGTGGATATCAAAGTACAGTGGGAGGACACACAAGACTCTATGACGATCATGGGTCTACAGACTAACCTGTACCGGTGTCACCTGAGAACTGCTATCCGACGATAGATATAATACCACATAGGAGTTCTCAGTGATTCCGTTCAGTGTACCCAGTCTCCACTGAGCACCAGCATACAATCTTTGGTGTCACCTCACCAGATGGATATGGGATCATCCATCGCCCATCATATAGGACAAGAATAGTATACGCTAGTCTACTCTGGAATATCGATGCCCCGACTCGATACACCCACGACTACGAACAGTTCAAGGATATGCTTATAAACTACACATGCCCCACTAGTATGATCCGCATCATAGTCACAGTAGTCAAGCATATATCCTGAGGGCTTTATCAACATGTGCAAATGAATAAAAGCATGATCAAATCAACATGTCAAGATAAAGTAAACCAGATAGCATACTATCATGTTGAGCGAGAAAGTCATCTAAAATCATATATACATGTCCAAGCATCCACTATACATATAATTGCCTCTAGGGAATACATATATCTAACAATCTCCCACTTGCCCTAAGGCCAGTTATTGGCGTATCTCATACCCAACATCTCAAAAAGTCGCTCATGCTGCAGTTGTGGAAGGGCCTTGGTGAGTGGATCCGTTGTGTTATCCTTTGTATCTACTCTCCGAATCTCGATCTCCTGGCGATCTACTATCTCCCGGATCAAATGATATCGCCTCAGGATGTGTCTGGATTTTTGATGGGACCTTGGTTCTTTGGCTAACGCCATAGCTCAATTATTATCACAATACAATGGTATTGGATTAACAATGGTTGGAACTACTCCTAGTTCCGCGATGAACTTCCTCATCCAGACTGCTTCCTTGGCAGCATCATTTGCAGCAGCAATATACTCGCTTCCATCGTTGAGTCTGCAACGGTATCCTGTTTGGAACTCTTCCAACTAACCGACCCTCTATTGAGGGTAAATACAAACCCTGAGATAGATTTGCTGTCATCCTTATCACTTTGGAAGATGGAATCGGTAAAGGCCTCTATCTGTAGATCCCCATTACCATACACCAAGAACAATTCTTTAGTCCTTCCTAAGTATTTAAGAATGTTCTTCACTGCTATCCAATGTTTCTCCCCTGGGTTGGATTGATACCTTCTTACTACAGCTAGTTCATAAGCTACATCAGGGCGAGTACATAATATCTCATATATTATAGATCCTACGGCTGAAGCGTAGGGTATAACGCTCATGCGAGCTCTCTCTTCATCAGTCTTTGGACAGAAGTCCTTGGAGAGAGTGATTCCATGACAAGCAGGCAAGGCACCACGCTTGGAATCTTCCATACTAAACCTTTTTAGGATGGTTTCTAAGTACTTTGATTGGGACAATCCCAATAACCTCTTGGATCTATCTCTATAGATCCTTATGCCCAAAATGCATGAGGCATCACCCAGGTCCTTCATGGAGAACCTTTGTGATAAGAATAGTTTGACCTATTGTAGCATAGGAATATCATTTCCTATCAGGAGAATGTCATCTACGTATAATACGAGAAATGTGACAGTGCTCCCTACAATCTTCTTATAAATGCATGGTTCATCTATATTTTTGATAAAATCAAACTCTTTGATTGTATCATCAAAGCAGATGTTCCAGCTCCGTGAGGCCTGCTTTAATCCATAAATGGATTTAAGCAATCTACATGCTTTCCCGCTACTCCCACTTTCAATGAAGCCCTCTGGCTGATCCATAAAAACGCATTCTTCTATATCAACATTTAGAAATGCAGTTTTAACGTCCATCTGCCAGATTTCATAATCATAGTGAGCAGCAATATAAAGTAGGATCCTAATGGATTTAAGCATTACTACTGGAGAGAAAGTTTCATCATAGTCCAATCCTGGTCTTTGACGAAAACCTTTCGCTACTAGCCTTGCTTTAAAGGTCTCTACCTGTCCATCTATGCCAATCTTTCATTTAAAGATCCATTTGCACCCAGCGGGTTTTATCCCAAGAGGTGCAACGTCTAAAGTCCATACTTTGTTGGTATACATGGACTCCATTTCGGATCTCATGGCTTCCAGCCACTTCACTGAGTCACCACTCGTGATAGCTTGCTGAAAACTAGTAGGGTCATCATCATCCATGATGCAATCTTCTCTATCACCCTCAATGAGAAACCCATAGTATCTCTCTGGTGGGCGAGAAGTTCTACTAGATCTTCGGAGCGGCTGAGGTTCTTGAAGTTCTACTGCAACATCAGTTTCAACCAATTCGTCCTGAGTAATTTATGTCTCTAGAACCTCTTCTAGTTCTACCGCATTGCCATCAGTACTGTCTGTAAAGATTTCATTTTCCAAAAATGTGGCATGCTGAGCAACAAACACCTTTTGTTCCTCCTTGTGGTAGAATAGATATCCATACGAATGTTTTGGATACCCCGCAAATTTACACATGACCGATCGTGTCTCGAGTTTGTCTTGATTCTGCTTTTTAACAAAAGCCGGACAACCCCAAATCCTAACTCTTTTAAGATATGGTCTCTTTCCACTCCATATCTCATATGGAGTTGTAGACGCGGTCTTGGTTGGAACCCTGTTTAACAGATACATCGCTGTCTCTAATGCATGCCCCCAAAAGGAAAGCAGTAACTCAGCATCACACATCATGGATCGTACCATATATAATAGGGTACGATTCCTCCGTTCTTACACACCACTGTGCTGTGGTGTGTAAGGAGGAGTGAGCTGAGAGAGAATCCCATTCTCCTTTAAGAAGTCTAAAAACTCTGTACTTAAATATTCTCCACCTCGATCTGATCGAAGTTTCTTGATGCTCAAGCCTGTTTGTTTTTCTACTTCAAGTTTGTACTCCTTGAATTTCTTGAAAGCTTCGGATTTGTGCTTTATCAGAAACACGTGTCCGAATCTTGAGAAATCATCAGTAAAAGTAATGAAGTATGAAAAACCACCTCTAGCATGTGTAGACATTGGTCCGCATACATCATTATGTATGAGGCTTAAGAGTTCCACAGCTCTTTCTCCGTGTCCAGTAAGTAGGGTTTTGGTCATTTTACCTTTGATACAAGACTGGCAAGTTGCATAAGATTTATATTCAAAAAGATTTAAATATCCATCTTTATGTAGTTTGTTTAGTCTTGTTTCATTAATATGACCAAGTCTACAATGCCAAAGAAAAGCTTCATATATATCTGAAAATTTTCTTTTAATAGTATGTTGTATATTGAAAACTGTGTGTTAGTTCAGGACGTAAATACCGTTATTTAATGTACCATACCCAATCAACTCTTGATTCAAGTTAATGTTCATAACATTATTTTGCAATACAAAATGATATCCTTCATTGTCCAACAAAGAAACGGATATTACATACTAGTTACAAAATAACACAGGTTCAAAACCAAAATACAACCCGAAGGCAACCCAAGATGATACTCTCCTACGGATACAGCATGTACATTGGAACAATTTCCAACCCGCAGAGTATGGTCACCTGTCTTCAAAACTCTACTATTTCTCAATCCCTGCATACAATTGCAGATGTGAGAACCAGAACCGGTATCTAATACCCAAGATGCAGAGTTTAAAGAAAAACAGTTTTCAGTTACAAACACACCTGAAGTGGAAGCATCAGCATGCTTCTTCTTCTTGAGATCAACAAGATACACAACACAGTTGCGTTTCCAATGTCCCGACTTGTGGCAGTAAAAACATTCTCCTTTCCCGCTTCCCGCAGCCCCGGATTTGTCTTTCCCCTTTGCCTTTTTAACTCCACCTTTCTGTTTGATGAACTTCTTCTTTTTCTTTCCCCTGGCCTTGGCTTTTGGGACGGAAGAGGAAGATGGACCATATAACAGAGCGGGAGTTTTCGTTGTCTTCAACGTGCTCTCTGCACTCCTCAACATATTGAGATGTTCAGGCATTGATTTCTCCAAATCGTTCATATTGAAATTCATTATGAACGGAGCAAAGGCAGGGGGGAGAGACTGTAGAACGATATCCGTATATTGCTCATTATCCATGGCCCATCCCAGTTCGTCAAGTTCTTCTATAAGACCAATCATCTTCAAAACATGGTCTCCTACTGATATACCAGGGGCCATTCGCATCTGAAACAGCTTTCGAGATACCTCGTATCTCAAAGTACGAGATTGCTCTTAATACAAATCCTTTGTGTCAAGAAAGATGGATTGTACATCCATATTCTCGTGTTGTTTCTGATGGATATTGTCCATAGAAGCAAGCACGAGGCACTTGGCCGTGTTACAATCAAAATCCCAAGTTTTTCGGGTCTCCCTATCCGAGACAGATGATTCAGGTCCTGGGACGGGTGGGGCTTGGGTTGTGAGGACATATGATACTTTATCATATGTAAGTGCAATGTTCAAGTTCCTCAACCATTCTTTATAGTTCGGTCCAGTCAGTTTATTTTTCTCCAGTAGAAGCTTAAGTCCCGTCATTGGTATCTGCCATTAGGAGAGAGAAAAGAATACACTTAGCGAAATGCTCTTGCAAAGAATTAGATTGGTTATTATCATATCTAATCGATGTCTCCCACTGCTTTTATCAAATGTTCTTTCAAAACCTGAAAAGAAAACTAGCCAGGATTAATTACATTCTACAGTTTCTCTAACCGGTCAGCCAGGCCAGTGTCGGTACTTTGAGGGAGGTTCCCCGTGCTTTCGTACGGACCTAATTAAAATAAACCTCGTTTTTCCAGAGGTCAAACCCCGTTAACACCTTTCTAGACACCTACTGGATTAGCTGATTGTAAAGTGTAAAATGTAGGGTTACTATGCACACTAATAAGGCTCTACAAGGCATCGACCATGCTAAAATTAAAATTTTATATGCCGCACAACCCTAAGCAAGATCGTTAACTAGAGTTTAGGCGAAACTAATGGCAAGTAAACAACTTTACACTAAAGGGAACGCGATATACAACCTTTGTAGATCGGTCCTCCACTTCATTTGCTCCTTGTTGAAGTCCCTTCGCTGTGATCAAGGTTCTCACGGGCTCTTGCATGGCTTCACGACGCGAAGGATGCGACCTTGCTTGAAGTCTCCGAGGCCGAAGATGATCTACGTCGAGGGAATTCCGACTCAAGCTCCTACTTCACTAACTTGAGAATTAGTGAAGCAAACGCCCTTTACTAAAGGGCTAGTCTAGTAGAGGATGGAGAAATAGGAAGTGGGTTCTCTTTCGAATTTTGTTCTCACAAGGATTCTCACTTTGGATCAAACCCTAGCTTGCCTTTTCTTTTTGTTCAATGAAGAAGATGATGAACAAAAGAAACTGAAGAGGATAATGATCAAGTGAGAAATCTAACCATGGTGAGTGATTATCATATACTAACTCTTGTAGAGCCATAACCATAGCTAACACTTATGGTTGGGTTAAGAAATATCTATGGTAAAAACAAACTCAAGTGGACTTAGTCAATGCATCCACAAGCTTCCACAAGCTTCATGCATTGATCTAATCCTCCACTTCATTTTGTAATTACTTAAAATATAAAAACCCAACATAATATGTAGCATGGTGTAAGTCTCATACATCCAAGTCTAGTGTATCATCAACCATGATACAAAAGAAAACACTTTAATATATATATCACATATATATATATATACAAGTGTTCACATGTGAGAAAAACCCTAAAGTGAACAAGTGTTAGCAAATGTAAATTAGTATATCTAATATACAATTATACACTTAATTATTAAATCAACACTTGACTTAATAATCCGGTCATATCTTATATAACCGGCTAACATCCATCGTATCGACTTATCAAATCAACACTTGATTCGATAACCCGGCCATATCATATATGACCGAGCGATACAAAAAGTCGTGAGAATAGAATACGGTATCACATACACGCATTTATTCTCGGTCTCGCACATATCACATACGTGCTCCTATTTCGTTTCGCCTGAGCCAGTAAAACCTCTGTGTAGGACTCTAAACACTCGTCAATACGCCGGCAGTAGGTGATGATCACATCACGCACCCATAAGCCGTCAGCGGTACTGGATGGACGTAACGGCTACCTGGGTATTGAGCGATCAGAAGATCAGCAAGCAAGCCCGCTCCAACTCCTGTGAAAGCCTGCCGGTAACACTTCCCATACAGTCCGGTCTCCTCGTCTGATATGTCGCATATCAAGTCTAGGGGTGGTTAACGTCAGACCCCAATAACCGATAAGTCGTGCCGATGTGAGGCTCATAACGGGTCGAGAAACTACTGGTAACACTTACCAGTAAATCTCTGAATCAGCCCTGGCCAGGGACTTCCCTGTTACGGCCAATTGAGCACAGCGCAACATCAACCCCCAATACCGGGAGAGACGAAACCCCTCCTATCGCTCATTGCCTCCATGTGACTTGGGACTGTACCCAAAAACCACCGTTTTGCACGCCCTCATGGACGTGGTAAGGTGGAAATCAAAGCACAGTGGGAATCACACAAGACTCTATGACGATCTCGGGTCTACAGACTAACCCGCACAAGTGTCACCAGAGAACTGCCATCTGACGTGAGGTATAATACCATCTGGGAGTTCTCGGCGAGTCCGTCCAGTGTACCTAGTCTCCACTGAGCACCCGTATACCATCTCTGATGTCAAACACCAATGGATATGGGATCATCCATCGCCCATCTAATGGGTCGGGAAGCGTATACGCTAGTCTACTCTGGTATATCGATGCTCCGTCTCGATACACCCACGACTAGGGACCATGAAGTATGTACTTATGGACCACCATGTCCCCACTAGTATGATCCGCATCATAGTCCAGGTAGTCAAGTACACATCCTAAGGGCTTTACCAACATGTAACGATAAGACAGTATAAAGAGACTGGTATACATGTTAAAGCAAAGAGCAACCAGATAACATACTATCATATCGAGCAAGAAAGTCCTCTGTATATATGTTCAAGCATCCAATATAATATACATCATCTGTACAATACTGGCCTCTAGGGCATACATACAACTAACAGTCTCCCACATGCACTAGGGCCAGCTGTTGTAGTATCGCATACCGAGCATCCCGAAGAGTCTCTCAAACTGTATCTGGGGGATGGCCTTCGTGAGTGGATCCGCTGTGTTATTCTTCGTGTCAACCCTCCTGACCTCGATCTCCCGGCGATCAACTATCTCGCGGATCAGGTGATACCGCCTCAGAATATGCCCGGATCACTGATGGAACCTGGGTTCCTTGGCCAAAGCCACCGCTCCATTGTTATCGCAATACAAAGGTATTGGATGCTTAATGGATGGAACCACTCCAAGTTTAGTAATGAACTTCTTGATCCGGACAGCCTCTTTGGCAGCATCGTTGGCAGCGATGTATTCAGCCTCCATCGTCGAGTCTGCCACGGTTTCCTACATGGAACTCTTCCAGCTAACCGCCCCTCCGTAAAGGGTAAAGTCAAATCCCGACTGCGACTTAGAGTCTTCCTTATCATTCTGGAAGCTCGAATCGGTAAAGGACTCCACTTGGAGTTCTCTGTTACCATACACCAAGAGCATCTCTTTAGTCCTTCGTAAGTACTTGAGAATGCTCTTCACAGCTGTCCAGTGACTCTCTCCAGGATCAGCTTGATACCTACTCAATACACTTAGTGAGTATGCTACATCGGGTCTGGTACATAGCATCGCGTATATGATAGAGCCTACTGCCGAAGCATAGGGTATCCCTTGCATGCAAACTCTCTCCAAATCAGTCTTGGGAGACATCTCTTTGGAGAGAGTGATACCTGAGATCGTGGGTAAGAACCCACGTTTGGACTCTTCCATACTAAACCTCTTTAGTATGGTGTCAATGTACCTGGATTAGGACAATCCCAATATCCGTTTAGATCTATCTCTATAGATCCTAATTCCCAATATGCAGGAGGCATCACCAAGATCTTTCATTGAGAATCATTGTGATAAGAAGAGCTTCACCGATTGCAGCATAGGAATGCCATTTCCTATTAAGAGTATGTCATCCACGTATAATACGAGGAAGACAACCTTACTCTCTGCCAACTTCTTGTAGATACAAGGTTCATCTACGTTTTTGACGAAATCAAACTCTTTGATAACGACGTCAAAGCAGATATTCCAATTCCGCGATGCTTGCTTCAATCCATAAATGGATTTAAGCAGCTTGCACACCTTGCCGCTGCTCCCACTATCTACGAAGCCCTCTGGCTGAGTCATGTACATGCACTCTTCTAAATCACCGTTTAGAAAGGAGATCTTAACATCCATTTGCCAGATTTCATAGTCATGATATGCAGCGATGGCAAGCATGATCCGGATGGATTTAAGCATAGCCACTGGAGAAAAGGTTTCGTCATAGTCCACACCTGGTCTTTGATGAAAACCCTTTGCAACAAGTCTAGCATTGAAAGTCTCCACTTTTCCATCTACACCAAAAGTTTTTTCTTGAAGATCTACTTGCTCCCAATGGGTTTTACCCCTTCAGGAGCAACTTCCAAAGTCCACACTTTGTTGGTGTACATGGATTCCATCTCGGACCGCATTGCATCCAGCCATTTCATTGATTCCCCACTCGTGATGGCCTGCTCGTAGCTAGTTGGGTCATCATCAACCATGATGCAATCCTTGCTCCCACCATCCATGAGAAAACCGTAGTATCTCTCAGGTGGGTGAGGGACCCTACTAGATCGGCGGAGAGGCTGAGGTTCATTGGGAACTACCGAATCCTCTGGTTCCACTAAATCTTCAATTGCAGTTTGTGTATCTGGAACCTCTTCCAGCTCTACCACTTTGCTACTAATTTCTTTTACAAGAAATTCCTTTTCTAAAAAGGTGGCATGTTGAGCAACAAACACTTTTTGTTCCTCATTGTGGTAGAAACAATACCCATATGAGTTCTTTGGATATCCCACAAACTTGCAAAGAACTGACCGTGCCTCGAGTTTGTCCGGATTTTGTCTTTTGACATAGGCCGGACAACCCCATATCTTAACTCGTTTAAGATATGGTCTCTTCCCACTCCATATCTCATATGGTGTGGTAGGTACAGATTCAGATGGAACTTGATTCAATAGGTATGCTCCTGTCTCTAGCGCATATCCCCAGAAGGAAATAGGTAACTCAGCTGTGCTCATCATAGAGCGCACCATATCTAATAGGGTGCGGTTCCTTCGTTCAGATACACCGTTGTGCTATGGTGTATATGGAGGAGTCAGCTGAGAGAGAATCCCATTCTCTTTTAAGAAGTCCAGGAATTCATTGCTCAAGTATTCACCTCCTCAATCAGATCGTAGGATTTTAATACTTTTTCCGGTTTGGTTCTCGACTTCTTGTTTATATTCTCTAAATTTCTCAAAAGCTTCTGATTTGTATTTCATCAGGAACACATATCCGAATCTAGAGAGATCGTCAGTGAATGTAATGAAGTACGAAGAACCATCCCTGGCATGTGTAGACATGGGACCACATACATCACTATGTATGAGTCCCAAGAGTTCGGTAACTCTTTCTCCGTGTCCCGTAAACGGAGTTTTGGTCATCTTGCCTTTGAGACTTGACTGGAAAGTGTCATAAGATGAAAATTCAAATGGATTCAAATATCCATCCTTAAGCAACTTAGCGAGTCATGTCGCATTGTTGTGACCCAGTCTACAATGCCATAAGAAGGATTCGTTCAGTTCTGAACTCTTCCTCTTGTGTGTGTTTGTTATGCTCAGAACTGTTGATTGATTTAGAACATAAATGCCATTGCACATCGTGCCTGATCCGACCAACTTTTGGTTTAGAAAAATGTTCATAACATTATCCTGTAATACAAAATTATATCCCTCTTTACTCAACAAAGAAACCGATATAATGTTGCATATCAGGTTCGGCATATAATAGCATTCGTTCAGAATCAATGTATTACCAGTTGGCAATACAAGGTGAAGCTGCAACAATAGCACCATTTCCAACCCTTATATCTTTATCACCTTCTCCAAGTTCTCTACCTTTCCTAAGCCCATGTAACTGATTACATATATGGGATCCTGACCCGGTATCCAATACCCAGGACGTAGAGCAAATGGAGAAACAGTTCTCTGTAACGAACACACCCGAAGAAAATGCATCAACATGTACTTTCTTCATTCGGGTGGCATGGGAATCCTGGTATTCCCCTATATCCTGATCAGTCTTATAACTCTTATAAGAAATAAAGGAACCAACGTTCCCCAGCACAGTATAACATGCGGGTTCGGTCAATACATCCATATTATTATCTTGATTAAGGCATGATATGGTCGCTACCTGGAGAGAGAGAGAAAAAAACACTTTAGCGTATGCTCTTGCAAGATCAGATTGGTTATTATTTTATCTAATCAAGATGGCTCCCACTATTTTTTTTATCAAATCTTCCTTCAAACCTTAAAAGGAAAGACTAGCCGGGATTAATTACACCTTACAACTTCGCCAATCTTTCAGCCAGGTCAGTGTCGGTACTTTGAGGGAGGTTCCCCATGCTTTCGCACGGACCTAATTAAAGTAAACCTCGTTTTCCCAGAAGCGTAACCCCGTTGACACCTTTCTAGACACCTACTTGATCGACTAATTGTCCTGTGTAAAACTCTCCCGGGAGTAACAATTACTCGCAGTGGGTATCGGGATCCAACTATCTCATAGAAGGTATGCAATCTCATTGCAAATTTCAACACTTGAAATTCCCGATAATATTTTGCCTTAAACGATCTATGACCTTGACAAGGTCAACAAACCATAGACCGTAAGTCAAGTTCAACCCGTTATTTCTTGATTGAATTAAACCCACCCGTACGACCCTTGACAAGGTCAACAAGGCCGTACGACTACCCTAAAACAATCTGCATCATATGCATAAACAGATAAATACTGGTCAGCTACCGCACACTACGCCTTGACAAGGTCAACAAACGCAGCACGAATACTAAGTAGGACTTATCTGAAATGACGGAGGGATACGACAGGTTTTTCTGAAAACCTATTGCGTAATGAACTTGATATCGTCGTAGAATCGCATGAATTTTGAAATTGAGTGATTTTGAGGCTTTTATTAGTTTTGCTAAAGAGGTCACTCCCGGTGAAGGGATCTCGGCTCTTTCCTTATGGAATAAGGTGCAGGATATATCATATACATCACTATGCAAAGCAAAACTCCAAAAGCAGTCAAACGTCAAACTGAATGTTGTAGCATCTGCCAGTTTTGCTAAAGAGGTCACTCCCGGTGAAGGGATCTCGGCTCTTTCCCCATCGAATAAGGTGCAGGGTATATCATATATACCGCTATGCAAAGCAATAGATACCCTTTTTATTTGAAAATTTGATTCTACAACATCTTTTAGGTTTCTTTTCTTTCATTAATCACATTAATGAAGTCCCATCATTTAAGTCACCTAAACATCACAGATAAATACGACGTACACTTATGCCATCTGTATTCGCCTCGATGTCCCCTCGTGCACAGTTAGGTTAGGTAACTAACGACAGAGCAGGGCAGGGCTAGCGCGGGTGTAAAACATAAGTAATGCCTATATAATATATCATATATACTATATACAGTATTTATCACAGAACATTAAATGATCACATCACAGATATCGCAGCAGAAGAAACATATGAAACATTGGATATACTAGGACGTCCATGTTTTATTTTGAGCCTCTATAAAACACGGATTCCACGGTCGCGATGAATAGCCAAACCCACACCCCTAGACCCCTACGAGAGCGGCAAGCAACCCTACCAATTCTAGAGTTAGGAGACCCGGACTCGACTCCTCGAGTTGGTCTCCCACAGGACCCTAGAACCCGGTTACTTGTGCTCTCCTCCTTGGGTCTATCCTAGTGCGGAAAAGAAATAGTATGCAAAAGGTGACATCAACCTCGACCCGGAAGTGCCCCAATAAAACAATATTACATACATTTAAATTTTACATGAATGAAAATAAAAACTCTCATCTCACATAAAAAAAACCCGGCTATTCAGAACGCGACGATCCAATATAACATATCCAGCAACACAGAACATCACATGTCATCAACGTAAGTAAATATGCGCATCCCAATTCTCGTTAACATATAGCAACGAAACCGGCGATATCACATATTACACTTACGGTCGCAGAAAAGAAACTGTAAAACTACAACATTTAGAATCCACAATCTCTTTAGACATCGTAAATCTGAAATATCACATATTCCGCATTTCATGCCTAACTGTATGAATTCCACATATTGTATCACATTCCAGATAAATAGACAGTATTAAACTTTCCGATCGAATAATCAAATACTCAAGATTTCCTCAATAGCTCAACACTTGAGCGGAGTTCAAAAATTCCAGAATACGTCACAGTAGCAATGGTCCAGCCGTTGAAGGGTCAAGCCAACGCCTCACATGTGGCACGCCATACTGCCCCAAACCCTAAGGTTCAAAGGGCAGTTCAAGACGGTCACATAATCAAGTTAAGGTTTGTTGTCTTCTAGAGGGCCCGTCACATCACATGCACGTTTTTCCGGAAGATTTAAAACCCGATAAAAATTCAACACTTGAATGTTTTTCGTGCCGGGAAAAAATTGAGTTAATGATATCCGTTCGAACATTTTAATACTTTCTAAATTATCCGGAATAAACAGCGAAATTAAAATTTTCGATCGAATCTACGAATACAAAATAAACCCCAGAACACTTAACCCTTGAGTCAGATTAAAAATACCCATAAAATAGTAACAACAGAATAAAGAATTACTGTGCAAAAACCAGTCCCTAATACCATTACCTTGCCGCGGAACCGCCGCCAAAGGTGGGTTATTGCCGCGGTTCCGCGGCCACGTGGAGACTTAGGGGCTCGTTTTTCATGGTTATTCTTAGAAAACCCTGTTGAATTTTGTAGGCATTTTTAATTCGGAAAAATACCAGATTTCAAAAATTGTACAGAAATCGGTTTTAAGTGTAGTTTCCGGGTTCGATCGGGGTTTTAACTTCGTTAACACATCGCCTAATGCTCAAGCTAGTCTCTGATACCACAGTAGGGTTACTAGGCACACTAATAAGGCTCTATAAAGCATCGACCATGCCAAAATTAAAATTTTATGTGCCGCACAACCCTAAGCAAGATCGTTAACTAGAGTTTAGGCGAAACTAATGGCAAGTAAACAACTTTACACTAAAGGGAACGCGATATACAACCTTTGTAGATCGGTCCTACACTTCATTTGCTCCTTGTTGAAGTCCCATTTCTGCGATCAAGGTTCTCCCGGGATCTTGCATGGCTTCACGACGCGAAGGATGCGACCTTGCTTGAAGTCTCCGAGGCCGAAGATGATCTACGTCGAGGGAATTCCGACTCAAGCTCCTACTTCACTAACTTGAGAATTAGTGAAGCAAACACCCTTTACTAAAGGGCTAGTCTAGTAGATGATGGAGAAATAGGAAGTGGGTTCTCTTTAGAATTTTGTTTCTCACAAGGATTCTCACTTTGGATCAAACCCTAGCTTGCTTTTTCTTTTTGTTCAATGAAGAAGATGATGAACAAAAGAAAGTGAAGAGGATAATGATCAAGTGAGAAATCTAACCATGGTGAGTGAGTATCATATACTAACTCTTGTAGAGCAATAACCATAGCTAACACTTATGGTTGGGTTAAGAAATATCTATGGTAAAAACAAACTCAAGTGGACTTAGTCAATGCATCCACAAGCTTCCACAAGCTTGATGCATTGATCTAATCCTCCACTTCATTTTGTAATTACTTAAAATAAAAAAACCCAACATAATATGTAGCATGGTGTAAGTCTCATACATCCAAGTCTAGTGTATCATCAACCATGATACAAAAGAAAACACTTTAATATATATATCACATATATATACAAGTGTTCACATGTGAGAAAACCCTAAAGTGAACAAGTGTTAGCAAATGTAAATTAGTATATCTAATATACAATTATAAACTTAATTATTAAATCAACACTTGACTTAATAATCCGGTCATATCTCATATAACCGGCTAACATCCATCGTATCGACTTATCGAATCATGATTCGAGAACCCGGTCATATCATATATGACTGAGCGATACAAAAAGTCGCGAGAATAGAATACGGTATCACATACACGCATTTATTCTCGGTCTCGCACATATCACATACGTGCTCCTATTTTGTTTCGCCTGAGCCAGTAAAACCTCTGTGTAGGAATCTAAAGACTCGTCAATACGCCGGCAGTAGGTGATGATCGCATCACGCACCCACAAGCCGTCAGCGGTACTCGCTGGACGTAACGGCTACCCAGGTATTGAGCGATCAGAAGATCAGCAAGCAAGCCCGCTCCAACTCCTGTGAAAGCCTGCCGGTAACACTTCCCGTACATTCCGGTCTCCTCGTCTGATATGTCGCATATCAAGTCTAGGGCGGTTAACGTCAGACCCCAATAACCGATAAGTCATGCCGATGTGAGGCTCATAACTGGTCGAGAAACTACTGGTAACACTTACCAGTAAATCTCTGAATCAGCCCTGGCCAGGGACTTCCCTGTTACTGCCAATCGAGCACAGCGCAACATCAACCCCCAATATCGGGAGACACGAAACCCCTCCTATCGCTCATTGCCTCCATGTGACTCGGGACTGTACCTAAAAACCACCGTTTTGCACGCCCTCATGTATGTGGTAAGGTGGAAATCAAAGCACAGTGGGAATCACACAAGACTCTATGACGATCTCGGATCTAGAGACTAACCTGCACAAGTGTCTCTAGAGAACTGCCATCTGACGTGAGGTATAATACCATCTGGGAGTTCTCGGCGAGTCCGTCCAGTGTACCCAGTCTCCACTGAGCACCCGTATACCATCTCTGATGTCAAACACTAATGGATATAGGATCATCCATCGCCCATCTCATGGGTCGGGAAGCGTATACGCTAGTCTACTCTGGTATATCAATGCCCCGTCTTGATACACCCATGACTAGGGACCTTGAATGATGTACTTATGGACCACCATGTCCCTACTAGTATGATCCGCATCATAGTCCAGGTAGTCAAGTACACATCCTAAGGGCTTTACCAACATGTAACGATAAGACAGTATAAAGAGACTAGTATACATGTTAAAGCAAAGAGCAACCAGATAGCATACTATCATATCGAGCAAGAAAGTCCTCTCTATATATGTCCAAGCATCCAATATAATATACATCATCTGTACAATACTGGTCTCTAGGGCATACATACAACTAACATAAAATTCTCCTGGAAGTAACACTTACTCACAGTGGGATCGGGATCCAACTATCATATAGATGGTATGCAATCTCATTGCAAATTTCAACTCTTGAAACTCCCGATATTGTTTTTACCCCTAGTTACTTATGACCTTGGCTATGGTCAAAATATCATAAGTACTAGTCAAGTTCTACCCGTCATTTTGAGATTAACTGGACCCACCCATATGATCCTTGACTATGATCAACATAATCACATGAATGTCCTAACTGATCGCATCATATGCTTTGTAGGAAGTCATCACTTAGCTACCGTACACTACGCCTTGACTATGGTCAAAATACGCAACACGAATACTAAGTACTCTGCTTCCTAAAATGACGAAGGGTTGCAGATGGTTTTTATGAAAACCTTTAACGCTTTGAACTTGATCTCGTTGTAGAACCAAAACAGTTTAGAAAAGGAGTGGCTTAAGCTCCGCATCTTTTGAAACTTGCATTTTTCATAAAAAGGCCGAGTGGGTTTCAAATCTGATTCTACAACATCTTTTAGGTTTCTTTTACTTTACATTAATCTCATTATTGTAATCCCATCATTTAAGTTCCTAAGCCATCACAAAAAAGAAACGAAAGTAGAACGTACACTTAAGCCATCCGCATTCGCCACAGTGTCCCGTTATGCACCGTTAGGTTACTTAACTAACGGCATAGCGGGGCGGGACTAGTGCGGGTGTAAAACATAAGCAACGTTTATTATATATCATATATATAATAATAATCCATTCATCTCAGATACTAAGTAATCATATTACAGAATATCAACAGCAGAAGCACATATGAAAATAAAAGGATATCAAGGATGTCCGTATTTTGTATTTAGCCAACTATAGAAAATACGGATTCCACGGTAGCGATGAATAGCCAAGCCCACACCCCTAGACCCCTACGAGAGCGGCAAGTGAGCCTGCCAATTCTACAGTTTAGGAGACCCGGTCTTGACTCCTCGAGATGGCCTCCCACTGAACCCTAGAACCCGGTCACTTGTGCTCCCCTCCTTGGGTCTATCCTAATGCGGAAAAGTAAATAATATACAATGATGGAAACATCTTCCTCATCCCGGAAGTGACCCAAATAAAAGAATATTACATACAATTGATTTATACATGAATGAAAATAAAACTCTCATCTCACATAAAACCCCGGCTATTCAATCGCGACAATCCTACACATCATATCTCAGCAACACATAATATCTCATATCATCAACGTAAGCAAGTATGCGTATCCCGATTGTCGTTGATGTATAGCAACGAAATTGGTGATACACCATATACTACGCTTACGGTCACAGAAAAGAAAGTGTAAAACTACAATATTTGGAATCCACAATAACTTTAGACATCGTAAATCCGAAATATCACATACTTCGCATTTCATGCCTAACTATATGAATTCCACATATTGTATCACATTCTAGATAAATAGACAGTATTAAATTTTCCGATCGAATAATCGAATACCCAAGATTTCCTAAATAGCTCAACATTTGAGCGGAGTTCAAAAATCCCAGAATATGTCACAGTAGCAGTGGTCCAGCCGTAGAAAGGTCAAGCCAACGCCTCACTTGTGGCACGCCGTACTGCCCCAAATCCTAAAGTTTAGAGGCGGTTCAGACGGTCACATAATCGAGTTAAGGTTTGTGTTCTTCTAGAGGGTCCACCACGTTACTTGCACGTTTTTCCGAAAGATTTAAACTTAAGAAAAATTCAACACTTGAAAGTTTTTCGTGACGGGAAAAAGTGAGTTAATGATATCCGTTCGAACATTTTAGTAGTTTCTAAATTATCCGGAAAACAGAACGAAATTAAATTTTCCGATCGAATCAACGAATTCAATATAATCCCCAGAACACTCAACACACGAGTCAGATTAAAAATACCCAGAAATATGCAGGAACAACTAGGAATATTACTGCACCAACACGTGTCCCCAATGCACTCTTTTGGCCGCGGAACCGCCGTGGCAAGCTTGTTCCTGCCGCGGTTCCACGGCTCTTTGAGAGCCTTGGCGGCTCGTGTTTCAGGGTTATTCTTAGAATTTCCTGCTGATTTTTTTGAGTATTTTTAATGCAGAAAAATTCATATTTTTACAAAATTTCCAGAGAGGGGTCTAATATGTTGTTTCGTGTTTCGATCGGAGTTTTAACTTCGCCTACGCATCGCCTAAAACTCTAGCTTGGCTCTGATACCATTGTTGGGTTTACCTAGCACCTCATCAAGCGTTTAGAAGCATCACATATGCCAAAATCAAATTTTGAAGGTGCTAAGTGAACTTGACAAGAATCATAACTAGAAATTTAGGGTTTCATTCAACTAAGCATCACATGCAAATGAAAAACTATCACTAAGGGTAGAGATTACAACCTTTGTAGACCTCCCTTGGTGACTCCTTGTCGCTATGAGAGTTTGGAACGGATCGATGGAAGTCTTCCTAGTCCACGAAGATCCACCCGAAGTCCATTTGCCCAAAACTCCTTGCTTTACTTGAAATGTGAATGAAGTAGAGCAAACACCCTACACAAATGGGCTAGATGTGTGTAGTATGATGATGTGGTTTGTATTCTATAATCAAAACCCTTTCTTTTTATCAACTTCACTCAAAGAAAATTTCAAGAGAGGAGGAAGAAGATGGCGGCAAAGCTTGAGCTCAAAAGATAATGATATGAATGAATAATGAGATGAGAAAGAATAATCAATATTAATCCTTCTCACTTCAACCATGGTTAGTAATTATTTAGATATTTACTTATTGAGTTAACTTCCAAAGGAGAATTAACTCATGGTTAAAAGTTAGGAAAGGTTTAGTCAAAGATGATAAACATTAACCATGAGTGAATTATCCTTTCAATTAACTCAAAATGATAAATATATATATATATATATATATATATATATAATTACTACAATATGAGTCTTGCATTGCCACCAAATATGTATCAACAACCATAATACAATGTATGTATGTATGTGTCCATGCACATCATCATGTGCATACATGCATGCATACAAAAATAGAAAAAAGGTTTAATTAAAGAATTAATCCAAAAGTCATTTGTTAAATCAACACTTGATTTTGTAAACCGGTCATATTACATACGACCCGACCAATAGAAAATGCCCGATTAATATACGGTATCACATATCCGTATTTAATCGGGTCCCCGCGCATATCCCATATACACACCACATCTTTTCGCCTGAGCTAGGAAACTTCATTGTGGGACACTAAGACTCGTCAATACGCCGGCAGTAAGTGATGATCATATCAAACACCTACAAGCCGCAAGCGGTCAGCTAAACGTAACGGCCACCCGGGTATTCAGCGATCAGAAGAAAACCAACGAAGCTGTCAAAACTCCCGTCGAGCCAACTGGCAACACTTACCGTACAGTCCGGTCTCCTCGTCAAATATGTTGCATATCGAGTCTAGGGATGGAATCGTCGACCCCAATAACTCAATAAGTCATGCTGGTGTATGGCTCATAACAGATCGAGAAACTACTGATAACGCTTATCAGTAAATCTCAGTAGCCCTGGCCAGGGACTTCCTGTTATAGCCAATCGAGCATAGCACAACATCAACTCCCAATACCGGGAGAGACGAAACCCCTCCTATCGCTCATTGCCTCCATGTGCCTCGGGACTGTATCCAAAGTCCACCTATTTGCACGACTTAGTAGAGCCGTGGTAGGGTGGATAACAAAGTACAGTGGGAGGACACACAAGACTCTATGACGATCTTGGGTCTACAGACTAACCTGTACCAGTGTCACCTGAGAACTGCTATCCGACGATAGATATAATACCACAAAGGAGTTCTCAGTGATTCCGTTCAGTGTACCCTTTCTCCACTGAGCACCCGCATACAATCTTTTTGTCACCTCACCTGATGGATATGGGATCATCCATCGCCCATCATATGGGAAAAGAATAGTATACGCTAGTCTACTCTGGAATATCGATGCCCCGTCTCGATACACCCATGACTAGGAACAGTTCAAGGATCTACTTATAAACTACACATGCCCCACTAGTATGATCTGCATCATAGTCACAGTAGCCAAGCATATATCCTGAGGGCTTTATCAACATGTGCAAATGAATAAAAGCATGATCAAATCAACATGTCAAGATAAAGTAAACCAGATAGCATACTATCATGTTGAGCGAGAAAGTCATCTAAAATCATATATATATGTCTAAGCATCCACTATACTTATAATGGCCTCTAGGGCATACATATATCTAACAAGTACATAGCTCCCCGGCTCAACGGTCTAATATGGAAACGATAATGGATGTAGTTCGCTCTGGCACATCCTCTAAAGATCTCTGGCCAACTCTTATGGTCACTCATAACAGGTCTCGTCGACGATGCTGAACTCTGGACTGCTGGGCGTGTGCAATATGACTGATCCAGGGTCGAAGTCTTCTCGTAAAGTATCCCAGAAAGGTCCTGTCAAGGTCTTTCCCCAAATCTCGTTTCTGCCAAACTGCCCGGAAGTCATCATCACGACTGCATACTCATCACGGCTCCTCCTGGAAGATATATCCATAGTCAACGCCTCTTCTTGCGTATCACATCTCTGATGTCAGCGGAGTGGAACGTCATCTTATCAAGATCTCGTACGAACCTCTTGCTCCACTTTTCTCTAATGTCGACTGATTTGGACTCGTCTCCTCATGGCTACATGGACTACGCTCCAATGGCTATACTCGTATCTGGAGTCTCCCAAGCAATGTATTCCATCACATAGCATCCTAATGAAGTCGAACCATTCGATCGATTCGTCAAAACCTCATAATCTCCCAAGAGATCAACATCTTGAGTACAGTTTAATAATATCGAGTACATGCCACATCACCTATGGACCAACCGTAGAAGGGCAAACCCAAGCCTCATTAATGGCACCACGGAACTGCCGCAAACCTGAAGGTTCAAAGGCTTTCACATGGTCATTATGTCGAGTTAGGGTTTCATTCTTCTAGTGGGTCCGTAGAGTTACTTGCATATTTTCTTCAAATACTTTAAACTTGGAAAATGGGTTTCTGACATTCGATCGTCTCCATCGACTCCCAACGTATCTGTGTGAAGTCTCCTCAAGCCGAAATCAATCAATCTGATGACCTCGCATCGGGGTAAGCAAACGAACCATATATCCTAGTCTTTCACCCTCATGTGACTAGCGACCATCTATCTTATCTCTGAGTATAACTCGTACTGCAATAGCTCCAACATCTGGGGCGATATCTCATCGTTCGCAACAATAACTGGCTCATTCGTCTGCATGCTAAACAGTGCCTCAATCATCATGAATAAGCGATACATCAATGGTCATCAAAATTTGGCTGGCCTCTACCAGTGGCTCAATCCTCTGGTGTTGATCTGTACGTCCGAGAAATCTCATAACCGCGATCCATCAAACGCTCATGGCGCGAAACACAATAAAACGACGCCTCTCTATGCAATCGTATATCTGGAATCACGCACTGGTCTGTCCTCGTCCGTGACGAGCTCATGCTGACCGCAACTCTAGCCTTAGCTCTCTCTGCCTATGTAATCATGGCAGCCAAACCATAAACTGGTAATGAAGAGGATATATCATAAGAATGAATATAATGCTGTGCAAGGAAATGTACATCTTAAAGGCTTCTTAAGCAGAGTAGCGTATCGTAAGTATGCCGCGGAACATACACACGATACACCACTCTTCCTAAGTCACCTACTCCATCAACCAGGTCATCCTACACTTATAAGGTAAAACCTAACGCTTTGATACCAACTTTGTCACGACCCGAAAAGTATGGAACATGACCGGCACTTAAACTACGAAATGTCTCGAGGCGTACGTAATCTAAGTAAGCCAAAAACCAGAAATCCAAACCAAGTAAAGCAGTAGAGTGAAGGAATAACCCATTTTAAAGCAAGAAGTTTAACAACATAAGCCGAAGTATGCATTTTTAAAATCTCAAGTCTTTTCTGAAAATTTCAGTAAAGTTTTCTTTGTAAAAACTGACCCCAAACGGGTGCAAACCTGATAAAGTATACATAATGATAAAAGGCATCCCCAAGCGGGAGCTAGCTCTTCGTCAATCGACGGTCACAACTACGCAGGCAATATAATATACAACGCCAAAGGGCGAGGATCAAAACTGAAAAGGAAACTCAAAACAACATGAAATCTATAATAATACAACGCGCGACTCTAAAGTCGAAAGAATAAACATCACTGGTCTGCTAAGTCAATAAAATATACATGTCAGGTTGATGGAGTTTACTAGATACAACTGAATGTAATAAAGTACAATGACGGTCAAGATGCAAATGAACCCACCTACCAAAGCAATCACCCGGAAAAGGAGCAGTGTGCCAGCAAAGCTGTAACGAAACCTATACGGCAAACCTGCAAGAAACTGTGGCACAACGGGGGTGAGTTGCCAACTCGTGAGTAGAAAACATTACCGAGCAGAAATCGTATGTATAACACAATCCTAGGTCAATATGATCAAATATACATATATAACCTCAAATGATAAGTCTGAAGCAAGAAAAGGTGGAAAGGGTAAATATCTATACATAAGTGTAATCCAATGTGCTCGTGTCAGTGCCTCAGGTAACAATATATCACATGTATGAGGTATGAATGTAATGTAATGAAATGAGTGAGATAACTGTTTTCTTATTTAATGAGATTTCTGTACGTATGAATCGAGTATCATCAATGAAATCAACAGAGAAATCCGTGTCAAGTATCGACACAAAACATAAATCCAAATATCTCAATATCTTAGGCTCCGGCTACCCGGACTGGCCTGTATCATCAAATTTCAAATTCTTAGTGTCTCATATCTCAATATCTCAATGTCTCAGTACCTGGGGCTCCACCTGTCCGGATCGGCTCGTATCATAAATCACACGACCACGAGCGGTATCCTCTGGATATCTGACACGCCAAAAAATCACCGGTAGGCTGTCTGCCCCTACCGGGCTCATCATCTTCCATGAAATCACTCTTTCCCTGGGGTACCATACCGGGTCCGCCATGTACCCAAGACGGTTCATACGACTCCTCGAATCGGGTCTCGAAATCCATCTCATAATCGAGAAAACATCATAGTGGACGACTTATACATCACGAGAAAACCGCACTTTTCATTCTAAAGAGAGAGAGAGAGAGAGAAGTTTATATATTTTCTTGCGGTTTTCCCCCAAATCCAGGAAATCTTATGAAAATCTGAAATCCAATCATCAATAGCAAGTAAACAGCGAATATCGGCATAAAACTCCATAATACTATATAACCAATGAATAATAATATGCAAGAAGTATCACAATAATGATTACAATGTCTAAACTAGCACAGTAATGATAAGTCGAGACTATCAGCAAACAGGCGATATCAATCAACTAATATTCTTTAAAGTGTACGTGACATGGCAATTACCGATGATGATGTGTGTGAGCCGGCATGTTAGTGTATGTGGAATATACGCATCATCGGTAATGGTGCTGGTGTCCTGACAGCATGATCTCAATATTAACATATGAAAACACAATATAAGCATGCAATGCGAAGCGAACAGCAATAATATGCGGGAGCAGAATAATAAACACAATGATAACTAATCTGCATTTATATAAATGAGTCATACAAGTTTGCCATTTGAAATAACACGAATCGTGGTGTTTTGAAAATAAGGCCTACGGTGTTTTTAAGAAAAGATACGTCCTTTTAAATATCTGTAGAATCCCTTGGCCTGTCCTTAAAATACTCACGATTCGTTACTTTTGAAATAGGTATGACTCAAGTCTAATCTATCATGTACATGTAAACTACCGGACTAAACTAAACAGGCTGATCGAAAGGTAAGAAAACCGCCTAACATCTGAGTCGATACATATATATATATATATATATATATATATATATATAACAGTCGGTGATCCCGCCTCAATAGTATCCCATAGGATACAATATCTATAATATGACATCCTCAAGTCAAGAGTGCGGATCTATCATCAATACACAGCTCGTACGGTAAATCCGTCGTACGACATCCCAAATCTGGGTACGGGTCAATGTCACATCTATCACATTATTCATCTGGTATCCTCTTTATCAAATATCATGATCGGGGGTACTGATCTACGTCTAGTACAATACTGATACCATATATGTATATCCATGCGTGTGTATGAAAACACCATGTCGAAAGGACCCGCTAAAACATCATGTTGTATCTCAAATACGAACCATGTCACATCACCGATCTCACGGCCTCAAGCCCAATCTCATTGGCTCATCTCCAATCCCAAGTACTATCCTCATCATCCAGTATATGTATATGTATGTATATATATATATATACATAGTCCCATACCCATGTGTGTGTATATATATATATATATATACATATCCGCATATACGCACAAGTAAAAATAAATGTATGCTTCTGTGTGTGCGCGTGTGGGTGTAATCTCAAATCTAGGGTTTCGCAACTAACACTAAACTAATCCACGAACATATAACCCTATCATGATAGCAATAATCATCTAATAACATATATATATATATATATATATACGTGTGTATACGAATTCGTATACCACACAACGAAACTGCGGGGGTGTTATACGCCATCCACCCGACTTCCCCCGTAGATATATATCTACTCACCTTGATCTTGCTTGCCGATGTCGATGTCTCCATCCTCTTCTTCATCGTCTCGAATCATCGTGGGGGTACCTACACATTATAACGTATCGTGCCGCATTAAAATCCAAAGCAAAGACAAAACGACGCACGAAACTCACATAGGTCAAAACCTATGGTTAGCTCTCGCAAATCAACCCGAAATCACTCGATATAGACGTACAAACGTCAAGTGATCGAGATAAAACACAAACAGTAAAATCCAGAATTCAAAATACGCAAAACCATATCCCGAATCAAAATAGCAACTCGAGAGAGCGGTCTCAGATTTTTATTAAGGTGAAAACAATGCTCCCAAACAACATTGGGGTGTTATATAGTGTGTATATGACCTACTGAAGCAACCTGGGGCCTAAACCCCACCCCATGGCCGGCCACATACCCATAGGATCCGGCCTCCTCGGTTTTGGTGTCGTGGATTTGGTTCGTTTTGGTTGGGTGGTCTCATAGTGCTCTAAATAGGTCTTTGAAGTTGTTTGCTTTCCAAGTTTTGGTCTCGGGTCACTCCAGATTTCCCTGCACCCACTAAAACTCACAAAACAGACATTTACAGTTTTCTATTTTTCTGTATTTTGGGTTTCAGGTTTTGTATATGTGTTTGGTATGGGTTTCCAACACTTAGGGGTGTTTTCTAGTCACTACTACCCTCATTAACGACGCCACAACTCAAGAATCCCACAACCCTCTCTAGAAATCATCAAAGTTCGCCAAATCACACAAAATCACAACTAAACACATATAAATACAAAATTGGATGAAAAACTACACAAATGGTGAATGGATTACCTCATTTAGCACCCATGAATCCCCTAGAGCACTAAAATGCAAACTTTCTTGGTCCAAAGTGTAGCTTGTGAGCATGTGCACAATATTTGTGAAATGAGAGTTGGGTTTTGGGTTGTTTTTGGGTGTGTTTGTGGTGATTTGAGGAGGGGGAGATGAGGGCAGCAGCAATGAGGAAATGAGGGGAGAAAATGATGAAGGAAGAAGAAGGGAACAAATGGGCATGGCTCTCTCCTGACCCCTCACTTTCTCTCACTTGCCCATACTTCATTTTTTTTATTGTTTTCCTTTCTTTTTATTTTCTTTTGTTTTCATTTCTTTTCTCTTTAAATTCAACAACCATGCATGAAACATGAAGAAATGTCATGAGAAGAAATGTAACAAGTGTAAAAAAAGACTTTTGCATGTCATGTGCACAAAACACGTTTAGTGCCCGATTAACGATATTTAATCGCGATTAGCACAAAATTAGAGTATAAAAAAATCATAAAATTTCATAATTTGCTTAAATCACATAAAGCATCCTCTTTTCAGTAATTTCCATATTTTCCCAAATTTTTCCCAATTTATCGGTATTTAATTATACCGCCCTATTAAAATATTCTAATTTTATTATTTAATTATAAAAATTCCCAAAAATACTATTTTATTTTTTTGAAATGTTACAGATATTTTCTTGACTACCAGGACTATGATGCGGATCATACTACTGGGACTTGTTCCAAAAGAACATCCTTTAATTGTTCCTAGTCGAGGAGATATCAAGACAGGGCATCGATATTCCAGAGTAGATTAGTGTGTACATTTCTTGACCCTGTATGGGGCGATGGTTGATCCCATAACCATTGGTGTTTGACATTAAAGATTGTGCACATGTGCTCATTAGAGAATGGGTACACTGAATAGGACTCGCCGAGAACTCCTAGATGGTACTATACCTATCATCAGATAGCAGTTCTCTGGTGACACTGGTATAAATTAGTCTGTAGACCCGAGATCGTCATAAAGTCTTGTGTGGTTCCCACTGTGCTTTTATTTCATCTCTACCCCGGTTCAAAGGAGTCATGCAAACAGAAGGATTTTAGGTACAGTCCCGAATCACATAGAGGCAGTGAGCGATATGAAGGGTTTCGTCTCTCCCGATATTGGGAGTTGATGTTGCGATATACTCGATTGACTATAACAGTAAGTCCCTGGCTAGGGTTGATGATATTTACTGGTAAGTCTTATCAGTAGTTTCTCAAACCGTTATGAGCCATACATCGACATGACTTATCAAGTTAGTAGGGTCTGATGATTCCACCCCTGGACTTGATATTCGACATATCTGACGAAGAGACCGGATTGTACGGTAAGTGTTACTTATAGATTTCATGGGAGTTTGGACAAGCTTGCTTGTTGATCTTCTAATCGCTTAATACCTGGGTAGCCGTTACGTCCAGCTAGTACCGCTGACGGCTTGTAGGTAACTGATATGATCATTACCTACTACTGGCGTATTGACGAGTCTTTAGAGTCCCACACAGAGGTTTCCTAGTTCAAGCAAAATGAAATAGGGCACATATGCTGATATGTGCGGGAGCCTGATTAAATTCGATTATGTGATACCGTATTCTAATCTGGCGACATTTGATATCGATTAGGTTATATGTGATATAACCGGATTATTGAATCAAGTGTTAATTTGATAATGTGATATACAGATAAATGATATTAGTCGGTTATATGTGATATAACCGGATTATTAAATCAAGTGTTGATTTAATAATTTGATATATATTTATATTTGATAAAATTATATATTAACTAATATTAAGCTCACTAATTATTTCTTTATATATATATTTGATATATGTATATATATAATGAAGCATGGTTGGAATTTCTATTTTGGGAAAATAGAAATGAGGTGGGAAAATGGGGAGATATTTGTGGTATGGTGCAAGGCATAGCTTTTTCCATTTCTTTATTGATTTGGATACACTATTGAAGCATGGTTGTATTTTCTATTGGGATTTTATTCATGCTTCAATTAGTGAGGAGCCATATGAGAGCCATTCTTCACTTAGTTTTTGCCTTAGCCATATTTTAACTCTCTTTATTTTTCCTTCTTCTTCTTCCTTCATGCTTCAAGCTCTAAACCATCACATGAGTTGTGAACTGAAAGTGTTTACTAGCACCACCACTGGGTTTTACTGGTATCAAGCATGCCAATTTTAAAAAATTAGGGATGCTAATCAACACTGACCAAGATCTTAAACTAGATGATAATGGTTTAATTATAATATCATAAAAACTATACTAAGAGATGGATGGCTACAACCTTTGTAGACCATGTCCTTCTATTCTAAAGATTCGGGTTGTAGTCCACGCGAATCCACTAGGCACCGCTTGAAGGTTGAACGAACTTGCTTCGATGACCTTCGTGCCGAAGGTGATCCACCCAAAGTCCGCAAATCCAAGCTACCTCTTCACTAAACTCTTTAGTGATGTAAACACACTACACCAAAGTGCTAATCTAGTGTAGGATGGTGAAGTAGGGGTTTTGTTTGCTCACCAGGGTCTCACAAGATCAAGGTTTCACAACTCATATGAGGGATTAAGCTTGGAGGTTGAGGTGAGGAAATGGGAGAGAGCTAGAGAGAAACTCATCACATGAGTTCAAGAAAGAAAAATGAACTAAGTTTTAAAATGGCTTGAAGCTCACACATTATTGAAGCATCCAATTGAAAATAATATTCAATTGTAACCTTGCTTCAATAGTGTAGTAAGA